>OY728149.1:71465527-72715527 GCA_963277665.1 Viscum album
AGTTCAAATTTAAAATCATAACATATATGTGTTTCACCTTTATATTATTATACGATATTTCATATTTTAAGGTTAATTACTAATAATATCATATCATAGTATATTGGGAATCCATAATTGATTCCAAAATCAAAATGTATCAGGGATCACCAAAATTTTTGCATAGTGGATCAAGAATTCCTACATATTTTCCATAGTGTACCAGGCCTTACAACCTATTTACCATATAATATTGAGAAAATAAAATCATTTTTCTATAATTTTATTGTATGATTAGATAAATTTCCAAATTTATTAGAGGGATTTATTTGACCCACTAATTAAATCATGTAACTCATACACATGTGTGCCAAAATATCATCAATTATTCACCATCACATCAATGTATAATCTGTAGAAAAACAAAATTTTATAAAAATTTCATAATTTCAGCATAAAATAACCAATGGAAAATTCATGGATTCTGTAAACATGTAATCATCATAATTATTTTCCTTATAGATAATGAATAAGAACAGTATAATTATTCCATATCCTCAATAAAGATTAACTGACATCTAATGTTGTTATCAAAAACAAAAAATCGCATTAGAATATCTCTGGAACATTTTATTTAGAAAAATACCAAATTCAATTTAAAATGAAATATTTAAAATAACAATTTTACAAAATGTTATAGAAATCAATTTCTTTGAAAATTGAAATGAAATTTTCAAAGCATTGGCCAATCATGATAGTAGGAAATTCCATTCATTCCATGTTTGTTAAAATAATTTTTCCTTTCACATTTTCGGAAAGAAGTAAAAAGTTAGTTGTTTAGAAAATAAAAATAATATTAATTATAAAATGTTTTTGACAAATTTAAAAATGATTCAAAAGGCATAAAAAATTATTAGGTTAATAGTAAAATAATTTCTGCCTTTTTTTAATGAGGACATGTTAATGGAAGGAAAATATTTGTTATCGAAATAAGAAATAAATAATGTTTTTCATCTATAAAATCCAAATTATTTTATGTACTAATTATCAGAAGAATGTAATATTAAATAAATATTAAATTAATAATAATATGAGAATAATATTAATAATTTTTATCAAGTAAGAATTATATAATTTTCTCCATGTAAATTCTTGCATAAAAAATCTAGATTAAAATTGGATTGAAACATAAATCCCACAGCTCAAGTTACTTTATTATTTATATATGTTTGAAACTGATGTATAATTAATTTAGATTTATAAAATTTTATTATATAACCATAAACATATGAATCATTTTTGACACTCTGTTCATTTACAGTGTCTAAAAAGTGAAAAAAGGAAATTCCTTAGAAAGAATAGAAGAAAACACTTACAGAAAATTAATATTTTAAAGTGTTGAAAATTGGACCGCCCTAATAATACCATGGAGCCATCTGCATGAAAGGTAATTGTGCACCCCATCACCATTTCTCCCAATGTCTTTTATTTCCCTATAAATAGACACTTCATGCATTTATTTGGACAAATGAATTTCCATGAAGCCTAATAGCTTTCCAAGTCACCGTAGTGGTTCTCCCAAGTCTTAAAAAACCATCAAGATAGTTCTTTAACACCTAGAGCGAATGATCTGAAGGAAGATCATATGATTTAAGTCCCTTTAGTGTTTGAAATTCATAACACTTGCACTACTGATGCACCCAACCTCAAATTAGAAACACTTGGGATCCACCTATTCCTATCACATGAACATGAGCACCCCACTTCTGGGAATACCTTTGAATACTCTTGAATGCTTGAGTCCAGTCTCACCCATGTATTAACATTGATGTTTTTCGCCCCTTAATTGAAGATCAGGTTTCCAAAACATTCTTGCACACCCATACATTCTTGTCAATACTTACTTGGTCATACTTCGATGATTAAATTATTCTATTTAGTCTTCAGGACATCAAGCCTTATTCAAATCCAATCATCAAAAGGATTCTTTTTTCATTGGATCCATTGTATGAAAGGGGCTATGTTGATTATTCGAGAAAAACATCCTAAATTATAAATCAATTAGAAAATTCACATCTGCACATCTCTTCTTTGGGATTTCTATATCAAAATTCATAGGTTTCCCATTTTGTTACACAATGGGGTTTGGATTCATAGAGTGTTTGTTGGTTTGTATATCTACAGTCACATGGAACATTTTTCCAGAAAGAATGTTGGGAAGTTCCGATTTTAGAGAATTAGGGTTTGAGTTTTAATCCACCTTTCCCATATCTGAAACTCGGAACCTCGGCTTTTTAGAAGGGAAGGTACGGTTCAGAACAGCTTTTCATTTTGAAGAAAAGATAAGTCTCCCTTCCCTATAAGGACCAATTTTAGGGCATGCATCTTAGTGTAATCCCTCTAACCTTACATGTAAGAGGCTGAAGTCTTGCTCCCATATACTTCCTTCACCTTCACCACTTATTGACATTGAACCCCTATACAATGTACTGTGAATAGAGGGAAGGATCATCGCCTCACCCACATCAACTATTACTACCATAGGTGTTCCCTCTTTCACCAAAGGTGGTGAAAAAGTGTGGGTGCATTTATTGAATCCTTCACATCTTCTTCATTCTCAAAGTGAGCATGAATCATGTGGGATTATTGATTCATAATGATTAAAACATTTTTCACAAATAGCAAGGGTGAATGAAATATTAGAAGTCTGATACCCAACATAATTGGGAAATGTAGGAAGCCTTTATTAGGGACCAAGCTCATTGGATATCCCCTTCCAAAATTCAACCCTAATTTCTTTAATTTGGGTATCCTCCTTAGGAATAAAGCCCATATTAAACCCCCAAATCACCATGGTATCCTTCTTATAAAGTAATCCCAAACTCATTTCTCTCAATTGACTACACTCCCTTATGAGACATATCAAACTATGTGATATTTTATTCCCATCCAAATGGGATATGTAGGAAGACACTTTTAGTTTCAGACCCAACACAACAAAATCAACCCTATTCTCCTTGGGCCATATTCCCAATCGGGTATAATCTTACATGGAAGCCAATATTCTTTCCAAGTACCTTGGGTTTCTTAGGCATAAGTCCCATGAAAATCTTTTACTAAGAACATTTTTCTTAAATTTCCTTACCAAATGACCTTAAACAGTATTCTTAGGTTCCTATCGCAGGACCATAAAAGGTATTATGTTTACCATTAGGTGAAAATGAATAACAAGGATTCTGATTCAATTCAAAAGGATACATAGGTAGCCTATTATGGGTACGATCCCAATATCAAAACAAAAATTCATCTCCATAGTTGATGATAAATTACAGAGTTCCCCATTGAGACGCTTAAAAACTAGTATCATAATAACGATTATTAAAATAATCTCTAAATATTTTTCAGAGGATACCATTGATGGAGAATTTTGAATACATACAGATGACTCCATTAATGAATAACCTTGAATACAAATAAATTATTCTAAATTTCAAACAAGTTAACAATTGATTGAAAATTCAAAGGGAAACCTATGTTATACTTGGTGAATTAATAAGGACTGGTGAAATTATTTTTAATATATAATGATATTCTTGTAGTAGATAATAATTCCCCCCAAAAGGGTTTGCTGAGTCTGACCTCCCATCCTCACGAGAAATGCATTTTCTTACATATCATAAGTTCAAATGTAATGAGCACCAGCCTTTGGAAAGTAGGACACATTTGGATAATGAAATGTTGCATGTTTTCAGTTCCATGAATAAATACAATGGAAATCACCTTTAATTAGAGATTCTTAAGATTGAACACAAGTTCCAAAGAACTATGAATCAAAAATGGTGAACCTGACATGAATCCTTAACCGTGTTAATAGTGTTAGCCACCTGTAAGGACCCTATCAATTGATAATGGAAGGACAAAAGAAGGAATCAATCACACATGTATCTGTCTAAAAGATGTTTCTTTAATAGAGTTTATGGTTGTTTTAATGTTTTATCAGAATTCCCTTTACTCCAAATGAATTCCTTCATTTTGTCACCCATGAATGCCCTAGATGCTGCTCAAACTGGATCTTCATCTGCTGGAAGGATGTCATCAGTACCTTATATTCTTGAACGCTAGGTCACCATTGTACTGGTAAGGGAATAACATTACAACAGTACTATCCCGACCTTGGAGGCTACTCGACAGGCTATCTAGGTTAATAACAACACTCAATTTGTCTGGTCAACGATGACTGGTGGTCTAGAAGAAGATGTTTCCAACCACCATCTTCAACTGTTTCAGGTCCATATCCCAAGAACACAACAACTATTACCTACCTTAATACATGGAGGTGTATCATGAGGTCACTTACAGAATCAACTCAATGATGAGTTGGTATTTCCTGAGGACTCCCACCAATAGTCTCCACCAGTAGAATCGCACAACCGTGAACCCCCAACATGATGGGGCTTCTACCTCTGGCTGTTCAACCTAGGTCCCTAAGACTAGGGCGAACAAGAAGAACCACTGGGGAAAACATACAAAAAATATGGTGTAGTTTTTTTTACCATTCCCTCCTCCAGATAAGTCCAGCAACCTAACATGATGGCAAGAAATTAGTAAGCACAAACACTCGTCGATTCTAATTACTCTACCCAATAGAATCATTGGACAGTGACCCACCAATCCCACCAGGTAAATTTGGTGGAGTACTATGAAAAGGAACATACACCTATTTACAAATTATCATATAGTTAGTAGGCTAATTTGACAACATTTAAGGAATCCAAAAAATCAAATGTGGTGATAATTGGTAAACAAGAACATACACCTTCTTAGAATCAACCATTCTTCCAGAAATCTCTTCTTCTAGTATAGAGATAATTTTTGCAACCATGCTTGAAGGAAAATAACCAGAAGCCACATACGCCTGCCAATATTCATCAAGACTTCCAATACTCTTGTTTGGAAGAACCTGAATAATTCAGTCAGAATGCTCTAACAACAATCTTAGGGAAGACTCAACTCTCTTCCCCTATACATGAGTATTTCTAGTATCTAATGATAGGAAAACGAAGACATGAGTAAGCACATACACCTACTCCAGATACGGAATGGACATATATTCCCATTATGGTGGCTGAATTCATCAAACAAATCTTATGAATGGTGAATGGGCGAACACAAATTCCCACCCATATTCTGGAATCGTTCCAGAATATCGTAACAACAAGTTTATCAGTACAAGGGGAACAAACACATAACTCTATCCCTATACCTAGGATGGCCCATCGACATTCCTTCCCGGAGTAGATACATAACTCTGTTCCAGTCTATGAGGTTTATGAATATACTCCCATATATTTTGTGGACAACCGGATCGGGAACATACACCAGTTCCAATTGGAGGTAATCAGTCCATTATGATGACCACTCCAAGGAAGAAAAATACACCTGCCCATGATAACCACTTCTCCCTGGAAGTGGCCCCAACTATGTGTAAGAGTGCATCGATGAAGAAGTGTCTCCAAACTCAGTTGGTAAATCAAGAGACAATCTGTGATCTGGATCCTCTCAATGATTATGTTTTTGAAGCCCTCATAGATTTATCTTTTGTAGCTCAAGATCATAACCACTCATTTACAAATTATTGGAGTATTAGTAGAAATTATAAAGGTACACATTAGAAAATTCATCCTAAATTCTTGCTTCATGAAAAATTGATCAATCTAGAGAGCCTTTCTTCGAATGAGATCCACGATAGCCCTCCATTTGGATAGAAGACCATGGAGGAAGAAGATTTATCCCTTATTGTAATCCACCATGGTGGTCCTCCTCATAATGGAATTTTCTATTAAAGTTATCTCTGCAGTAGTGTTTTTCATTTTCAAGATAACTCTATAATCCACAATGTAGTAATGAGAAAGCCCTATTATATCGAGGAACATGCCAACATAAGGCCAGTCTTGTCTGATGCCTTGACACTAACAGGTGAACACCTTTATCAACCATAAAAACATCTTAAGGGAAAGATCATTTTCTGAACCTCCCATGGGTCATTCTATTTCAAATATAGTATAGGAAAAAACAAGTTATTCCATTGTTTGTAATACAAAAATTGATAAGCATCCACTCTGATCAGACCATGTGGTGAAACCTCATGAAAATGATGATGAAGATATGTTGAACATGAGAAAACAATTTTCTAATGGATAAGTACCAATCATGTTCTGTCCTTTTGAAAAATTCTCAATACAATAATACAGAATTGGTGGACGAAGATTGCATTCATGATGTCCACCTCAACGTAAGGAAGGATCTTCATCTTTTAAAACCCAAATTATTACCATATGATAAATATAAAAATCATGTAAATGTAATAGAATAGTTGAAACACAAAATTGACATGTCAACTCCATCAGTTTCCTAACATCTAAAGGTTGAGAATAAATAGATAACCCTTCAGTTTTCATGACTTGATGCACTAAAGAGGCTCCGCTAGATGATTTATGATACCCCATATGGTGTTCATATCCTAGGATGGGGTGCACATAGAGCATTGCATTTCACTATGCTCCAGAATCAGTAAATCGCACCAAAAGTGGCCTCATGAAATGTTATTTTCCATGTCTGTCTACAATAAATTGATTTTGTATCTTGTCAAGTATACGCTCTAGAATAGGCCTCAACAAGATCTCATCAGAGTCAAGCCCAAAGAAGGAAAACTACAGAGATAATTTTTCTTCAAGCATGTGACAATATTAAGAAGGCCTCCCACTAAGAGAATGTTAATCATCAGATGGCATAAATTTCTGAAATACAACAATGGCCTTCTGAAATAGGTGATTTGAGTTGTTTTTGGATACTGCACCCAACCAATGTCTGAATCAATATTTGCAAAATCAGAAGAGCAGCTATGTGAATCGTAGCAATATCAGTTCAAGAGAAACCATAATCTATATGTCTTAGGGCTTGTTTATTTCATCATTCGAATTCAATAAACAAAATTCAAATGTTTGAAGAAGAAGAATAAGAACAACCCCATAATGTTGGACTGGAGGCTTTTTCACATCTATAAACCCCACCTTAATAGAAGTTAGTTTTATAACCATTAGAGAATAACCCACAAAGGGAATTCACAACCTAACTATCCAAGGATTCCCATAGGGTTACAATCCATCAAAAAATTCCCGAGAATTTAGAATGTAGGAGAAGAAAGCCTCATGGAGGATACAAAAAGAGATGATATTACAAAGATACTGACAAAATTCCATCAATGCATTATCATTCAGTGAATTTCATTAACACCATTGGAGAACATCCTCTAGATAATGATTCCTGTTTATGGGAATCAGAATATGAATTTTTTATGCATAATACGATATACACTGAAGCAAATAAAGGAGGTGTGCGTACGTGAAATAAGAGACTTACCCAAAATCAAGGTATTCCCTCATGTAACAAACTACCAAACCGTTGAAAGGATTATAACAAAGGGAAAGGTAAAAGTAAGACAACATATCAATTTCACACTAGATAATGTCATTATATTTCACTTGATTAAATTTTTTCCCACCAATAATAGGATATGAAAGAGTAAAAAATACTCAATATCGAGTTACTTCGAAGCATCATTTCTGATAGGCATACTACCCAGGAAGATCCTCAACATTCACATCCTGTTGGAACTCCTCAGAAAAAGCGGATTTTTTGTAAATACAGATGCAGATAATGAATTCCCTCCATTGGGTACATAGAAATGGCAAGATCAAACACATCCTTATAGGTCTTTCCTTATGGGTTATCCAACAAAAATACCCGAAGCACCACAAATAGTGATTTTTCCTGTTGTTACACCATTTGAAGCTTCAAATGTTGTATGTATATAGGTCCTAGCTCTTCTAGATATTCCCTAGATTATTATTTACATAATTCATCATTAAAAACCTAATTGGATTCTATGAATGAATGGAGTGCACAAGTACATATAGATACTAAAGCTTACCCTGAATGGGTGGATTTTATCCCTCCCCCACCAAACATTATGGATACTAAATTCCCAATCATTAATGGGTCTGTATATTCAGAGAAACACCTAACTCATTTTATTATTCATTCTAATCCCATGATGGGGACTCTTCAACAAAAAAAAGCAGACAAGCTCATATGATTGGGGAAATCATTATAGGGACCGACTTTTGTATTGTGTAAAATTTTGAAATTTTGAACAATTACTAGATGGGAATATCTCTGTCAGAAATTCCTTCTTCAATTCAGCTCACCACATCCAAAGGAAATAGTTTTTGATATTACGAATTGAAACCAAAGAGAAAATGAAATAATTTTAGATTTCATGGATCAATGGAGAGGATTAACATATTCCTTAAATTTGTCACTCCATCAAGAATATTTTCTACCAATTTATGTAGAAAATCTACATGATAATTTATGCACACCAATGATACCAATAAAATACATAGGAAGGTTTCAATACCTTGGCTCAACTACCCAATATGAAGAGGATTCCATTGTGGATACTGAAGATCAATCTCGTTTAATTCCATTAGCTATGGGAAGGAGAACATGGAAAGCATAGGCTGCCAGAGTCACAGTCAAGCAGGAACTTGTACCTACTTCCACTTCAAAACCATCATTATATCGAAGGGTTCCTCCTACCGAGCGTTAGTAGCAATGACATACTTGTTAATATGATCAAAGATATCAAAGGAGGAGATAGTTTGAGGAGTTAATGAAAAAAGATTATTCTTTTTGGAATCAACATTTTTTGGGTTACATCATCTAAGCTTTATAAATCAATTTGGTTCTATTACCAAGACAGAAGAAGCTAAACAAAGAATAAGATTAAGAACTTCCAAATTATTGTCCTTCCACCAAATTTTGTGGCTTCCCATTGAAGAGTTTTTTGTTTTTAAAGAACTCCTACAAAAAATGGTAGACTCTGTAAAAGTGAAACTGAAAAATTCTTTGGCCCAAGTAGGAAGTCTTAACACTACCGATCCAGAGGAAGAAGGTGAATGAGTGGACGTCAAAAGTAGAAATGGTAGAAATAAGTTGATTGGATTATCAGGAAAATGATCAACCAAACATATGACATTATACGAACACAGTTTAAACAATCAATTGTGTCTTATGAAACCTTTTCCATAGTAAAACCACCTTCATCAAAATAAAATTCATCTAAAGGTCAATCCTTAGAGAAGCGATGTGATCATATAAAAAAGAGTCATCAAAAGAGGATGAAACTGTTTCTAGGACAAAGATTTCCTTGAATCTAGTAGATTTCATGGCATCTATTTCAAATGAATGGGCACAGAACTGCCAAACGGAACAACCAGAACAGACATGTGATGAAAAATCTTCATCAGATGAAGAATTGATAATTGGTTCTGTTAATATTATCCTCTTAACGAATCCCTATGAAAATGACGATTTTCATTATGATGAGCCTCATTTCCCTTTACCAAAGTGGGGAACTAGATGAAGATACCAAGTTCGAGGACACAAGGAACGAAATCGGTATGCTAGAATCCACTATTATAATTATACCCATGCTCGAACCGTGTATGCTGTAGAAACTTGTGGGAGAGCCCTTCAGCAAGATCATAGAGAACAAGGTAGATCTCCCACGCATGACATGATCATTCCTAAAATGATTATTTCTCCGAACATATTAGAGTTTACATTAACATTTTCTCACTAAGTAGATAGACTTAGTTAGTGAAATCTACCAAAATCATAAGTACTTCCATCTTCTACCCGGACACAGGGTACATCAATATTAGGACCATCAACATCCAAGGAACCTACAAAACCACATATCCATGTTGGGTAACACATGCCTCTATACAAAAATTATGATATTTTGAAATAGTTATACAAAGTATTGGAAAATTTGTCAATTTTGGATGCCTTGAAACTATCAAAATATCTTAGAGAAGCACCTTTTGAGGCTTTATTAATCCCTCAAGAGTTTGAAACCGAAATTGATACTGCTGAGGTTTACTGTATAGAGAATGATCATACAGAATGTCAGGAATTTAAATCTTTTAGGTATTATGATAAAGATGATGTTGTACATGGACACATTAGGCCCTTGTATCTATCTGGAAGGGTCAATGATATAGACATCTGACGAGTCTTCATTGATAATGGATTATGTGTCAACCTCATTCTTATCGATACACTTCATCGATTAGGCCTCACTGAATCTGAATTTATCCTTCCACTTTAATGTTTAATGGTTATGAAAAGAATGAGAAATAACCTCTGGGTGATATTATACTTATAACTCTGTTTGGGGATCTTGTGTCTAATCTAGATTTTGTTGTTTTCCTTCAGGACACAGCCTTCAACATTCTTCTTGGAAGTCTCTGGCTACATCAACACATGGTCATTACTTCTTAATATCACCAATGTCTATGGTACTGCATCAAGGCTCAAATTGGAAAATTGTAATGTGAAAGGCTCCGTACAAAACATATGAATCTCAGTATATTGAAGCATAATTTTATCACATTATGGGAACAAGGTCCATGAAAAAAAGTGGTAACTAGAATCAATTCATTGAATGGTTTGGAAATAATCCCAGCTAACCCATTCAAACATTTTAGTATAGATTATGTCTTTCCTATCTATAAAATTAAAAGGGTAAACCCAAATCTTAGCACTCATCCAGTAACTTCCATAATGTCAATTGCAGAACTCGAGCCAGACAACATGGGTGAAATTGTTGATTTACTATGTAGCGGTGAATACTTAAATGGAGATGTCCTCATTTCATCCACTGAACATCAACAAGTATCTGGTTCACTAATAACAATAGAAGAAGTTGTCTCAATACTATATGAACAGAAGTAATTTGATTCCCAACCCATTTTCTCTTCTTCCATTCTATAAGAAGACCCTTCATCATCAGTAGGGTCAGAAATGGTTGCTTCTTCTTTAGGATGTTAAAATAGTGATTCTTATCCTAACTCTGAATGTTTTTCTTCATAACATAATATGAAAGTAGAAACAAAAGAAGTAACACTTAAGGAAGAATAAAAATAAGATCTCATGGATTCTCCTCTAGCAATTGAGGAAGTTGTCTCTACTATTGTGGATGATCTTAGAGAAATAAATATCGGTATAGAGGAAGATCCACACCCATATCTTATTAGTGAGGCTATGGCATCTGACGAGAAAGAGGTGTAGACTTCATTTCGAATAAAATATCAAGATCTATTTTCATGAAATTAAATAATATTTTTAGGCATTAATACCGATGTAGCCACCCATAATTTGGGTTTTCCAGAAGAGCATCGAGGATTCAAGTAGGAAACAAGAAGAACACACACAACTCATGTCTCTAAAATTGAAGTTGAAGTCGAAAAGCTTGTTAAAGCTAACTATGTTAGGGATGTGAAATATAGCAAGTATCTATCCAACATTGCCCCAATGAAAAATAAAAATCATCAAATCATAGTTTTCATTGATTTTAGAGATCTTAATAGTCATTTTATCAAATTGACTTTCCAGTTCTAATCACGTAGCTTTTGATTGATGTAACATCTAGAAATGAAGCTCTCTCTTTCATGGATGGGTAGTATTAGTATAATCAAATCTCCATGGCCCTAGGGGATGAAGAGACTACATCCTTCAAATCCTCTCAAGGAATGTTTTTCTATCGGGTAATTACATTTTCCTTAAAGAATGCACGTGTAAAGTATCAATGTTTCATGCATCATATCTTTAAACCCTTCTTAGGAAAACATGTTGAATGTTATGTGGATGATCTAGTTGTTAAATCCAGAAAACATTCATATCACTTGACAGATCAAGACACTATATTCAATAAACTTTGGAAACATAATTTAAAGGTGAATCCCATGAAATATGATTTTAGGGTAACCTCAAGAAAATTCCATGGCTTCATTGTACATCATCGTGGCATCGAAGTTGATACTGAGAAGACAAAAGCATCCCATGGCATTTCACCTCCATAAAATTTGAATAAATTAAGAAGAATCTAAGAAAAATTATCCAATATTCGGTACTTTATCTCCAATTTGGTAGGAAAGTGTTTACCCATCACCATATTAATGAATAAGAGAGTCACTTATCAATGGACTGAAGATTTAGAAGAGGCATTTGATACCATCTAGAAATATCTATCGAGTCCTCTAGTAATAATAAAATCTATTGAAGGAAGTCCACTTATTTTCTATGTGATATCTCAAGAGTGATCTCTAGTTTCCTTCCTTGCCAATAAGAATGATGATGGGAATTAAAAATAGCCTTTACTATATCAGTTGAAATATTCATGACACAGAAAAAGAATATTCAAGTACTGAGAAGTGATGCCTTGAATAAATATTTATAGTTTAGAAATTGAGGTACTACCTGGAACATCACGAGGTCCACATGGTATCTCATAATAACCGACTAAAATGTATCCTCAGTCATCCAATGCTTACATGGATTTTGAAATGGTGGATAGTTATTTTTCAATAGTTGGATATCCACTTTGTTCCTCAGATGGCAATAAATGTTCATACTCTTTCCTATTTCCTTGTTAAACATACATCTGTAGAAGATATGTCCTTGAATACTGATCTTCTTGATGAATAGGTCTTCTCTAATCAAGATAATCCCCAAACTTGGGAAACATACTTTGATGGTGCCTCAACAAGTCCAACATGGAGGAGAATAGAAAAACATAAATTCAACAATGTTGGGATAGGAATTGTACTTATTTTCTCATTAAAGGTAGTATTTCTATATTATGTCTGGTTATTAGAAGGCACTACATACAATGAAGTAGAATATCATGCTCTCATTGCATGCCTATAATTTTCACTCCAAGTTCATGTTAACCACCTAAAAGTGAAAGGTGATTCAAGACTGTCAATCAAACAAATCAATGGGGATTATGATATCAGAAAAGAAGAGTTAATCCATTTGTTTGATTATGTCATGTGATTAATGGATTAATTTCCCTCAAATCTAACATTATATTATGTCCCACAATCAAAAAATGCCCAAGACGATGCACTGGATAATGCATCCAAAAACTTGGAAGATCCAAATTGGGATGAGATAATCATTAGTATATCCCATCATCAGGCGAATTCACCTATAATTAAAACTAGAATAGAGGTAATTAATGTAATTTACCCTATTTTCAAGCCATATGGTTATACCATTGGATGGATTAAACCTATCATGAACAACCTTCAAATAGTGTACTTTCACTAGATAGATCTGAAAAGGATTAGATTTGATGACGAGTGGCCAATTATACTCTTTATGATAGTCTAGATCTCGAGAAGATCTAATACAAACAAGGATTTTATGGAATCCTCTTCAGGTGTATTAACAGAGTAGAAACTATATCTTTCATGAATGAAGTACATGTAGGAGCTTGTGGTGATGACCAGTTTGGGCATAAACATTTGGATCAAATATGAAGTCTTGGATACTTATTTCCATCAACAACACATGATTTCATAGATTTCACCAAGAAATGTCATCCCTTACAAGTGCATTCAAACTTCTTTCATCAGACCCAAGAGTTTTTACATACAGCTAAATACTCTTGGCCATTTTCCAAATGGTGAATGGATATAGTAGAACCTTATCTTCAAGATAAAACTATGAAGGTCAAGTATATTTTTACTACTACTAATCATATCTCCAAATGTTCTGATATAATAACTCTCAAAGTAGTCGAATCCAAAATCATTGTTAGTTTTTTCAAAACTAACATCATCAATATATTTTGTGTCCCACATAAGATATTGATAGAAAATGACACCAATTTCTATTTTTTGGATGTACATAAGTTATATCAAGAGCACAATATCAAATCCAACCATTCATCTCACTATCATGTAGGGGATACTGGATAGATAAAGGCTTTCAATAAGACCCTTTTAAATATACTCCAGAAGATTGTGGAAGAAGATAAGAAATATTTTCCTAATAAACCTTTACAAGATTTATGGGGTTATTAGACTACTACCCATACTGCCACTTACGAAACTCTATACTCATTAGTGTACATAACAGGAGTAGTTTTTCTAATTGAAATCCAATTTCCTTCACTCAAAGTATCAATTTATGATCTGTCATCTATAGATAAAAAATCTCAAAAATGATTTAATGATCTAGAACGATTATAAGAAAGGGTATTTTTTTACATTTCTTCATTTATATGTACATTTTAATTGAATAACATGAGTATTTAACATGAATGTTCACCTCCCCTCATTTCATCAAAAAGAATTGGTATTGGTCCTCAAGTGTACAATCATACCAGGAATGAAGCCTCAAAAGCATGAACTATAGTGGAAAAGACATTATTACACACTACTGGAAATACTATATATACCAATGGTTTTAAACCATTCATATAGAAAACAAAGTCGTTGGTATAATATATACCAATGGTTCTGCAAACCCTTGGCTAGTAAGCCATTGCTAAAGGCCTATACAAACGGTTTTAACTAACTGTAGTTATATGGCACTGTAACCTTTAGTATGGCAACAATTTTTTAAAAACCGTTGGTATATATTTATACAAAAGGTTGATAAACCATTGGGATATATAGATTACATGTAGTTTACCGATGATTTCTAAACCACTGGTATATAGTATTACCAACGGTTCCTTAAATCCATTGGTAACAAATATTCTGGAAATATATTATACCAATGATTTTGAACCATTGGTATAGTGTATTACTAAGGTTTATTCAAACCATTGGTAAAACTATTATCCAATACTCATTCCCAACGGTTTAAAATCATTGGTATAGTGTATTTACAGAAACTACCACAACATCTAGCACAACAGCCACCCATCCCCTCCATTACATACACCTACAAAAACACCTACAAACTTAACTTAAAATAGAATAAAAAAACATGAAATAAAACACAAAGACCTATATACCCTTCCAAAAATGACATGTACCATGTTAGGAAAAAATCCTTCAAGTAACATTGCAGTATTTTTGGGTTGATTTTTGTTTGTTGACAAAGTAGGATTCCATGAAAAAAATTTGAGTTCCAAAGACATTTTTTGACAATCTATGTTGACAAAAGAATGAAACAAAGGAAAGGACAATCTAGAGGCGGTACAAAAGAGCAGTACAAGGTGGAGCCAATTTCAGTGTTTTCCAAATTTATGGGGTCCAAAATTTGGAGGATGGTGAGCATCGTTAAAAGTGGATATCCATGAAGATCATACTTTAATATGTCAAAGGCATGAATTTCGTGAATAGAGGCTTCATGGTTTGTAATTCGCGAAGACCAGAAGAATGATGGCGTTGATTCTTCGCAATTATGTCAGAGCTTCGATAACGACAGAGTTTAAGCGCATCGTAGCGTTGAAAGCCTTTGCGAGGGAGATTCACGGTAAATGGCGTGAAGGAATGTTGATGGTGATTCTCTCGTGATTACGATGAGCTCCGCGATTGGAAATTTTCCCGTGGTGCTTCACGATTTTGATATAATTATGGTGGAAATTTCGGAGCTTCGCGATCAGTGATGATGTAGCGTGGAATTCACAAGAAAGGGTCGTGCGTTGGTGGAATTTCATATAAATAGAGTTTTACCCCCTCGATAGAAGTAGAGAATTTTAAAAGAAGATATTTCACTCTCATTTCATGATGTTAGATCACGTAGCCTATGTGATTTGCGAAAGAAGAGCTTCGCGGTGGCTATTTTAGTTCCGTGAAAGTTGCGAGCTCCGCGTTGGATCAGAGGGCTTCTTAAGGGATGTTACTCTGCAACGACTTGAGCTTCATGAGAGTTCTTCGCAAGAGTGTTTTGTGAAAAGGCGGGATCTTCGCGAGGACTTGTTTGAGCTTCGCGAAATTGGGATCCTTGAAAATTAGGGTGCTTTTAGAAGGGTTTTCCAAAGGAATTTCCCAGTGTTCAGGGGGAAAAGGGATATTCATCAGTGGATGAAATTTTGACTTCAACAAAGAATCTATCAAGAGTTTAGGATGCATGTTTTCATGCAAATGAAGAGACCTACAGTTCTATAAACTGTGAGTGGATCTTCTGAAGAAATAGTGATCTCACTTTAGTTGAGAGTGCAGTGAGTTCTCAAATTGTGAGTGGTTGTAAACCAGGAGGGACAGTGAGTCCGCTTCAAACTTGTAAACAATAGTGCATTTATAGTTGAATTGGTACATTGGCACACTGCCGGTGTATGCTCATTAGATGTAGCCCAGTGAGGGTGAACCAAGTAAAAATCATTATGTCATGTGCATTCTTTAATGTTTGCTTATACTCGGCATCAGGAAGGAGAGAGAAGAGGTTTTTTTCTAACATCAAAACAAGATCAAAAGGGGTAGTTGTTTTAATCTGTCAGACCCTGATTCACCCCCCCCCCCCCCTCTCAGGGTATCTAGCCTTAGTGGCCCTAACAATTGGTATCAGAGTGAGAATTTAATATTGGTGTTTCTCTCTCAAATGGAAGTCACTAATCATAATGGGATTCCAATCTTCAACCGGTAAAATTTCCAGCTATGGAAGAATCGGAAGAAACACTACTTCTGATCATTAGGAATGGATGTGTTCACAATAGCAGTGCATGGCATA
The DNA here is from genome assembly GCA_963277665.1 of Viscum album. NCBI lineage: Eukaryota > Viridiplantae > Streptophyta > Magnoliopsida > Santalales > Viscaceae > Viscum > Viscum album. Next base: position 71,482,106 of record OY728149.1, read on the forward strand.
ATAGTAGATATTAATAGTGGTGCATTAACTGATGCTGAGTGTAGAGATTTGGATGATGATGTCAAAGAAATAAATACATTAGAGGAAGCCCTATCCAATACTATATATACAAAGGTGAAGTCCTGCAAAACATCAGATGCCATGTGGGAAAAGTTATTGAATATATATGATGGGGATACAAAGGACAGAGAGGCAAAGCAAGAATTGTTGTGGAACAAGTATGAAGATCTGAGAATTAAACCAAATGAGTCTGTTGATGCATTATTTTATTGGGTAAATGTTGTAGTGGAAGACATGCGAGGTCTTTGAGAAGTTATTAAAGACATTAAAATTGTGAAGCGAATATTGAGGAAACTTCCACCATGGTTCAAACCAAAAGTTTCAGTTTTGGAAGATAAGGGCCCAAAATATCTTACATTGGACAACCTACATAGCACCCTTTTTGCATATGAAATGTGAAATTATGATTACGATGTTGTGGAAAAGGGTAAATCCAAAGTGGTGACATTCAAGTCCAGGAAGAATCTCACCGTTGAAGACTCTCAAGAAGAAGAAGAGACAGATGAAGTTATGTAATTCCTCTCCTAACACCTTCAAAGTGGAAAAGTAATGTTTAAAGGGAAACTTCCACTTGCTTGTTTTTGGTGTAGAAAGGTTGGAAATCTTTAGACACGGTTCCACAGAAAGTTCCAAGAGGATGACGATGTTGATGAAATAAAAATTCCCAAGAAGAAGTCTTCAGCCTATGAGAAAAGAAAGAAACAATTCATGAGAATTTTATTTAAGAAAAAGAACCTTCTTTCAAAAGAATATGACAGTCAGACAAGTCTGAGGTTGAGGAGGTTGAAGAGACAGAGAACATAAATGACCGAGTTGAAAATGCTATGCTGGCAGTTGTCGGCAGTTCTCAGAATAAGAATGAAACCGAATCTGATGAAAAAGAAGAAGAAATTGAGGGAAGATTTGATATGCAAGCAGAGTTATATTCTTATCATGAAGAGATAGATTTTTGGAGAGAAAAAACAAAGAAATCTAACAAAGATGTTCATGACACCAATCTCTATATGCAGCAGCAGGAAGAAGAGAAGTCTAAGTTGATGGATGAAATCGAGAAACTCAAGTTATCAACACCAGTGGACTCTGAATTAGTTAGTGTGTATAAAATAAAAATTGAAGAAAAGAAAAGGGAGATCTATAGCTTGAATAACACATGTAAAGAACAAATCAATCGTATTGAAGAACATGAATGAGAAGTTTTCGGTATGTGGAAAAAGGTTAATGATCAAGAAAATATCTTGACTCCTACTGGGTCATCAGGAAAAAATATCACACAAAAAACCAGGAAGCTGAAAGTGGAGAATAGTGGTTCAGCATAAAAGAATAATTAAATTTGTTCAGATTCTAAGAGTCATGGGGGGCTTGATCGAAAATAGGGATCTTTGAATGTTGAGGTCAAACCACAAGCACCCACATCAAGACTGAAAGTGGATTTGGGCACAAGGAAGAATCAGAATATTAAGAGATCCCAAAGGGAAACTAGCAGTGAAAATGTAACACACAATAATGCGCCTTATATCTGGTGTTATTGTTGGGGAAAATGGGACATTCACTATATGTGTGTTCCATAGCCAAGAGATATCAAAGGGAACAAGAACAGGGGTGGCAGCCAAACAGAGAAAGGTTGTCTAGATAATATTTTGAAGGGCACTATTTTTGGTGCGGAGGATTCGGGCACATGCCTAGGTATTGCACTTCGACCATACAAAGAAATATGCCAAAGCAGAACCCAAATGTTCACAAAAAGAAGATCAATGAACCAATAGGTTAGTTGAAAATGAAAAATAGATTTGCACCTCTACAGGATGAAGGTGTTTCATCATACACTGAAAAAGAACAAAAGTCTCAATCCATGCCGAGTGTGAAGGAAAAAATGTGGGCCATGAAGAAGAAGGATGAGAAGGCTGTGGTGGCAGAAATTTCCCTTGAAGCATCATATCGCTCTGGTGTGTGGATCATTGATAGTGGTTGCACATTTCACATTACAGGTAATAAGGATCTTGTTACAGGCATGAAATATGACAAAGAAAGAGTTTTCATGTTTGGAAATGATGAAGGCCTAAATACTATTCGCTCACAAAAGTCTAAGTTTGGGGGGAAAGAGATGAGACGTGCTGATGTCTTAGTAGTAGAAGGCCTCCGTCACAATTTGATCAGTGTCAGTCAAGTATGTGACTCAGGACATTCTATTAGGATTACTAAGAAGATGCGTGTCATCAATGGAAGAGACCGGGGAATAGTTCTATACGGAAAAAGAACAAAGGAAAATATTTACTAGGTGAGTGGAGAAGAAGATATCTGTTTTATATCTAGAGAGGAAGAAAACAAGTTGTGGCATAAACGACTTGGTAATGTTTTCCAACCATCGCTAGAAGATCTGGTAAAGTGTGATACAGAATGAGACATACCCAAGATATCATGTTATCGTACTCACACGTGCGACACATGCCAACAAGGTATGCTCATCAGAAAGATGTATAAGGCAAAAGAAAAGAATTCAACAAGAGTGCTCGAATTGGTGCATGCAGATGTTTGTGTACCTATCACATCAAGAGAAATTGACAAAAAGAGATACTACGTTATTTTCATCGATGACTATAGAATAATGGAATGGGTATTTGTTCTTCTTCATTAGTCCGATCTGTTCAGTGGCTTAAAATAGTACTAAAGGGAGTGTGAAAGGATGATTGGATAGAAAATTTGACTGTTTCGTACTAACAATGGTACGGAATTCAAAAACAGTCAGGTGGAAGATTCTCTCGAGAAACATGTGATAAGGCATCAAGATTCTTCAGTAAGAACTCCCCAACAGAATGGAGTGGTTGAAAGAAGAAATAGAATCATAAAAAACATGGCCAGAACGATCCTCATTAAAAAGGACCTAACATCAAAATTTTGGAAGGAAGTCATTTTAACATCGGTATACATTTCTAATAGGGCTATGTTGTTTTCAAAGGAAGGAAAGACTCTATATGAGATGTGTCGTGGAAAGAAGCCAATGGTGAAATACTTTTGAATATTTGGATGTAAGTGATTTATCTTTAACATGGAAAAACATAAGAAATACGAGCCTTGAGGAGATGAGGGGATATTCCTTGGATACTCAGGAAGAAGCAAGGAATATAAATGCTTTAACAAAATTCTAGGAAAAGTAGTTGAGAGCAATGATGTCACTATAGTGGAGAATGATGAGATCATTCAACAACGCAGTGAATAATTTCCTGATTAGTGTGATGATGAAGAAAGCAACACAGGGGAAGCAGAAGTGGCTAATGTTGATTCAGAAGAAGATATTGATGATGAGCATGAGGAAGTAAAGTATGTATCTGCAAAAAATCCAAGGAGTTGAGATTATGTTGATAGGAAAAATATCGTTGGTGATCAGTCTTCTCCAGTTCAGACTAAGAGAATGAAATCACTACAGCATACATCGTTCCTATCTTAGGTTGATCCGAATTACTTTTCTGATGTAACGGAAGATGAAACCTAGATTCAGGCAATGAATAAAGATCTAGAACATATTGTGAAGAATAAACATGGGAGACTGTTTCGAGGCTAGTAGATAAGAATCTCATTGGAATTAAATGGGTCTATCAAAACAAGATGAATGAATATGGAACAATGATTCGGAACAAAGCACGACTAGTGTGCAAGGGTTACTCCAAGATCGAGGGAATAGATGTTGATGAGACATTTTCACCAGTAGTATGGCTAGAGATAATTATATTATTCCTCACCATAGCTGTGCAAAGGAAGTTCAAAGTGATCCATATGGATGTCAAATCATTATTTTTGAATGGGGTTCTGGAGGAAGAGGTGTATATTGATCAGCTAGAGGGTTTTCTCATTCATGGGGATGAGAACAAGGATTTCAGATTGAAGAAGGCGTTGTATGGGTTGAAACAAGTACGAAGAGCGTGGTACTCAATTCTCGATCACTACTCGAAGAATCCTAGTTTCTAGCATGGGGGTGTTGATTACAATCTTTATTTCAACAAAAACAGTAATCAAAGGATGATGGTCTTAGTTTATGTCGATGACATAATATTAGTCAGATCAGATGAAGCTTAGTGCAGAAAGTTTTCCAAATTTATTGAAAGTGAATTCAAAATATCAATGATTGGAAAGTTAACATTATTCCTTGGTCTATAGGTGACACAAGGAAGGAATGGAAGATTCATTTCAAAATCCAAGTATACCAATGAGGTTTTGAAAAGATTTGGAATGGAAAATTCTAAGGAGATGAAGACTCGAGTAGCTCCCCAGATGAAATAGTCCAAAGATGAGGATGGCAAGCCAGTTAATATCACAGAATACAGGCAAATCATTGGGAGGTTGTTATACTTGACTGAAAAAAGACCTAACATTGTATTCTCCACATGCCAACCAGTGATATATCAGAGTAATCCCAAAAAGGCCACATGCTTGCAGTGAAAAGAATAATTCGGTATATCAAGGGCACATTAGACTTCGGATTGATGTATAGTGTAAAATCTAATTCATAATTATTGGGATATACTAATGCCGATTAGGCCGGTTCAGCGGATGACATGAATTCAACGTCAGGAGGTGATTTCTATATTGACGGATTGTGTGTTTCATGGCTAATCAAGAAGAAATATTTCATTTCATTGAGAACCGCAGAAGCTGAGTATATTGCGGCCACTCATGAATGCACACTATTATTGTGGATGAAACAGCAACTTGATGATATGGGTGTTGTATTAAAGTCTCTGATCGGAATCCAGTGTGATAACTCATGTGCTATAAATCTCAGTAAAAATCCATTTCATCACTAAAGGACAAAGAACATTGAGATAAAATATCATTTTATCAAGGAGAAGTTTGATCAAGGAATTGTGAAGTTGGATTATGTGCCTATAGAACTACAGGTTGTAGACATTATGACAAAGGCATTAACCAAGGAAGATTTTGAGAGGCATCGATAGGATCTGGGAGTTCAGTCGACTACCCACCCTTAAAAGAGTGTGGCTATGGAACATCCCCCCTCTCCCCGAGGTATGATTTTTTCCCTAATGTTATCATATGTTTTTTTACCCTGTTATAGACCACAGTGGAGTGCCCTTTGGGTTCGTTGACAAAGGAGGAGAAAACGGTAATTGTTCAAGGGGGAGTGATAGTGGCTATTTGAGAAATCATGAATGATATGGGGAGAAGCTGACATGTAGAGCAGTGAGATAGGGGGAGTGCAATGAGATAGGGTGAGAGTATCAAATCTGACGATGCTAGAAGTGATCGATCAAATACTAGATATCACGATAGATGAGGATCATGATAAAAGCAGAATGGTGAGTTTGGAATGGTTAGAGATGGGTTACAGCTATCACCAATTGGTATCGGTATGGTTTACAATTGGTATCAATCTTGCAACTGGTATCAACATGGAATCTACAATTGGTGTTTTACATGAAGTGTTTAATTGATGAAATTTTCATACTAATATTGTTTATCATGCTGAGCATTGCTCAGGTGGGCTTAGAGTACATGTTATGTGATTCATTGAACACTATCAGAATCGAAAGATGCGAATGGGGTAGCGGCTGGAAGGAGATTCAGAGAGGTATCAAAGTGAAAAAAATCATTCTGAGAAGAGTTGTGAATCTTTTTCATCAAAACCAAAGGGGGGAATTGTTAGGCAAAAATCACTCAAGGTAACATTGCAGTATTTGTGGGTTGATTGTGTTTGTTGACAAAAAAGGTTTCCATGAAGAATTTTCGAGTTCCAAAGATGTTATTGACAATCTATTTTGACAAAAGAACAACGGCAAAGGAAAGGACGATCTAGAGGTGGTACAAAAGAGCAGTACAAGGTAGCGCCATTTTCTAGTGTTTTCCTAATTCTTGGGTTCCATAATTTGGAGGTTGGTGAGCATAAAAAAAGTGGATATCCATGAAGATCATATTTTAATATGTCAAAGTCATGAATTTCGCAAATAGAGGCTTCATGGTTTAGAATTCGCAAAGACCAGAAGAATGATGGCGCTGATTCTTTGCGATTATGTCAGAACTTCCTGAACGACACAGTTGAAGAACATTGCAGCAGTAAAGGGAGTTGCGAGGGAGCTTCGCGGCAAAGGCACAAAGCATTGTTGACGGTGATGCTCTTCCATTACCACAAGCTCAGCGATCGGAAATTTTCTGTCGTGCTTCGTGATTTTGAGAGAATTCCTGCAGATATTTTGGAGCTTCTCTTTTGGTGATGATGTGGCATGGACTTCACGTTGAAGTGTTGAGGGTCGGTGGAATTTCCTATAAATAGAGTTCATCCCCCTCGAGAGAAGTAGAGAATTTTTTAAGAAGATCATTCGCTATTGTTTCACGAAGGTAGTTCATGTAGCCCATTTGCTTTGCAAAAGAAAAGCTTCACGACGGCTATTGTAGCTCTGCGAAAGTTGCGAGCTCTGCATTGGCATAGTTAGATTCGCAAGGGATTTTTCTCTACAATGACTTGAGCTTCGTCAGAGTTCTTCACAAGAGTGCTTCGTGAAAAGGAAAGGGGTTCGCGAAGGCTTGTTTGAGATTCATGAAATTGGGATCCTTGCAAAGTATGGTGCTTTGTGAAGATTTTTCCAAAGGAATTTCCTAGTGATCATGGGAAAATGGATATTCATCAGTGGATGAAATTTGGACTCCAAAAGAGAATATATCAACAGTTGAGGATACATGTTTTCATGAAAATAAAGATACCTATAGGTCTATAACCTATGATTGGATATTCTGAAGAAGTAGTGAGCTCATTTCAGTTGAGAGAGCAGTGAGTTCTCAAATTTTGAGTGGTTCTAAACCGGGAGGGATAGTGAGACCACTTCAAACATGTAAACAGAAGTGCGCTTATAGTTGAATCGGTACATAGACACACTGTCGGTGTATGCTCCTTGGACGAAGCCTAATGAGTGTGATCCAAGTAATGGGAGGCGACCAAGTGGGTATCTATGACTTGTGGGATATTCGAGTTATTAGAAACTCTATAATCCATGAGGGTGGGGGTTTTCCAGGGTGCTGGGGGTTATTTATGGGGGTGGGGGGTGGCGGGGCTGTCCAGGGGGTAGGGGTGTCAAGGGGGGTGGATGAGGCTATCCACGAGGGTGGGGTGCGGGTGGCTATCTATGAGGGTAGAGTGTGTCCAGGGGGTTGGCGGGGCTGTCCAATGGGTACAGGGAGTCAAGGGGGGTGGGAGGGCTGCCCACGGGGGTGGCATGGTTGTCCAGGGGGTAGTGAGTGACTGGGGTGGTGTGGGGGGGGGGATTTCCAAGTTGGTAGGGGTGTCTAGGGGGTGGGCGGGCTGTCTGTGGGGGGTAGGCCTGTCCAGGGCGAGTTTCCCATGGGGGGTATGGGTGTCCAGGGGGTGGGCGGGCTGTCCATGTGAGAGGGGAGGCTGTCCACGAGGGAGGGGGTGTCTAGGGGGTGGGAAGGCTATCCACGAGGGTGGCAGGGTTGTCGAAGGGTATATCTGTCTCCGGGGAGTGGGCGGGCTATCCACGGGGGTTGGAGGGCCATCCATGGGGGGGGGGCTTTTCAGGTGTGTACATGGTGTTCAGGGGGGTAGGTGGGATGTCCACTATGGTGATAGAGCTATCCAGGGGGGAATGGGGTGTCCAATGTAGTGGTCGGGCTATACATGGGGGTGGGGGTGGAGTCTAGGGGTATGGGGTGTCAGGGGGGTTGGGTTGGTGGGATATCGACGAGGGTGGCATGGCTGTCTAGGGGGTACGAGGTGTCCAAGGGGGTGGGCGGGCTGTCAATGGTGGCGAGGGACTATCCAGGGGGCAGGCAGTGTCCAGGGGATGGGCATGGCAGTCTAGGGGGGGTACGAGATGTCCAGGGGGTGTCCAGGCTTTCCATGGGGGTGGTGGGGCTATCCAAGTGGTATGGGGTGTCCGGGGGGGGGATTGGATGCCATGAGGGTGTAGAGGCTTTCTACGGGGTACATGGTGTCCAAGGTGATGGAAAGGCTGTCCTCGAGGGTGGGAGGGCTGTCTAGGTGTAACACCCGAGATTTTTATGAGTAATATTTTGTTTTTATATATCATCAAAGGAATCTTTCACTACATGCTAGCTTGGCTTACTTTACACGCAATCGCGACCTTCCTCGTCAGCTTGTGTTGTACGCAATACCGAGTTTCACTAAACGATGATATGCTATTAAAATATTATTTAAAATAGCCATTATGAATAGTAATGACCACTTTTTGAAATTTTATCTCTCAAAATGGACTTCATTTTTGGAATCGGAATACCGAAATTAGCCTAGGGTGAAATTTTGGTATTTTTCTGAAAACATTCAATTTTTGATGAATAGTGAAACCACTACGTGGTAGGTTAAAAACTGAATTTTGCTTAAAACTTAATTTTACCACTTCTGTGAATGGAATTTCGAAAATCCAACAGACACGGTTGATATCAGTAAGTAAAATTTGGTTCAATGAGATAAAAATAATTTTTTGCTGTATAGTAACTTTTTACTTTTTTTTACCGCAGTTAATAGTAAATAGGGTAAATAAGGGTAAATATGATATTACTATTACCCTAACACATGTTCTAATTCTATTGGATAAGTGTAATTCGACAAAAAACAACCTTATGAATATAATATGACCATTTAGGTCCACTTGGATTAGATTATGACATTTAATATTACTTTATTTAATGAATAGTTAAAATAGTTAAAATCAAAGTTTAATAACTAAAACATTTTTAATATGGGTTTATACATAAGATAAATTCGATTATAAATATTCATTAGAAATAAAAAATGATTTCCTACATAATTATATTTTATTTATAATTTTTAGACTTTAAATAAATTAATTTATTTATGACACAACAATGATGCAGTAATTACCCTTTTAAGGAAATGTTTACATAATTGATGTTATAAATGCCCAAATAAATATAATTTGAGACTTTTTATGAATTCCACTAATTTTCTAGGTTACTATGATATACTATTGTTGATTTAATCAACTTGTTTTGAACATATAATTCTGTTATGACTTTCACAAAAATCCTATATCAAATAGTGTCAAAATTGAAACAAAATAGTTTTTAAATCAAATATTATATTATTAATTGTTATTTTATACATAAAAATCAAATGTTAGTCTAACTGACTTAGATAAGGATATATATGTTAATAATAAAACAACTTGGGGTTCGTTTGGCATGTTATAGTAAGTGTATTAACCATATAGTGTAAGAAAACAAAAAGACACGGTAAAAGTTAAATTATTTAACTTAGAGTTAAATCTAATTGATAAGGTTAAAATAATAACCTAAACTTGTATAAATCCTATTTGTTGATAGGAGTTCGACCCATCCCCACTTTACCTTCGAAATAAGACCCTTTGAAACCATTATAAAGCGATTTTGACTTTAATATAAAAATATATTTTGAGATATTCCAAAGGTGCCCCTCTCCTCCCTTATAAAAGGGCACCTCCTCCCCCTCCTCCTCACACCAATTTGAGCACCCAAGCTCAGCAAAACCCTGCCAAAATCCCTTCTCCACTTCCCTAGAATAATCCTAGAGGTCCTGGTCTTCTTCAAAGACCAATCTTAGTTCTCTAAGTGGAGGATTCAAAGAGGCGTTTAAAAGAAGAGGTAATATACATTACCGATCTTTTCAATTTCTTTCTTCTTCAACTTCTTCTTCTTTAGTTGTTTCATGATAAAGTAATAACATCAGTATTACTTACAAACTGATATGTTATTATAAATATGAAACAACCCTAATTCACCTTCTATCCATCCTACGGAAAAATGAAATCACTGCGCGTGCGTACGTACAGAATACCGTCTCCACGCCGTGGTGTAATCGATTTTCCACCACCACCTTACTTTGATGGGTATAATGGTGTAAATAATGACTATATATGACTATTAAAAAGTGATATTGATTCTGAAATAGTATACATACACTCCAATACAATTCCACGATCATAGGAATGATATCATCACTCATGAGTACGTACGAAATACCGTCTCCACGATGTGATGCGACCCGTTCTACATGATCATCATTACATATTAATTATATAAATGAATTGAATGAATAAATATGATATATGTTACACTAATACCATTCTGGATATAAGGTATCTATAACCTTAAAGAAGAATAAGAATTTATTTGGAAAAACATGCATAAGAACAAAAGGGAATAAAGACCCGAGTAACAAGTAACAATGAAATATTACTAATAAGAAGCTAAGAATATTACCATATATGATATCATATCAATATGTATGATTCTGTAATAAGTCAATAACATTATTTAAACCATTATACAGGAGCTTCAGACACGTACAAAGCAAATCGGACCTAAGGTAAGGGGAAATGTCACAATCTCATTTTTATCCGAGAGTGTTTATACATTGGTATTTACTGGGGTGTATTTTATCATCCACATCCATGTTCCCTAAATATGTAATATTGTTTCCATCCAATTAAAATAGTTTAAATCCAATTTTACCCTTGTGTGAGTTTTTAGTAAATAATATGAAAGGAATCTTTTGTCGTTTTTTCGTACGAGGTACTTTTTGACTTTTTCGACAAAAGTACGAAGAATGTTTTTTTAACTTATACGGCATGAATGGATTTTTAAAACATTATTTCCAAGAAGCTTCCTTTACAAGTTTTCAAGTTTAATTTTTATCATCTTCTTTTAGTTTATAATTGTATGACATGTTATGAAAAGAAAAGTGTTTTTGAAGAAGAAAGGATATTTTCCTCAAGAATGGAGTTCAAGTGTTTTATCAAAATTATTTTCCATCTAAGATAATAAAGGGTTCTGTTTTTATCCCTATTATTACATTTATTTGATTATGTTGTGAGGGAATTATTTTTATGAAGTCATTTACCTTATATGATTTGTTTTATGATGTCACGATGTTTCAAGAATCCCATTTTTGTTACATGTTTTATGCGATGATGTATGATTTATGATTATGTGGCACACATAAGAAAGGATTAATTATAAGATGGGTGGAACCTATATATCCCTCCAATGCATTGGGTAAAGATTTATATCTCATGAGATAGACATGGCTGGAACGAAAGGTTATTTCGGTTCAGTGATACTGGACTGAAACGAGGAGTGAACTCGGTTCAGAAATGGACTTTGTCCGCTAAGATAGTCTTGGAAATGAGTCATGACTAACAAGAAATGATTTTCCATGATTATGTCTGCATGCCACAAAGTTTAAAGTTTTATGTTATGATTATGGGGATCTCATTTTCACTTCTATGATTTATTCCATGTTAAGATATTATGATCTCTTTTGCAGGTTATGATTTTCAAAAAGATATGATATGATTTTTATTTCCTTTATTTGCCCTTTCTGAGCATTTGAGCTCACCCTTTTTTGTATGTTTTCTTTTCCCCAGGTCAGGAAGATGGATATTAAGTAGAATATGCTAAAAGGGACACTAGATATGATGAAATAAATGGGAGACACTGTAGAAGATTTATGAACAAGTTGTTTATGTTTCCCAGTTTCTAAAGACACTATACCTATACGGTCCTTTGTGGTTTTGGCGTATGTTGTAATAAGTGTCCTTCAATTTTGAAGTATTAACAATGTATGTAATGTATGGGTCATTATAGTTGGTATCAGAGGAAAGGTATAGTCAACCTTTGGAAACTAGGATGCGAAAGCCTTCGTAAGAACCCTAAGGACAATTCTAAGCATAGAACCCAATCATAGTGTTTTAGAAATGGCCATGAATATCCTAGGATAAGACCTTAAGTGTGAAATTTTATTTCTGATTATGTGGTTTTCCTATTATAATTAGTGTTTCTCACACTATTCTTCTTGGTTTTTGTCAATGGTTGGAACCCGGAGGAACCGTGTTAGTACGGAATGCGACGGGAAATGCAATGATTGTCCCCCTGAGCAACCAAACGTTATGGGAGATGGAATGCAAAATCTTGTAGCCATGCTCACACAACTTTCTCAAGCTATGAATCATGCATGATTTCCAAACGAGCAAAGGAAGGAGCAACATTCTGTTGAATCCTTAATGAGACAACTTCCACCTTCATTCAGCGGGTCTACTGATCCATTAGTTGCTGAACAATGGATTAGTACAACTGAAAAGATATTTTCAGTTCTTCAATGCTTTGAGCATGATAAATTCATCTTAGCGGTGTATCGTTTGGAAGGTGATGCTGATCAATGGTGGAATATTATTAAGAATACGAGGCAAAGGAATGAAATTGAGTCCATGGAATGGGACGAGTTCAAGAACTTATTTTTCAATAAGTACTTCCCTCAAATTCTCCGAACAAAGATGGAGAAAGAGTTTCTAGAACTGAAGAAAAAGGATGATGAATCTGTTGGTACCTATGAAGCAAATTTTACAAGACTTGCAAGGTACGCTTCTGGTATTATTATCCAACCTGAGAGTAAGATCGATCGATTCTTTAGTGTCGTAAAACCAAGTCTTCGAAGGGCCTTAGACATAAGGGACTTCAATAGCTACGAGGAAATCATTAGATGTGCTCTCAATGTTGAGATAGAGATTGGAGTAACCCATCAATCATATGGGTTTGATAAGAAGAGGAAAATGGAATTCAAAGGAAAATCTAAAGAGCACACTGAAAAGAAGATGAGCTTTCCATTATTCTCAAAGTGTGGAACGAAACATGGAGGTAGTTGTCTTAAAGGGACAAGTAAATGTTTCAAATGTGGAATGGAAGGTCATAGGGCATTTGAATGCTGTGATAATGGGAAGAAGATGTCTAATGATTCAAACAAAGGAAGGGATACACAGAATGAACCTACTACTGACAATTATTTTTTTTTATTAAGAAAACACTTTTGTGGGAAAAGTGAGAAACCAAAAGTTCAACAAAGCAGCCAAACAAACCCAGAAAAACACCAGAAAGAGCAGAAACTACCACATACCAGCAACAACAACACCACCATCCCTAAGATGGCCACTCGACGATCCCATGCAAGCATGGTCCCTCCCGATGTTGCCATCCCTCCGAAACAGCCATGTCCCGAATGACCCTCCAAGGAAAGGTAGAGTGCTCTAGCCCGATGAGGAAGCCTCGACTGCACTTCCCAAGTCAAACCGGGGGTGAAGCCTCATATGGGGCATTATTCCAATCAATGCCCAAATCCAAAGGTTGATGATGATGGTCGTCGTCAACAAACTCTTAAGGCTAAAGACAAAGGAAAGTCATATGCAATTTCTATTAGCGATGTGGAGTACGATAACGATGTGGTGAAAGGTACACTTACCATCCAATCTAAAGTAGAAAATGTTTTATTTGATTCTGGATCCACCCACTCTTTTATTTCTGAAAATTTTTCTAAGGGTATCACCGTATTACCTCAACAATTAGATGTTGAGTTGGTTGTGACAACACCTAATGGCACAACAGTCACATCAAAAGTTTATAATTCTTCTCCGATTGAAGTTTGTGGTAATGTGCTTCCTGAAAATATTGTGATCCTTCCTATAGTGGAATTTGATGTGATTCTTGGCATGGATTGGCTTTCTCTACATGGAGCTCATATCAATTGCGAAAGAAGGGAAGTCACATTTCATATTCCAGATCAATCTACGATCGTCTATCAATGCAAGGATGAATATAACCTTCCAGTGGAAATTCCTTCCATCTTATGGGTCTTGATTCCACTAAATGAAGTTTATTTATCTCAAATGGTTGGTTAGAAAATCACGATTAATAATATTCCCATCATACGGGAGTTTGATGATGTCTTTCCGGAGGAATTACCGGGTCTTCCACCAAATCTAGAAGTTGAGTTTTCAATAGAACTCGTACCGGGTGCTTTGCCTATTTCAGAGACACCATATAGAATGGACCCAATTGAGTTGCATGAATTGAAGAAGCAACTCCAAGAGAATCTTGATAAGGTATTCATACGCCCTAGTGCGTCACCTTGGGGAGCACCTGTTCTATTTGTTAAGAAGAAAGATGGATCAATGAGACTCTGCATTGATTATCGAGAACTTAACAAGATCACTATCAAGAACAAATATCCTCTCCCACGCATTGATGACTTATTTGACCAACTACGCGGAGCTCAATACTTTTCCAAGATTGATCTTCGTTCAGGGTATCATTAATTAAGGGTCAAAAGGGAGGATATACCAAAGACGGCTTTCCGTACAAGGTATGAAACCTAAGAATTTATAGTGATGCCATTTGGTCTTACTAATTCCCCTGCTATCTACATGGATCTAATGAATAGAGTCTTTAGAGACTATCTTGATCAATTTGTGGTAGTCTTTATAGACGATATTCTTGTCTATTAAAAGAGAAAGGAAGAGCATGAAGATCACTTGAGAATTATATTGATGACCCTGAAAAGGAGAAGCTTTATGCCAAATTTACCAAGTGTGAATTTTGGCTTAAAAAAGTTTCATTTTTTGGGTCACATAATCTCAAAAGAGGGGATATCTGTGGATCGAGAAAAAACAGAGGTTATCAAAAGATGGTCGAGACCAACAATAGTAACTGAGATCTGACGGTTTCAAGGTTTGGCTGGATATTATCGACGATTTGTAAAATATTTTTCACGATTATCTAATCCACTCACCAAGTTGACTCGGAAAGGAGTTAAGTTTGTTTGGACAGAGGAATGTGAAGAGAATTTCAAGGAGTTGAAAAGAAGGTTATCCAGGGAACCTGTGCTCACACTGCCTTGTAGTGGAGAAAGGTTTGTGATCTACAGTGATGCATCCAAGAAGGGATTGGGGTGTGTTCTTATGCAAAATGATATGGTGATAGCTTATGCCTCACGACAGTTGAAAATCCATGAGAAAAATTACCCAACACATGATTTGGAGTTAGCTGCAGTAATCTTTGCATTAAAGATTTGGAGGCATTACCTTTATGGTGAAAGGTGTGATATTTATACTGATCATAAAAGTTTAAAGTATATTTTCACACAAAAGGAGCTGAATATGCGTCAAAGAAGATGGTTGGAGCTGATTAAGGATTATGACTGCTCAATCCATTACCACCCTGGGAAAGCAAACAAGGTGGCAGATGCATTAAGTCGACAAGACCATGATAGTTTATCCATGATGAGGATCACGAAAGATCCAATATTTATGGATTTACAATGGATGGATCTTGGAATTATAATGGAAGGGGAAAAATCTTATCTTTCTCAAATGAATGTTCAACCATCTATACATGTGAAGATTAAAGAGGCACAGAAAGAAGATGTAGAGTTACAAAAGAAGGTGAGAAATGTTCCTGAATTCAACCTTGATTGTGATGGGATAATAAAGTTCAGGAATCGGGTTTGTGTTCCTCCCATCCCCGAATTAAAGAAGGAGCTTCTGGATGAGGCTCATAGTTCTCCATTCTCTATTCATCCTAGAAGCGCGAAGATGTATATAGACCTGAAAGAGTACTTCTGGTGGGATGGCATGAAAAGAGATTTTGCTGAATATGTCTCTCGATGCTTGGTTTGTCAACAAGTTAATGCTGAGAGACAGAAGTCTAAGGGGATGTTACAACCATTACCCATACCCGAATGGAAATGGGAAAACATCACTATGGACTTTGTCATAGGACTTCCTAAAACATCAAAAGGAAATAATGCTATCTGGGTCATAGTTGATCATCTTAATAGTCTGCACACTTCATTGCTATTAGAGAGGATTCCTCTCTAGATCATCTTGCCAGGATATATGCAAAGGAAGTGGTAATATTGCATTGAGTACAACTTTCTATTATATTCAATAGGGATCTGAGATTTACCTCGAAGTTCTGGCGAAGTCTTCAGCATACTCTGGATACAGAGTTGAGTTTCAGCACAGCTTATCATCCTCAGATAGACGGTCTGTCTGAGAGAACAATTCAAACCCTAGAAGATATGTTGAGAGCCTGACTTATGGATTTCAAAGGAAGTTGGGATCAACACCTACCTTTGGTGGAATTTTCTTATAATAATTGCTTTCACTCCAGTATTCAGATGGCTCCTTATGAAGCTCTATTGGGAAAGAAATGCAGGACTCCAAATTGCTGAGATGAAGTTGGGGAAAAAAAGCTATTAGTACCTGATCTCGTTGATGAAATGGCAGAAAAGGTCAGATCTATTCAACAACACATAAGAGCAGCTCAGAGTCGACAGAAAAGTTATGCTGACAACCGAAGAAAAGACCTAGAGTTTTAAGTAGGTGATAAAGTGTTCTTACGAATATCACCCTGGAAGAAGGTTATGAGATTTGGAAAGAAGGGGAAGTTGAGCCCTAGATATATCGGTCCTTTTGAAATACTGGATCGTGTTGGAAAGGTAGCTTACTGATTGGCGCTTCCACCGAATGTCTCTCAAGTTCACGATGTGTTCCATGTATCTCTCCTGAGAAAGTACATACCTGATCCTTCACATGTACTCAGCTCAGAAGTTGTACCGCTGGAGCAAGATCTTTCTTATGAAGAACAACCGATAGAGATTCTGGATCGTAGAGAAAAAGTCCTACGAAACAAGATCACTCGATTGGTGAAAGTTTTATGGAGGAACCACCAACTTGAAGAAGCTACATGGGAGCTTGAGGATATGATGAGGGAGAAGTATCCTCATCTGTTTGTTACAAAGTGACGAATTTCGAGGGAGAAATTCTTTTTAAGGGGGTTAGAATGTAACACCCGAGATTTTTATGAGTAATATTTTGTTTTTATATATCATCAAAGGAATCATTCACTACATACTAGCTTGGCTTACTTTACACACAATCGCGACCTTCCTCGATAGCTTGCGTTGTACGCAATACCGAGTTTCACTAAACGACGATATGCTATTAAAATATTATTTAAGATAGCCGTTATGAATAGTAATAACCACTTTTTGAAATTTTATCTTTAAAAATTGACTTCATTTTTGGATTCGGAATACCGAAATTAGCCTAGGGTGAAATTTTGGTATTTTTCTAAAAACTTTCAATTTTTGATGAATAGTGAAACCACTATGTGGTAGGTTAAAAACTGAATTTTGCATAAAACATAATTTTACCACTTCTGTGAATGGAATTTTGAATATCCGACAAACACGGTTGATATCAGTATGTAAAATGTGGTTCAATGAGATAAAAATAATTTTTTGGTGAATAGTAACTTTTTACTTTTTTTTACCGCGGTTAATAGTAAATAGGGTAACTATGGGTAAATATGATATTACTATTACCCTAACACATGTCCTAATTCAATTGGATAAGTGTAATTCGACCAAAAACAACCTTATGAATATAATATGACCATTTAGGTCCACTTGGATTAGATTATGACATTTAATATTATTTTATTTAATGAATAGTTATAATAGTTAAAATCAAAGTTTAATAACTAAAACATTTTTAATGTGGGTTTATACATAAGATAAATTCGATTATAAATATTCATTAGAAAGGTAAAAAGATTTAATACATAATGATATTTTATTTATAATTTTTAGACTTTAAGTAAATTAATTTATTTATGACACAACGATGATGCAGTAATTACCCTTTTAAGGAAATGTTAACATAATTGATGTTATAAATGCCCAAATAAATGTAATTTGAGACTTTTTATGAATTCCACTAATTTTCTAGGTTACTATGATATATTAGTGTTTATTTAATCAACTCTATTCGAACATATAATTCTGTTATGACTTTCAAAAAAATCATATATCAAATACTGTCAAAATTGACACAAAATAGTTTTTAAACCAAATATTATATTATTAATTGTTATTTTATACCTAGAAATCTAAGGTTCGGCCAAATGACTTAGATAAGGATATATATATTAATAATAAAACAACTTGGGGTTCGTTTGGCATGTTATAGTAAGTGTATTAACCATGTAGTGTAAGAAAACAAAAAGACACGATAAAAGTTAAATTATATAACTTAGAGTTAAATCAAATTGATAAGGTTAAAATAATAACCTAAACTTGTCTAAATCCTATAGGTTTATAGGATTTCGACCCGTCCCCACTATAACTTCGAAATAAGACCCTTTGGAACCATTATAAACCGATTTTTACTTTAATATAAAATAATATTTTGAGATATTCCTAAGGTGCCCCTCTCCTCCCTTATAAAAGGGCACCTCCTCCCCCTCCTCCTCACACCAATTTGAGCACCCAAGCTCGGAAAACCCCTGAAAAAATACCTTCTCCACTTCCCTAGAATAATCCTAGAGTTTCTGGTCTTCTTCAAAGACCAATCTTAGTTCCTTAAGTGGAGGATTCAAAGAGGCGTTTAAAAGAAGAGGTAATATCCATTACCAATCTTTTCAATTTCTTTCTTCTTCAACTTCTTCTTCTTTAGTTGTTTCATGATAAAGTAATAACATCGGTATTACATACATACTTATATGTTATTATAAATATGAAACAACCCTAATTCACCTTTTATCCATCCTACGGAAAAATGAAATCACCGCGCGTGCGTACGTACGGAATACCGTCTCCACGCCGTGGTGTAATCTATTTTCCACCACCACCTTACTTGGATGGGTATAATGGTGTAAATAATTACTATATATGACTATTAAAAAGAGATATTGATTCTGAAAAAGTATAAATACACTCCAATACAATTCCACGGTCATAGGAACGATATCATCACTGGTGCGTACGTACGGAATACTGTCTCCACGATGTGATGTGACTCGTTCTATATGATCATCATTACATAGTAATTATATAAATGAATTGAATGAATAAAGATGATATATGTTACACTAATAACATTCTGGTTATAAGGTATCTATAACCTTAAATGAAGAATAAGAATTTATTCAGCAAAACATGCATAAGAACAAAAGGCAATAAAGACCCGAGTAACAAGTAACAATGAAATATTACTAATAAGAATCTAAGAATATGACCATATATGATATCATATAAATATGTATGATTCTGTAATAAGTCAATAACATTATTTAAACCATTATACGGGAGCTTCGGACACGTACAAAGCAAATCGGACCTAAGGTAAGGGGAAATATCACAATCTCATTTTTATCCGAGATTGTTTATACTTTGGTATTTACTGGGGTGTATTTTATCATCCACATCCATGTTCCCTCAATATGTAATATTGTTTCTATCCACTTACAATAGTTTAAATTCAATTTTACCCTTCGGTGAGTTTTTAGTAAAAAATATGAAAGGAATCTTTTGTCGTTTTTTCGTACGAGGTACTTTTTGACTTTTCCGACAAAAGTACGAAGAATGTTTTTTTTAACTTATACGGCATGAATGGATTTTTAAAACATTATTTCCAAGAAGATTAATTTAAAAGTTTTCAAGTTTATTTTTTATCAACTTCTTTTAGTTTATAATTTTATGACATGTTAATAAAAGAAAAGTGTTTTTGAAGAAGAAAGGATATTTTCCTCAAGAATGGATTTCAAGTGTTTTATCAAAATTATTTTCCATTTAAGATAATAAAGGGTTCTGTTTTTATCCCTATTATTAAACTGATTTGATTATGTTGTGAGGGAATTATTTTTATGAATTCATTTACCTTATATGATTTGTTTTATGTTGTCATGATGTTTCAAGAATCCCATTTTTGTTACATGTGTTATGCGATGATGTATGATTTATGATTATGTGGCACACATAAGAAAGGATTCATTATAAGATGGGTGGGACTTATATCTCCCTCCAATGCATTGGGTAATGATTTATATCTCATGAGATATACATGGCTGGAATGGAAGGTTATT
The DNA here is from genome assembly GCA_963277665.1 of Viscum album. Classification (NCBI taxonomy): domain Eukaryota; kingdom Viridiplantae; phylum Streptophyta; class Magnoliopsida; order Santalales; family Viscaceae; genus Viscum; species Viscum album. The sequence goes on from OY728149.1 coordinate 71,501,897, forward strand.
TCGGTTCAGTGATACAGGACTGAAACTAGGAGTGAACTCGGTTCAGAAATGGACTTTGTCTGCTATGATAGTCTTGGAAATGAGTCATGACTAACAAGAAATGATTTTCCATGATTATGTGTGCATGCCACAAAGTTTCAAGTTTTATGTTATGATTATGGAGATCTCATTTTCACTTCTATGATTTCTTCCATGTTAAGATATTATGATCTCTTTTGCAGGTTATGATTTTCAAAAAGATATGATATGATTTTTATTTCCTTTATTTGCCCTTGCTGAGCATTTAAGCTCACCCTTTTTTGTATGTTTTCTTTTCCCCAGGTCAGGAAGATAGTTATTAAGTAGAATATGCCTAAAGGGACCCTAGATATGATGAAATAAATGGGAGTAGAAGATTTATGAAATAGTTGTTTATGTTTCCCAGTTTCTAAAGACACTATACCTATACGGTCCTTTGTGGTTTTGGCATATGTTGTAATAAGTGTGCTTCAATTTTGAAGTATTAAAATGTATGTAAATTATGGGTCATTATACTAGGGGTGGGGGCTCTCCATGTGGGCACGAGGTATCCAGGAGGTTTGGCGGGGCTGTCTAGGGGGGTACGAGGCAACCAGGGTGTATGGGGTGTCCAGCGGGGTTGGGGGGGGGCTGTCCAGGGGGTATGGGGTTTATAGGGGGGTTGGGGGCTGTCTAGGGGGCTATGGGGTGTCCGAGGTGGGTAGGCGGGTTGTCCATAGGGGTGGCGAGGCTGTTGAGGGGGTACAAGGTCTCTAAGGGGGTGGGAAGGTTTTCCACGGGGGTGGGCCAGCTATCTATGGGGGTGGTGGGGCTCTCCAGGGGGTACTGGGTGTCCAGGGTGGTGGACGGGGTTGTCTTGGGGCATATGTGGTGTCCCGGGGGATGGCAGGCTATCCACGGGGGTGGCAGGGCAGTGTAGGGGGGTATGGGAGTGTCCAGGGGGTAGGCGGGCTATCCACAAGGGTGGGGGGGGGTTGTCTAGGGGAGGGGTGAATCAGTCAGAAAAAATAATCATGCCATTTTTTATTATTTAAATATAAACAATAAAGATAATGTGACCTACCTAATCACACATATATTTAGGCACACCCAATCAATAATCATCAAAGGTCAATATTATCAGTTGAAAATGTAACATATCAATTTGTCCCTCGTCACCACCACTATCATCATCATCATCATCATCATCCGTACCCTTGTCCACATCGTCATACCAATCATCATACCAACCCTCCTCAATGCCATCCTCCTCGCCCTCATACTCAGACACGACTTCCTCATCGCCCTCCTCCTTTGTGTCTCCCTCCTCCTCTCCGTCCTTCTCCTCCCACTCGACCGCCTCCTTTCCATTGTCTCTACCAACACTATAACTATAACCTAATGAACCATATATAGAATTCATCAATGACATGTATCCATCACAAGTTATGCTGGCCTCTAGTAGAAGTGTGGGACGTAATACTTCAATCAGTTTCGTAAATGTAGTCTTTGCTCAAGCAGACACTTATGGCATCTATATGGTCCTTTTTTAGCCTTTTCTTCTTGCGCCTTTACATATTGGAACTCGGTGGAACTAAAAATCATACCTGAGTAGGGAAAATACCTCGTTGGAACTATACTCTTCCCAGGTCGGCATTGAACTCTAATAGGGTGCTAATCTCCCAACACCTGATGTAAGCGATCATTTGGCCCAAAATTGTCAGGTTCTTGGGAATCAAGGGCCTCTAAAGCCACATGTTACAAATATAAAATGATTAATAAATTTTGAAATAGAGATTAAAATTTTAAATCTACAATGTAAAACATACAATTTGCTGCTAAGTCGGTTCATTAACCGCACTTCCATCTTTCCTCTTTCTACTTGAGAAAAATAGTTTTTCTCAAGGCATACATCCTTTAATATTCAATTTATACCTCTACAATGACATTGAATGATGGAAACCATATTTAAAAATAGTATAGCAATAATTTATTTCATAACAAGAATTATATAAAAACTTCAGCTATCAAATAAATTATGGAGGAAGCAATAGAAAGTTAAATTCGTAAAGAAAAATTATAAATTGTTATACCTGCTGCCTCTCATGATCTGGAATCGAAGTACCTAACGATGTTTGGACATACTTTTTAGCATCAATGTTTTTTATTTCTTCTGGATGAATCCTACATAAAATTCAACAATAAGTATTTTCGAAAAACATGAAAAGATTCATTTAAATGCCCTTAAAGTGATTAATTCCTTAAATTGTCTAGCCGTCAAATGAGTAATCATCTGTCAATACTATTCTAACGGACAATCATCAATGACAGGGACCACCTCTAACTGTATACCCACTCTAGAATTCCATCCAATGGATAAATCGTGCTTATAAGCTCACCAAAGCTCACCTGAATCCTTTAGACATGCGGGCCATGCACCCTCACCGTCAGGAAAATTAAACCGTAGCCAACACCAAAATATTAATTGATATGAATAGAAAAAATAATATATTTCATTAAATACAACAGATTTTTTACCCCTATCATTGCCCAAGCACTATCCTTGCTTAATTTGGGAGCTGTCTCCATGAGAGCGGGAAAACAGGAATGATGTCCGAGTATTTGTCAAGCGTCGCCAAAAAACTCCAACATTGCTTCCCAGGTTTTTCAATAATTTGACTATCTTATTTGTAGTCCACCATCAACTACGAGCAGTGGTTCCACACCACACCCATGAATGTATGCCCCCACTTCCTCCTATTAGTATATGTTTCTATTATGAATGAAAAACATATATTTTATCAATACATGTAATAATTAAAATAAATAATTATGTAAATATTTGTTAGGGTTGTATAAGTATACCTGCGGTAGTCTGATCAATGGACATCGCTGGATCCACAGAATCTGAATGAACACCCTATAAAGATGGAGTGGGTGATAATGTATGATCCGTAGGGACATTCTCTAGTAGAGCATGAGTTGAAGAAGAAGGAATATAAAATCCCAGAGAGAAGGAAGCAAAACTAAAAGATGATGACATCAATGGCTGGATGATTGCTGGATGAGGAGTGGGAATCATCATCAGATATAGTATAGTTGGGCGAGGTGGCTCAAATGTAAAGGGTGGTGACAACATGGGAGGCCTAAATATCACATGCCCCTAACAAAACACTGGGATCAGAATGTGGGATGGGTGGTATGTCAGTGGGAGGGGTATGGTCTAATCGGGTACGCCGACCAGATCGTCTAGCTCTCGTACCACCCCCTCATACGAACACCCTTAGTACTGGGATAACTACTTGGTTGCTCATCAAATAATTGTTGCCTAATAGATGGATCCTACAAAATTTTTTTAAAAAATTAATCACATGACATTATATTTTATTTAAATATATATATTTTAAATAAAATACTCACTTTAAGCACTAGTGGTGGAATTCCCAACATAGTCATGTGACAATTGTTGTCCATATTCTGTTTTTGTCACCTCTATTCAATTTGTTTCATTTGATGCATTTGAAAAAATGGAAGTAAATAGAAAAGGATAAATAATTTGTAACAAAAAAAATTAGAGGGAATAGGTCGATTCATGGAATATTTATTCCACTAGATTCATATGGGGTAGAGCAGTTGTCCAAATCAAGGAAAAATTTAATTTCATTAGCCCAGGTAAATAATGCAGGTTTCAATACATGTTTTATAAAAGAATACAAACTATCATGTTCATTAACAAGTAAAATGTTAAATATCATTCTTAGAGTTATACAAACATTATACAAATCACAGTTGAAGCTTTGAAATGTTCACAAAGTTAGAAATGTTGGTTTCGTGGGTATGAATACTGTTCAATTCCAAATTACAAATTGAAATTCAAATAAAATTTCAACTAATAAACATTGAAAATTCCAATATTGGTCATCTTAGATACAATATATTTGTAATCAATATTTAATCAATTTGAATAGTACCAACCTTAATAGCCCAAGTTGAGGTAAACCAAAAGAATTAAGAACATGAATGGACGATTTTATATATATCCCACCACAACATTAGGTTCACATTCAACAATAAAAATTGAGGAATTGGAGTCAATTAAAGTAATATATGGATCGTTTCCAATGGTAGTAGGGATGGTGTCAATTCCATCATCATCGACATCAAAAATATTTCTTGGAATCACTTCAATAATGACCCCAAATTCCGGTCGAAGATGGTCTTTGACATAAAAAAATTATTTTTCCATTGATGCTAATAAAAATGGTTCATCAGTAGCAAGATTACGAGTCATATCAATTACTCAAAATTCATAAACATCAATAAATTTTCAATTCCTCATCATCGAATAAAACCACTTTTTGTTTGAGGAAGTGATGGAAAATTGGGTTCAATTTTCTCATATTGTTCTTCTTTATTTTTGATTGGTATGTTCATTCTTGTAGTAAGTTCAGAAAATTACATAGAGCAGAAATCCATACATTATTGAGCCAAGTAACCATTCACAATAGAACATTCAGGATGATTCCTATTATAGATATAAGATTTTAATGTGTACATATTTATTTTAGTTGGATAGATCCAATGAAAAGAAATAGGACCTCCGTGATGTATTTTAGTTGGAATATGGATAGTCTGATGCAAAATTAATGTGAAAAATGATGAAGAAAATTGTTTCTCTAACTCAACCAAAATTAATGGGGAATATGAAATTTTATTTGGAATAAATACTTGGAAAAATTCTTAGAACAAATATCTCTAAAAAATTTCACAAACAAACAAAAACCACCAATACGTTATTAGAAAAAAGAAGAAGAATTTATATTGGAATCAACTCATGTAGAAGGATATGATAATCATGAGTCTTCAAAGATTTTTTTTCAAATATCTTCTGTTGAACCATTTAGATATGTTTCTTGAATAGAAATCAAAATCTTTAATAGTCTCTAGTACTTCTAGAAATTGATTTTTTTCTGTAGGTGTCATCACATAAGAAACACATGGAACATGCAATTTGTTTTCACCACTACACACAGGATGTAATTCTGGTCTGATACCCCAATCCACCAAGTCCTGCTGAGATATTAAATCATCTTTTTCTTTCCCTTTAAATTTATAAGAATATGAAGAAAAATTTCATTATATTTTTTCTCAACGTGCATTACATCTAAGAAATGGCGTAACAAATTGGATGACCAATAAGAAAAATCAAAAATTGTAATAGGTTTTAGTGGAAACAATCTTTCTCTTTCCATATTTAATTTGACCCTTCCCAAATAAAAAAATGAAATCTTTCAATTCATTAATCACATTAGTTCCTGAAATTCATTGAGGTGAATCATCAGTATCCATGGTATTTCCAAATCATCGGCGATTATTTCTATATGAATTTTCCATTGGAAATAATCATCGATGAACCATAAAACTGAAACTACAATGATGTTTTAGTCTTTTGAATCATGTATTCATCATAAAAACAGAACATGATAGTTTTACCTTCGTGCTCCATCTATAAATCATTGTATTAGGTGGAGAATCATTGATCGTCCACATTAGCCCATCACACAACTGAAATATGTATTTAGAACATGCATCGTATGTGACCACACACACATTCCAAAGAAATTTCAAATCATTTATTAAAGGATGCATGTATACCTATATACCATTGTTGGGATTAGAAGGACCATATATGAGTATACTCATGAAAGTGAAAGAATATTTCATACACAACCATGAGGGAAGAATATAAATTTGTATAAAAATGAGCCATGTGTTGTGCGACGTTAGCATATGCCCAAACAGATTAAAACCATCCCATGAAATATCCAACCACACATTACACACGTCAGCTGCAAAATCGGTATATCGAGCATCAAACCTCTGCCATGCAAATCAATCTGCATGGTGAACCAACTCATTATTAGTCTTCTTTCTCTCAGTATCATGCCATTTCATCTTCATTGATATTTTATCAGACATAAATAGATTTTAGTGTTTTGGGATCAATGGAATGTTCCAAATTAATGTCTGTGGTACACGGGATGGTGTGCCATCAACTTTTGGCTTCTAGCATGATGTTCCACATTTTGAAAAAACATTTTGTTCAGCAGTTTCCTCCCAGAATAAACTGCAATCTTTCGAGAAAGCATGAATGTTTTTTCTAGAAAATCTAATTTCCTCTACTAACATCCATGCTATATAGTGGTTTAGGGGAATATCTGCATCATCTTTAAGTAAGTCCTTCAAGAAGGTAGGAATGTAATCTTTGGTAGTTTTAGAAATCCCATACATTGTCTTCCCATGAAACAATCAGATTAAAAATTCTATATTTTTAATTTTACCGCATTGTCGATGCACTGGAGTCATGGCAACATCATTGAATTTTTTCCTCCCTGGAAACATCATCATTTTAATTAGATGTTTCATGTATGATCATATCGAAATATTCTTGGGTTGGAATAGATTATTTTTAAGGATAATCAATAAATAGAAACCAAACATATAACAAATTCCCAATCCATTCCTCACATTTGGATCATCAGAAATTTGAGATTTCATTTTCTCCCCATTGTGATACCGCACAGATTAGTTTTCTTGAAAACCATATTTGGTTATGTGGTAGCTGACTTCTTCAAAAATAAATCATGGTCTTCCATCCAAATTGTAACAAGGGCAGTGTATGTGACCTCCATCTGAAGCATTGTGAAATGGAAAAACTAAAACACCCTACATATTGAATTGAATCTCACTTGAGATCTAAGCAGTTTCATACATCCAAATTCTATCATTTCTATAAAAAATACTTATAATTCATTTCATCAAATTAAATTTAATAAGATTGATGTGTCATTGAAATTATATTAATGTAAATGATAAGTGTTCCCTTCATATGAAACCATAACCAACACACTACTCTATATGATAATAAAAATATATAAAACAAAAAAATACTATATTTATAACAAAATATATTTGAAGAGCTATAAACGAGTGTACAAGATCATGTACAGTTGTGGAGGAGAATTATTGAGGAGTTGAATAAATTTTAGTTTGAAAATATTTAATATTTTAGTACATTGTTTGAGTGATCACATACACTGCCCATGGGGGGGTGTCCAATGGGTGGGGGTGTATAGCAGTTGGGGAACTGTCCTGGGTGGTGGGCGGCAGTGAACAAGGGTTAGGGATGTCCAAGGGGTGGGTGGGATATCCATGGAGGTGGAGGGGCTGTCCACAGTGGTGGAAGGGCTGTCCAGGGGGTAGGGGTTGTCCAGGGAGGTGGGCGTGCTAGACACGGGGGTAGGGGGGCTACCCAAGGAGTATGAGGTGTCCAGGGGGTGGGGTGTCTAGGGGATGAGAGGGTGTCCGTGTTTGTGGGCAGGCTGTCCACGGGGTTGGGGGCTGTCTAGGGGGTAGGGGTGTTTAGGGGGTGGGTGGCCAGTCTATAGGGGTGTCAGGTTGTCTAGGTGGTATAGAGTGTCTAGGGGGGTGAGCATGGTTTCCACAGTTTTTGGAGGGGCTATCAAGGGGGGTAAGGGGTGTTCAAGGGGTGGTCGGGTGGTTCAGGGGGGGTGTCCACAGGCATGGCAAGGCTGTCTAGGGGGTAGGGGGTGTCCAGGGGGATGGGTGGGCTATCCACCGGGGTGGGGGGAGGGGGATGTATATGGGGTATGGGGTGTCCATGGGGTGGGGGTGTCCTGGGGGATGCTGGGTGTATGAGGGGGGTGGGTGGGAGGTGCGGGATATTCACGAGGTTGGTGGGGGCGTGGCTGTCCAGGGGGGTAGGGGGTATCCCTGGGGGTGGGAGGGCTATACAGTGGGGTACAAGGTGTCCAAGGGGGTGGGTGGGTTGTCCACGGGGGTGGCGGAGTAGTCTAGGGGGGAGGTGTCCAGGGAGGTGGGCTGGCTGTCCATAGGGGTGGGGGAATCCAAGGGGTTAGGGGTGTCCAGGGGTGTGGGGGATATCCACGGTGGGTGGGGGGGGTCCACGGTGGTGAGGGGGGTATCCAGGGGTTGGAGACTATCCAGGTGGATCAGGGGTGTCCAGGAGGGTGGGGGTGTCCGGGGGGATGCAGAGTGTCCCGGGGGGGTGGGGGTGTCTAGTGGGTGGGCGGGCTATCCACAGGGGTGGAGGCTGTCCGAGGGGTATGAGATATCAAAGGGGGTGGGGGGCTCTCCATGGGGGTGTGATTGAGAGCAACGTGATTTAATTAGGTTTTCATTCATTTTATAAAAAAATGATGGGTGTTAAGGATTATATTAATTTTTTAGTGAAAATCAGATTTGGTAGGATTGGTGACTTGATAACATGATGGTATCAAGTTTTCAATTAGGAAAATGATGGGGAATCAGATTCTGGTGGAAGGAATATGGGTTGGTGAATATCAATATGTAATTATAAGGAATGATATGATATATGATAATGAGTTTTTAATGATTTTATTCATCATGTCATAATGATTAAGGGTGTTTTCCTATATGAAGTTTTATGGATTCCTCGATATTTTTTTCCTCATAACATGATTTATATTTAGGATGTCATCAAAAGGTGAAGTCTAGATATAATAATTATTCATTTAATACATCAAGAGGCACACTTATTAATATGGTATGTGCATATGGTTGTAGTTCCCTAGTCCAGGTGGATATATATTGGGATATTCTTCCACTGGTCTCTGTATGAAAGTATTCTAAAAGAATCCCACCACCTTCCAAGGGTATATCCTTTCTAGAAAAATGTTTTGTGGGAGAGTGAATTCATCATATATAGTTGTTGTCACTTTTAGATCATATTATTCCTTACTCATCAATATGACTAGACAATAACAAAAACCAATTTGGCTTCAGACCTATTCTAATCTATATAAGTGAGGACATCCCAATGATTATTTGCAGACTATAAAAGTTATGACTTCCCAACTGCACAACCCTCCTCCCCACCTCACCCCTAGAAAACTGACCCTACACATCCGCCTCCCATCCAACCTCTTCATAACACCCCCCACTTGCACCCCCATTTGCATAGCCCCCTCCCTCACCCCCAGTTGCACAGCCCCCCACCCCTACCTGTACACCCCATCCTCACCCACCAACAAACTCCCACCTACCTAGCCCACCCCCAACCTGCACAGTCCCCCAACCACTTGCACATCCCCCCCACCTACACCCCCACTTTCACAGCACCCACCCCCACCTACATAGCCCTCACCCCCACTTTTACAACCCCCACCTCATGCCCAACTAACTCCCCCCACTACACAGCCCCACCTGCAAACCTGACTTCACCCACTGCACACCCCCCCAACCGGAACACCCCCACCTACACACCCCTACCCCCACCCACTGCACCACCACCACTTTCAGTTACCCACTTAAAATAAATTTTATTCATGTAATCATGAAAATTGATATGTAGAAAAAAAAACATAAAAAATCAAATTGCAATTGTTGGGTATAGCATAATGTAAAGACCTTGGGTCTAGGTCAAATCAAAACAAAAAACAAAAAAATAGATACAAAATATTAAATTTAAGGTACAACTTACATATTTTAATTGTAGAAGAAAACAAGTTTCTTGTTGAAGATGGATCTAGGGGAATAATGTTCCGACTGAGAGAGCTATTAGGTCTCAGCTTTACTTCTGCAATAGCGCGGATGGGTGATAGGGTCTGCTGGAAATTTATGTGAAAACATTCCCAACGGTTTGAAAAAACTATTTGGAATGGAATTATTTACCAATGGTTTTAAAAAACTATATGGAAAGGCTACCAACGATTAACATATTCCAACGGTTTTATCAAACCTTTTGGTAATAGTCCTCTAAATATAATTTATCCCAATAGTTTTATAAAACCATTGGGTAAATGTCATCAAAAAAATTTATATTCCAATGGTTTAGGGAAGTTATTGGGTAAGGAACTCTCTATATCCCTGTTCTAACTATTTATGAAAACTGTTGGAAAACATCTATTGGTATATCCTCCATTTATAGTTGTGACATACATAAGGTCTACTCAAATGGATCTTATTCCCTAATATCAATTTTTAGACAGCTTATTACAACTCCAACCAATGAATGATTTTTGAAGAAATAATTTGTGTAATTTTACTCAATGTTCTCATTACATGACGTAAAATTTTACAGTACAATGTATTCACTACATGATATAAAACTACATAGAATAATTTCAACAATTCATGACTTAAAATTTCCTAATAAAATGTCCTCACTGCATGAATTGAAACTAAATTGTACAATGATATCACTGCATGACTTAAAACATAACACTAAAATTTCCTCACTTCCTAACTTAAAATAACACAGAACAATGTCATTAATGCATGACATAAAACCACATAGAATAATGTACTCACTATGTGATTTAAATTGCACAGTACAATGTCCTCATTGCATGACATAAAATCACATAGTACAATGTCCCCACTGTGTGACTCTAAACTGCACAACAAAATTTCCTAGTTGCAAGACAGTAAACTACATAACAACCATAAGTTTCCATGCTACACAATGATAAAAGGTATAACATATTTTTCCTTGCCGTATGATGTTAAACATGATGATATCATTTGTCCTCATTACACCACATTAAACTGAATAGTTAGCGTCTTCTATATCTGACGTTAAGATCTTCCATATGAAAAAATTATTGACTTCATTGCTTCTCCTTAGTCGAACATTAGTTCAATTTATCTCTATATCTGAATTAGATCTGCATTGGGGACTCATGGTCAAGAACTTTGCATGGATTGAATCTCATATTCAATGAGATACATTGAAATGCCTAGATCTCTATTCATGGGCCCAACCACAACCATTGAATCTTTATTTTCTTTTATCCTCATGTATATGAACAAGATATATATATATAGTGATCTTTTAAAATACATGGTTTTATCTTCATACAATTTTTAGTTTTCATTTAAAACCGTTCTCTCAGAATGAGTTGAAATCCCCTGTTTAATAGATAAAACTCAATTGGTGTGAGAAATGACAGTTTCAAGAACTACATTTGTGTTGAATCTCATCCTTTTACAATATGTAGTGATGCATAGATCACCAATATTCGGACCATCGATGATAAAACCCCCCTTTATTCCCTATATATGAATGAAACATGTGTAGGAAATGTTCTAAGAGCTACATATGGATAGATTATCATCCATTCGAGAAACATAGTGACACATGAGATTAATTACTTGGTCCATACACAATATTACCTTTTTATGTTGGAATCAATTCATGTCCCTGCTGCATGACTGTAAACTGCACTGTATAATATTGTTTTAAATGACGCAATGAAAGTCCCCACTCTTACATATGAGTCAGATCTATGTAAATGACTCTAAAATAATTGACAATATTGATTCAAATATTCCTCAAATGTATTGATCAATAACACATTTGTATTTTCAAATCATCATCTTGATTATTTTGAGATCGTCATAATATTTTTTACGGTTTGTCGTGACATAGTTTCTGATATCTGAAAACTCTTCTGCTTGAATATAAAATACATAACCATAGGTGGAATTGCATAATAAATCATTCATAACAGGATTTTAATCCAAAAGATGACATTATTTGACTATGAAGAATATTCCACAGTCATCCCTGCATAATATAAACCCCATTATGGGTTTTTTTAAAAATGGTAACATCGTTCATGGTTCCATTGTCTTTTGTCCACTTCAAACATTGATGAAAAAATATTATAATCTATATCTTAAAATAGTTATTCATTTATATTTGTCCAATTACCTTTATCTCAGTCTAAAAGTCTTTAAGATCATGGTTTATACATTTCATTCTCTTTATGTTCAAAGTGATATAAAAAATGTTGGATCATTTGACCACATATTATCTATTGTTTCCATTTTGGCCCTAGTTGTATGAATTAAAAACAATAGACACCAAACTAATTATGTTTGTGTTAGACCGTTGTAGATATCATATTCCTCTAATTATTTGGAAATCATTATTGAAAATAATCTTTCTGTATTCATGTACCTTTCTCCATAAACTGATCTCTGTGTTGTTGGAAATCTAAATCTCTATACAGTTACTTCAATTTTTAGCAATAGAATGTCAAAAAATTTGAGAACGCTTTCCCTGGAGTATACAGTACATTCCCCTAGGTGGTCTTGCATAGCATACCTACATAATGGGCCGATTAGTCAAACGATTATACTATTTGGCTATGCAGTATATTCCCCATTTTCCTTGCATAATAAAAATCACATAACAGGTTCGTCAAATAATGGTAACTTCATTATTTGGAAATACTTCCTATAATTCATTTTATCCTATTCCCCTATCATTATTCGGATATAGAAAATCCCAAATCATTGTTTACAATTCTAACCTTCCATTCCATAACATGGTAGTATGTTTCCAAAATAATTATGAAGATATTATGAGAGTCTAAAATCATTGGTCAAAACTAAGGACCATAAATTGAAGCTACTCATTATCCTCACTACATGAATTAAAAATACACAATATAATGTCCTCACTACATGACATAAAACTACACAGCATGATATCAGAAATTACCCTTTATGAAAAATTTTAACAATTCCTTATACCCTAAATTTTTGTAGAAGTGGTTTTCCTATTCATGGAAAATGTCTATATAGATAACGCTTTATTCTTAAAAGTAAATTTCTATGAAAAAACAATCCATTGAGGTCTTGAGTAACCCAAATAATGTATTTTAACTTGTTTATAAATAATAAAATGTTAAATTCATGAGTTCTTTTTTGGCTGAGAATGCAGTATGTACCCTTAGGTGGCCTTTCATAAGTTTCCTAAGTAACAGCCTAGTCAGTCAAAAGATTATTCTATTTCTCTATGAAACATTTGCCCCAGTCAGCCCTACATAATTTAACTCCCATTATCGTTTTTAAAATAATGTAATCTTCATTCTAGTAAGAGACCTTCTTTATGTTTATACATGTTTTAGATTTGGTAACTACAAAAATCATGACTCAAGATTCCCCTAGGATGTATTTAATGAATATTAGAGAAATTATTATCTAATGATCCTTTTTTGGAATATAATTTAATAATATATGGTCAACATGGTATGACCTTAAATAATAGCCCTTTCTAGTCCAACATGAATGAGTCTAAACTACCAATAACAGGAGATGTGGTACTCACCAGATTAGAAACCCGCAAAGGGAACTCTGGAAAAAATACGAGTCCCAACTCACTAAATGTACTTTTTTGTATGGTTTAGGTAATATTGAGAAATAAAAATGTAAAATACACAATTTTTGTGGGGTTTTATTTTTTAACTAGTAAAAATCAAACTACACTTACTAGTACCATTGGCATAGGTAATAAATGATAGCATGAATAAAAAAAATGATTACACATAAAATGATTTTCATTTATGAGTAAAATGTTTACATAGGAGAATCCAAAAACTAGAGACTCTCTTCTATCATAATCAACAAGTGGTTTTCTACATAACTTTTCATGTGGATAATGGCTTCTTGATCCCCATCAACAGCTTGTTGAAGATCTCCTAGTAGACCACTCTCATTCTCTTCAGCATGGAGAAGTGCTTCCTTAGTATCTACAATGCCTTTTACACCATCCCTCTAGACATCTAAAATTGAATAATGAAGTTGGTAAATCTCCCCTATAATAATATCTATCTATTATTGAATACGTAGCTGTTGAACACTCTTTTCATTAATCTTATACTTCATTTCTTTCAACGTTGTAGTATGATTGACCTCATCTTGAGATAGAATTGCTAGGAATTCGTCAGTATTGATCAATAGTTTAGTTTTTATCATATGTTTTTAGAGATTCCCCTCTTTCTCCCTTTTTTGGATAATCTCTCTCTCTACAATATGATTCTCATGGTATTCAAAACCTCCAAATCCTAGCACAATGAACAGAGTTGAAATTTGTGGATTTCATGAAGGCTGTTCCTCAAGGTACATTTTAGATATTATCTTACATATATTTTTTCATAAATTTAGATGTGCATGAAAGATTTCCTTTCGCAGTTCCGGGTCTGATTCAAAATCATTTTCATACAGAGGAATATATTCTAGGATTAATGCACTTAAAGAAGTTCCATGTTCTACTCCTTCCTTGATTGTGATTTCTTCACCTCCTAATACAGTTTGAGCTAATGCAGAGGCTTCAACTCTAAATCTAGCCATTGAATTTGATATCCCTATAAGGAAAATTAAAATTATGGATATGTTTAGCTTTAAGGGATAACAAGAGTGAGAACAATCACAATATCATTGTCCTGGACCTAACAATAGGTCAACAACTTTAGAAGACTCTACCAATGTTCTTATTTTAAATATTTTTTGTTGATGTCTCTAGATGGGTAATGCTCTATTTAATTTTCTTAGGATCATCTAAATGAATCTCAAGAATATTATCTATCTCAAGATTCATGTGAGTCAATGTATCTATAATGGTAGGATTAACATTATGGTGATTATTCCTTCAAGAGTCATCGCGACATCAGTTTCTTTAGATAGAACTTCATATTTCGACAAATAATGGTTTGAAATTTAATCATAATAAGAATAACAGGATGAATAATGATAACTCATGTTCAATTGGTTCCATACAAGGAACATCAAAATATTCTAAAGCATTTGGTATATTAGCATGTTCTAAGAATTCTTCAAAAGACTTTCCAAGGATCATCAAAACTTCCAATAATATCCTACATCCTATGTTAGTCTCACCCATGGGAGGAAGAGGTTTGGTTGCTTCGCAACCTTCCTATGACAACCTCTGACCCCAAATAGCTTCCTCAGCAACAGTTTTGGGGTCATCATCAGTTGTTGTAGGTTTTTTTGGTTCATTTGATGATCATAAAGAGTCACATTATGGAAGACATTTGTTGTTGCTATTGGTTTCTTATAAATAAACATTGATTTACTAGAGGTCTCCTCTATCCTAATAGTAGTATGATGAGAATTATTGGGAACTGATGTTGGTTCATTTGGCCTTAATGACTCTTTAGGATCCACTGGGTTAGCAGGAATTTGTGCCAATTAAGAATCACCCTCTATAGTTCCTTGACACTTATCAGTAATTTAATTAAGAAAATAAACACAAGAAGCTCCTACAATTTAATGAAATTTAAACACTTTTCGTGGATAAAACTAAAATTCATGATTGTTGGAAGGATTACCACTACTAAGAAAAAATGTAACTGTGATATTATTTCTTCAATGAATTAGTTTCTTCACCTTCTTAGGAGGACTTTCATGGTCATCTCTAAAAATGTATTAGAGACTACAACTACCTTTCTATATCATCCTTTAGGGCCTGCTGGCTCAAATATATATCTCTCAATTCTTGGGGTGATCCAATAACTCCAAAAGTAGTACCACCATGGCTATATAGTGGCAATGTAACTGTATTCAATTTTTTTCATCAATATACAGGTTAAAATGATATTTCTCCTAAGTAAAAATGATTTAACTAAATTGATATTATAAAGCATAAAATAATGTGAGAGATAGGAAACATACATCTTATGGATCCACAAAATCATACCATTCATCTTCTAATCAAAGGTCAATCCCTTCATTGTTACCACTATCTATCATTTCATTCATTCTCTTAGTGGTGGGAATTGATTCTTTAGTTTCATATATGAGCATTTCCATTTATTAGATAAAATTTCTCCCTCATTAGGATTGCTCTTAAATAGAACATCATAAGAGTCTCGTAGATCCCCTATTCGTGGAATACATAACCCTTCACATAAATCAATAAAATTTTTTTCAACATCACAATGCAAACATTTCCATATTTGAAAAAAATATTGTCTTATATATTCAATGTATATGCCAGAGGGTTTTGAAAAGGATCCTGCAGTTCTAGATTTAATTTTCTTCCCAATTCTCACAGTCACAGATGTGGGATGTGGAAATGTTAATCGTCACTATTCTGAATAATGGAGACTAGTTCTCATAGGTACAACATAAGTAGGGATTTGTGGGGGTGGCTCTCTTAACTTTGACAGGTGGATTATATCTTGCACTATGTCACTTTAGTAAGCCAGGATCCTCTTCACCTTCATCCTATGACTCCAATGATTCATCCCCTGACGATGAATAATTTACTTACAAATGATGGGGTTCCTTCCTAATACCCCTCTTCAACCCCAATATAGGGACAACATGGTTTAATACCCCTTCACGGTAAGATGCAACCCGGTTTTGAGCATACCAGACAATTAATCTGCTTATTGCATCAATGAAAATAAAAATTAAATATTATCCCAGTTTTTCCAACAGATATCAACAACCCTAGTTTTCAAGAAACCATACTATTTTCCTTTAATCTAACATTCAAGGGATGTGATACAACATTTTGTTTCGGAAATTTCAATTGATGCGCAAATCTATAAGGAAAATAGGCCTCATATATGATTTTATAATTATTCATGGTTGCCAATATTCCATCTCTACAAGCTAACATATATGCCCTTAGCTCTTAACTATATTCCACATCAATAATGAATCACCCCATAAGAAGATTAACATATGGGAAAAGGTGAAATGCCTTACACACACTCAACCTGGACTTGATAGCATAGGCATTATGAGACAAAGGTGAAATACCAGAGAAAGCCTGAACAAATGGCTGGAAAGAACTTCCAAAGAACTGTACCCCAATTCTCACAGTATAAGATCTAAAATGAGTAGCCATCCACTGCCATAACACTTGGAATGTTCTTGATATTATGAAAGGATACAACCCTCTATAAATATACAGTAAGATTCTTTGAATCGTTTCCAAAATAGGGGTAACAAACCCTACGATCCTTATCTCATCAAACTTCACTGTGATAAAAAATGTTCTTGCTCTAAAGTCTCCCTTTTAATCTCAAACCAGTAACAAATACAAGATGATACACATAGCCAAAAAACATTAATGATGTGTCTTTGATGGAATTTCTGAATTGACTTCATACCCCCACCTTGTGAAACTCTCCTTTCCATAATGTTTGAAAAAAATTGTCAGGTGTACCTCTATTTACTACCTTTTGATAGCTAGTTGGTTGAGTGTCAGTGGGACACTATTTTTTGTTTTCTTCATTGAATATTTCCATCCACTCCTCTAGATGAATATCCCTTATTCTGTGGGACATTGTGGTGGTCGTATTCTTGAGTTTATAAAATATTTTCATCAACCCCCCAAACCAAGGATGGTGCATTTTCTATGTTGTTCCATGTCACCATGGGAGGAATAAACTCATCATATATATCTACATGAATTGGAGCTCTAGATTTATTTTAGAAATCACAAAAACTGATGCCTACATCTCTATGTTTCAAATTGTAGGAGTTAGTTTCTGGAATTCGACATTTTTGTAACTCTAGAAAAAAATATTCATTACTACATACATTGGTTTACCCGGCCCATAGAACCTCATAATGGAGAACACCTTTTATGTCATCTGTAAACTATACACACATCATACACACCCATTATACCCACAACCTTGTAGGTTTTACACCTCCTCTTAGGCGGAAATCTGAAATTTTCATCCAACCATTTGATTGATCCATCTGAGAATCTCTATAGGTGGACAAATATCATTGTGGCTGTAGATCAGGCATACATGCATTTAAATCTAGAGCACACAGAATGTGATGCATTAAATGGGCAATATCTACTGCCCAACATTAATGTATGAGCCTGCAATATAAACATTAGAAGAAGAGAAAATGGTATAGTCTTGAAACCCAAAAAGTGGATTATAGTTATCGGGTCTAGAATGTTGACATCTTGCAGATGACCATAACTATATAGAGGAAAATAAGCGCTCTAGGGAAAATTGATGTGACATTTCATCAAATATTTCTATCGGTCTGGGAGTGTGGTGTCATAGACATCAAATTATTCATGACCAATAAGCTTCATCATATAATCAATTTTCTTACTGGCGAACTCATCAGCAGTTCTAATTCTTTTGGGTGCCATGGATCCTACAAAAGAGATAAAAAATAATCATTAAAGTAAGTTCATTTTTGATGTTTTGATAAATTAATTGAGAAAAATTGAAAAAGGAATTAAGGCATGAAATTCTAAACTTGGCACACAAGTATTAATCCAGAAGACATGTATGGCACCCCAGTTCTGGCACGCAAAAAGAAAAAATAAAAAAGAAGCATGAATAAATAAGAGCATCAATGCGAAAAGGACTTTACCACTACGTTCTTGATTCATAGAAGTTGTTAAAATTTTCACAAATGTGAAGATGATATATATATATAAGAGATGGGAGTTACCCTGCATTCCAGAACCTTGTGCGCCTAATTAGCTTTCATGATGCTAATTGCATGCCACAAAAACCACTTTTTCCTTGTTCATAACTTTACCTCAGTATATGATCCACTTTTCATTCCAGATCCAATCATGATGTGGGATTATTTTGACACTTCATTCTATCACTGAGTCTAAAAAGTGACAATGGGAAATGTCTTAGAAAGAATATGAGAAAAGATATGAAGAAAATGAAGATTTTCAAATGTTTCAAAATTGGATCTCCCTAGTCAGACCGAGGATCCATCGGTGCGCAAGGTACTTGAATGATTGATTTTGGCATGGAAAATACTTGTGTGCCCCATCACCATTTCAGAAAAGGTATTCTATTTGCCTATAAATAGACCCTTGAGGGCCTCATTTGGACAGATGAATTTCGTTGAAGCCTAATTGTTGTTCTGGTCACCCTAGTGCATCGTCTAGGTCTTCTGAAAGCTTCAAGGAAGTTCATTAACACATAGAGTAAAGGATTTGAATGAGAATCATAGTAATTATGTTCCTTTAGTGTTTGGAATGTATAATACTTGAGCACCTGGGGTTCCCAGTCTCCTTGAATCAGAAACACTTTCACACCACCTATTCCTCTCACAAGAACTTAAGAACCACAATTCTGGGAATACATGTGAATACTCTTGAAGGCTTGAGTCAGGTCCTATCCAAGTATAAACATACAGGTTTTTCATCACTTAAGTTATCATCAGGTCGCCCAATCCAAATGGTGCACCCATATTTGCGTGATAATACTTATTTGGGCACTCTCTTTGATTCATTTATTCTCTTCTATCTATAACCCATAAAGCCTTATTCAAAAACATTAATGGAAGGCATAATTTTCATTCCCTCCCATGTCTAAAATGGATTATGTTTAAAATTACCCCAAAACCTCCTAACTTATCAAAACATTGGGAAAGGCACATCGGTGTGTCTCTCATTTGGGTTTGTATATCCACAGTCAGAGGTTTACCACATTTGTTTCAAAATGGGGTTAGGATTCATAAAATGTCAATGGGTTTGTATATCCACAGTCACATGAACCTTTATCTGAGGAATAGTGTTTGGAGGTTTTTGGTTTGGATAATTAGGGTTTCAATTCTAATCCACCCTTCTCATCTCTAAAACCCAGAACCTTTGGTCTCTGGTGGGGAAGGTACAGTTCACACCTACTAATCCTTTTTAACAAAGGGGAAGTCTACATCCCCTACTAGGACCACATATAAGGCAGCCATCCAAGTGTAATCCCCTCTCCTTTCAAGTTAAAGGCTATAGTTTTTCTCCTCTCTACTTCCTTCACCTTCACTCCTTTCATACATTGGACCCCTGCCCCATGTAAAGTGAACATAAGGAAGGCTTGTTTTCTCACCCTCTTCCACTGGCACTGCCATAGGCACGTCTCCTTTCACCAGTAGAGGAGGAAATGTTTGTGGTTTATTTTGTATCTTTTACATCATATTATTTCTCACACCGATCATAACTCATGTGGGCTTATTGATTTCTGATAATTAATTTTTTTTCACAATCACCATGGGTGAATGAATTATGAGAACACTGATTCCCACCATAATTGGGATACATAGGAAGCCTTCACCTTGGCCAAGCGCATTGGATATCCCCTTTAAGAATCCAACCCTAATTCCATAATTGGGGTATCCTCCTTATGAATAAACCAAAAATTAAACCCTGAAATAACCAAACAATCCTTCTCAGGATGTAATCCCAAACTCATTTATCCCAAAGGACTACACTCTCTTATAAGACTTATCAAACTACGTGGGATTTCATTCTCATCAAAATGGGATACGTTGGAATCTTTCTTGAGGTTCATACCCAATACTTCAAAATCAAGCCTATTCTCCTCGGTCCATATTACCAATAGGGTCTAATATCACTTATAAACCTATATTCTTTCCACGTCCTTTTGGCTTCTTAGGAATAACTCCCACACCAAACCATGACAAAGAACACTTCTCTTATATGTCTTTACAAAATTACATTAAATTGTATGGTTAGGTCTTTATCACATAACCATAAAAGGTATGATTTTTCCATTTAAGTGACACCAAACTACATGGGATCAGATTCTTTTCAAAAGGATACGTTGGTTTCCCATTTATGGGTATGATCCAAACATCAAAACAAACCTTTGTCTCCTTGGATGAAGATAAATTCTAGAGTGCCCCTATGACAACCCAATGTTTTATCAATGGAATATACATCTTATAATTATGACTTATTGTATAATAAAATTGGTAATCACAATGAAATAGTATGGTACTAAATACTATGTGACCGTTAAACATAAATTTCCCCACTTCTGTGTTTTGATTTTAAAAAACTTGAGATTCATGGTTGTGTTCATGGTGATTTTTTGAGTCTAATAGGGAAAAAATATTTTTTGGTGAATAGTAACCTACCCTTATGAATAGTAAACTACCCTTAGGAATTGTAATATGACCCTTATGAATAGTAAATTTACTAAAATAATGAAACATTACACATGAATGATTAGATAAAATTGAGGCATCTTATAAGTGCCAATTTGACCACTGTAAAAAAATTTAAATTTTTGCATGTCAGAAATAATTAATTATAATTAATTAATTAATTTAAAAGATAATTTATATTCCCAATTTTTTTTCATAAATTAACAATAATATTTATTTTTGGGTATGAAGATAAATTTAAAAGAACTTATGTGATTTTTTAAAGCATTATGGAATCAATTTTAATTTTAAAATTTGTATTTTTCAAGTTGAATATGATTTTAATTAAAAATTAAATTAATAATTATTTGAAAATTAGTATTTAAATATAGACTTCATTTTTGGATTATAAAGAATGAAAAATGGATGGGGTGATATTTTTGGATTTATCTTAAAATACTAGAATTTTTTATGAATCATGAAATATTATAATTTACAAAATAAGTTTAATAGATTAATTATAGAGTCATGTATGATGTTCTGCTGATATAAGTCCAATTGACTCAAAATCACATGAATTTATTACTATTATTTGTTATGTATGACTCATTACTCCTTATCTTGAGAAGAATAATAAATGAATGAATATAATATTGAGAAAACCCCTCTCCCCTCCACTGTAAATACCACCCTTTACACCCTCATTTCCTCACACATCTCAAGCTCAATACTTGTCTAAAATCTACAAATATTTCTTCCCTATCCTCTCCCCCAAGTTCAGGATCTTCTGTTATCATCAAAATACAATGCCTCGGTTCTTTAAGGGGGATCTCAACAGGATGATTCAAGAGGTAATTTCTCCCCCTCTATCCCTTTAATTTCCCTTCCATTTGAAGTTATTTTCTTAATCTCACACAACATATCCTCATCCACATGGTATGGTTACTCTAGTATCATACATATAATAGAATTTTATGATATTAATGGGGTAATATATTATGTAACCCCCTTACCTCTTCTTTTTATTTTAGAATTGAAAATGTTGTTTGTGAGTTGTTAATTTATCACCTTCAAGAATGACATGTTTTCGTTTTTTCCATTACCGCCTTCAGATATGGTCATGAAACCATTTTTACAATTGAAACAGATTATTTTATATTTATTATGTCCTATTTAATTTTATTTATATAACTTATGTACATATTACTAAATTATTAAACAAAACAAGTTCATTGTGGACAATAAATCACTCGAATTAACCCAAACAATCATCATTAAATTTAAACTAATGATTCACACTCATGGTATAAAACATAATTCATTTTAAGATAATTTAAACTCTTTTAATTTCATTAATAACATGAAATATAATTTCTGGATGTTTATCCAAGTTCTACACAAACTCCCATTCATAAATACAAGTGAACCGTTCAACAAAACCATAAAATAAACATTCCCGAACAATAAATTTAAAACAATATAACTCTTCCAAAAGGCATTAAATGAACAAAATTATACCTTAATTAATATTATTAATGTATAAAATGTTATTAAATTTTTAATTAATTAACCAAATGAGGTTATACAGGACTTCAAGGTGAAGAAATCATTTATATACAAGGTAATGGGAAATTCTTGAACGCAACTTTCTTTCATAGGGTTCTCCCTATTTCACTCCATTTTTGGAATAGTTAATCCATAAAAATAATTTTATCATCATTATCATACCTATTATAGGATATATATTTTCTCCAATTAATTTTATGTCACACAAAATGTTTTCCAAAAGAACTCTTCTTTCGAAAACACACCTTTCACTTCTCACTCAAGGTTGATGGCTCTCATATCAATTATGGTATTCCATCTTTATATAGGGAACCAAAGTTCATGAATGTTTCCTTTCTAGTTGAAAAACATTACATTACATTGTTATTATTGCTTTATTTTAAATTTTTCATGCATTATTATGATAATGTTATGATGTGACTAGTGCAATCCAAATTATATAGCACAATATGAAGGATTGAATATGACGGGTGCCCCCATAATAATACCACCGTCCAGTTCATTGGGTAAAGTGATGAACCTCATTAATTAAATTTTAATGATGTTTGAACATGATGCTAACTTTTTTCACATCTATGTGTGGTAGATTACCACTAATACATGATGTTTAATTTTTATGCATTGCAAGACTTGAAGTCTTTTATTAATGTTTCATAATATGATTTAAATGATTATGTTATGATTATGCTCACCCCATGATATATTATTCTTATATATCCATTTAATGGTATTTTAGATCAACCCTTTTTGATTTATATCCTATAGAGACTACATGTACTATGGAGAGGTCATGTGCCAATAAAAAGATAGAGAAGAAGTAATTAAATAAATGATTATGCTTATTGTTGTAAATGTTAGGTTTGGTCCTAGTTTTTCAAAGTCACTAAACCTCTGGATCCTTGTGGTTTAATAAAATTATGTTTTTAATATTTATAATTAGTTAATAGTAATGTAATAAAATGAATCGTCATTATAGTTGGTATCAGAGGCATGGTTTAGTTAATTTGGGAATTAGGATTATTTAAATGTAGAGAAAACCTCTAGCATGAGACTAAGTACAAATTTTCACACAATAAGATTTAGATAGGGATCCCATAATTTTTTATTTTAGTATAAATCATACAAATGAATACGTTATTCATGAACTTTTGACTTATGATTTGTTCAAACCCTTTATATTTTAGAAAATGTTGGGAACAAGGGAAAACCAGGCCAACAACTCATGCGAGGGCTAATGCAATGATTCCCCGAACGACATCCCCAATGCATTCAGAGGTGTAGTTCAAAATTTAATTGTGATTCATAACCATCTATCATATGTTATGAAAAATAATCAAAATAATGGGTAATATCCACCTTCACTAAAGGTAGAGCAACTGGCTATCGAGTGTTTTATGTGGCAATGACCACCGACATTTAGTGCATCTTCTGATCCACTAGTTCTTGAATAGAGGGAAATCTCTATGGAGAAGATATTTTATATGCTACATAGTTATGAGATGTAGAAGTTTACTCTAGATATTTATCATCTAGATAGAGAGGTCGATCAATAGCGGGCTTCGATTAAGAACACCAAGACAAGTGACAAAGTTGAAGAGATTTAATGGGAAGACCTAAAGATCATGTTTCTTAACAAGTATTTCCAATAAACGCTTTATTCAGAGATGGATTGATAATTCATAGAGCTCATGAAAATGTAAATGGAATATTTCATGACCTACAGACCAAATTTCCCAATTCATGCAAGGTACGCTTCTGGTTTTTTTTTATAAAAAATAATATCAAAATTCATTGAACTCAATTTTTTCTCATGAAAAATGTATGTGAATCGATCATGACCTATGAATTTAATTTCACAATTCATTCAAGGTATGATTTGGGTTTTTTAATCAAAAATGATTGAAAACATTTATTGATTCTTATTTGGATTAAAAACATACCTTCCAATGGCTATTGAAATTTGAGAGATTGGGAGTTATGAAGAAGTTGTTTGATGTTCTCTCAAAGTGGAGATGGAGTTTGGAGAATGGGCCCATGTATATGGTGATAAGAAACAAAAGATGGAGTTTCAACTTGGGGATCTAATGATTAGGTGGTAAGAAAACTGAACAACCCGCATGAAAAAAATATGGGATGTTTCTTCTTGGGAACTACCTAAAAGGGATGGGGAGGTGCTTCATGTTTGGGAATGAAGGACACTATGCTCAAGAGTGTCAAAAATACATGTGAAAAAGGAGAATGTAGTGGAAGAAAGGGGAGGAACACCCATGGTCCAATGATACAACTGTAGGGGGAATGTTAACTATGTATTCTAGTGTAGTAAACTTCGAGTTCTCGAAGGAAATTAGAATCAACAACCAGTAATGATAAAAAGGGAGGGCTTATTCCATAGCTACTGCAGAAGTGGAGAATTATAATGAATTCGTACAATGTAAAATTTCGATTCACTCAGGAATGGAAAAAGACTTATTTGATCACGGTTCTACGCATTCCTATAAATCGTTCATGTTTTCTAGAACTATAGAATCCAAGCATCGAAGCCTTGTAAGAAAGATATTTATAAAAACACCAAGTTGTGAAAAAATTGCAACCCAAGTGTTTGAATCTTCTCCTGTTGGTGTATGTGAGAATATTATCTTAGATAATATCGTAATACATCCATAGGTAGAACATGACATTATAATGGGAATAGATTGGATCTGATTATATAGACCACATATCAACTATTAGAAAAAGGATATATCTTTTTATATACTATACCATCCCATTATCTTATACAAATGCAAGGATGAACATGAATCTCCTTTGAAAAATCATTCAACTGTTTGGGTGTTAATTCTATTTGAAGAAGCATACCTCACCCAAATGGCTGAGTCAAAGTAATGTTCCAAACTTTTTGAAATTACCATCATGAGGGAATACAATGATGTATTTCTCGATGAGTTACCCAAACTTCCCCAAATTCATGAGGTAGATTTTTCAATAGAACTCATACTTGAATCTATTCCTATCTCAAAGTGTCCTTATAGGATGGATCTTATATAACTAGAGGTGTTAAAGAAATAGGTTGAAGAGAATATAGAAAAAAGGGTTCATACACCATAGTGAATCACCTTGGGGTGCTCCAATGCTCTTTGTGAAGAAGGATGAAAACCAGTAGCTATATATCGACTATCGGGAACTCAACAAGGCCACCATAAATAAAAGGTATCCTTTTTCAAGGACTGATGACTGGTTTGATTAGTTAATAGGAGTAAAATACTTGTCAAATGTGGATATTCATTCTATATATCATCCTATTATGTTGAAGAGGGAAGATATTCATAAGATTGCCTTCTGTTGAAGGTATGTGCACTATGAGTTCTTGGTGATTCCCTTTAGTCTTACTAATGCCCAAAAAAAATCATGGATATTAGGAATAGAGTCTTTAGACATTAACTCAAAAAATATTTTGCAGTGTTTATCTATGATATTCTCATATACTCTAAGAGAGTGGAGGAACCAGAAGAATATCTAAGACTTGTGTTGGAGACACTAACAAATGAGAATTTTTATTCCAAGTTCAGCAAGTGTAACTTTTGGATAAAATAAAGTAACATTCTTGGGACTTGTGATCACAAGTGAGAGAATTTATATAGACCCTTATAAAATAATGGTGATTAAGGAATGACCCAAGCCCTCTAGTTTCATAGAAATCTGTAGTTTTCATGGATTATCTAGGTACTACCGACATTTTATGAGAATATTCCCATGATGTTCAAGCCCATTAACTAAGTTAACATGAAATGGGGTAATGTATGTCTGGAAATATGAATGCAATGAAAGATTCACAGAACTATAAAGAATTATAACAACTACTCTTATATTCATATTTCTGAAATGTGGAGAAAGTATTGTTATATACAATGATTTTTCAAATAAAGGATTTGGTTCGGTACTCATGAAAAATGATAATGTGATAGCCTATTCCTCATGACAGTTGATGATCCATGAGAAAAACTACCCGGCGCATGATCTAGAGTTGGGAGTCGTGATTTTTTCCTTGAAAATATGGAAGCACTGCCTTTATGGTGATAAGTGTTCCATATACACATACCACATGAGTATAAAGTATATATTCATAATAATGGAGCTCAACATGCATCAAAGGAGATAGATAGAGCTAATCAAGGACTATGATTTATCTATTCATTATCATCCTAGAATGGATAACAAGGTAGATGATGCTCTATGAAGAAAAGAACATGCTACTCTATCCATGTTACAGATTGAGAAAGACCTTATCTTCTTGGGTATGTAATGGATGGATTTGGAAATCATAAGGGAAAAGGATACATAATACCATGCCCAAATTATTGCACAACCATTTATCCAAGATAAGATTAAAGGGGCACAAAGGGATGATTTGGAGTTACAAAAGAAGGTGAATGTCGTAAAGGAAGGGAAGTTGCACGAGTTTCATATCTACGATGATGGTGTGTTTTGGTCCGGAATGTATCTTTGTGTTCCTTCATCACCCGAGATAAAGAAAGAGAAATTGGATAATGAACATAACTGCAAATCCTCTACCCATCCTGGTAGTACCAATATGTACCGTGATCTCTGAGAATACTTCTGGTGGGACAACATTAAGAAGGAGATCACAGAATATGTATCAAGGTTCTTAGTATGTAATCAAGTTAAAGAAGAGTGAAAAATTTCTGAAGGGATAATGTAGCCATATCCTGTACCCATGTGGAAATTGGAAAATGTCACTATGGACATTGTCACATGTCACATGAAGAAGTCCAAGGAAAATAATGTGATATGGGTTGTGGTTGACCGACTGACCATGAATACCCATTTTATCAATATTCAGAAATAACTCTCACTTGATAAACCTGTAAATATACATGTGAAGATTGTTGTGAGACTATATGGTGTTCCAATCTCGGTTGTCTCTGATCATGATCCATGGAAATATCTAAATTCTAGAGGAGTCTAAAACATTCTTTTAGTACTGATTTAAATTTAAGCATGGCCTATCACCCCCAAAATTATGGACAATCTAAAAGGATTTTTTATACTCTTGAAGCCATGATTTGAACCATATCTTTATAATTCAAAGGTGGACGGGATCAGAATCTCCCATTAGTTGTGTTATCATAAAAAATAGCTTCCACTCGATTATTTATAAGGCTTCATATGAATCATTGTATGAAAAGTGTTATAGAACCCCAACCTGTTGGGATGAAGTTGGGGAAAAAATACACAAACTTGATCTTGTTGAAGAGATGATAGGGAATTTTCAAGTAATATAGAAACACATAAATTCTTCTCAGAGTTCGAAAAATGGATACACTGTCAAACATCAAAGGGACTTGTAGTTCAATGTTAGAGATAAATTCTTCCTTTTAATATCACCATGTAAGAGTGTTATGTGGTTTTGGAATGAAAGGGAACCTAAGACCAAGGAACATTGGACCTATTGAGATCCCTGGACACATAGGACTCATGGCCTATTGTCTTGCACATCCATAAAATATGGATCATGTTCATGATGTTTCTCCCACATCACTCTTAAAGACGTTCATACATTATCCATCACATGTACTAATCATAGAGGTGGTATAGTTGAAAGATGATCTGTCCAATAAGGCGTAGCCCGTAAATATTTTGGATGGGAGAGATAAGCTTCTATGCAAGAAGAAAACCCACCTGGTCAATGTGTTGTGGAGGACCCATAATTTTGAATGAGCTACTTGGGAATTCGAAGAGGTGATGAAGGGGAATTAGCCTAACCTATTTATGTAAAAAGAAATTTTGAGGGAAAAATTTCATTAGTGGGGAAATAATATAAAGACCCAATGTTTTTTCAATGGAATTACCTTCATATAATTACACCTTATAATATAAAAACATTGGGAATCACAATCAAATATCCTGGTACTAAATACTATGTGACCATTAATCTTAATTTTTACCACATCTCTGTTTTGAATTTCAAAAATATGAGATACCCAGTTGTGTTCTGGGTGATATTTGGAGACATATAGAACAATGAAGTTTTTGGTAAATAGTATCCTACCCTTATGAATAGCAAAAAACCCTTATGTATAATAATATGAACCTTATGAATAGTAAATTGTCTAAAATAATAATAACCATACCCATGAATGATTAGATAAAATTTGGGTATCTTATAAGTGACAATTTGACTATAGTAAAAATATTGGTATTGTTGTATGTCATAAATAAATAAATATAATTAATTAATTAATTGAAAAATAAAAACTATTTTACCTAAAATATTTTCATTAATAAAAAATTCTATCTATTTTGATTTTTATGATAATTTTAACAGAAATTATGTTATTTTTGAAAGCATTATGGAATCGGTTTTAATTTTAAAATATATATTTTCAAGTAGATTATGATTTTAATTAAAAATTAATGTATTAATATTTAGAAAATTATTTTTGAAAAATGGAATTCATTTTTGGAATCTATACATCATAAAATGGTTGGAGTGATATTTGGGGATTTTTCAGAAATAATCTATTTTTTATGAACAATGAAATATAATAATTTAGACAATAATCTAAATACACTAATTATAGAGTCATGAATGATGTTATTCTAATATAAGACCAATTGGTTCTAACTCAAATTCATTTAATCCAATTATTGGTCATGGAAGACTCACTATTCTTTGTAATGTGAATAAATAATAAATTATTGAATATAATATTGAGAAAACCCTTTTCCCCTCTACTAGAAATACCTCTTTCACACCCTCATTTCGTCACACATATAAAGATTTAATCATTTCTTAAAATCCTCCAATACATATTCCATAGCCCTTCACCTACATACAAGAGTTTCTGGTCTCATCAAAAGACTAACCCTAGGATCCATAATGAGGATATCAAGAGGAGGATTTCAGAGGTAATTAATATCCCTATTTTCCTTTAATTTCCTTTCAATTTCTAGTTCATTTCGTAATTTTTCCCCCATATCCTCATACACATGGTATGGTAACTCTAGTATCATACATATAATGCAATTTTATGATACTAATGGGGTAATATATCTTCTATCCCCTTTCACCCTCTTCATTTTATTTTAGAAATGAAAACTTTATTCGCGAGGTGTTAATTTATCACCTTCAAGAATGACATGTTTTATTTTTCCATTACCACTTTCAAATATGGTGATAAAACCATTTTTATGGTCGAACCAGATTATGATATATATATTATATAATATTTAATGATTTTTATATAACTAATGTACATATTACTAAATTATTAAACAAAACAAGTTCGTTGTTGTCTAAAAATCGCCCAAATTAACCCAAATTTTCATCATTAAATTTTATCTAATGATTTATCCGCATGGTATACAAAATAATTAATTATAATATCTTTTAGAATAGATTAATTTACTTAATAAAATGAAAATTAGTTTTCTATTTTTATCAATGTTCTACATGAACCTACTTTCATATATACAAGTGAACCATTCAAGAAAACCATAAAAATGAACATTAACGAAAAATGAATTTAAACTATATAACTCATCAAAAATCCCATAAATGAACTTAATAAAACCTTAATGGATCATATTGATGTATAAAAGGTTCGGTAATTGTTATTTAATGAATCTAATTTGGATATATAGGACTTTAAGGTGAAGTATGCGTTCGAAAACTAGGTAAGGGGAAATTTTCAAACCCAACATTCTTTCTTTGGGTTCTACCTCTTTCACTACATTTTTGGTATTATTTCTCTGTGAAAATCATTTTTCATCATTATATTACATATTATGTGATATAAATGTTATCCATGGGAATTTATGTCAAACATAATGACTTCAAAATTAACTCTTATTTAAAGAATGCACCTTTTACTTATCACTCAAGGTTAATGGTTCTTATATCAAGTATGTTATTAACTCTTTATTTTGGGATCCAAAAGTTTAAAAATGTATACATACGCGTTTATAAATTTATACATATGAGTTGAAACGAATTAATTTACATGGTTATTATTGATATATGTTCTATGTGGCATTCATGATAATGAAAATGTTATGATGTTATTGGTGCACCCAAAATTATATTGCACAATATGAATATTTGAATGTGACAGGTGTGCTTGGAATGGTATAGTGAAACAATTCATTGGATAATTTTATGAACCTAATTAGTTAATGTGAAATTATGTGTGAAATTTTTTCTAGTTTTTTTTTCACAACTATTTGTGCTAGATGTCCACTAAGATACGATGTTCCATTTTTATGCATTGCCACATTTCAAGTATTTTATTAATGTTTCCTCTAATAATTTAAATGATTATGATATGATTATTCTAACCACATGGCATATTTTAATTATATATCCTCTTACTAGGATATTATCTCACCCCATTTTGACGTAAAAGTTTAAGTGACTACATGTACTAAGGAGAGGATAAGGTTTAATAAGAAGCTAGAGATAAAGGAATTAAATAAATGATTATGCTTCATATTGTAAATGTAATGTTTTTTCCTAGTTTCAAAAAAAGAATCATTCAATGGATTGTAATGTTGTAATATTATTAGGTAGTTTATCTTTATAATGATGAAAAATTAATGTATGAAAAGGTAGGGTTGCTATAGTCCCACTGAGTGGCTTAAAAACCAGTATCATCTTAAGGATGATTAAAAGAATAACTAAATAGTATATGAGAATATTCAATTGAGGATAATCTAGAACATATATGGATTACTCCATTAATGAAGATCCTCATATACATATGGATGGTTCTAAATTTGATACATGCTAATAATTGATTTCAAATTTAATGGGAAACCTCTGTTATACATGGTGAATTAATAAGTATACATGAAAATATATCAAATCTATAAAGAGAGTATCGTAGTAGGAAAATCTTCCCCCCAAAATGTTGTGATGAGTCTGACCTCCCATCCTCTTGAACAATGCACGTTCATAAGTATCATATGTTAAAACATAGAAAACACCTTCCTTTAGAGTGAATGTCCCTTTTTGGATATAGAGATGTTGGATGTTTCCGGTTCCATGAATAAATTAAATGGAAACCGCTTGGATGTATGATTTTATATTAGAACACAAGTTCCAAGGAACTAAGAAACAATCATACAATTAATTATTTTCATAAAACATCTTATCAACCACTTATCCAAAATATTCTATTAAAATCAGTCTTCCAAGGAATAACTACTTCATTTCTCATGCTTGTATCAATTATGTAGTCCCAATCATTGTACATTGATTACAATTCTATAATATCTTGAACATTATTTATGTAATTAGTTCCATATTTAATAATTATATTAATATTTATAACTATTACTACGAATTGGTGAAGAAATATAAATTTCATAACATCATGGAGACGATAACCTATATGCATGCATGATTAATGTTTCCACATTTGGATCGATGGAACAAAATCAATATAAATATTAATTCACCATAAATAATCATTATAATACTAAAAATGTAATATATATTCCATAAATCCAATATTATTACTATAAACATAAATTGGAGATGAAAAAATAAATATCATCACATTGTGCATGTGGTAGTCCCTGTGCATACGACACTGAGGTTTTCATTTCCCAAATGAAGGAAATTTTTTGAATAATTCATGTTAAAACATCATAATAAAAATTTATTATATTCATGATACATAATTAATCACTTTATAATGAATCCCATACATTTTTAACATGAAAAATAATAAATAAAATTTAATTTGATCTGTTAATAGAAATTCCTATGGTTGAGATACCTCTATTGGATTACATCATAATACTTCAATGGATGTTATATAGAGATATCAGAAGAAACAGAAAATGGATAATTATTATAGGGTTATAATAGTTCTTTTATAGGATAATATATAAGTCAAACCATTGTTAATAATGGATGAGGGGAGGAGTCCATTTATAAGGGAGGGTGGGGGCACTATTGGAATTACTTAATGTATTGAATTTGCATAAAATAATTTCCATGTTCACATGGACCAAATTTGTTATATTTGAAATATAAGATGATTATAATTATAAATAATCTAATTAAATAATATTTAAAAAGTTTTAAGTGATATTTTAACACTTATCTATTATTTTAACACCCTATTTACCCTTTTTGACAATTATCACAATATCAATGATTTTTAATTTGTAAGGGTCAAGAATGTTACTATAAATTGAAGAGTAATCCATAAAAGGAAAATTGTTTATATAATATACCATATCCAATTAAAATTTTATAATTTATGATTTCTATTAATTCTAATTCATATATGATATATTATTTGGAAAATATACCAAGGGTGTCATCTTCAGGTCCATTCAAAATGGTTGACTTGAACAATAATATGATTAAAAGGTTTTTTGAATTTGAACATTTTAAAAAACAATATTATGTTTTATTTATCTATAAATTTAGGTAACATATTAATTAATAAAAACTGAATTATATTAAAAAAAAATAATTGATTTATTTTATTTTTATACTAGTTAATGAAATACTATGTTAAGTTTATTTAAGAATCTAAGGAAATTATTCCATCACTAAGAATTAGAGATAACTTTCTATGGTTAAAAAATTAATTCATTTTTAAAACTAAATTTTCTATTTTAAATTAAAAAAATATTATCCATATGAAAAACCATTATAGATATTAAATCCTAGAGAGTGGCATTTTGTATTTTTTTCTCTCTTAAAATAATACAATGGTCATAATCAATGAAAAATGGATCTATATTCCATATTCTCAAATATTGGTTAGGAATGACTTAAATCCACTTATATAATTGTATAATAAAATTTTATTGTTCAAATTTAAAGCCTTATCCATTTTGATCCTTTTCTATTTGTTTTACCATTACCATGATTAATGATATTTACAAAGGTCACTATTCATAATGTCTAGAAATTAGAGGGATCTATTTAAAAAATTCTATCTTTCTTGTTTGAAATTTTCAATACCATTTTTATGATTCAATTTATATAAGAGGTAGAAATAAATTTAAATTTAATCAATCAAAGTAAAACAAAAATACTATTTTGAAAAATGTCTTTTTAGACAAAATAGTAAATTTATTCTTATACAATTCCTTGATAAAATTGGATGAATGATAAAACATTTTCATTAATATATAATCTAAAAATTTAATTAATATCATTTACTAATGGTGATTAATTATATTTATCATCATAATAACTAATTACAAACATAATAAATTTTTTTTAGAAAAATATCAATTTTACATTCAAATGGTTTAAATTTAATTTCTAATTAGTTGATTATAAAAGAAATAATTTTTAATAGGTGTAAACTATAATTTTTTTTAAAATTTAGATTATAACATTCAAACCTTCTAATATCAAGGATATATTACAATCATAAATCATGGGTTTTTTATACTAGGTTATTCATGTAAATAAATTTATCAAATTTTTTTATCGAGAAATATAATATAAAATCTCAGGGTTTTATATACGTTTTCAATAAAAATATCATTTCATCCAAACTAATTTTTAAGGTTATGGGTTTATTATATGTGAAATATACCCCATATCGTCTTATAATTTATAAAACTCCCCTTTTCCATGCAAGAATTCATTAGAATATTTGAAAAATGTCAATATCATTTCCTTAATAATTATTAAGTTCATTTCCTTTTAATTTACTATATTTAATTTTTTTATGGAAAACTTTAATGGTTTTTATGAATTATTTTCATAAATTTGTTAAAAACGTGTCTTTTTTCCTTATCTATGTGAACATTTATTTCACAACATTTGTTCTTTTTAATGAAATTTTTTTTCTATGAATTTATGGTTTTTGAATACAACATATAATCATCCATTTTATGTAAAATATATCAATCAAAATTAATGTTTATAAAAAATGTTATGTATGTTTCTTAATCACAAAAGTATTTTTCCTAATTATCCCAAAAAAAATTTACATATAAATCCTTATCCTTTTACATATATCATGCTTGATTGTATAGAAACCCCAACATTATTATCATAGGGATAGTACCTACTTGATTAAATACACATAGCATATGAGTTTTTTTATACCAAAAGCAAAAATAGTTTATTAGTCTTTCAAAACATGATATATATATATATATTAATACTCATAATTAAATTACAATCTCAAATTACATTTTTTTGAAAATATAATTATTATGTCGGGAATATCATTACATACCATTCTGAGTAAACATGGTGGAATCCATGGGGGAACAGAAACAATATATTATTGGGCTTAAATGGTCAGTGAAATTTATTTATATTAAATGATATCATCAATCAATATGAGTAATAAACATAGAAGGGTAAATAACTAAATAATGATTCCATATATATAACTAGATAAGTCATAAATATTTTGGATTGGTAAATTATTAAAAATACAATTCATTTAACCAATAAAGTTATTATCATAACTAGATAAGGCATAATAAATATGAAAAGTTAATTAACTAAAATATCATTCCATTTAATCCCTAAAATAATAATAAAATGAATATAAAAATAATATAATTGTAAAAAAATATCAAGGTTAATAATAAATTTATTTTTAATTAATGAAATGCATAATTGCTAGATGTCAGGTCACATGTACATGAGACCTCTACCATCAAGCGCAATCCTCAGGATAGTTTAATACTGATTGTTCAAAACACATTTATCTACGGATGACCAACTATTTCATCTCTCGATACATGTCGATGAATTGGTTCTTGTCAATTTCGAGGGCCCACCCACGTCATTGTGTTCAAATCATTCCTCATATATCAAATAATCAATTTAATTCATGAATAATGTTCCTTGTCATTAATTATTCATATTTAGTAAATAATAGAGATTGATAAATATTTTCAAAGATAAAAAATATATATTTCACTTTAGAACACCGTATATATAAAAGATATATGGTTTATGTAATAAAAAAATAGTTGATAATTAATATGGATATTTAGGGGACATTTATTTTCCGCAAAAATGTGAATAATTCATTTGAATATAAATTACTACATAAAGGAATCTGGGAAGTGAATTTCAAATCATTACATGGATGTTTTTTTATAAATCATCATGTTTTTTATCAATACAACATATAACCCTCGGATTAATATTAATTTATTTGTCATTAATAAAAAAAATCAAAAAATGATCTTCATAAAATTCTTGAGTAAAATATCCTTTTGATTTCAAAAATATATTATTGAAAATAAATGTTTAAAAAATAGTTTGAAAATACATTTACATGATTAAAATAATTGAAATATATTATCTAATCTTCAAAACAATTGAGTGTTCAATATGAAAGTAAATTATTTTTATGTCATACACATTAAAATAAAGACTCTATTCACTTTTTCTTATCAACACTAAACATGTATTGTTTTGAAAATGACAAGAATATTCCTTTAAAAGTATCTTGTGGAATGTAAAATAGGGTAAAAATGTATTTAATAACTCATTTGGAAATGGATAAAATATTTTTTGTAAACAATTCTAAAACCATGGGTCGGAAAGGAAACTAAATTTTTGACTGAAGAGGAAAATAAAGTTAGATTTTTAAAAAAGAATTTCTTAATAATTATTATATCCAAAGAGTAGAAAAATATAAATTTTTATTGAAAAAAACATGCATAATAATAATAAAAAAAATTAAATTGTTTTATTAGGAAATGGTCAAACAAAATC
The DNA here is from genome assembly GCA_963277665.1 of Viscum album. Lineage (NCBI taxonomy): Eukaryota > Viridiplantae > Streptophyta > Magnoliopsida > Santalales > Viscaceae > Viscum > Viscum album. Next base: position 71,537,979 of record OY728149.1, read on the forward strand.
CTTTAATTGATGTTCATGATTAAAAAATCTCGATTAAAATTAGATTGTTAAACTAAGCCTTACAATGATCATAATAACAAAGTGAGAATTAATAATTGAGTATATTATGGGTATCATCAATAAAGACAAATAATTAAAGTTTAAATAAAACATTATATAATAAAAATTATTTACACACATAATCATAGATTGTCAAAGACAACAAAGAAGTAATATATCCCAATGAAAAGAAATTGAATAACGAAATTTATTACATCTATGTAAATTTTATGTAAAAAACCACTTCAGATGAAGTAATTAAAATTTGAAATTAAAATACTATAAATTATTATGAAACCATGATATTACATGTCATATGGCTTATATATACACTGTATGAAATAAATTAGGAACATCACATTATAATATTTGTAAATGAATAAAAATTGAGAAGAAGTCCCTCATGAAGATCATATCATATAAGTAGGAAATTAATCTATGAATGGATTTTTTTACTAAATTTAAATACAAATATAATTAAATGTAAATATATCATAAAATAATCTATGTAATGTATAAACGTAATCATATCAACAAATAATCAATGAGGTAGATGTTAAATTCAATGATTGTAAATTGAGTTATGAAATCACTTACATCTCACTTCCTTTTCATTGATCATATTTAAACCTCCAGTATAATTGTTTTATGAAAATTATTATTTTATTTAAAAATCATGTTAATATTTATAATATTTTATATAATTCTTATAAGATACTTTATTATGAATTTTTTAGTAACCATTCATTATTTTCCTTGTTTTAGGTGTTAATGGCCTTGTTATTTCATTCATTTTATTTCATGAAATATTTTGTTCTTGTTAATATTATATATTTTTATAATAACCACAATAATAAGAATGATATTAATATAATTTTTATATATCTATTACACTTTTAATACCAATATTTAATGATTATTTTTTGATTTTATGTTTGTTATGATCATGGATACGGTAGGTCGTTTGTAATGAAGAGTAATGATTCCATTTTACAATGATCATTATGAAAAGGAGGTGAGAAACATTTTATCATTATATAATAATCATAAAATAATATTATTTCATTAAATATTCTTATTGATATCATCCATGTGTTTTCGTTATAAAAATATAATTTGGTTGTTTGATGAAGGGGGTGGTCCGTAGTTACATGAATGCTGTTATCATTTTTCATTGAGTAACAATATATAATTAATGTGATATATTCTCATTTCATAATGATAAATATATCAATAATTTTATCAATTTTTCATTTATATCACATATATTCATTAAATGTATTTTTATTCTCATTCCATGTAATGTGTTAGTGAAAAAGGTATCACATCGCTTCACCAGGTGGTTGTCTGTCGTACACATGAGTGACACTATTGTATCCCATATGAAATAAAATGTATAAATTTATATATGATATAAAAAATGGTAAACTTATGTTACAAAAATCATATATATATATATATATAGATATGTTTTATATCCTTCTTCATACCCAACTGTGAGTGGTGTTTATGGAAAAAACGAATGAAATCAGTTCGTAAGGGGGAAATCCTTCGTACATAAAAATGATGATTTGATAACCAATTTAAAGGAAGTGTAGATGGTTGTAGGTCATAAAAATAACATAAATTTTTTATCATATTTAATATACTTATTTTTAATATCATAATGGTTTAATAAAAATTTAAGAAGGTGGAAGAAGAAATTTAAATAAAATTCTTGTTAAAAACATCATCTCTTCTTTAGGTACATAATTTGCTTTTCCCCAATTCCTTCCCATAATAGATATATAGAAAATATAAGGCTTCTAAAATGTGGTTAGGTTAATTTATATGTAATTTGGTTAGGTAATTTATAACTCAAATTGTTTTTATTGTTTGATAATGATAGGAGAGGGACAGACATTTATAAGTGAGGAGAGTGGGACAGTTATAACTCTTTAGTAATGAAAAACGAGTAACCATGAATTTCAAATGAAAAAGGGTAAACAAAGGAGTGTTATAAATACATATACATGATGTTGTTGAAATAGATCAAAAAATTATATTTTAGAAAATCTTTTATGACATTTTAGTCATTATTGTTTTTTCTTAACCCCTGATAAATAATTTTTCACCTTAATCATAATATCTATTTTTTAATGTTTTCACTATTCAATTTTCTAAAAAATTATGTTGACATTATTAGATAGTATAAATTATTATGATTGAAAATATGGAATATGTTTCTCAAAATTCAATTCACATAAGTGGTAATATTTAATTTAATATTAATCATGGATACGTGAGGAGAAAGTGTCACTTTAAAGAGAATATGTTCAAAAGTTTACAATGTTTTATATCAAAATTAAATATAAAAAAATTAAAATGAAAAATATGTTTAATAGATAAAATCTTTACCTAAATAATATTTAAAAAAACTTCATTATAATATTTCTCTTTATTAATTATTTAAAAAAAATGGTTGTTTACAATTAAAACTCAATATTTTCACTATTCCTTGAAAATTTATCTATTTTAGAAAGATCCAAAAATTTCTCCATAAAATATTTTTGATATTATCATTTAAAATTTTTATTTAAAATTTTCAGTTTTCTAAGAGCAGTAAAACTTATTTTCAAATTATATGCAAATAGCTTGATTTAACCATCTTTTAGAAAATATATTTTATCAGAAATAATTTCAATTCCATTTAAATGATTCTTATTTTATTCCTTATCAAATAAAAAAAATTATGTATTTTTGATATATGGAAAAATTATAAATTTCCTATTTCTTAGTACTATTCATAAAATCTAATTTTACTTCAAGTTAATAATTATATACTATATTTGGGTTCATTTAGACTCGATGTTAATTTATCCACAATCTATTAAGGAGAATAAATTTAAAGAAATATATATTTTTTTTCTTTAAGAACATTTTTACATTTCACATAATATATTGAATAGTATGTTATTATTTTATATTTTTCATGGTGTAACCTTTCCCCCACCTAAAATTTATTTCATCCTCCCAATTAGAACATGATCTTAGAAATAAAGGGTTTGAAATTTCTAAACACAATTGATGAAAAAAACACAGAATAAAAGGATTAATAAAAAATCCTCTTAATAAGAATGAAATATATGTAAAAAATTTCTTATAAGGTAATAATTGACTAGGTTTCCACGTATAGGAAAATTAATGGTATGTTATTAAATTGACATGAAAAAATATTATTATTAAGAGTGATAGTGGTCATTAATCATAAGAAATGGAATGATCAATGGAGATTTAATAACCTAAAAACCATAAATATGAGACTATTTAAATGTCTATTTGATTCATATGATACACTGTTAGTATTATAACATCTTTATTTCATTATTCTTTCGCTAATGTTGAGGAATTTTACTATTGTATAATAATATAAGGAAATATAATTTCTTGATACATTTCTATTTCATAAGAATATTTTCATCTGTCATTTATCCATAGATCAATTTACAATTCTCTACACAATATATGAAAAGAATTTAAAAAACATAATTTGTATGCTTGAGACAATAAAATTCACTTTCAATGTATTGTGTGGTTCATGAAAGAGTGGCATTTATTTCTGTATTTCATTAATTATTTCCCAAAACTATAATGGTTATCATAAGTTATTCAATATAATACGTTAAATTCTAAAACTAAAAAATAAAACCACTCATTCAATATTAAAATTTATTCATATAATTGTTAACTAAAAATATGACATATTATGTAGGATATCATGTTGGGAAATGGTAAGAGTTAAACCATTATCATCCATCAGTCATGGGTTCAAGGTCCATAGCCTTGCCGGATGCGACTAGTTCTCACCTCACATGTGTGTTGTCATTTTTCTAAAACTATATTAATATAATTCATATAATATTCCCATTGAATATTGTGGAAATATTTGAAATAAAACTAATAATTAATTATCCATATATTTGAAGTTTTCAATACAAATTATTTTTTCACAAAGTCTAATACATATTTTAATATTATTAAAATTTCAATAATAATCATATTAACCCTAAATGATATCAATACCTTCAATATTATGTCTCTAAAATTTAAAGGTTTATTCCTCTAATAAAATTTTCACTATGAAATATACTAATCTGGTCGGTTCTATTTCCTTAAATTTCACCCAAAATACCCTTACACATTTTATATTCCAACAAAACCAATTTTAAAAATGGGGTGTCAACGATTCTGAACTAATGAACAACCTTAAACTAAAAAAAACCATGATGGTATCCATAACTACTAGTTAATAAAGACATATTTTCTTCTAGACTTAACATAATCCTTAGATGTTTCATAATGATTATCCTCAAAATACCACTGGTAAAGAAAGATACTTATAAAATTTAATAATTAAAACTCAATACATAATACTTCCATTGTTTTTTCCACATAGGACCTTACATGAAGTAGGGTTTAACAATTATAAAAGAAAATTGATTCAGATAATTCCCAAGTTCTCAAAATTTAAGATAATGAACAGTAAAAGTATACCAAGGATGAGACTTATTTGTCTCTATTATACGATTTAATTTTATTTGACAACTCACTTCTTTATGACCTTCTTATCCACCCATAAAGAATTTTATAATTCAATAGACACACTTACCTAGGATTCTCTCTCCACATTTCTCACATGATGGGAATTTATATTTCATTCCTCAATAGTTTCCACCACTCAAGATCATAAAAAAAATCCATGCACATATTTTTTTTATTGGTTCTTAGTGTTTGATTAGTTATATATATTTTAAATTATATTTCTAGATAACTTATTAGGAATAATAATGATATATTTGACTCCATTCATCATTCCATTTGGATTTTCATAGTCACCACCTTATCCTTCATATTAAATGTTAATAGTATTCCTTATTTATCAATCCATAAACTAAAAATAAAATGTATATTTTGGGAAATAATAACACTAGTGGGAAACTATATAATCATTTATCGGATGTTTAAATTAAGACATCTAGTTGTTTTTAAAACCATGGAACCTTATGTTTAACATTGGTCATCCATTTTAATCTTCTATTAACATCCATCATAATGGTTTGAAATTAAAATTAGAATTATCCTAAGAATATATTATTGGAGTATAAAACTAGGTGTGTAGTATGGACCATTTTCATGAATTAATTGATGAACAGGTCAAGCTTAATGCGCCCTTTTCAGATTTTTACCCCTATGTACATCTCTTTCAGAACCACATCCACTTGTAGTATCTAAAATTATATATATTACAAGTCAATACCGCATAATATCTACCTTAAAAACATTATGATCTTATTATATACTAATACTCAATCTATATCATAGAATTATGACACATAATATATATTTTTTTAAATCTAGTTCCATGTTTTCTACTATACTTACTCTGATAACAGCTATATAGACCCCTCCCATAGTAGTTTTTGGATGGTTTATAGTTAATAACATTTGAATATGATCTATGGATTTCAATTCTGAAGGACGGAATTGTTATGCAGACTTGGTAAAATAGATACAAATAAAATTCCAATATTATATTTGAAAAAAATTCAAACTATGTTTTTTCAAGAGTATCTTTATATCTTCTAGAAAATAAATACATATCATTCATAGTACACTTCATGGAATCCTAGGGAACGAAAAATAATAATGGTGATCTCAAATGCTCGATAATGGTTACGTATAGTGGAATCTATCATGAAAAAATATGAATAATCAGCATGGAAAGGTAAACAAGTAAACGGACATGAAATTATAATAAATAGATATGAAATAATCGATATGGAAATTTAAATAACTAAAAAATTATTACATATAATAAATAACATTACAATCATTACTAGATAAGGCATAATAAATATGAAAATGAAAATAATTGAAAACTCATACCAGTAAACCAATAAAAAGACAATTTAATACATCTAGATATAAAATATTTATGAAAAACTCATGGATAATAATAAAGGAATTATTGATGAAGGAAATGCCTAATTATATGAAGACATATCTCAGTTTCATGATACCTATACCATAAGGATCTATCCTCAAGATAGTTTAAAATTGACTGGTAGAGACCCATTTAACTATGTCTAACCAACTAATTTTTCTCATGTTCCCTATCGATGCATGAAGGGAACATATTTAATCGATCCCCAAAAGTGTCTATATTTCCTAAGAATCACCTTTATATCGAATTAAATATTTTATTTATGAACATTTTTCCTTATTATAAAATATCTGTATTGAATAAAAAAATTGGAATTATCAATATTTACCCTGATTAACAAACATCTTTCAATATAGAACACCATATATAGAAATGATACATGGTTTAAGAAATAATCTAATACATGATAAATTATATGTATATTTAGGGGAAATTTAATGTCTACATGAATGTGAATAATTCTAGATAAAATTTAATGACTATAAAAATGAATCAAGGGAGTTAATATCAATAATTTCATCTGCCAAAATCATCATAAATCATCCATAGGATGATAAAGTAAGTATTAATAAAATATTAAAATATTTGAGTAAAAAAAATGTTATGTTGATGATGACCAAAAATAAAATAACAAGATCTCTTAAACAATTGTAGAGGAAAATAATCTTTTCATTTAGAAAATAAATTTTCAAAACATAAATTTCACAATGAAAATTGAAAATAAATTTATTTCAGTATATTATTTTAAACATATAAAGGATGAATTAAATAAATTTAGTGTTAATGATGGTTTTAAATAATTTTCATGCTATACACATTAAAAAAATATTCCTTTCAATATTTTTGTAAAATCCAAATATGATTTATTTTTTAAAAAACATGATGATTATTTTAAATAATATTAGACTATAAAAATGGGTAAAAACTTATTAGATATATAATTTGGAATAAGTTCATTTTTTTAAATAATTCTTAGAAAATAAGGTTTTTAAATAAAATAGATTTCTGACCAAATTGAGAAATGATATCATTTTTTTAGAAAAAAAAATTATTAATAATTTTTAGTACTATAATGTGTAAAAATAGTAATATTTCATAAAAAAATAATGAATAACTTGAGGATAATAAAATGAAATTGTTTTAATAGTAAATATTTACTTAATTTTCTCCAACTAAAATTCAAGAATAATCAATCATGATTAAAACATGATTTTGAAATCAACCCATGTAATGATCATAATATTGAAGTGAGAATAAAATAATTAATCTATTATGAGTATCCACTATAAATTCTTATAAATTTTTTTAAATAAAATATACAACAATAAAATGTATTTACAAACATAATCATGTAATTTCAAAGAGATTGAAAAAGTAATACAACCCAACGAAAAGAATTGTTTTTATTAAATTATTTACCTTATAATAACATTTATTTCAAAATCCATTTAGATTAAATAATTAAAATTGAAATATATAATACAATGAATTACATTGTAATAATGATATTATAAATAGAAATGTCAAAATATACAAAATATAAAATAAATTAGGTGCATCACATTAGAATTTGTTTTAATGAAGAAAAAATTAGATGAAGCCCTATACAAAGATAAGAAAATTGAAGTCAGAATTAATAAATTAGTTGATTATTTTATTCAACCATAAATCCACATAAAAAGTATATAAAATTTAAAAAATAACCAATGGTCATAAAACACATAATATTATCATGAAATTGTATGATATTGGACTTTGTGGTGGTACATTCTTTCATTAATTCTGGTTTAAATACCTAAATTTTGTATAATGAATTTTTTTCAAGAGTATGAGGGGGTTCATGGGTGTTTTTGTAGTTTGAGACATTAATGGGAGGAAACAATGACCATCAGTTTCAAGTTTCATCATTGGTTTATAGTTATTTGAAATCGTTCACCCAAACCATGCTATCCAGGAGTATGGGAGCGGGGTTAAACAAACAATGCATGGGGGGAAACCAAACTGTGTATTCATGGACAGAGGAATTCAGCATAGTTTTTCAAACCGTGTGTGATCCCCATGTAACTATTCATCTTCATACCCTCTTGGATAGAGTCTATATAATTTTTAGTACTTGGTTTATAAATCCTTGTGGCCAAACTAGGATCCCCATTAAAAAGGATGAAATTACTATTTTCCCCTTGGGGTTTTAAGTTTCTCACCCAGTTATAAACCAAAGTATTCCCCCTATAGCTCTAACAATTTCCCAAAACACCAAAGTCCTTACAAGGAAAAATTTCTATTGATTCTTGGCCATTTGGAGCATCGTTGGTTGCGTATTGGATCACCAATAATGTATACTCTTCATCTCCCTTCTGTTTTCCAGATTAAAGATTAAAGATTTTTTATTATTCTTCCAAATCAATAAAACCATATTTTTTTAGTTGATCATATGTTGGTGATACAAATGTGTCTTGAATCCATATCTTTGTATAAAGTTATGTGAATGTTCATATACAAATTCGAGGTAGGTAGTCTACAAGTTTATTTGTGCATTTTTGGTTGTGTTATTTCTACACTCTTTATATTCAATTGATGGAATTAGAGATATTTGGTAAAATGGTTGTCCAAATGATGAATTTAACCTATCATAGTCCGCATAGGATGCATTTATATTTACTTGACTAACTTAGGGTCACTAATAGAGTGTGCCTACATTCTCAAACATAGAAAACTATAATATTAAGACTACAGTAAATTTATGATTAAATAGAAACCATAATGAAGATGTTAAAATGTTGGTTTTAATTATAAGTATTCAGTTTTAGAAGTTCAATCCTGTATTTTCAATTAAATTGGTATTGTTTGCCGAATTTGAAGAGGGTTAAATGGAATTAAGTTGATGTGTAAAATGGGTGATGAGTTATAATTTAAATACATGATTGGGTTTAAGAATGATAATTTCTAGATATAATAAGTGTTCTAATATATTTTAATTGTTTAATATTATTAATAGGATAAGACATGAAAAATAGGAATGGGTAAAATGGGAAATGAAATGTAAATGGTAAATTTTCTAATGGGTTAATTATTTATGTTGAACTATATGTTGAATAATTATAAAATGTGAAAATTATGAATGCTGATTTTGCATGATTTTTTATTTGATATTTTTGGAAAATGGATAAAGAAGAATTTGCACATGTCTTGGTGATTTTGGATTTTTTTACTTAGTCTCCTCCCATGGTTCTGGTCGGATTGAGGCTCTAAACCCCATCCCTAGAATGCATGAATTATGGAGTTGGATTAAGGCTCAGGGTCCCTAACGATTTATTTTGATGAAACCAGCTAGACTAAGTATCCAAGGTAAGTGTCTTGTAATTATTTATGAAATTGTTATCTGTAGATGGATAGGGAATTTAAATTATTCTCTTATGTGATGTAAATTATCTTTTTAGTCCATTGTGTAAATGATTTAAATGCATAATGCTTGGAACAAGTGATGAAAATAGTTTAAGAGATTAACATGGTTAAATTGAACATTGATATTAAGTTTCTAGAGTATCCTTTTTATTAATTTTCCTTTATTTATTACTAAATTGAACTATCTATTTAGACTAGTTATTTTGTAGACACTATTGGTGGTGTAATACTGAGTCGTACTCACACCATTCTCGGGCTACCATTGGTTACCCTAGAGGATTTCTTGTTTGTAGTTTAGGACAATAGAAAATGCCATATTCTATAGAGTTTTGATGTTCTTGGGATGTGTGTGGAAGAGTATCCATACATGGAGTTAGGAGACATTTTTGGGATTCAGATGATTCTCTTTATTTTGGGTTTTCTTCATATTGGTAATATTAGTATGAAAATGTTTATTTATTGTTTGGATGTGTTTGTATCCTATTGGGGAAGTGGATGGTAATTCATGTCTCAAGTTTATTTATTATTTTTTCATACATTTCATATGTTTTATGATATTTCTTAATCTGGTAATGTTTTTATAGTCTCTCCATGTGATCTATTAGACCCTCACTTCTTGAAGGAAACCTCTAGTGTGGGGGGTGGGGGAGGAATGCTTGAGGTCATGTGGCGACTCGATCCAAGGAACCAATTTAGTGGATTCTATTATACTGATAAAAAATATGTCATTATATTGGTTCTTTTCTATATACATACTATTTTTGGATAGAATATGGGATACTAGGATTTGTTGATCCTTTGAAATAACCTTGTTAATGTGAGTATCTAACCCATGTATTGGAAAAAACCCATGTACCCAAGTTTGGAGTCCTGTTCTTCTTATGTGATATTATAGATGAATGACATTTCACCATTAGTTGATGAACTCATCATATCATGTTACTATTTTATTTTATTATTCCCATGTCTAAAAATTCATGATGTTATGTATTCAATCATAGTTATACAATCTTGGGGATATCGGTAGTAGGTATCAGGACATGAAAACAGGGGGGGAATCATATAGGTTTTGGAACAATAAAATCATTTTATTCATCATTTTGATTGTAGTAAATTTGGTAAAATAAAATTATGAAAATGGGTAAATGAAAATATTTTGAATGAATGTTTAAATAATAAGACATTACGAAGAATCATAATTGGTTTAATTTGATGTTGTGATTAGTCAGAGAGATGGAAAGGTGGTCACACAGGAACAATTTATGTTATGAATGTGAATTGGTTAATGGATTTGTGGTGAAAGGGTTGGACTATATATGTTTTTACCTATGTTAACCCCAAAACATGGAAGGAATTATTGGGGGATGTTTTATAGAATTGACTATGTCTGTTGGGATAGTGTGTGTGGAGAGATTTGTTAAGGTAGATAGTGATATTTTCCATATATGGAATACTCATGTTGATCCTCTTGGAAGTACATGTTCATGTACATTTATCAAACATTGATTTAGATAAATTATGGGATTCCAAAATATTCAACCCTGTAATGTTAAAAATGTGAAGGGGTGAGTTTGAAAATGTTGAAGTTAATTTCAGAAGGATGTGCAGTGATGTGACTTTTGGGGGACCTAGGTAGTGAGTATTCCATGTGTTGTATATCTAACTCTTTGTATGGGCGGTCTGGACAGTGAGAGTACTCTAGTATGAGACCATTGTTTTGGGTCATGTTCCATTGTTGGTTTTTGAGTTATGGTAAGAGATATGTGCATATTGTACCCTCAGTAGGGTTGTGGCCTTGGATCATGAGACATTGTCTTATTGTGAGAGTGTGAAAATTCATTTTGGATCGTGATCATGTGGGTTGTCTATAAAAACATATGGACAGTACCTGGGTTGTGGTTAACTTTTTGGTTTGGGAAGTTTTGAGCTATGTTTTAAACCCTCGGTAGAGTGTTTGGCTCGTAGTGTTAATGTATGTGTACGAGAATCATTGGTGCAGAATCCAGAGTAAATGGTCATTTGGTGTGCTAGGTGCATTGTTTACCTGAATGGTGGTAATAGTTCCACCAATGAGAAATGTTTTTATTGTGGCATGATGTGTATGGATTACAGAGGTGACCATTTTGTTTCACATGTCACATCTTTTGTTTAGGTAGTTAGTACCGTTTGAAATTTTAGGTGACCTATGAGATTGGTCGGGCATAGTTTTTAGTCTTTTCAAGTTTGTATCATGTAGGAAAATTATTTATATGTTGGAAGTGTAACACATAGTGTGTTTCCAAGTGATATTTTTTCCTAGATTTTTAAGAGGAACAATTATTGGATTTGGTGATGTGGCTTTAGTTGTGACAACGAGTTTTTAGTCTTGGTAGATCGAGGGTGACCTCAATAGAGGTTCTATTAATGTTGTAGGCGCCTTAGAACATGTAGCATGTGAGGTGTTTTGGAGGTGGAATCGATGTATAGTAAGGAATATCAAGTTTGATAAATTTTTATGGTTGTGTTGGGGTTTCTTCTTCATTTGATCACTTGAGTGCCTATGGTTGAGGGTGATGTTGGTTTTTAAGAAAATGATAATTATTATACTTGAAATGGTGGTGTTGAATTTTTTTGAAATAGTAATTGGATGAATCTTGGAGTACTGTAGAGGTTTTGTAGTAGTAGTGCCATGAAAGGAATTGGTTAATGGAATTTTCGTAGGGATAAATGATGTGGTGGTGAGTTTGGTTAGCAACCTCAATTGGGTTTTGGTGGATAGGTGTTGATGATGTGTTCACAGCCAAGGAATCCCAAGACATTCAACAAGTCTTGGTGTCCTAGTAGTGGAAGGAAATATTGGTGAATCATAGTGGTTGTGTTCATTGAAGTTTTGTCAGCATAATTTTGTCTAGTGACTATAATTCCCAAGATATTGACGTCATCTTGATTATGTCAAGGGATTTTTTTCATTATTCCTATCTTTTGATATGTATTTTGGCAAGATGTCGGTCCTCATGGAGGTTAATCAAATGGAGTGGTGTATGTGGAGCCAAATACAAGGAAATTACACCATTGACTGTTTATGTGTGAGGTCCTTGGTATTTACCCAATGTTTTCCAATGGAATGGTTCCATTCTATTGAGATGGAATGGGTAATGGGTGATATTTGTTTTTTTATTCTGGGGAATTTTACAAGACCATTTCCATTATTTTTGGGTTGATATTACGTTTAATCAAGAACTATGGTTGTTTTGATTTCTTTAGGATATGAGTGATAATTACACTCCTAAGGTGGGTAGTGATATGTCAGTCATGGATGTATAGAGTGGATCATTAAATTGATATTGTTTTATTTTTATTCTGATGAGGAACCTATTAGGTTCACATGGGGTTCCTTAGAAATGGGCATGTGGGCCTAGGATATGGCGGTTTAATGAGAAAAAAATTGAATTTAAGATTGGGATACTTCCAATGGGAATTTAACAAACCTGTGATTGAGTCGGTGATGTGCATCTTAAGACCTGAAAACCATTCATGAAAAGGGAGGTTGGATTCTAGATCTTCATTAGTGGATTATCATGGACTCTGGTAGGTGTATTTGGGTGAACTTGGAATGTCCTTAGGTGAAATTGCATTATAGTCAATTGAGACTGTGGTGTTCCAATGGTGAAGCTGAACAATTCTTGGATGAGCTAAATAAGGAAAATTCAACTTGGCTATTAATAATAGATGAAATTGGTGAGATGTGAACCATGTGTGGTGAATATTTTAGTGTGAAAGGACGATTTAATTTTGGAAAATAGGATTTGAGTAAGAAACAATTCTTCCATAGTCAATGTACTGAAAGAGGAAGTGGTTGTGTTAAGAATGTAGATGGGTGTGGTCGAGCATGATGATGGATTGGAGGGTAGAAAATTATGTGATGGTGAAGTCTACCAGAAGTTTGAGAATGACCATGGTACGTGAATTATGTGATAATGATAGTCGTTAAGAGAGAATTCACTATGGTAATGTTAAAGTGAATATTTTCAATAGTGGACAATTTGTGTTTTGGAACTAACCAGATAAAGGTAGTCTTACATGATATGGTAAAATAGAATGGATGTGATGAGTAAGGATCCAGCTTTGGGATTTATGTTCTTAGCAGAAATTAATTTTTTAAGATAAAGGAATACTTTATGGATGTGTTGTTTTTTTCAGATGAAAAATGGTTAGGGAATAAATGTCCTTTTCCAATGGATTTTCAAGAAAATATTGATGTACATTAAAATCGAGTTCTTGTCGATGTCTAGGTGCAATGTGTTGGATAACGCATCAGAAATGATGTGGAGATTTTTGTGGTGGTTTTCATGGACCCTTTTATTGGTTTTTGTATGTAAAACTGGATGAAGGTGTTGTTAAACTATATCATTTTATGGTGGGTCGCCATAGTGGGAAAATGGAAGGTTTATGGTGTGATCGATTTTTCCAATTGAATGGGGATAATTAAGTACTGTTCTAATGATTTGGCCTTGATAATGAGCATTGTCTCAGGTTTTTTTTCTTTAATTACATGGTTATTTGATTTTTTCGCATGTTACACAATGAAATGATACTATTGGTCCTTTAGTTTCAGAGTCACAATTATTGTTTTGCAAATATAGTAAGATGATGACAAGTGATTGGGCCATGAGATGTGAAGTAGATCTGGGTGATGGGGTGATGGTTGGATCTTCCACAATGCTAGGATTCTATGTGTGAAGTTTTCTTGTTCTTCAATTTAAGAACAATTTCCGAGGATTCACCATGGAGTTCTTGTGGGTGATGTTTTATTTGAGGTTGATGCATTCTTGAGGACCATCTAGATTATTTTTTGGATCATAGTGAAAAAGACTTTTGAGGGAATACAATTCCCTTGTATTTATTTTTATGGAAGAAACATAATTTTAGGAAGAAAATGGGAGAGGGATTTAGATATATGGGCTCTATGGACCAATCTATTTACATTAGAAGCTCAATAATGCATGGAAGTTTTGTTAGAGGATAGGCTGTTATAAGGTTGGGAGGTTATAGGATCCTAATGTTCCTAGATGTATGTTCTTATTAAATTTATGGTTTAAATACCCTATGTTTTGTTACTTTTGTGATATTATGGTGTTTTAGGAGGTTTGGGGGGGGTCTGGGGGTTTGAGACATGATAGGAAAGGAAAAAAGGGCCATCTAGTGTGTGTTTCCTGGTTTCCAAATGGTTAGATAAATTTTTTTCCCAAACCATGAAATCTTGGATGTTGGTTGGACAGTTAATCAAACCATGAAATGGGGGAATCCAAACCATGTGGTTCTAGTTAGGGTAACTCCACATGTTTGTAGAATGGTTTCCCAAGTCGTGCGGGAGCCCTAGTAAACCGTGGGACTTAGGCACCTATTGGATAGAGGCTGGTGAATGGTTGGTGTATGATTTGAAACCATGATGTAAAATCATGTGCCCAATTAAAAATTTATAATTTAATATTTACTACCTTAATAAATTAATTTTTATCCCTAATTTAATTCACAATTATTCCTCCTCTACCCCTAACCATGACCCAAAAAACTGAACACCTCTAAATGATCAATCTCCCACGATTCTAGGATATTTGTAGCATTATTGGTTGTGGATCGTTGCTCCGGGTGTGTCTAATCCTCCCCCTTATCTTTTTAGGATTATGTTATGAAGATTTGTTTTTCCTATTCAAAGTCCATAAAACACCCTTTTTCTAGAGGATATGAGTTTGGGTCCTTAAAGGGTATTGAGTTCAGTTCTTTGTGTATGTTTAAGTGAGAAATAATCTATGGATTTGAGGTAGGTGGTCTACGAGTTATATCCCAAATACATAAAGTTGATTTGTTCATATGTGGTTGTGTTATTTCTTATCTCATGAAATTGAAATTGATGAATTTAGTGATATTTCAAAAAATTGATAGCTAAATGAGGAATTGAACATCTCATTGTCCTCATATGTTGCATTATCATTGAAAAGACCAATTTAGGCCTAACCATTTGGAGTACCTACATTCCCGATCATAGAAAATGGAAATTTTAAGCCAATAGTTGATTAATTTTGAAATAGAACCCATGATGATAATGTTGGAATGTTGGTTTGGATGAAAATAATAAATTTTATGACTTTTATAATGTTATTTTTAATGACATATGGATTTTTGGAATAATATGAAGAGGTTTAATTGAAATTATGTGATTGTGTAAAATGAATTATGTGTTTTAATTTAAATGATTTAATGGGTTGAAACATGTGAAATTAGGGATATAAAAAATAGGATAATGTATTGTAATTTACAAATATTTCTAATATGATAAGTCTTGAAAAATGAAATGTTTAAAATTGTAAATGTTATAATGGGTTAAGACATGATGTTTAACTATATAATGAATATTAATGGAATGAGAATGTTAAAAATATTTATTTACCATGTTTTTAGATAATTAATATGTGGTAAATGGATAAATAAGAATTTGTACATGGCTTGGTGATGTGGGATTTCAGACTGAGGCTCCTCCAATGGGTTGGGCTGGATTGAGGCTCTAAACCTCACCCTAAAAATGTATAGGTTAGTGTGTCAGAATAATGATATAGACCCCTAATAGTTTCATTTTATGAAACAGCATGGTATTATGTTCCATTGTAAGTGTGTTGCAATCATTTATGAAAAGTTATTCCATAGTGAGATAGGGAATTTTACTTATTCCATTATTTATGGTACAAAATGGACTAGGGAATTTTTTAAATGATGTAATTCCCAAACCCATATAACAAATGATGAAAATGGTTTATGAGATTAAATGGTTAAACTAAAAAATTTTAACTAATGGGACTTGAGTTGTCTTTTATTTACCTTATTATTTATATAGTACATCAATTCGCTATCTCTTTATACTAGATGTATTTTATGCACCACTGGTTGTGGATTAATATGTTGTTCTCAAACGCTAATTATGCCAACATGGGGCACCAAAAAAGATTTCATAGTTGTAGGTCTGGACATGGGGAAAGTTCCTTATAGGGAATTGAGTTGGTCTTAGTATGTGAGTTGATGAAGATCCATGCCTAGATTCATGACCCATTTTTGGGATTAAGATTTTAGTCTTTGTATTAGGTTTTAATCACATTGGCATTTTTAGTATGAGATGTCATATTTATCATTTGGCTATGTTTTTACATGGTTTTTTAAATGGTTGGTAATTCATATTTTTAGTTTATTTATTAATTTTTTCTATCATTTCAAACATTATCTAATATGGAATACTCTAGTAAAGAGGGTATAGCCTCCCAACATGATCTATTAGACCCTCACTGCTAGCCAGAAAACCCTAGCATATGGGGTGGCCTGCATGAGGTCATTTGGTGACTTAACATGGGGGAAACTTTTAGTAGAATCCAGGTCGGAGACATTACAATCATAATCAATGAAGAATAAGTTTAAAATTTTTTATGGAAATTGAGTTATGAAATCATTTACTTGACACTTCCTTTTCGATAAAAATTTATTAACATTCTTTATAAGGGTTTTAAATTGTTATTATATTATATTATAATCACGATCATATTTATATTGTAATATATGATCCTTTTATATAATCTTATCACTTGTTCATTAATAATCTTTCATTTTTTCACTTTTTTTGGTGTTAGTTTCCTTGATTTCTAATTCATGATTTATCATGAATGTTCCATTTCATCTATATATTACACAACTTCATCGTCTACAAAATAATAATCATGTAATATTTATCATATTCTTATATCAATTATACTTTTAAGTCCAATCATGAATGATGGTTTTGTGAAATAAAGTACATTATGATCATGTAGATGGTAGGTCATACATACACATGAGTAACAATTCCATTTTTAAATCATTAATGTTAAAATAAGGTAATTAATAATTTAACTACACATAATGATCATAAAATCATATTATTTCCTCAAATATACTTATACATAATACATATGTGGTCCTGTGGTGAAAATAAAGTGACATCGCTTCATAAATGCGGTATTCCACACATACGAGAATAGTGTAATAATAATTCAGTGAGTGAAAAGGTAAGATAAAAATGAAATATTTTATTTCTAGAAATATAACTTATGAATTAACATTATTCTTATGTCATTTATATCACTTATATTTTTTATCAATATATTTATTTTATTCATATAAATAATTAATGAAAAACAAATCACATCTCTTCGTGGGGTGGTAGTCTGCCGTATATATGACAAATGTTTTCATATACCCTATAGAATGGAATTTAAAATGGTATATATTATATAATAACCCCATAAGAACAATTATGTTATGGATATAAATTAGATAATTTATATTTGTCATCATACCCAACCATGATAGGTGGTAATTGAAAATAATGTCATAGGTTCATGAGGCGGTATTCCATTGTACAAATTTATGATGATTTAGTATCACATTTTATGTAATTAATGATTGTTTTAGGTCATTACATTACCATAAATA
Organism: Viscum album; assembly: GCA_963277665.1. Classification (NCBI taxonomy): domain Eukaryota; kingdom Viridiplantae; phylum Streptophyta; class Magnoliopsida; order Santalales; family Viscaceae; genus Viscum; species Viscum album. The sequence continues at coordinate 71,555,893 of OY728149.1, forward strand.
TTTATTTGAATATATAATTTAATAATAATATTATATAATCATTGTTTAGTAATTATTGAAGGATGTGGAGGAGGAAATAAAACTTTGATTGATATTGAATGTTAACTCTTATTAGTGAAACATCCGTTGGTTTCAAAAAAATATAAAAATTAGGAAATTTTTATGGGATTCTATTGTATGAATAAAAATGGTATTCTTTTTTTAATAATAAAGGAGAGGCGTTGGCATTTCAAAAGAGTGGTTAGCGGCACAATTGTAATTTAAAAAATGGAAACAAATGTACCCACGTTTTTCACAAGTCAAAGGGGTTAAACATGGAGTATTAAAGATACTTATACCATATGTGGTCAAAATAAAGTCATAAAATATATTTTATAAATTTTTTACAACATTTTAACCATTATAGTTTTATTTTAGCCCCTATAAAGTACATTTTACATTAATTGCAACGAGTAATTTTTATTGTTTACACTATTTATTTGGGTCAAAAATAAAATTAACCTCGTTAGATTTTATAAATAATTCACATTCCAAATATGGAATAATTTAAAAAAAACTAAATTCACATATGTATGAAATTTTATTTTAAGATTAATCCAATAGACGTGACATGAAACTGAGGTTTGAAAGAGAAATGTTTAAAACCATATAATGTTTTTTTTCTAAAAATTAAAAATGAAAATGAATCAAAGAAACTAAATGGTATTTATAGGTATATTCCTTAAATACTATGAATTTAAAACCAATTTAGAATATAATTGACATTAATAAGTAACTTAAACAAAAACGAATATTTCAATAAAATCTATTATGTTTCACTATTCATCCAAAAATGAAATATTTTAGAAAATGGAATAAAATCAACATAATATGTTTTAATGCATATTTAAAATATTATAGTTATTTTTTCAAATAAGATTTATAAATTTGGTAAAAATTAATTTTAAATTATGTGTGTAATGAAGGAATAATATATCTTTTAGAAAAAACCTAGTTTTTGCGGAAAACAATTCTTTTTCTTTCAAATGAATTTTATTTTATTTTTTAATCAATAGAAAATCGATGAAAATATTTTAACATATTTAAAAAATATACTTTATAAAATTAATTTAATGTTATTTAGACCCAAAAATATTTTTTCAGGGTTATATTTTTATAATAAAAAATATTTCATTTAGACTTAGGGTTGCACATTCCACAAGCTATCAATGTTATTTTATTTTAGTAAATATATTTAGAGGGTTTTTTAATATTATTATTGTGTATCACATATTCTATCATATGAAGAATTATTATTTATTAAATTTGATGTGTTACAGATCATGGGATTTCAAAAAGTGATACTTCCCAACTTTTTTCTCTGGATGGATTATAGAAATATCATTTTTATCAATGAAATTATCCATCACTACCTATGTTTACATAATCATTGAATAATTATACACACAATTTTCTTGAAATAACTATCCTCTTTGAACAATCTATATTTTTTTCTTATACTTGATGTTGATTTTTCCATGATTCCATATATATATTTATTGGGTACGTGTTTTACTTAACAATATACCATTACATTATATAGTGTTATTTTGAGGGGTAATTACATAGAAATATATTTAACTTATTGATTGCGTATATATTGAAAAAATTTATTCCTGTTATTATCAAATATATTTTTTATTATTATTAAAGAATGTTGGTTATTTATTCTATAGTTTCTTCATTCCATCATATGATGAATGCATTGACTCTATTAATGATCTGTGTGCCCCATAATATCCCCTCGATGCATTGAGAGATTTCATGAAGCAAACTATATTTGTTCCTTATCAGTATTAAAACCCATATCAAAATATTTTCTATATATCGTGCCTTGAATGTAATATCATGATATCTAATATCATGTTGTCCTATCTTAAGACATGAAATTATCTTTCTATAATTATTAATTTTATATTTATTGAACCAATTTTTGTTTACATTTTATAATTTAATTTTAATTGTTATACATGGATATAATATTTTTCCATCTATAATGTAATTATTTTTTAGATCCCAGAGTTTTTATGAATTTTTTTTCAGAATTAATTTTATTTCCTTGATAGCTTGAACTATAATCAACCCCAAGTTTTAACTAAATGTTAAATACTATCAAAATGTTATTATTTAATTTTTTTTATCTTCTATCCATTGGAATAGGGGTTATTCGAAGAGTTAACTAAATTATAAAAATATATTGTTTACTCATTATTAAACGATAAATTATTCTGTGACCATTTAAATATAAATGAATATAATAACCATTTGAAAAAAGGACATATTTTTCAAAAAAAAAACCAATTTTTCTATGTTAAATTACTTTTACCTAAATAAATTAAAAATAATAATTTTTAATAAGAATTTAATAAAATTTAAATTTAATATATTCAACAAAAGGATTAACATCCATCTCAATTTTTTAAGACATGACATAAGTATAAATCCTATTTTACGTATAATGATTATATTTTTTGGAAAGGTATTTTAGTCTCATCAATAAAAATTATTTTACAATTAATTTTTGATAGTTTTAAATTTTTTTTAAAAATAAAATTCATTTATAAAATCATAATTTTAGTTTTATCCGGTGATGCCTTTTGTTTCATTTTCTGAAAAGATTAATGTTTTTGATGAATATTGAAAATACGTTTATTTTTTGGAAACGTCATTTTTGATTAAATAATAAATTATTTTAATGTTTTTTAAATTATTTAAATGTTATATTAGTTCACTTATATTATAATTAATCTAACATAGTTCACGAGAATAAATTTTATATTGAATTTTGATTTAATAACTATTTAATATTTTAAAAAGAATCTCATTGGACCCCTGATTTGTTGATCTCCTCTAAGGGTTTAATTTTAAATAAAACATTTACAATAAAATTAATTTAATTTGGAACAATGGATTCCATATTTAGAATAAGAATAATTTTTATTATTTAACAAGATTAATATAGTTTTTACCATAAAAATATTGAACAAAAATTACTTACACTATTTAAGGTTAAAACAATTTTACTTCGGGGATTAAACTAAAATGATATATAGTAAAATGACCTATCATATTTTCCAAAAAAAATTACTAGACATATTTATAACTTATCACTTATAATTTCTTATGATGTTCCATTTTTATTCCTTTTTCATGTGGAAAATATGGGTACACTTTAATCTTTTCAAAAATTCAATGTTTGTTCTATCCCCCACATATAAAAGGCCGCACACTCTCCTATCTTATTCACAAATAATAAATGACTTAGATCAACAAATTAATGAAACAATAAATTATTTTAACACATATAAATTACATTGAGTTTATATTTTTATAATTAATCCATACTATAAAGGCTATAGGTATAAACATATAGAGGATCTATAAAGAAGATGTAATATTATAAAACTGGTTTTTTGGTTTATTTTTTATTCCAACACCTTCATATACTATTAAAAAGTGATAATATAACAAAATATTAATCATCCATATTCATTTATTTTATTAAATTAAATTAATGACCTACATATTTATCCTCTTCCCTTAAATTAGAAATGAAACCATAGAATGTGTGTACGATAGACAATGAACTGGTGAACCAAACTGATTCATTTTGATCACCACCTATCACAAATATATATAATTATTTATTAATTATAAATATATTATCTATTATATTATAATGATAATAAAATTATGATATCATTCATTAAATCTTACTTTATATTCTTTGGGGATATGATAACGTCTCCCGAGTGTATGGTAGACTTTCGACTTATGAATCATTATTATTCATTTTTAACTAATGCTTTAAACTGAATTTAATAAGGATAAATTTATTGAATATATATAAATATAATATTTTAATAAATATTTTAAATTTAAGGAATATATATTATTTACAATCCTTTCTCTCTATCCATTGATAAAATGGAAACAACATTCACGTGTGACTCATTTTAGATATCTATATTTAATGGATTCCTATAAATACATATATATGATAAAATAAATACTATTTATATCATGTTTTATTTTATTTATATTATGGAAACATGATCAATGTAAAATTTATAAAATTCCAAACCAAACATACATAAAATGGAAGCAGTTTTAAGTAGAAACATGATTTTAATACAAAATTATTCTTAAATGGGGAATAAAATGAAAAATATAAATAATAAATGGTATGATTAATATGAATAATGTTTTATAATATATTAAAAAATAATGATAAATTTACAATACATGAGGTTTTAATGTATATGGATGATGTCATGTCTTAAGGAAATGATTTCTAGTCTCTCATTTATTTTTTGGATACATATGTCATATTCACCACTTATTTATTTATTATGGTTTATATAATTTACCCTTGACGTTTTATATCCTTAATATATTTATTTTAATGATATTTTAAGATTCATTTTCTTTTATTCTTTATTTGGGATTACTGTTGAAGAGAGTACTAAAGTGGTAAGGGATTTTTGTCTCAATTTACCTTTTTTGTGACAAATGTTATGTTATGTCCCTATATCCTTTTTAGAGATGTATATATAGTACCATTTAAATTTAATGTCATTAATTTATTTATTTTAATGTTTCACTTAATCATTTTGTTTCATGGAATTTATGATTCAATATTTCCAAAGTTCTATTGGTTTTCTGACACAATCACATCGTGTACCAGGATTGCCTATATTTATGTTTCCAATAATGAAATACCCTGATAAAACTGTCAATAAATCCTTGAATTTTATTATAATATGTCTATTCCATGAAAATATATTCTTTACCACAATTTTCCTCCAATTAGGTACTCATTATTCAAAAATATTATTTTTTTAAATTGATTTCTTTTTTATTTTCAGTTAAAAATCCTTTTATAAATCAATTTAAATGTTTTCTAAATATTCTTTCAAAAAAAATTAACATTTTGAAAAGTATTTTTTAAAGTAAAATATTACCCATGTTTTACTTTTTACAACATTTTTTGATAGTAATAATCATGTCATTTTATAAACAAGGAATGTTTGGATTTTACAAAAATGTGAATAGAATCATTATTTTAACTTGTACAGAATGAAAAGAATTTAACACTATCATGAAAATATAGTTCTTGATGTAATATTTTATATGTTTCAAAAATTATTTTATAATAAATTTATTTATTAATGTTTTAAAGTATAAAATCTTTTTTTCAATGTGGATTTGATATTTTCCACATGGATTGTTTTAAATTATTATTTAAGCTTCCTTTATAATATAACTATGTTATTTTTGATGAAAATTATTTTTATTTATTTATACTATGAAAAGTTGAATATTAATGTATATTTCCACAATAAAATTTCCCAATGATATTTAAAAATCATTTTCTATCTTGTATGATAATCTTTGATGTTATATATTCTTTAATGGGGATGTTATCCAATGACACAACTCTTATTTTTTCTATGAATAGTTAATGTTTTTGATTATAAGAATTCTTTGAAACATGTTTCGATCCCCGGTTTAACATGATAAAATGATTATTATATCCACTACTATTTCTATGGGTAATGATATGATGAAATGATGAAATGATTATGAATCCTATTTATTTTCCATAGGTTATGCAATGATGAAATGTTTATGAAATCCATTTAAATTCATGGGTTATGATATGATGAATGTATTATAATATTCTAGAAATTGTTTTTATTATTTTCATCATGTTATATGTTAGACCTATATCTCCCTCTAATTTATTAGGTATAGAATGATATCTCATGTGATAAAATTTTCTGGAATGGGGAGTGATCCCTATCTAATAAGGGACATTTTACACTATTATAGTATTGAGAGTGATTATTTAATAGTATTATGGTCTCTGGAGGGAAGCCATTTTAGTATTATAGACCTGGTAATGGTCTATCTATAATATTGAAGTCGTTTTCTAGAATTATTTATATGATAAAATTCTATGTCATATAGAAATTAATTTTCCCCATGGCTCAAGATCGTTTTTTCCTTATGATTCATGTTTTATGAATTAATAATATTTATTACATGAGTCAATATTATGATCATTAATATGTTGGGTATGTTATTAATATGTTATGATCATGTTCTCACACCATCATACTACTGTTATGTTTAACTATTTCCATTGTATACCCTCACTCAAAATCAAGGATCACCCTTTTATTAAGTTTCCATTCTTGAGATTATGATGGTTGGATTTATGTTATATATATATAATAAGGGATATTGTTATGAGGAACTATTTGTGAGATCATGAAGAACTCATGTGAACCAGTTTTCATGGTTTCAATGTTTCCAATGGAAGTGTACCTTTAAGATCATTTGATGATTTTTTGTGAAATGTAATGCATATTCATCTTAAAAGATATAATAATTATATATGAATATACTGGGTCGCTATAGTTGGTATAAAAAGTTATTATTAGTTATAAATAGTTAACTTTTACGAGAAAACCATTATGAGATCCATTTGGATATGTCTAGGGAAAACTTGAAGGATAATTCTAGGTATAAGAAAATATCCTGAAATAATGGTGATCGATGGACATAGTGGTCTCCTAGAAATACATCCATATCTGCATACTACAAGTGGATGTGATTATAGAATAGTTGTTTCTATGGGTGAAAACCTTAAAATCCCACCATAGTATCGAATCATGAATTACTTGGCATACAACAATAGCTCTTAATGCACACCTAGTTTTACTATACCATGGGATATGCTTTGGAAACTGAAAAACTCATTACAATCCATCATGAAGGATTTATATAATGTAAATGGAATAATTAGCTATTAAATATGGTTCTATATATTGTAAATAAGGATTTATGATTTATAAATACAATAATTAATTCTATATTATCACGTGGTTTCCAACTTTGAGTATTATTTCTCACACTATCATTTTAGTTTTGGTTTTCCTATAACCCAAAAAATCCATTTAAATGATTAATGCAATGGAAAATAAAATGATTAACCTCTCAATAAATCTATTATTATGGGATATGAAATAAAAAAGTTATTTTCTACGACCAAAAAAATTTCTTCATGTTAGGAAGAATTCTTAACATCCAAACGATAAAAGGAGGGAACAATAGTGTGTTGATCACTTTATTAGGAAAAATCCACCATATTTTAGTGATTCCATTAATAATGCAGTTGCTAATTAATGGTTCAGTACCACTCAATTGATAGGTTCCATTCTCTGATGTACGAAATAAAAAAGAGTCATTTTGCTATTAATATTTTTCAAGGGGAATGACATTAATTCTAGAATATCATCAAGAATATGGGGAAACATGTTAAAATTTACTCCATATATTTCAATGATTTTAAGATAAATTTTTTTATAATTACATCCCCCAAATTATGTATATGAAAATGTATAATTGATTCCATGATATTAAATAAATTTTTAAGGAATATATTGGTACATATATGAAAAAATTCACAATACATGTGAGGTAATATTTTAGAATTATCATCCATCATGAATTTAATTTTTATCTATTATATGGTCGATTAAAACCAAATCATTTAATGGATTTATCCCTATAGGAGATCAATTTATATGAATAAATGATTTAGTTTTTCTTCATAGAGAAAACATATATTATATTTAATAATTAATCACATTTTTTTGATAATAAAAAAAAAGTGCCGATAAAGGGAAACACTAAGAACAAAGAAGAGAAGAAGATAGGTTTTTCTTTAAACTCAATTTAATCTATGTAATATTGAGGAATTTTTCTTTATGGGACTATTAAATTATTTATTGGTTGGAAGGTTGTTCTTTGGACAATTGATTTCCAATGTGATGGTGAGAAGTTTTCTAATGATCTGAATACATACAATGCTCTGAAAAATGCACCATTCACACTCTAGTGTTACAAATGTATGTGGTTTGTGAATTATGTGAATAATTTAATTAATACATGGGTTAATGAAGCTGATAAGATACAACTTTATATTAATGAAAAAATAAAAAAGTAAAAGATTATGAAATCATAATTGATGATTTGAATAAGGATAATAAGGGTAAATGTATCATTTAATTCATAGTTCATAATTTCGTGATTAATTATTTATGAATGATCCCTTGGAAAATCATGTTGTTCATCATTTATAAAAAAATTATGTGACTCTGAGCATTGGTTTTATCACTCTACAAAGATTATTGAATAATGAAATCACATTTGATGTTTTATCAGTCTAAGGATAAACCTAAGAATCGAATGGAAATGTTTCTAAAGAAGAAAAGAGATTATTTTAGTACAAATAAGTTTATATATTTATGTATTTGGATTAATGGGTTATTATTGATAAGTATATTAAAATTTTTATTTTGGTTATAAGAATCATGAAACATATAAGTATAGTTTTTTAATTTTGGATGAATATATGTCAACATGTAATATTAATTTAATTGTTATAGATTTCATCATTTATTTAATAGTTCAATGTGGATAATATGTTAAACTTATAGAAACATCTTATTTGGTTTTATGTGATGACCATTTACCAAGATTAAGGATGTTTTTGAGACTGTAGGTTTGAAAATATGATGTATATGCCCAATATACAAGAGTGGGGGGGGGGGGTAAATTGTATACTATAAAAAATTCATTTGAACTTTTAAATATAGTAATTTTTAACAATGTTAAACATAGTAAATTCACAAGACCTCTTAGTTCTACAAACATGCTGGATTCTGGAAATGTGATTCTAAGAATGTAATTCTAGAAATGTGATTCGAGAAATGAAACATAAGAAAATTTTTCGATGAACAAAGATTCTACCTTAAAGAATATAGAATCTTACATAATCAGAGTATACAAGTACAAGATAGTATAAGATAGATATACATTTTTTATCAATCAAAATGATGTGGAAAACTTGAAAAAATTACAAGTAACAAGTAGTAAATATTTTAACCCAAAGAGAAGGGTGTCCAACAACCTAGGATAATGGTACCTTGAATTATACTTTCAAGAAAGTATTTCTTACCCACACCAGGGTAAGCCCTCGATATGAAGAACGGAGTATGTATTAGCCCTCGAACTTCAAGGTAGTCGGCACCTCTGTATTCCTATCCCCAGAAGCCCTCGAATATACTCAGCTACATTCGGAGTCGCATGAAGCAATTATGAAAAAGATTCTTAGTACACACTAAGAATGACAGTCTATCTCTAGTAATAACTTCATCATGTAATATTTAGAGGTCTAGAACAGTCTTCAAAAATTTCTGAGATCATTTTAATGAACTCCTATTTATAGGAACTTCTTCAATGGTCAACTCCCTCTTCTAAAGTTCATATTTTTCCTTGAATTTCAGAGGGTCCTGTAGACCTGTCACTCAAACATGGTTAGTTAGAAACTGATTTCACAACATCATTTATTTACAAAAACTAGAGTAGGAAAAATATGGCTACTTAACCAAATCCATATTTCAGAGTCAAAGGAAAAATAAAAGTTTGGAGTCTAACAAAAAAACCATTAGGTGTTTAAAATACAAGAATATTCATAATCTGTCACCATAAGAATTCAAAACCTGACATCTATTGAATTTTTGAGTGTGAATTTCAAGGAAATTTGGAGTTTTAATTCATAACAATTCAGAGTCTAGATTCATAAGAATTCAGTGTCTGAATTCTTAGAATTCAGAGTCTGACATCACAGAATTCAGACTCTGAACTCAGAATGTATGGAGTCGTAATTCAGAAGAATTCAAATTCTGAACTTAGAATCTTTGCAGTCTAAATTCAGAATAATTTAGATTCTAATATTTGAATTTTCAGAATCTAAATTAAGAATAATTGGATTTTTGAACTTATAATGTTTTGAACCTGAATTCAGAGAATTCGTTGTCTGATCTCAGATCCTAAAAATCGAATTCTCTATATCTAAGTATTTATAAGATTACAAAGATTTAGATATTATACCATATTTTATACATAGGCAAGAAATGAGTTAGACTAAAATATGTACAATGAAAAACATGGTAATGATAAATTTCCTTGGGGAAGGAAAGCATTCCTTATTACGATAAAACAAAGGTGAAAATAAATTTGCCTTAAGATAGAGTGTTTGTGATTTTCAAAACATAAAGGAATGTAAATTTCATAATAAAACCTTATTGACTCAATAATATCCCACTTTTTGGAATGCACAAACATCCTTATGAAAAATAATATAAGGACTTATAAAATATTTTTCTGGAATTTGAAAATAAATCTTATATCCCTGAACAAATGAGAAATTATGAATATGACTAAATCCCCTTTAGGCATTGGAAATACTAAGGATCGTATTCTAGATTTCTGGATTGAGGATTAGCATTTTATTTCATACGAAAATCATCTTGGATAATAACTCCCTCTTATATGAACTCCCCCATACTTAGGGAAGTTTCTTCTTTACATAGTATTTTTTTAACATTCCTTTCTCCCCCTTTGTGATTTTCAAAAAGGAATACAGGGAATGGTAAATAAAATATGGTACCTGAAATATTTGTATGAGAAAGATAAATATATGAAGAGAAACCATAATTCTATTATGATCAAAAAAGTTTGTACAAGGAATAAATACAACAAAAGATCAGAATTGAACAAGATTATCCGTACTTCTCATTCGTCATCAAATTCATTACAATGGTTTTAAGCTTCTTGAGTTCCTAGTGATCCTCCTCTACATGTTTGTGAAGCTGATCATAACCTCTTTTATTCTTTTCTAGGCCTTGATTTTTTCTTCCTGATCCTTAGGAGATTCTGCCTGACCCTTTAGAACTTCTTCTCGGTTAGAAAAGTTTTCTTCATGATCGATTCCAATATCTCTTTCCCTCTTCAAACTCTGAGCAACTGAATATAATTTCCCATTCATATTTTTCAATTCTTGCATCCAGGATTTATATTCTAGAGAAAGCCCTTCCTCAGAACTATTTTTGAGATCCTTGATCATCACAACATTAGTGTCAAATTCATCCTTTATACATTCTTAGAACTCATCAAGAATTATCATCTCTTCAACTGTCTTCCTTGACCAGCTTGCTATATGTTTACATTATCATTTATGAGCTTCATAGCTAATAAGAAAAGTCTGTAACCTTGCCTCGAGTTTGAAACACTTATACATCACCATGGATACTGAATCCAACATCTGATTGAATGCATGATGAAGCATCTGACATCTCGAGTCTATACTGGGAAATAATGAAATATTTCCAAAAATAGTTTTCAAATATTGGAAGACAAAATCCTGTCCAAGAGAGGATGATTCCAAATCCGAGACTTCGCTTGGTGAAGATGGTTTTTCAATATCACCAGATTTCCTCTTTGATGAAGCACCCACTTATTTCTTCTTCACCACTGATCTACTAGGTGTATCAACAACCACCAGTTTTCCCTTTTCAGCTTTCAGAATGACTTTTTCTTGATTGAGTGATTTTTGTTCACTATGAGATATTTGCAAAATTTTGTCTTCATAAAATTCATAATTTTAAGCTCCTGCTTTAACATCCTCTGGGAGGATTAAATCTTTTTGATTCTTTCTTCTCTAGATGGGTTTTTAACTTCGTCTTCAGCCTTTTATTCATCTTTACAAAGAGTATAAATCTTTGATGATTCGACTTGAGAGTATCAGAATAACAATTTCTCAGAATGTCTTTCCTTCTCATGAAACTCCTCAAATTGATTTTTCATATCTTCAGTATCACCACTACCATTTTATTACACTTCTTATACTTATTTTTCTTAAAAAACATCTTGTTGATGTTTTCCCTAAAATACAAACATCTTTCCCAGAGTATCATGTAATGGTTCTAACAAAAATGATTCTGGTACCAGAATATTCCTGGAAGTTCTATTAGCAGCCTTCAGAAGTGATTGAACTATGTCAGCCTCAGTCATTTTTTTATTCCATGATTTCACCTTTTCTTTCTTGTCATGCTCTTTTTTACCTTTTCTTTCAATGATTTGTATTCATCAGGGTCCCATAAAAACATAGGCTTCCTTTATTTTTGGTTTCCCTTATCTTATCTCCACTTTGGTACAACTTCATCAGGATAGGCTCTTTGTTTCTTTGGTATCAGAGGTGCATATTATGTTTCCTTATACTCCAGGGGTTTTTCCTTATCTCCCACATCCTACAACTTTATCTTACTTCCACCCTTTTTGGAGGTCTTAGTCACCTCTTATTTCTTTGAAATAGCTTCAACTACCTCTTCAGGAAAGTCATAGAATTCTTCGTATTCTATGGAAAAACCAACTTTCATCCTTCTCAAAGTTTCATCACTTAGGAACATGACTTTTCAATTTCTTGACATAGATTTCCAAGGAATTTTGATGAATTATAAACCTTGAAAAATCATCTTTGAAATAATGGCTTGATACATAATAATCTGAGCCTTCAAGTTTACATTCATTATTTCTCAATCGTAACCAAGATATGCTTAACAAAGTTTATCTTCCTTAGGTTTACAAAGAAATCCAGAATGTACATATCACTTTTCTTCAAAGTATCCATGTCTCCTTTTCATTTTATGATGAATCCTTGAACCCATAATTGAGGAATCCAAAAATTTGTAGACATGTGAAGAATCATTGTAGTCTTTAACACTAAAAGACTAGGACAAGCCACGGCCTTCAACTTATTAAAAATTTCTTTAACATTAGGCATATTATGAGAACAAAACTCAGTTTACCCTTCATAAAGAATACTAACCATGCTTGCATCCTTGGTATATTGAGAATATGTCATAGAATAACACCTGAAAGAAAACTTTATCATATCTTCTTCATTGAAGAAAATTACTAAATTATATAATTCTATTAATAATTCTAGATAAACCAAATCCCAAGCTTTTGGTTTTGAAAGGAAAACACTTTCCCAATCATTCAACATTATATTCTTATAGATAGTATTATCAAACTTTCTGAAAATCTACAGATCAACTAACATTTATCTGTATATCTACCATTCCGAGATTGGTCAGATAGTTGGCATATCTTTATGATAGGAGACTTTGGTAGAAATTCAGATGTAAAAGATATATGAGAAGTTTAGAATGAACTTCTATAGGAGGGAAGAGCTTCAGAATGTGAAGTCTTGAGTCTTTCTGTTTTAAAATCATCAGGGGTCCGTTATATAGACTTTTTAGGAGATAGTTCAGATTCCATACTCAATGAAACAGTTGAAAAACCATCTAATCAGATCTGATGGTTGAGAAGATATCCTGATGGAAATTTTGATAGAATCTGATATTTTGAGTTTTTTTATAAAAACATTCTGATTTAAGAAAAATTTATTAGGAAAATTTAGAAATAGATGAAAATACCACCATGTAAAAGATGATTATTAAAATTTAAGAAAGGAATCATACCTTTCAAATTGTTAGGAAGATTATTTATAGTGAGGAAAATTCTTCTTGATGAAATTTATATTTCAAAAAAAATGTCATGGGAAAAAACTGACTATGAACATTTTTATTTTGAAAAATTTAAGTACAAAAACATTCATTACAAAAATTTTATGTACCAAAATCTACAGTATGAAATAATTGAGTACTAAATTCTTCATGAAGAAAATTTTGAATATGAAAAATTTAGAAAAATTAATTACCAAAATTTTCATTGTGAATTTTTTTAGACAAACTGACTACGAAAAATTTCATTATGAAATTATTTTAAAAAAAACTGACTATAAAATTTTTCATTACGATTTGTTTAGTAAATATTACTACAAAAGTTTTCATTACTACAAAATTTAGACTACAAAAATTTTAGACAAATAATTTTTTCAAAATCTAACAAAAAATAAACCCCCCTATGAAAAGGAGTTCTCTATAGTATAGATATTGGTTTCAAGAGGAAGTTAACATGGTATATTGCCTTACGATTATCATTACTAACTTCAATTTAATGTATTAAAATCTATAAGATGGTAAAGATATTTCTGAAAATAAATGAAAGTTGATCATGTGTTCCGATAAATTGAATAATGATGTCTCTTTTATGAGTGTGATCCCTAAGAAAGTGATGCCTAATATCTATGTGTTTTTCACGAGAGTGATTTTAAGGTTTTTTACATAGGGAAATAGAACTATTATTATCACAAAAAATTTGTGTTTTGTTGAAACTCAAACCATATTCTGTGAGTGTGTGTTGAATCCACAACACTTAAGCACAACATCTTCCAACTGCTACATATTCATCTTTAGTAGTGGAAAGTGTTATTAAGTCCTGCTTTTTGCATGACCAATAAACTAATGAATCTTTTAAGAAATGACATGATCTCGTTGTACATTTCATATCCATTCTAAATCCCCCAAAATCATAATCTGAAAAACATTTTAAAATAATATAATTTCCATAAGTGTATAAGTGTCATAGATCTGTGGTTCCATTTAAGTATCAAAAAATCCTTTTCACTACCTTTAAATGAAATTCATTAGGATTGGATTGATATCTTGCACATCAGAAGATAAAAACATTAAGTCTGGATGAATACCTATCAAGTAAAGTAAACTTCCTCTCATACCTCTAAATGATGTTTGATCTACTGGTTTTCCAGATTAATCAAGTCACGTGTATTTGAGGTTCCAATGAGAGTACTTATACTCTTAATGTTGTCATATACACACTTTTTATAAATATATTTTATATAATTATGTTGGGATATATAGATTATTTATGGTATTTGAGAAATTTGAAAACTGAGGAAAAATATTAACTCACCCCTCATACTCATTTTAAACTCATATTTAAGTAGATCCTCAAAGAAATCAGTTAAAGATTGCTGAGTTGAACCAAATATGATTTCATCAACATAAATTTGAACTTTCAAAACATTTTTCCTCTTTCTTTAGAAAAAGGAATGGATCAACATTTACCTTAACATAATTATTTTATAGAAAAAAATCATGTAAGTTTATCATACCAAACTCAAGGGGATTTCTTATGTCCATACAAAGCTTTGGTAATTTTGTAAACATGTTTATGATGTTTTGAATCTTCAAAACCAAGTGGTTGTTTAAAAAACATTCTCTTGGACAAAACCAATAATAAAGAACATTTAAAATCTATTTGGAAATGTTGGAAATTGAAGAATGATTCAAAGGTAAGTAACATTCAAATTGATTCAAGTCTAGCTACTAGAGCATAGGTTTCTTCATAGTCTATTCCTGCCTATTGATTATAGCCTTTAGCAACCAATAGTGCATTATTTTTTTAATATGATTCCATTTTCATCACATTTTTTTTATGAAGACCCATTTTAATCCACTAATATAAGTTTCCATAGTTCTTTCACCCAAGATCCCAAATTTATTCCTTTAGAATTCATTTAGCTCATCTTGCATAGCTTTTCTCCAATCATCATCACCTAAAGCTTCTTCAGTGCTTTTTGGTTCTAATTGGGGAAGTAATGCTATATGATCTACTTTATTTCAAAATGAACTTCTAATCCTTACATGTTTATTTACATCACCAAAGACACTATCACTGGGATGATTTTTATGAAGCAAGTGATTTGGGTTTTGTAAAACCTGTTCATCAACATAGGGTAGGAAATATTCTGGGGTAAATGTATCGGAAATACCTTCTTGAACATTTTATTTATCATAAGGATTTTCTATAAAGGGTTGAAAATCAGTTTTTGAAAACACATCCGAAGATGTTGGTTAGAGTTTTTTAAAAACAAAAGGATCAATTTCATCAAATTTAAAATATACTATTCCTTCAGTCGTATATGTGTTTTTATTGAAAATTCGATAATCCTTATAAGTTTTGGAGTAGCCTAAAAAATTCCTTCATCAAATTTTGGTGAGAATTTGTGTAGATTATATTTAGTATTCAGAATGAATACCTTGCAACCAAAAACTGAGAAATAAGAAAGTGTTGGTTTTCTACCATTCCATAAGTCATAATTATTTTTATTAAGAAAGGGTCTAATAAAAACACAATTAATAGTATAACAAGAAGTACTTACAGATTCAGCCCAAGAATCATTGGATACCAAATATTCTCTCAACATAGTTCTTGTTATCTTTTGAATAATTCTATTTATTCATTCAACAACACCATTTTTTTGAGGTGTTTTGGGTACTGATAAGGTATGACTAAGCCTTCTCTACTACAAAAAGCTTCAAAATTAGAATTTTGAAATTCTACTCCATGATCACTTTGAATAGTTATAAAATTATGGTTTTATTAATTTTTAACATGGACTCTAAAACTTTTGAAATAAGAAAATGATTCAAATTTCATTGCTAGAAAATTGACCCTCGTAAATCTAGTGTAATAATCAACTAAGAAAATACATAATATTTGCCTTAAATGCTTCCATTTTGTGTTGGACCAAAAAGATCCATATGAAGCAACTTTAATTCATTAGTAGTTGAGACTTCAATGACTGATATAAAACTTGATTTATATTTCTTTTTATGTTGGAAAGGATCAGAAATGTTTGAAAAACCAAATCTAAGTTCTGGTATATCATTAACCAGTCTTTTCATAGAGAGTTTTCATAGGTTCCTAAGGATACTGTGTACTAACCTTCTATAACACAACCAAGAATGAACTTTCATTTCACTATGGAATGGTAGGTCTTAGATCCTATGATATTCTATGTTTAGTATGCATACATTCTCTTGCCTATTGGAAAAAAGAATAAACTCTTCCTTGGAATTGTGTACTATGCACTTGTTATTCCTCAAATTCACATGGTAACCTTCATCACATAATTTACTTATGCTAATGTGGTTGTTCTTAAGACCCATAACAAATAAAACATTTGAAATCAATGTTTTTCTAGGATGAACAATGTTACTCATACCAATAATTTCTCCCTTAGAATTATATCTAAAAGATACTTTTCCTCCTTTCACATTGAAAATATTTTCAAAGAAGTTTATGCTACGAGTCATATGTTGGGAAAATCCACTATCCATGTCCCATTTATTGCTGTTGGTACTGTCTTTATTTTCATGAGAATAAGAGTGTTTGACTATCAGATCCCAAACTTTTTTTGATCCAGAACAATTAGGAAGTAAAATTTTAATAATCAACATTATTGTAGAAAATTAAGCTTTATGAAAACCTAAAGATTGAGTTTTGTTTAAGGAACAATTTTTTCCCAATTCCCACAACACTGACACTTAGTACAGAAAGGATCCCTTTGAGGAACAAAATAATTGTTACTGAAAATCATTTTTGAACTGGTTTAACCAAATCCAAAATTATTCCATTGAGTTTAAATTTGGGAATATATCTTATCAAAATTATTCTTACCTAAGGTAATGTTTGACAAATACTTACTCATGGAACATATTGCTGACATTAGTCTAAAAATATATTCTTATCCTTAAAAACATTATTTTTAGCACTAGAGTTCAGCTCGAAATTTTTTTATTAGAAATTACTTTTTCTAGATCCTTAAAATGTTTATCCTTCTCAGAATTAAGTTCCTCAAGGTGTTTTGAAATATTTTCCATATCAAAGGTTATCATATCAATATCATTAAAAATATCTGATATTTCCTTGGTAATAATATAAATTCTAGAATTTTCCTCATCAGTCTTTTTATTGACTTTAGAATTCTAATTCTCAAAGAGCATAACAAACCTAGAAAATTCTTAATAGGTAGGTAAAGTATTATCTTAATTTGAAGAAGATTATTTATCCTAGGATTTATAATATTTACTATAACTATAATTAGAATTAAATGATAGATTGATTATTGATTCATCATTGTGTACCTTATCCAGTAAACATTGATTTTCAATAGGTAACTTGGAAAGTAAACCAAGATTCTTTTGTCCAGTAGATTCGTAATTTGGGGATTCATCAGAAGAGTCTCCACCACTGGAACTCCAGGTGTCATTATCTTTCAAAAAATTATCATTTTTAGCTTTTTTGTACTTATTTATATTTCTCTCATAATGATTTTCCTTTTTATCTTTTCTCTTATGCATAGATCAATCTTGCCTTATATGTCCAGCTCTTTTTCATTCATAACAAGTGACTTTAGAGTCTTTCTTATCCTTTATTTCTTTATTCTTGTATCTATACTGAAAGTCTCTCTTCCCAACTATCTTGTTCATACTCCAAGAAATATTATCTATTTCATTCTCAAAATTTTCACTTCCACTTGATTTAGATAAAACAGTAACCTTCATTGACTTAGATCTTGTAACCCTCTCAGGAGTATAGGCTTTCATAGGATTCGAAGTAGTTTTAAAAGGATAACATCCATTCCCATTATTCTTCTTAATATTTTCGGCATATCTCTTCATTCTAGTTTCATGTTGAAGAAGATTTCCAAAAGGTTCATCAAGAGTAATCAGTGAGACTTTTCTATTCTCATCTACAACTGTTGTCTTGGATTCACACTCATTAGACATGATGTCGATAATCTTGTCTACAAGTGCCTCATATTCCAAACATTTATCACCCAAGGATTATAAGTTGCTTACAATAGTCATAAATCTCTTTTGTACCTTATATATAGGTTCTCTATAATGGAAAAAAATCATGATACTCAGCTTTAAGCATAGCTCTTCTAGTTTGAATTATTTTGGATTTTCCAAATTGAGTTACTTCAAGCTTCGTCCAAATACAATTTTCTTCTTCACAAGATGAAATTTGGCTATATATATTCCTAGTCATGGTACACAAAAAAATATTTTGTACCTTATAGTTAAGTTGATATTATTTCTTTTCTTTATTATTTAATGTTCTGACTTTTTTATCAGGAATCTTTTAATCTCTAGTAATCTCAACAAAGTTTTCTACACCAATATTGATATCAAAATTCTTCATATGATCTCTCCAATATTCCTAATCATTCCCATCAATAATAGGTGGTATATTAGGATTAATATTTTCAATAAAAACATCATTCATTTCTTCAATTCTTGAAAAAAAATCATCACACAAAAACATGATAGTAATAAAATTTTGTAAACAAGGATAAAAATATACTCAATAAGGAATATATAGAACAATGAAAAACATGAGCAAGAAAACTTATATGTGAATATAATTATTTTAGAGGCCTTCTCTAATACCAATTTTAGGATAGAAAAGATTATAAAGATTCTCAATATACTAGAGGGGGATGAATTGTATAATTTAAAAAATTTCCTTTGGAACTTTTAAGGATGGTAATGTTTAAAAAAGTTAAACAAGGTAAATTCACAAGACCTCTTAGTTCTACAAACATGTTTGATTTTGGAAATGTTATTCTAAGAATGTAATTCCAGAAATGTGGTTCCGGAAATGAAGAATAAGAAAAGATTACAAAGAATAATGATTCTACCATAATGCATGTAGAATCTTACTTAATCAGAGTATAGAAGTACAAGAACGTATAAGACAATTTCAATCTCCTTAACAATCAAAATGTAGTTGAAAACATGAAACAATTACATGTAATAAGTTCTAAATATTTTAACCCACATAGAAGGGTTTCCAACAACCTTAGATAAAGGTCCCTTGATTTATACATTCATGAATGTCTGTCTTTCCCACAGTAGGGTAAACACTTGATATGAAGAACATATTCTATCTTGATATATCTGTAAGCCCTTGAACTTCAAGGTAGTCAGCACCTCTGTCTTCATATCCCTGGAAGCCCTCAAATGTACTCAGCAACATTCGGAGTCGCATGAATAATTCCTAAACGAGACGTTCAGTACACACTATGTGTGAGAGTCTCTGTCTATAAATCACTTCAGCATGTAATCTGTAGTGTTCTATAATTTTTATAAATTCATTCGAAGATCATTCAGATGAGATCCTATTTATAGGAACATATTAAATGGTTGAATCACTCATCCAAGTATCATATTTTTCCTTGAAATTTGGTGGGGACTTGTACACGTGTTACTCAAAAAATGGATAGTAAGAAACTTATTGAACGACATCGTTTCATAACACAGAGATGAGTAGGGAAAATATGGTTGCTTAAAAAAATCCATTTTTCAGAGCCTAAGGAAAAATAAAAGTTGGAAGTATAACCAAAGAACCATACAGTGTCTATAATACATGAATATTTAGATTTTGTCTTCAAAAGAATTCGGAACTTGAATTCTATAGGATTTTGGAGTCGGAATGTCATGAAAATTCAGAGTCCAGATTCATCAGAATTTGGAGTCTGGATTCGTAAGAATTCAGAGTCTCAATTCATATAATTCAGAGTCTATACACAGAATGATCTGAGTCTTAATTCAAAATAATTTGGAGTTTGAACATAGAAATTTCAGAGTCTGAATTCAGATGAATTAGTAGTTTGAACATAGAACGTTCAAAATATGAATTCAGAAGAATTCAGAGTTTGAACTTAAAAATTTTGGAACTTGAATTCAGATAATTTGCAGTCTGAACTCTGATCTTGGAAACATAATTCACTATATTTAAGTATTTATAAGATTCTGAGTTTTTAGATACGAAGCTGAATTTTATACATAGATATAAAATGAGTTACACTAAAATATGAAAAATGAAAAACATGGTAATGATAAATTTCTTTGTGGAAGGAAAATTTTCCTTATTAAGATAAAAAAAGGTGAAAATAAATTTTTCTTTAAGATAGAGTGTTTGTCATTTTCAAAACATGAAGGAATGGAAATGTCATAAGGAAACCTTACTGACTCAAGAGAGAAAATTAGTGAAATAAAACCCTTTTGTTTTGTTAATATTTTTTTGAAATATTATTTGATCAAAAAATGGGTTTACATTTTGGGGATAAGATTAATGGTATTGTAAACCATTATAATTTATCCTATATTTTACTTTGAAATAAATATAAGTAATTGAATTAGGGTAATTATATAAATATGGTTTTAGAAGAAAGATAAACCACATGTCAGGTGATGATGTATCCCATCTGGGAGGCTGTAGGGCTTAAACCCATAACCTATGGTCAATAATGGAATAACAAATACCGTTCGACAATATAAATGAGTATTTCTAGTGAAATAATGAATATTGATATCAATGAGAATTTATCATTGTGATTTATATTTATTAATTTTATGTATCATAGATATATTTTAAAATGGATGCACTAAAAATTATATAAACTAGAATGAAAATAAGAAAAAATCAATATATGTTTTTTATTGGACTCCTCAAAATGTCTAAAGGGAATAATGGTATACAGATTTCAGTAAATTGTATTAAAAATCTAGTACAAGTAATCAATGTCATAGATTATTTCGCACCATATCATATTTCAAGTATAAAATATACAAAATTTCTAAGGTAGAATGGAGTACCACATTCCATGGTTTTAGATAGGGATATGATGTTTACCTAAATGTTTTGGTGATGTATTTATAAAACTCTTAATAAAAGTTGAGTTGAAGCACTATGTATCATCCATAGATATATGGTTAGTATGGGAGATTAATTAAATCCCTATAGGATAGGTTTTTATTTATTTCTCTAAATTACAAAGGTTGTAGGGATTAAAACCTTCCTCTTGTTGAGTTTTGTTATAATAATATATTTCGCTGAAGTATTCGAATGGATCCTTGTGAAGACCTATATAAAATTAAGTATAAAGGTCCAATGTTTTAAAATTATGTTAGATAAAAGAAACTATTAGGATGTAAGATTTATGAATAAATTGAAGATTGGGTTTAGACCAATTTAGTAAAACACAACGGAAACACAAAGTTAGTGAAAACGTTATGCTAATAATGATCGATTTGATCTTCCATTTTGAATTTGGTAAAATAGTGTTTCAAAAAATTTCAATGGGATTAGGTAGTGAAATTTGATTGAAATGGAAATATATATTTTTTGAATATATATCCCATTGAAATGTTTTATCATATTAGGATAGTAGCTAATTGATTGGTGTTTCCACTTAACTTGTCTCATGTTCACAATGTGTTCCAAGAATTTTTCTCGAGGAATTACATACCTTATCCATTATAGATAATAAAATTAGTGATTAGAATGATAGTGAATGATTTTTTTATGAGGAACATTTGATTCAGATTCCCCACCATAGACAGAATGTTTTATGAAACAAGACAACTCAATGGTAAAAGTTATTTGGTGAAACCACTAGTATGAGGAAGTTATGTGGGAACATGAAATTATGATAATTGAAACATATCTTCATTTCATTGTACTAATGTGATGATTTTTTTGGGAATAAATAATTAAATAGGGTGTATAATGTATCATCCTATGTTTTTTGATATATTTTCTCAAATTAATATAATTTATTCGTGACTTATGATATATAAAACATCGAGTTTTAATATAATGTGAAACAATATTGATACAATATTATTTAATATGATAGTTATCGCCTAGTCATTGGAATTTCACGTGTCTTTACGAATAAAAAAATATGAAAATATATTTTTTAGACATTTTTATAAAATTAATTCTTTAATGAACAATTTTATAGAAATAAAAATAAGAACTAATTTATTATAAATGAAATCTTTTTGTAAATAAATAATTTTCTACATAGAATCAAATTTTCCCATAATAAATTAAACGAATATATTTTTGAGAGTTATTTTTATGAAATTTATATATTATATATTAAAAAAAATTATTAAAATTCATCTTAGGTGTTTTCTATAAAATAGATAATTATAAATCCAATTTTACCCTTAACGACTATACTTTTTGGAAAAGCATTTTTTCCCATTTTTCACAAGTATTTAGAAATTAATTTTTTTATAATTTTAGAAACATTATTTGAAAAAATTTAAAAAAATTTAATTCATAATTTCACAATTATCATTTTCTGAATCCTTGAGAAATTTGTTAAAAAAATATGTTTTGGATGAATCGTGAAAAATTCTGGTTTTTTTATTGAAATACACATTTTATTTTAAAGATTATATAATGATAAATATTTTTTAAAAGGGGTTTAAGAGTTAAATTAATAAAAATATATTATAATTATTCCATTATATGTCATTAGTATAAATTTCATTTTTAATTTTGATATAATTGTTTTTGAAACATTTGAAAATTGTCACTTTGAAACACTGCTTTTCATCATTGAATATGTAGGTTTAATTTTTATTATAATTTTTTTAACTTCTATGAATGGAATTTAAAAAATGGATTAAATGATAGGAATTAGAGTAATTAATATTACCTAATATGGTAAAATTAAATTTTCATCATAATGAATAGTAAAAATAGTAAAAATTAATTACAATGATTAAGGTAGAAACCATTTTTCTAGGGGTTAAACCAATATGGTAGGTGGTAAAATGAAATAGAAACATGTAAAATAAAATTTGTATGTACATATTACGACCTTATCACTACTAAGATTCTACAAGGTCCCATTTCTATCCCTTTTTCATTTAAAAACATTGGTACCCATTATTGGCTTCAGACATTCCATGTATATCCTCTCCCCCACCTATAAAAGGCCACCACTCTCCTCTCCTATTAACACATTGAAATTAATTGTAATGAAACATGTTACATCCTATTCCATTATTAATTTCACAATCCAAATCCTAGAGTCAATATTTTTAATAGGATTCCCCCTATAAAGGGTTTAGGTATAAACATATAGCCGCCCTGCAAAGATGTGATAAAATTATTGAACTTTTGTTTTTTATAACTTATACAACCTCCATAAAATATTATTAAATTATGGTAATATAAGAAATAAATTATCTTCAATTTAACTATTTTTTATTATGTTAATGTAATCACCAACATCATTCCACACTTATTTTAAATGGAAAATGAAACTATCGATCATGTGTATGGAAGATGACAACCTCGTAGATGGATGTTATTTATTTACATTAAAAAATATCAAGGATGGATAGAAATATGTTTTTGTAGTTCATATATTCTATTTATGAAATTATTATGATTTTGGAATCATCAAACCTAAAAAAAGTTTTTTTACTTTCCAGTCTTTCTGGATAGTATAATGTCATACATGTGCATGCAGACTACTGCCTCATGAAGTAAAATGATTTAGTTTTTCATAACTCATTACAAGGAAGGTATAACAGATAAATTTTATTAATATATTTGATATATATGAAATTTTACTTAATATTTAATATTGATATATTATTTATCTTCATTTATTTCGAGTAATCGATAAGATAGAAACATCATTATTGTGTACATATGGTTTACAGTGTCCTTAAACACTATAACTCATTTCCTATTATGGACATTAAAAGATTACTATAAATAAATATATTATGAGTATATATGATATTTATATTTTTTTAACATTTTTAATGATATTGTACCATGATCAAATTAAAATAATAGAAATAGAAAAACAACACATAAATGAAAAACTAAGTACTCATTACTTAATACATGACTCTCACAAGGAATTTTTGATAAAAGGGAATAAAAAAATGTAAATAATATATAGAATCATACACATGTTTATAATTATTGAATATATATATATAATAAAAATATATTTATTATAAAGGAGTATCATATGAGAATAAATGAAGTTGATACTTATTATTATAGATTTATAGTCTCCCATTTATTTCTAAGAGACATGCAACATTGAAAAAAAATTATTTCTTCTGGTGTATAAAATAAATAATTGACATATTATATCATTAATATAAATGATTCAATTATATATAATGTTTAATTTTAATTTATTCCTTATCTTGGATTATGATTCAAAACATTACCAAAGCAATAAGGGATTTTTGTCTCATTTTTCCTTCTTTGAGATAGATGTTATGTTGTTCCCATATTTTATTTTATGAAGTGTGTAGAAATTCCCATAAACATGTAATATCATGAATATATTTATTTTAATGATATTTTTTTGTTTCATTTAATCATATTCTTTGGTGGGATTAAGATTCAATTTTACTGAATTGTTAAGGGTTTTGTAATATAATCAAATTGTTTTTGATGATTAATTATTTTTATACTTATGGTGATGAGATATTATGATAAATATTTATCTAAAAACATTAATTTTATTCTACTACAATTATGTAAAGGGAAAAAATTTGTTTAAATATTTTTCCTCTCTTTATTTACTCATGATTCCAAAAACAATTGTTTTATAAAAAATGACTTCATCTCTCTCTTCGGTAAAACATCCTTTTTATTACCTATAAATGTTTTCGTAGAATTTTATATAATGTAAATAAAAATTCCTTAATGGATTTATTAAATACATTTTTACCCATGTTTTAATTTTTATTATGTTTTTTAAATGTACTCGCTGAGTTGTTTTCCCAAAAAAATATCGTGTCTTTTTAATAGAAATTTAAAAAGAATAATTATTTAAATTCATTTATAAAAATAATAATTCCCACCATCATGATGTTAGAATATTTTAAATCATACTTTATATATTTTTAATATTATTTTCTAAAAAATGATTTTTAATATGTTTTATGTTTTGTAAAAATGTTTTTCAAAGTGGAATTGATATTTTACCAATGAAATATTTTAAATTATGTTCCATGATTAGGTTATATCATTCCAATATTATATTAAATTAAATCCATTTTTAAAATTTTTCTATTTTGAAAAGTTTTTCTTAAAATGGAAAAGGCTCTTATCCCCATGAAATGTACCCATTGATCTTTACAAATAATTTTAAACATAAAATTAAATCTTCTGATTATATTAAGTATTTATGGGGTTATTTTCCGATGATAGCATTCTTACTCATTCTATTAATTATTTATTATTAAGATTGAAATATTTTTATGAATCCTATTTCTTTAACATGAGTTATACAATGATAAAATGATTATGAAAGATAGTAATTTCATCACAGGTTATTCTATAATGAAATGATTAAATGAATATGAAATAAATTTAGTTTCCATAGGTTTTGATATTATGGAATTTTTATGAACCCCATTTCTTTTCTTGGGATCTGATTTTATGAATTTTGTATGATCTAAAAAAATTGTATGTATGATTTTAATTTTTTGGGGGGTAAATAATATATACATATAAATATATGGTAAAAATCAATATATATAGAGATAAATAGGATTATTATGGATTGTGAAACTGGGTACGTAATAGATTTCTTCCACTATGATAATATCAAGATTGATCATTTACAAATAAAATGGTTTCAGTAGTGAACTCGTTAAACTATTATAGGCATTAAAATAATATTGTGCTACTATGTAAATGTTATATAAGCTAATTTTGTTGCTAAAAATAAATTTCTTAAGATTATCTTATTCTATTATGGTTCATGTTAATTTATTTACTTATGATTAATTTCTTACAAACTAATAATATTTATGACATAACTAAATATTTTGATGATTAATATGAATGGTATAGTTTTAACTTATTATTATCATATAAACATACATTTATTATCATGTTATGATAATGTATTTTCCATTGTTTCCAATATCAAGCATCTAAACTCCCCATTTCTTATGTTTCTTTTCCCCAAGTAATGATTATAGGCATTACATAAGATTTGTTTATGAAGGTATATATTTATGAGTAACTAAGTGGGATATGATGTTGATCTCCAAGATAATGTTTTCATTGTTTCCATGTGTTCAATGGAACTATACCATTATGATCCTCGATAATTTGGTTTATGTCATATAATTAATATTCATATAAAAATATGTAATATAAAAGAATGAAAGTCTCATTTCACTACTATTCTTTTTATATCAATTAATTATATATTATTTAATCTAATCTAATTATCTTTTATGAACATGGATTGTTATATACAATGTATACTCTTTCTGAAAATTTTACATTGACCCTTATTGTTTTTATATTTATCTAGGTTATAGTGGAAAATATTATACAAGATATGTCTAATAGGATAAATTCTATGATTAATTAGGAGGAGATGATGAAAACATATAATGGAATAAATTTTTTCCAATATAGTGGATGGAAAATATCTATTAGTTGGAAATGGTTTACGTTGTATTAGTTTATAATCTTCCAAAATTATCAACTTTGAAAAACTTAAAAGCTCATGGGAATATATGTAATATAATATAGTTTTTATGATACTTTATTATTTGATATATATGTCGGAGAATAAATAGATTGTATATTTTCAAATATGTAAATTATGTATTTTTGGAAGTGGAAGTGGGAGTCTGGGTCCATGGTGCCACAATATGTATTAGAGAATGTTTTAGATAACTTTATAAATCAAAATATGTTTTAGGAATACTCAAGGGTTAATAAGTAATGGGTTATCATAATCTAAATGAAATATATTACACATCCTATTAGAATAAATGGTATTTAATGTTTTATGAAATGTGACAGGATAAAATTATTAAAATACTTAGGATAAGTTCAAGAGATAAGAAAATTATAGAAAAACATCCTGAAGCATGTGTAAAGTAGAGATTATGTGGTTATTCTAGAAATTACAACCCTGTACTGATACTGGAATGTGGATTTCGATATGACAAAGATGAACGTTGGTTTTATTATGCTAAAAATTATATTTTAATATCAACCTAATCCTTAATTGGTGCACAATAAGTGGGCCAAACAATTCACATAGTTCTAGATACTCCCATTGGAAATCATTTGTTTAATATTGTTTTATTTGGATGATATTAAACATTATTTACTATTTTAATGAATTTATTTATGGAATATAATACAACCTAGCCTAAAGAATCCAAGGTTAAATGACGAATTTTTTATGTTGAAATAAATTTAAATGTAATTATTTGAACGATTAGGACATCTTGAGGATGAATTTTTCATGTAATTATATTAAAATAATTATTTTCTTATGTTAATAAAAAATTATAGTTATTTTCATTTTATAAATGAATTAATCCTAATAGAATCATGATAATAGTTCTTTCCTCATGCAATGTGTACATTTTCCCAAAGATCAACCAATGAGGATAAAAGACAGAGTGTAAATCAAAAGATTATATGAAAAAATATAAGAAAAATAATAATTATCAATGTGAACACAATTTAATTTTCAAAAATGGAAAATAATAAAAGGATAGGGTCTCATAAAAGTTAAAGAGATGAATATATTTAAGAAATGAATATTCAACACTCTGTGTAAAAAATATGGTCATGATCACAAAAAAAGGATCATTTAAAAGAATGAGATATGTTTTTTTTGTGAAATGATTGTTATAAAGTAGCTAATTTACATAGAAATTTTAATGTATTAGTTAATATGATGATATTAAATAGAGTTATTTCGGAGGAAACCATAATAGTTCAATATATTAAATGTGTTATAATTACACATTATCTATGATAATTCCTAATACTAAGGGATAATAAGGACTCCATAAACCCAAAAAATCTATTATAAGGGAATTGTTATATTAAAAAAGCTATAGAAGTAGTTTTAAAAATGTTATAGAATAAGGAACACTAATTACCCAATCATGACCTGTGTGTTTCGAATACATATATTGTTCATCTATACTAACCACGTGTTATGCATAGCATTAGTGTTCTCAACAAGAGTATCACTAATCCAATCCACTCCAGTCATTGTTCTGATCTATCATATCCATCTCCACTAGGCATCAAACTCATATCATACCATGTATTAAACATAGGAAGATGGGTAAATCCCTTGAGACCTACCCATGGAATATAATTCCATGTATTTGACGTAGGATTCCTCGGGCTTCCACGCCCTAGAGAATCCCTATCTTAAGAAAAAAATAAAATATGTGCTAGTTTTAAAGCATTCAAACATGCCAGTGATGTTAAACATGACTACTCCCCCGATTGAATGTTATTTCCCGAATCGGACCCTTTGGAATTTCCCAACATAAGTAGTGCAATTAAACAAAATCCATGAAGATATGGAAACAAGAAGAGTTTCACGAACCATATCTTAATCTGTAAGGGAGAAATGAACTATGTAATGTGTTTTGAGGAGGAATCCACATAAAGGGAAATGGACATCCCATCATCACATTTCAATCAAGGGGAAAAGTTCCCTAAATATGCGATGGAAACCGCCCACCATTGGTTATCGGGAATGCGGGGTAACAAATAGTGCATCCTCGATAGACGGAAGTGCAACCCAGTGAACCCATCAGAAACATGGACAAAAAAATTTCTACCTGTAGAAATCAAACTACACTCACTATGTGCATCCATCTTTGACCAGTTATCCCCATATATGAAATCCCAAAAGTGACTTTATGAGTTGGAGAAGCTATATGCTAAAATATTTCACGCATTATACCATTTGTAAATACGCCAAAACTGGATTACATGACGCTTCAAAAAAATGATTCTCTGAAGGTGTTTTATCGGTGGGGAAATGATGTTGGTCCTCAAAACTCTGAAGATACTTGTAAAGAAATGCTTGAAATTGTAGAAAAAATGGGTAGGTCCATATGGAAAGAACAAGGTCTTCTCCATTAGAGATTATTCCATAATTTTAATGTATATAAAACTTAACATAAACCATAATAATTCATTTTTATTCAATAAATATTTCATGTATTCAAAA
This sequence comes from Viscum album, assembly GCA_963277665.1. Lineage (NCBI taxonomy): Eukaryota > Viridiplantae > Streptophyta > Magnoliopsida > Santalales > Viscaceae > Viscum > Viscum album. The sequence goes on from OY728149.1 coordinate 71,585,438, forward strand.
AGTTCACACTGATTGCAAGATGATGAACAAAATGGGGAAATTCCTCATGATTAAAATACGTTAAAATACAAAGTATAGTTCACCCAAATTGAAATATGATAAACTACATGGCCAAAAAAATATAAATAGTAAGACATGAAACTACAAGATACATCATGCCCTGCTATTCACATTGGGTGAGATCCAACATTACTACAATACGATTAACTACATGGGAAAAAGGTAATCACTGAATGAAATTAAACTCCATGGAATCTGTCATCCTAACTATAAAAAGATAAACAGTATAGATTTTGTTATGTTCCAGTCAATGGTTCATGTCAAATGAATCAGATATGTACTGGGGAAACATATAACATTCCCCCTACTCCCACGTGAGTATCCTACATGAGATCTAGGTTCACATGGGGTCCTTATTTCCACATAACTATTGGTGGATTGATTATTATCTATATATGATATGTATTAACATAGGTCTTAGGCTCATCTATCGCCACCACCAAAAAAAATAAAAGAAACCAAATTCCCCTCCTTGTTTATAGACTAGACCTAACTATGAGTGTCTTTATTCATGCACTTTCAGGACATGTAGTGACACGTAGATTCTAAATCCATGTCCCACTACAACAAATAAAAAATTGTCCCTCCATGTGAATGGGTCCAACTAGAACATCGAACCATATATATTCATTTGTCTTGATTCATTCCCTTTTAGGATACATACTAACGCCCGTGTTCCCTATCCATGTGGCCCACCAACACCATGTAAAAATTACCCTTTCCCTTTCTGTCGATCATTTTTATGATGGGAATATTATTTAGAATTGTGTGTGTCTTTATTACTACCCTCATAAGAAATGTTGTGAGGCCCATATTCCATATCATAGAGCCCAACAACCACCAGACCAAAAATTCACATTCCTTTTCATATTGTTCCTATGTTTTTATGTAAATTAATAAAAACATGATCATATTGATCTCTATCTACACATGGCATGTAAAATGAACCTCAGACATAAAAATTGGGATTTGATATGAAAAAATATTAACATAAAAATTCATTTTACCTTTGTCATGTTCCCCCTATGTGGTAGAGTAATCCATTACTATCCCTTGTTTCTCGAAATAACTGATTCTAATGTGGGATTAGGAATTTTGGAAGGGGATTCAACACATGCATACCGATTCACTACAAACCTGAGTCCCGACAACATAATGTTAAACTAAATTGTACCCCAATAATTACGTGTGTCTTGATTCATAGTATAATGAGATACATAGTGACATCCAGATTTGCAAACCTGCATCCAACCACAAAAGAAATGGGTAAATACAAATTCCCCCTTATCCTTGACGGAAATTCAATGTCTGGTGGGAGATTTCAATCCATGGTTTCAATAATAAGGGGTTTTCAAAGGATCATACCCCCTTACACATAATTCAAATCCATGAATGGAATTCCATGATTCAAAACTAATCATGGTTTGGATGTTCCCCACATACCTTGATATATCCTTTTCATCCATCAAACACTATAACCCAGAAAATTATGGATACTCATAAACATCTACAACCATCATAGATTTATGGTCACTATCATTTATACATCTTTGTTAGTCAATTCATAAAATTCACTAATGGCTCGTCATATGTTGATGAAAAAAGGAATTTATACAAAATTTAAATTCTTCCTTTAGAGAGGCTTTTCCAACCTCCATACCATCAAAGAATTCCAATCCCAGTGTCATTCTCTTGGATTCAAGGATCCCTGACTTCGAGGTTTACTATTTTATTCCCCCCACACATCTGGGGCATAATAGAATATCATGGTCAGGTTAGCCAATAAATACTCATGGTCTCTATTGTAGTTTGTGCCTGGAATAAGACATTAAAATTTTATTCCAATATATCCTCACTACAAGATATTTAACTAAATAGTTGATGTGGCCTTATTTTTACACAGTTTTCCACATCATTTTTATTAATTTTTAATGATTTATTTAATTATTTTTATACTTTTTGTCTAATATTTTCACATTTGTATTTTTATAATTAAATTTGTCAAATATTCATTTTTTATAACATTTTATGTAACTTTAGACCTTAAAATAATTGATTTATTCTTTGTGTGTTTTTAATTTTTTAATTTGTTTAATTAACTCCTTATTTGTTTATTTTATTTAATTTTACATTATTAATAATTATTGAGTTCGCTATTTAATTTACCTTTAATTTTTAATGTTTATATAACTTAGTTTGGCTTGCCAGACTACCCGTAGCTTAGCTACCGATAGCAGGCTACTGGTACTGTCTATCTGTGACTCTGCCTCTAACGGTGACTCTGACTCTATCGGTGACCTTGCTTACATCAGTGACCTTAGTCAACGATAATCATTCCTACCGGTTTCTCTCATTTAACTACAACCGGTGAGCCTCTAAACGGTGAGTATTTAGATTGGCTAATTTAATTCTACTCGACTTTTAAATAAGTTTATTTCTAATTAAACTATTATTTAATCAACATAATTCTAATTAATTAAGTTATACTTTATTTTATTAATTAATCTTTTAATTTAGTTACATTAGAATAGGATAACTTTATTATTTTATTTTTTTAGTCTTCATGCTCGTCATTTAAGTAAGTTATGTGTGCTTTTAAATTAATTAAATTGGTTCGCCCCTAATTTTATTAGTTCATATAGTTAATTAATTAATTAATTAATAGTTTTTAAACATTAATTATATTATTTTATGTATGCAGATTGGTTATTAATTTAATTTTATTTTGTTTTAGCCTCCCGGTGAGGTATACGAGCCTACCAGTGACTTCTTGTTTTATTTTTAATGCACTTTCTATCGGTATCCTTACTACTGATACGCACCTCATCGTAACCCCCCTGTTGCTTTTCCTTGGATTAAATTTTTATTTTATTTTTAAAATTTAACTTGGAATTTGGTTTATCTTATTAATTTAATTATATTTAATTAAATTCTTTAGGGTGAATAATTTAAATTTATTTAACATACAAGCAACTAGATTTGTTTATTATTTTATTTTAATTGTTATTTTAGTAGTTAATTTTATGTTTTGTTCATTTAAGCTTTATTTTAATTTATAATTTTTCTTTCTTTTGGTTATGCTTGCAGCGACAACATTTCCTCACTGCTAATTCACTCTACTGGTGACTCTACCCCTTTTCATACCTCACCGATATTTTATTTTTTCTATCGGTAGCTTCAGCTACTGATACCCATTCTTATCGGTAGCAGCTGCTCTGCCTCTACTCTTTTTCCTCACCGATACGGGTTTTATATTTTTCTCACCGATAGCCAGCATATTCTCTTTTCATTTGCAGCTACCAATAGCCTTTTGTTTTTTTCCTCAACCTCACCGATACTCAGTATCTCTCACCCTCACTATTAGGTTTTTCCCGCTGCACCTCACCATCAGCACACCTCCAACCTCACCAGTTGTCCCCTGCTTTCATACTTTCATCGGTGAGTCAATGACACACCGATTTTCATTACATGTTCATCTACGCACTGATGTGCATCAAACCTTTTCATGATACACATAACATTTTTCTTTACAGCAACCACTCGCCGTTGTTCAGTCCTCAATCGCAGATCAAACTATTTTTCACAAAACACACCATTATAGTAGATTCTCCATCTTTTTCCATAAACCGATTCACCATATATGTAGAAAATCAGAACTACAACTAGGGAAAAGAAAGAAAACTTCCAAGACCTCGAAAATCTTTTTCCATTCAGATTTCATTTTTGTAGAACTCAAAGACACCACTGTTGAATACCAGGAATCCTCCGCAGATCGTTGAGATCATGTGCTTCACAAATTGAAGTCGCACCAGAGTTTTCGATGAAACTGGGACCTGCTACCCACGTCCTCAAACCGACACCGCCGTAGCCTTGTTTAAAAGAGCACACCGCCGCAGGTCTGTTGAATTACAGGTTCCCCTGTTGTAGTTCTAAAGAAGACTCAATGCCTCTGTTTATTCATGAGGAGGAGGTCTGCCGGTTTTGTGTAGTTGAAGCCACGCCGCACTACCCACGAGAGCCGAAGTCGTCGTCGCGGGACCCCTTCACCGCTATCACTGGGTTGCTGAAGGAGAGCCACTGCATGCCTTGGCTGCTGCACCGGTGGCCTAGAGAAAGGGAAACATGTTGTGCTGCTGTGAAGAAAGACGAAACCTCCTTCCACTGATGTGCGCCGAATTGTGGGGAGGGGTAAGATAAAAAAAATTAAAAATTAAGAAATATAAAGTTATACAAAGATAAAGAAAAAAATATAATAATAAAAGTATAATTAAAGTAAAGTAAAAAAGATTAAAGGGAATAAAACAAAATTTAATGTTTAAATAACATTTAATAAGTCAATTGAATAGAATAGAATTTATAAAATTAATAAACATAAACAATGATAATATTAATAACTAAATAAATTATAAATTAAATTATAAAACTAAAGTAATAATATGTTTTCATAATTAATTAATACACTATTAATAGTATAAGTTTATAATAAAGAATAATTATAAAAAAAACCATAAAATACACTTTAAAATACTTAAAACTTAAGTAGTAATCATAATTACTTAATTAAAATTAACTAATAAATTAATTATTCTAAAGGTTAAATTTCTTTTATAGTAATAATTAAATTATTAATTCAATCTAAATTATTTTCTTAATTACTTATTTATTTATATTCTTAATTTTTAATAACTTAGTTTAAAAAAATAGATTAAATTAATAACTTAGTAATGATATCTATAAACCTAATTTAATTAATAACTTTTTAATAAATTTATGTATCGCCCTTGAATTATTAAGTGAATAATTTTATAAAATATATAAAAAAAATCAATCAATTTATGTTAACTTTGTATAAATAACTCTTAACTTAAAAATTAACTAATTTTATTCCTTTGCAATCTCATTTATTTATTCTTTTTTACATGGAAGGTTCTTTCAAGGGACATAAACACGCCCAGGTTCATCCAACTAACTCATCCGGAGTTAGTTATGAGGGAAAAATTCTCACGACATGCCTGTCACGGGTTAAACACACGTGTGCCGTGCGTGGGTGAATAACTTTTGAAGTCAATGGAAGATGTGGTGGTGACATGCAATGGATGACAAAATTTACTTAAGAAGAGCAGGAAACATTTTTAGAGACACATGGGGATTCATTCACGGAGGCATTCATACACTTACCTGGGGAGATGATCGAGAGTAATAGAGATGATGCTGAGAAGTGCAGTCCATGAACTCAAGAGCAGAGCATTCTTAGGGTGTTCCTTCTCACTCACATTTTAAACTATTGTACTCTGTTTCTGTAATGTTTTCTATTACTGTAGTGATAATGATTAATATGTTAGTTGGATAGATCTTATAGTTCGGGGAGAGTTCAAGCTCTACTGGTATCTTTTTCATCCTTTTCACTTATCATTTTAATGAGTTTAGAATTGATCGGCGAGATCAGTTCTAAATACATGTATCTGTTTGTTTACCAAAATACTGAATTTCATGCACATACAATCTTTCGGCAAGTTGATTCTAGAACCTTTTTCTAAAAACATTAAAGTCAAATTGAAAACTTTATTACTCACGATGAGTGTGTATTGTCTACTGTTAGATTCATTTTTTTGATGTTGCACTTCTTTGGAGTGGCAGACTCTGGGTTGCCCAATTTCAACGACATAACTCTTGGCGAGGGAAGAAAGTCACTTTTATCCAGTGGTATGAAGTAGAACTTCTAATTGATTAGGAGAAACAATTCAAACTATTAGACTAGAGAAATCCCTGAGAGCTCATCTCTTTTGTCTTTTATCAGCATTTCATTTTCATCATTGCATCTTTCTTTTAGTTGTAATCTGTTTTAGTGTAGGTAGAAATAGTTCTTAATAGATGTGTAGTTTCACTTTACAGTACATAAAATCATAAATAATATTAAAAGTTTAAAAAGAAACAGTAAAACCACTCTTCTGCTGACAACAGTGGAGCTTGCCAGTTTTTTTTGGTAATTAGTGGCGAAATTAGCCTTCCCTGTGGGTTTGACCCTGCTTACCACATATATAGTAGTTTGTAGGAATATAAATTTTAAACTTTTACTAACTTCAATGACAGTTTAGTTCATGTTTTTGGCACCGTTTCCAGGGAAGGAACGAGCCATTTCTAAAAAAACATTAAAAAACACATATATAAAAATATTTATAAAGAAATTGAAAAATATGAAAACTGTAAACAAAGATGAGTCTTGTCAATCTGAATTGTTACTGTTGGTACTATCTACTGTCTTTTTTTGTATGAGCACAAGACACTCTGCTGTTAGATTAGATCCCTTAAACCTTGTATTAGAAAAACATTTATCTGCTCTAAGAAGAAAGAACAAAATTGAAATAGAAAATATAGAAAATAGAGTTCCTGAGAATAATAACATTCAAAATAACCATCCAGAACTCTTACATGATCATGAGAGACCTAGGATGAGAGAGTTCCAACTCCCACAAGTGTCCAGTAAGCCATCTTCAATTAGTCTTAGTCCTAGAGCTCGCAATTATGAACTGAAAAAATATCACATTTTACAACTGCCTACATTCAATTGACTTTCTAATGAGGACTCTCTGGCCTTCATGAGAGTCTTTATAACACTGTGTAGCAACTACCACTTTTAGGACTCACTGAAAATGAACTAAGTATGAGAGTTTTTCCCTTTTTCCTTAAAGGGAATGCTAGGAATTGGTTTTTTATGTTTATATGAAATCATTTTTGAGAATTGGGATCAAGTGTATAACTCATTCAATATGAAATTTTATCCTCAAAGATTAAAAGGAGTGATTAGAACTAGAATCACTTGTTTTTATCAAGAGGATGGAGAAGCTTTTAATGAAGCTTGGGATAGATTCAGGGATATGATTAGGCAGTGTCCTCATCATCAACTCCCATCTAACCTTCTCATGGATACTTTCTATGAAGGTTTGTCCTCCTCTGGTCAGAACATAGTGGATCAATCTACTGGGGGTAATTACAATGATAAGACTGATGAGGAGTTGAGACAAATTTTCAATAATCTGTCCCTTAATTCTCAACATAAGAAATCAAGAAGAAAGAGAGTCAATAGGAATGTTAATACTGGTTCAGGAGCTGATACTCAAAGTCAACTTGCCAAAATCACCAACCAACATCAAACCATAATGAACTAGAATTCATAACAAACTTTAAATCAAGTTGAAAATCAGAATCAATATCAATCTCATAGGCAACAGTGCACACAATGTGGTATTTTTGGGCACTCTGAATTTTTTTTTCCTAACATTGATTTAACAGCCCAACAACCTGAAACCATAAACATTGTCAATTATGGTCCTAGGATGCCTCAAAAAGATGATCCATTTTCAAACAATTACAATCAAGGCTATAGGAACCATCCAAATTTGTCATGTAAGGATCAAGGTATAATTAAGAAACAAACTGCCCCTAATTATCAGAACCAACCAAGACCAAATTTTCAAAATCAACAAAGTGGGGAGTCTTCAAATGTTCAAGGAAGTAATGATAATCAAATGTCATCTAAATTGGATCAGATCTTGAATAAAATAAATTCACAAGAGGAAAGGTACATGACTCAACATAATAAATAGAAAAGTCAATATAAGTCAGACAAGATGCAAAATGATGTGATAATGCAGAACATGGAAACACAACTAGGCCAATTAGCTAGAGATTTGACTTCTAGGGATAAAGGTAGACTTCCAAGTACCACTGAACATAACCCTAGGGAGAATTCTATGGCTGTTGAAACTAGAAGTGATCTTAATACTCAATCTGTTGCTGAAAAAGTGTAAAAAAATGCCCAAAATGAGAAACTGTTTGAATTGGGAAATGAAAATCTGCTTTGTTCACAATCTGGAAATTCACAGAAAAATGTTGAAAATGATGAGAAACTGAATCTTTCACCTGGATATCAAACTGAATCATCTTCTAAAAATACAAAAAAATAACGTAAAAGAAAAAGTTGTGGAAGAGGTGAGGGACATGCCACCTGTCCTTAGGAATTTTCCCCACCCATCCCTTCCCTTGAGAAGCTGAAACCACAAAGTAATACCAAGGCTGAACTTCTTCAGTTCCTTAGTATTCTATCCAAACATCAAGTGAACATACCATTTATCCAAGCATTAATTCAAATTCCTTATTATCTGAAATATTTAAAGAAAATTGTTTCAAAAAAAGTCACTTGAAGAATTTTATACTTATAGCCTCACTAATTAGTGTAGTATTGTGCCTCAAAAGAAAATTCCACCTAAACTGAAAAACCCAGGTAGTTTTGTTATCCCTTGTACTCTAGGAAATACTGGTTAGCCTTACAATTTGTGTGAATTAGGTGCCAGCATTAATCTTCTCCCATACTCACTGTTTCGATAGTTGAGGATGGATGACCTTCAACCCACCATAATCATACTATAGTTAGTTGATAGATCCTTCACTCATCATGTGGGTCGAGTAGATGACTTATTAGGTGGAGTTGGGAAGTTATTCTTACCTGTTGACTTTCTTTTTCTAGATGTGGAGTGTGATCAAGAGGAACCTATCATCTTGGGTAGGCCCTTATTGGCCATAGGCGGAGCTGTCATAGATGTGTCTAAGGTTCAGCTGATATTCAAAATTGGTGAACAAGAAGAAGAGTTCAATGTTTTTAAAAATATTAAGGGGACAACTTATTCTGAAAACTGTTCAAGAATTGAGTCTCTTAAAGTTGAATGTTGTTATAAAAATCAACTTGAACTCTTTAAAGAATTTGAAAATAATTCCTACGTTGAAGAAAATATATGTGAAGCTGAATGTCTTTGTGAATCTGTTTGTAAAACTAAAAATTCTGTTGTTAGACCAAAACTAGAAAATCATCAAAAACTGGACAACTGTCGAGTTTTTTCTGTAGGAGAGTCCCCTTTTTCTCAACATTGGTGCTTTCTGAGTGAAATTGAGGGTGTTTCTGTTAACACCAACATTGCTGAACACTTTGATGATATTGAGTGAGAACTTATAAGACAACTTGATTATTCTTCTTTGATAATCCTATTGAAATCTGATCTAGAAAGTCTGGACAGCATACTGCCCACCTGGGACAGTAGGACTGTTATCTCTAAATCTGAGCATGAAATTGAAAATATTTCATATTTTAATACTCTTTAGAATAAATATGTTGGATATCTTGGGCCTCCCAGGCCTAAGAGTTTCCCTTCGAGTGTAGAACTACCTGATCTTGAGCTGAAGCACATTCCTGCCAAACTTATATATTCATTTATAGGTGAGAACTCTACCTTGCCTGTAATAATTTCTGCTGTACTTAATGAAAACCAAGAGAAAAGATTGTTGAATGTGTTGAAAAAGTTTAAATCTGTCATAGGTTAGACCATAGCTGACATAAAAGGAATTAGTCCGTCATTCTGTATGCACAAGATTCTTATTCAACCTGATCATAAGCCTAGGGTAGAGTGTAAAATAAGATTAAACTCTAATATAAAATAAGTTGTAAGAGAGGAATTAATTAAACTGTTACACACCGGTATGATATATCCCATTTCTGATAGTTCTTGGGTCAGCCCTGTTCAGGTTGTCCCCAAGATGTAAGGTTTTACTATGGTAAAGAATGAAAAAAATGATGAAGTCCAAGTGAGGAATGCCACAAAATGGAGAGTCTGTATAGATTATAGGAAGCTTAATGCATCCACTAGGAAGGACAATTTTCCTATGAACTTCTTGGATCAAATTCTTGAGAGGCTTTTGGGAAATGAATTTTTCTGTTTCGTGGATGGGTATTCTGGTTACAACCAGATCCTTGTTGCTCCAGAGGATTAGGAGAAGACCACTTTTACAAGCCCCTTTGGGACATTTTCTTACAGGCGGATTCCCTTTTGGTTTTGTGGTGCTCCAGCCACCTTTCAAAGGTGTATGATGGCTATCTTTTCTGATATGATTGAGAGAATCATTTAAGTGTTCATGGATGACTTTTCTATTGTGGGAAGTACTTTTGATGCCTATCTTTGAAATCATGAGTTAGTCTTGGAGAGATGCATTGAAACCCACCTTATTCTTAATTAGGAGAAATGTTAATTCATGGTTAAAGAGGGTATTGTCCTTGGTCATAAGGTGTCTAAGAGAGGTTTGGAAGTTGATACTGCTATAATTAATGTTATTCATAAATTTCCTCCTCATGTTAATTTAAAGTGTGTTAGATGTTTTCTAGGGCATGTCAGTTTTTACCAAAGGTTCAAAAAAGAGTTTTCTAAAATAATTATGCCCTTGTGTTCATTGCTGCTCAAGGATGCACCTTTTAACATTGATGGAAACAGTTTGAAATCATTTAATCTTCTTAAGGAGAAACTCACTACATCACCTATCATCACTACACCTGATTGGAAACTACAATTTGAGCTTATGTGTGATGCTAGTGACATGGTTGTAGGTGCTGTCCTTGGATAGAGGACAGATAATAGGTTTCATGTGGTATACTATGCTAGTAGACTGCTAGATGAAGCTCAAAATAATTATACCACCACTAAAAAAGAGTTGTTAGCTGTGTGTTTGCTCTTGAGAAGTTTAGACAGTATCTGTTAGGCTCTAAAGTCATCATTTTCACTGATAATTCTTTTTTGAAGTAATTGATCTCTAAAAAAGAAACTAAACCCAGGCTGATTAGATGGATCTTCTTGTTACAAGAGTTTGGCATAGAAATTAGGGATAAGCAGGGAGCTGAAAACATAGATCCTGATCACTTAACTAGTATTCATGTTACCCAATCTGAATTTGAAAATCCTAGGGATATTAAATCTTCCTTTACTGATGAAAAACTGATATCTGTTTCTATTAGGCAGTCTACTTGTTTTTCAGATATTGACAATTTTTTGGCAATATGTGTCATTCCCAAAAATCTATCCAATAACCAAAGAACGAAATTAATTTCTGAGCATAAATATTATATGCGGGATGATCCCTTGCTGTTTAGGATGTGTGCTGATGGTATTCATAGGATATGTGTACCCGAGGATGGGATGTTGTCTGTTCTTGAATGTTGTCATTCTTCACCTTGGGGAGGTCACCACGGGGGTGAGAGGACTGCTCAAAAATTCCTCTAGTCTATTTTCTATTGGCCTACCCTCTTTAAGGATGCTAGGTGTTTTGTGGTTGGGTGTGACAGGTGTCAGAGGCTGGGTAATGTGGGTAGGAAACAAGAGTTACCCCAGAAATGTATTTTGGAAGTTGAAATCATTGATGTTTGGGGGTTAGATTTCATTGGTCCAATTCCATCATGTCATGGGAATGAGTATATTCTTGTTGTTGTGGATTATGTATCTAAGTGTGTTGAGGCAGTAGCTCTGCCCAACAATCAAGCAGATACAGTGATAAAATTTGTGAAAAAGAACATCTTTACATGATTTGGAGTCCCAAAGGCTTTTATTACTGATAATGGAACACACTTTAAGAATTACAAGATTAAGGTTTTGATGGAAAAATATGGTTGTGGTCACCAAACTAGAACTCCTTATCACCCATAGTCTAGTGGACATGTGGAAATTTAAATAGAGAACTAAAAACAATTCTTGAAAAAACTATGTCAAACTCTAGGAATGACTGGTCTCTTAAACTGGATGAAGGTTAATGGGCATAAAAAACTAATTTCAAGACCCCAATAGGTATGTCTCCTTATAGTCAGTTGTTTGGGAAATGCTTTTATTTACCTGTGGAGTTGCAAAATAAGTCTAATTGGGCAGTTAAGGCTATGAACATTGACTTTAAGAGTGTTGGGGAGAGATTATTTCTTGAGATGGGTGAACTAGATGAGATTAGAAGAGAGAGTTATGATAACTCAAAAATTTATAAAGAGAGGACTAAAATTTTTCATTATTCTATCATTCAATCCAAGGAATTCAAACATAGATAGAAGGTCCTTCTCTTTAACTCTTGACTTAAACTCTTTCCTGGAAATCTGAAGTCCAAGTGGTCTGGACCGTTTACTATTGTGAGAGTGTTGAAGAATGGAGCTATTGAAATTTTTGGTGAAGAGAATAAGCCCATATTAGTCAATGGGAAGAGAGTGAAACTCTATTTTGAAGGACAACCGAAGGGCTTTACCGCCTTCACTGTTCTTGAATGAAATCTGGCTGGGGACTATAAACCTAGAGCTTCATGGGGGGAAACTCAGGGTTCTTTTTTGTTTTGTTAATAAATAAAAATTTTAAATTAAATAAAGTCTAAATTAATACATAAAACTCAGTGCTTCTTGGGAGTGAACCCATGCTCTTTCTTTAGTGTTTACTTTTATTTCTGTTCTTATTTTATTTAGAATAAATTTTTGCTTTGAATTCTTATATTTACTCTATCTCTGCTGGATCTTTGTTCCTGTCTTACATACTCTGTGTCATTTGGATATTACTGCTATCATTTAAGGATTGAAATTCCTATGCCAAAGGAGTAATGTAAAACTTAGTCTGGGAAGTATCTGACTGTTATTGCTACATTTCATTTTTCTGCTGCTTAATGCTCAAAAACAATTCTACTACTTGTCACTGTGATGTGCATTAATGATGTGTGTGCCTCTTTGCTGAAAAACATAATTGCATTGTGATAAAACCTTATCACTACATGAAACTAATTATGGGGGGAGTACATGATGCTGGTCATTTGAATCTGCTTGTTTCATTTAAGTGTTTATCATGAACTTTGTCTACTGTATTGAACATATTATTGAACTTATTGTTTAAAATGCTTACACCCAGTTAATTGTACACCCACACTTTATATGCTATGTTTGAAATTTAATGAAATTCTTTTCCACTAGAAATAAATGTTAATGGTAGTACTTGTCAACGAACCTACTGATTATTAATTCACTGTGGCAAACTAAATTTTTAAACTTCATTGAGACCCTTTATACATGTCATATTTCTACTTAATTAAAAATTTATTTTGAACTTTAATTGATTAATTGTTCTTCTCCATATTTAGAAGTTAACATTGGGGACAATTTTGGGTTTTAAGTGTGGGGGAGGGGGTCAATTCATGACTGTTCTCACCTGTTCATTAATGTAAACCCATCAATTCCCACTGAAATCTCAATTCATTTTGTAAAAAATGGATATAATTTTTCAATTGTTTTTTCAAAATTCATGCATAATTTTATGTTTTACACCATTCTCAATTGTTCCTTGACATAGGATGAGTTTCTTTCTGGTAGTTGAGAACTACTTAGAATCTATAATTAATGATAATGGATGATTGTTGAGTGGTCTTACATAGTGATTTGATAGAAATTTGGTTTAGGAACTACTTCTGTAATTGTTATGGGTTATATTTTTATGGAATTTTGATCATAAACTTTAGAACTATAAGTTTGATTCTAATTCTAGGAGTCTCATTCTTTTTCTTTTAATTATTAAAAGTAATTTCTTTAATGAACCAATATAAATGAATTTTATATAAATCTTTTGAAATTGGAGTAGTTTGGGCATTTGGGATCCCACGGTGAGTCTCTGAGACCCTTGATGTTGGATGTGTTTCTGTTAACTAAAATCCCTTTTTACACTTTGAATAAGTTCATTTCACGGTGCTTAGCACAATGATACATGTCTTGGGGAAAATAAATAAAGTGTCTAGGGTGAAAAATGAGCTCATTATGGTGAGGAGAATGATGAACTCCAAATGAAGAAGGGATCATTTGGTTTACATGAAAATAATTTAGATTGTATCATTGAGGTGATTCACAAAAAAAAAATTATTTTTGGAACCTAGGTGAAAAATTCAAAGTTCAATGTTCCTTTGTTATAGTCTTAATTCCATTGATGTTTTACCTCATGTAACTCTTGGAATTAGAACCCGAGTTTGGATTGAAATGAGTCACTAAGTTGTGTCACATATGAGGCATGACACCTTCATTACTTAATGATTCATAGTTTTCAAGACTATCAGTGAGAATTTGTTCTAGGAATGATTCATATGAGTAACTCATTTTCTTAAAGCCTACTGTGATGTAATGTCCTCTGTTTTGAGTTCTGGACATGTTACATTTTGAACAAAAATGATAAACACTTTACTGTTTTCAAAGAGAATAAAACATGGGATTGTTTGAGGACAAATAATGCTTAAGTGTGGGGGAATTTGATGTGGCCGTATTTTTACATAGTTTTCCAAATCCTTTTCATTAATTTTTAATGATTTATTTAATTATTTTTACACTTTTTGTCTAATATTTTCACTTTGTATTTTCATAATTAAATTTGTCAAATATTCATTTTTTATAACATTTTAGGTATCTTTGAACATTAAAATAATTGATTTATTCTTTGTGTGTTTTTAATTTTTCAATTTTTTTAATTAAATCCTTATTTGATTATTTTATTTTATTTTACATTATTAATAATTATTGAGTTCACTATTTAATTTACCTTTAATATTTAATGTTTATATATCTTAGTTCGGCTTGCCAGACTACCTGTAGCTTAGCTACCGATAGAAGGTTACTGGTACTATTTATTGGTGACTCTACCTCTATCGGCCACTCTACCTCTATCAGTGACCTTGCTTACATCAGTGACCTTAGTCACCAATAAACTTTCCTAACAGTAGCTCTCATTTAACTATAACCGGTGATCCTCTAAACTGTGAGTATTTATTTTGGATAATTTAATGCTGCTCGACTTTTTAATAAGTTTATTTCTAATTAAACTATTATTTAATCAAAATAATTCTAATTAATTAAGTTATACTTTATTTTATTAATTAATAATTTAATTTATTTACATTAGAATAGGTTAATTTTATTATTTTATGTGTTTAGTCTTCTGGATCGTCATTTATGTAAGTTATGTGTGCTTTTAAATTAATTAAATTGGTTCTCCCTTAATTTTATTAGTTCATAGAGTTAATTAATTAATTAATTAACAGTTTTTAATCTTTAATAATTTTATTTTATTTATGAAGATTGGTTAATAATTCAATTTTAATTTGTTTTAGACTACCAGTGAGGTATACGAGCCTACTAGTGACATCTTGCTTTATTTTTAATGCCCTTTCTATCAGTATCCTTGCTACCGATCTACACCTCATCGTAACCCCACTGTATCTTTTCCTTGGTTTAAATTTTTATTTGTTTTTTTACATTAACATGGAATTTGGTTTATCTTATTAATTTAATTATATTTAATTAAATTGTTTAGGGTGAATAATTTAAATTTATATAATATACAAGAAACATGATTTATTTATTATTTTATTTTAATTGTTATTTAAGTAGTTAATTTTTTAGTTTAATTCATTTAAGCTTTATTTTAATTTATAATTTTTCATTCTTTTGGTTATGCTTGGTGAGGAGACATTTACTCATCGCTAAGTCACTCTACCGGTGACTCTACCCATTTTCATACCTCGTCGATATTTTATTTTTTCTATCGGTAGCTTCAGCTACCGATACCCATTCTTATCAGTAGCAGGTGCTCTGCCTCTACTATTTTTTCATCACCGATACAGGTTTTTTATTTTACTCACCAATAGCCAGCATATTCTCTTTTCATTTGCAGCTACCGATATCCCATTTTTTGTCCTCAACCTCACCGATACTCAATTTCTCTCACCCTCACTGTTAGGGTTTTCCCCACTACACCTCACCATCACCACACCTCCAACCTCAACAGTTTTCCCCTACTTTCATACTTTCATCAGTGAGTCAATGACTTACTGATTTTCATTTCTTCTTCATCTATGCACCGATTTGCATCAGACCTTCTCACGATCGACATAAAATTTTTATTTACATTAACCACTCACCGCTGTTCAGTCCTCCATCACGGATCAAACTCTATTTCACTAAACACACCATTATAGTAGTTTCTCTAGATTTTTCCATAAACCGATTCACCATATCTGCAGAAAATCAGAACTACAACAAGGGAATGAAATAAACACTTCCAAGACCTCGAAAATCTTTTTCCATTCAGAATTCATTTTTGTAGATCTCAAAGCCACCACTATTGAATACCGGGAATCCTCCACAGATCGTTGAGATCTGGTCCTTTGCAAATTGAAGTCACACCAGAGTTTCCGAAGCAACTGGGATCTGCTACCCATGTCCTAAAACCGACGCCGCCGATGCCCTATTCGAAGGAGCACGATGCCGCAGGTCCGTCGAAGTATAGGTTTCACTGTTGTAGTGCTGATGAAGACTCGATGCCTCTGTTTATTCGTGAGGAGGAGGTCTGCTGGTTTTGTGTAGTTGAAGCCACACCGCACTACCCGCGAGAGCCGAAGCCGTCGTCACTGGACCCCTTTGCTGTTGTTGCTGGGTTGCTTAAGGAGAGTTGTCGCTTGACTTGGCAGCTGCACTTGTGGCCTAGAGGAAGGGAATCCTATTGTGCCGCTGTGAAGAAATCCGAAACCCCCTCCCCCTGTTGTGTGCTGAATATTGGGGAGGGGGAAGATAAAAAACATAAAAATTAAATATTATAAAGTTATACAAAGATAAATAAACAAATATAATAATAAAAGTATATTTAAAGTAAAGTAAAAAGTGTAAAGAGAAAAAAACAATAGTTAAAGTATAAGAAAAATTTAATAAGTCAACTGAATAGAATAAAATTTATAAAATTAATAAACATAAACAATGATTATATTAATAACTAAATAAATTATAAATATAATTATAAAACTAACGTAATAATAAGTTTTAATGTTTAATTAATACATTATTAATAGTATAAGTTTATAATTAAGAATAATTATAAACAAACCATAAATTACACTTAAAAATACTTAAAACATAAGTAGTTATCTTAATTACTTAATTCAAATTAACTAATTAATTAATCTAATGATTAAATTTATTTTATAGTAATAATTAAATTTTTAATTCAATATAAATTATTTTCATAATTACTTATTTATTTATATTCTTAATTTTTAATAACTTAGTTTACAAAAATTGATTAAATTAATAACATAGTAATGATATATATTGACCTATTTAAATTAATAACATTTTAATAAATATATTTATCACCTTAGAATTATTAAACAAATAATTTTATAAAATATAAAAATAATTTTCAATCAATTTATGTTGACTTTGTAAAAATAACTTTTAATATAAAAAATAACTAATTTTCATCCTTTGCGATCTCATTTATTTATTCTTTTTTACATGGCAGGTTCATTCAAGGGACTTAAACATGTCTAGTTTCGTCCAACTAACTCATCCGGAGTTAGTTATGAGGGAAACATTTGTGCGACGTGCCTCTCGCGGGTTAAACGCACATGTGCGGTGTGTGGGTGAAGAACTCTTGATGTCGGTGGAAGATGTGGTGGTGATATGAAATGGATGACAAAAGTTACATAAGCAAGATATGTAGAATTATTTTGAGACACGTGGGGATTCATTCACAGAGGCATTCATACACTTACCCGGGGAGACGATCGAGAGCAGTAGAGATGATGCTAAGTAGTGCAGTCCAGGAACTCAGGAGCAGAGCATTCTTATGGAGTTCCTTCTCCCTCAGGATTTAAACTTTTGTACTCTGTTTCTGTAAGGTTTATTATTACTGTAGTGATAATGAGCAATATGTTAGTTGGCTAGTTCTTCTAGTTTGGGGAGAGTTCTAACTCTACTGGTATCTTTTTCATCCTTTTCACTTGTCATTTTAATGAGTTTAGAATTCATCGGTGAGATTAGTTCTAAAAACATATATATGTTTTGTACAACAATACATAATTTCATGCACCTACAATCTTTCATAGAGTTGATTGTAGAACCTTTTTCTAAAAACATTAAACTCAAATTGAAAACTTCAGTACTCACGGTGAGTCTGTATTGTCAACTGTAAGATTCATTTTTATGAAGTTGTACTTCGTTGGGGGGGAAAAGTCTAGGTTGCACAATTTCCACGACTTAACTCCTAGAGACGGAAGTAAGTCTCTTATATCCAGTGTTATGAATCATTACTTCTACATTATTAGGAGAAACAATTCAAACTAGTAGACTAGAGCAATCCCCAAGCGCTCATCTCTTTTGTCTTTTATCAGCATTTCATTTTCATCATTGCATCTTTCTTCCAGTTGTACTCTGTTTTAGTGTAGGTATAATATATTTACAATAGATGTGTAGTTTCACATTACAATACATAAAATCATTAAAAATATTAAATGTTTAAAAAGAAATAGAAATTCCACTCTGCTGCTGACAGCAGTGGAGCTTGCCAGTTTTTTAATAATTAGTGGCCAAATTAGCCTTCCCTGTGGGTTCGAACCTGCTTGCCACCTATACAATAGTTAGTAGGAATATAAATTTTAAACTATGACCGAATTCAATGACATTTTAGTTCAATGGTCAAAACATCCTCACTGAATGAGAAGAAACTATGGGACACCTATATCCTTACTGCAACATGTAAAACTATAGTGATCTATAACATCCATATCCTTTAACATCGAGTCACGCACTTCCTTTTTCTATGATGTTAAACTCTACAGTTTATCCAAAAAAATACATGACATGGTTACTTCCCTAGAAAAATCGGCAATGATGCCTAGACTATCACCCTAGCACAACCACACCACATGTCCTATTCACAGGGTCATTTCAAAAAATAATGAAATATTCCATGTATCATGTAATTTCATCCTTGTCCCCACCACATGACAACAATCTTATTGGAACCTGCATACTAAACAGATGATGTTAAACCATATTGAAATCATCATAATCAACTGAAATTAAAAAATATGATAAATCATACATTATACACTACAAAAAACATCACATTATTCCCTAATATATAAAATTATCATTTCGTTGATTTTTACATCTCTAAATGGATAATTGAATCCATTTCCGAACCTTGTTTCTCACACTAGGTACAATCCACATAATAATTGGAATTTCAGTAAGAGATTACCCACAGAGCTATGGAAAATCAATATCCAATGGATGGTCCTGATTGTGTGAAGTTTATTGGAATGAATTGGTTATTTTCTCCAACAATGGGGAGCCTAAAATCCTTTCCATATGATGTAAAACTACAAGGCATCTCTAATATGGTTAAAATTCCCCTTCCTCTATTCGTAGACAATATTGAGGTAGGGTGCTTAATTAAAAAAACCTGAACATTCAAACTAGGGTCTATCCTTAGCAACTGATGTCAAATTTTCCCACATACATACAAGTCAGATCAATTTGTGGAATTACCAAATACAATGGATAACCATGGCCTAATACATTTTGATATATCTAGAAAAAAATTTACCCCCCTTCAAACATTATTCTTCAAGGGGATTTAGATATTTATATACCTCCTTGGACATCGCTATGGAGTGTGAGTGTCCCGAATTATCCACTGTTTGACTTCACACAATGCCCTTGTGTCTCTGAATAAGTTGTAAAAAAAGGAACATCTACCACAGGAAAACTCATCCTTATGTGAGGCTTCTCCTAACTCTGTATTGTCAATAGATTTTAATCCACACATCATCTATCCGTATTTCATATACCCTAAATCAATGACCAGTACATTCCATTATACACACATATTGGACATGTCACATCATTCTATCCTTGTTATCCACTGGGCAATAAATGATCCTATGTTGGTGTTCTAATCACACGACATTAAAACAGCATGGTACGTGAAATGAAACAAAATAGGAAAGTCCAACAAGTGTCTTTCCTTGATGTAAATCCTGTATACAAAATAAAAATATCACATACATATATGTAAATCAGAATTACATTTAAAGAAATTTTAAGAGAACTACACACAGATTCATTCCAATCATTATAGGATATGTAAAACATCTTGAATTCTCATAATTCGGGTCCACCTATGAAACAATGTTTCCCACACTTTTATACACATGGGTTAAAACTTCACAAGGTTTATCCTCACCCCTGTTTAGGAGTGAATTATCTATATTTTCAAAGAAACTATTGTCATAATATCCCCCCTTTTGTGATCTTTCACTCCCCTCTTCGCAAACCACACTATGTGGCAAAACTGGACTCAATCCCCTTGACCATCGCTGGCCATCATAAATTGAAGGGAAGTGTCCTATGAACACCTTTTTTGACTATGCACACAACACCCTAATGGACCTTCATATGATTCCAACAATATGCATGTCAACCAAAAGAAAATTTATCCTCAGTAGAGTCTTTTCATATATTTGTATGGCCTATGATTTTTGTGTCTCACCCCATTACCTAGTCTTGTAATCCACTTTGATTATAGTTTTCACCCTTTCTCTCCAATCATGCATGAAGACAAAAGCACAATTCTTGACAGACTTCCATGAAAAGGATTAATCACTTATCACTATTTATGATAGGATATGACAAAAATAAACCATGAGTCTTAAACAACTTTATTATATGACATTTAATTGCACCATCATTTAACCCTCTTTTAAATATGAATAATTTGTGTGGTAGCAGAATTACTATTCATATCAGATTTAGATGCCCCTACTAGTTTTAGACATCATCCCATTGAAAGGCCACTTACTATGGTATTAAAAACCCTAAACAAATCAATTTTATATAATGTATCTTGTCCATTGGGAATGGATGGAATGTTTCATAAGGGGACCTTTTTTTGACTATGCACAAAATTCCTGGGAGGATCTGTATAATTTTCCCTAAAAGGAGGCCGACCAACCAACTATTAATTTTATCTCATGAGAGGATTCTCATACCTCTGTATGCACAATGGCATCCAAGTCCTACATCATTTTTATTAATATTGTCCCCAAAATTCACGACATAAAATTTTAATTTCTACCAACGTCTAGGACATGTCAGATCATCCTTTCCTAGTCATCCACCATTCAATCAAGGATCATATTCTATAGTCTTAATTGTACAACATCAAAATTGTATGGTATGTGAAATGTTTCTAGAAAAGAAATTCCAATTGGATTCTTGTATCAATTTTAATCATGTTTACAACATAATACTCTCCCACCCTTTTGTGTATAACTGACCCACAAATGGATAAATTTTAATAGAACTATTCCTTTCTTGATTCCTATCATTATATAATACCTACTGTAATTCCCCGACCCCAGTTACCCGGATTCATTGCATTATTATGTAATATTGGCATGATCCAAAAATATTAAGTCTCGAAAGACAGATTAGTTTAGTAGCCTTGGAAACACTAGATACATTCATAAATGTTACATTACATCATAATGTGAAAAATCACAATAACATAGTCTCTATAGTCCACACTCCTATCCCATTCAGAATATCCCTGTAGGTCAGTCATTAAATATTTCTTCACATCCTGGGGAAAATAAAAATAGAAAGGGGTGAGGTCAAATGCTCAGTAAGGATAACAATATAGTGGAAACATTCATAAATAATCATAATCTTTTAAGGCAATGTATAACTAAAACAAAATCCTTTTAAACATGAACTTCAATATAGTATGGAAAAAGTAAAATATTATAATTCCATTTACTTACTCTCATGGATATTCTACTAATCGAATAATCACATGCAATATTATTAACCACTTTCATAATGATGGAATGCATAATGCCAGACTATCATAACAACATAGCCAAGGCCTTGTGCAAAGACTACAAAGAATATTTTGTCAAGGCCTTGTTCCAAGACTCTAGATTGTCTCATTAGACCTACCGATGCATCGAGGAGCTATATCGGGCTCCACCCATCACTTATTAAGTCCAATGCATTCCCTATACGAACAAGTTTAAACGTATCATAAAACATAACATAACCGTATCAAATAAAACATGCATAAAGGTAACATAACATTTCCACATTTCAATCACAAGATATCAATACAACACATTGATATAATAAAAAAAATTATCTAAACCATTTTCAATACAAAAATAAAAGAAAAGCAAAACATGGTATTTATTTTTCACTTAAAAAAAGTTATGGCTTGTAGAGGAATCTAAAACTCAAATAATTTTCACAACGAAAGAGAAGTCGTTGTCACCGCATACGTGTGAAAAAATAACAATCCCTTTTGTCATTTAGTAAAACACTTCGTATAAAAATATTCCTTTTGAATAAGAGTAAAATTCAAAGATGTTTATACACCGTATAAAAGAAAGACTTGTATTAAAACAAAATATGCCTCAATGAAAGAGGATTGAGACGAAGTCCCTTACAAGGATCGTTTTTTAAATAAACTATATCTATTATTTGTATTCACTATAACTACACATAAAGAAATTAAAAATACATGATATGACATAATAATATCATGACATAATTTGAAAGTAGGAGATTAACCCAAAGAACAGAAATTGGGTTAAGAAGTTCCCTTACCTCGTGTTCGACTTGAATTGATCATTCTTTAACATCCTAAATAATAAACTAGAGTTAATTTATACTTTATTAAGAACCTTTTTAATGTTCATTTTTCCTTTTATATCACTTATTACCATGTTATGAACATTACGTAACAATTTAAGTTAATAACGGTCGTTTTGTCAATCATTGGTACTTTAGTCAAAAATAAACTTCTTATAATTACAAGTTGTTCATGTGGTAAAATATACGTTATATACAGATTTATATTCATGATTTAGATATCATATATATCATAGATATCCAGTATATACATTCAATTATAATATTACATAATATTTAGATGTAACAAATGAAATGCACCATTCATGGAGACGGTAAGCCGTACGTACTCATGAACCCTACATTCATTACTTTTTCATATTTAATGGAATGAAATCATAATTATATAAAGGTATATTATAATTATAGTATAATATCATATATAATATTATTTACTTCATCCTTTATATGTCCCACATATGGCATTAACGATTCAAATCTCTCTGAGGGGGCAGTAGTCCGCACTTCCTAAAATGAAATTATCGCATGTACCGATAATGGAAATCATAAAGGTATTCCATAAATGAAAAATAAATAAGCATAAGGAAATCATAAACATAATGTATATTATATATAAAAATATTGACATATTACTGGCAACCATGAGATGTGTTAAAAGAAGATTGAACAATCATCATTTCGCGAGGGATTAATTCGCCACCCACAAAAACAGTATGTTCATTAACAATTAGATGAAGGTGTGTGAAAGTTTCAATCAAATCCATATCATAAAAATATCCTAGAATATTTATGATACAGGTGTTTTTACAAAATAAAGTAATAAAAAGATTTTATGTGGTTGGAGAAGCAAAATAAAACAAAAGAACATAACAGAAGAATTTACCTTAAAATCGGATAACTCTTATTGATTTGAGCCAAAGGCTTCCTTGTGAAGACTTCTACCCAAATTCAGAATTCTAGGAGAAATATAGGTATTTTTATAGAGTACTTGGGCAGAGTTTGGCCAAGAAAAAAGGCTTTTAAGGTGTGAATAAGGTGGTAGAGGTGGGGGCCTTTTATAAGAGGAGAGGAGTGGCTCTTTTGGAAAGTCATGAAATGTTACTTTATTATGATATGATTTTCGGATTTTAAAGGTCCCACAATGATATATTTCTAGGATAAGGGGATAAGGGTTCTCAATACACCAATCCTATAGGTTTTATACAAGTTTATGTTCTATATTATACTTTATCTTTTCATTTTATTTAAATTGTTCATTAGTGAGGTAATCACTACATCATCATGGTGTCATAAATAAATTTATTTAATTAATGTCTATAAATTTTTAAAAAATTACGATGATATTGGAAATATTTTTAGATTTCGAATGAATATTTATAGTCGAAATGTTAACTTATATAACCCATGTAATAATTGTTTTAGTAAAACAACACATGAGTGTGAGAATTTTATTTTCACTTTAATTAATAAGTTATTAATGTCATTTTCTTACCCATGTGGCTCCATGGGGTCCCCAAGTGGACCCATGGATTTTCTGGATCATCCATGACTCATTCAATAAGGGTTGTACAAGTTTAAAAGTAATTTAATATTATTATAACATTATTTTTACCTTAAATTACACTAATTACCTTTAATCGTGATTAATAAAACTTAAAAGATAATATTCACCAAAAATTATTTTCATCCCATTGAACCAAATTTTTCTCACTAATGACTAACATGTATGTCAGATTTTTGAAATTCAATTCACATAAGTGGTAAAGTTTCATTTAAAGGAAAATTTAGTTTTTTAACTACCACTTAGTGGTTTCACTATTTATCAAAAATTGATGTTTTTCAGAAAAATAAAAAAAATCACCCTAATCTATATTTGATATTCCTAATTAAAAAATGTTGTCTATTTTACAAAATTCATAACATATGAGTTGAATTAACTAATTTAATAATTAATTCACATTGTCAGAAAAAATAGAATGTTTTTAAGAAATAATATATATCAAAAGATTGACAATTGTTTATGTCCAATTTCAAAGTGAAATTAATTTTAATGACCACCATTGGATAAAATGGTAAAAATATATTCTAATTATACTTTAAAACCACTCAATAGTATAATTTATCACTATAAATTATTTTTATTAAAAAAGTTGTTTTTAGGTATTTTTTCTATTCATAGAAAATTTGATGTTCTCAGAAAATTACAAAAAATTCAACTTAGGATAATTTTGATATTCCGAATACAAAAATGATGTCCATTTTGAAGTAAAAAAATTATATAATTTCAAAAAGTGGGTATTACTATTCATAACGACGATTTTGATTGGTTGCGGTGTGTTGGAATCTCAAACATGCGTAAAATGAAAGCTATTTCATTATTGAAAGAGAAGCATACTGTGTAAGCAAGGGGTGTTACATTATTCCCTCCTTCAATAAATTGCGTCCTCACAATTTGAAACTGTTATTCAAAAATGAAAGGTTGAAAATATAAAATACCTTTTTGGAAAACCGACATTGGAAATGGGGTTAATAAAAATATAACTTTAATAGAATGGAAGATAAGTACAAAGGTCACTTGAGATAGCCCATAATAGGATTCTATGAAAACCTAGATATATAGGAGAAACAAACTATCATGTTCTGATGGAGAGTTGTAGAAAACAAGATTATGAGAAAGTTAACTATAAGAAAATCACAAACTTATTATTGGTTAACCGTTGTTTGATTCCCCAGTAGGAAATGTTAACCGACAACGTTTCTGTTTTAAGTTACCTTTGATAATGCTGATGAATTTATTTATGAGATTTACTAATAACGTAAGGAAAAATACTTGTCACGTAGACATTCGTTCCTTACTAAATATTTACCACAAACACATCTCTCACTCCAAAAGGTAATATAAATAAAAAATATTATATTTATCATAATCATACAGGGTTCTAAAAATAAATTTTTAATTAATTTATTAGAACTAAAAAACAACATTATACACTCCAGGGACTCCATGTAGTCCAGTGGTAAGTGATAAATCCCAATCGCATTGTGGTTGTGGTTTCGATTCCCATAGCTTTGTCCCACACGACGGGTTATCACACGGTCTACATGTTGTCCTATTAATAAATATCCAAAAATAACCTTAACAATAGTATCCAATATAATCCATTCCATCCTTTATAGTTATACAAAATTCCGCTATCCAGACATTCTCTAAAAGATCTCTAAATTCACAAATAAATTGTGACATCAGATTCCCCAAACAAAGTAATTTTTCTCTTATTATCACATACTAAAAATATGATTACCTTCATCATATTAAAACCTTAATGAAAAAAACAAGTACTGTAGTACAATCCTTATATATATCACATTATTCTTATAACCATAATATAATCCTTGAGCCCAAAAGCACCAATACATTAATTATTCAACTTCAACTGTGGTAATAGCATAATATTGGCCTTGATCCCTTGGCCTTTTCTGAGGTATGTTTCCCTGACGCTTAGTACATTAATTTGCATAATGCCCCATTTCCCTACAATTATAGAATTCAACATTAATAGCCTCTTTCTTTCCATTGCAATCACGAGCCTGGTGACCTTTTTCTCAACATTTATAACAAACTCTCATTCCCTTTAGGCATGTACCTGGGTGATTCTTCCCACAATTTTCACATAATGGAAAATCCTTATTTCCCTTTTTCCCTTTATCTTTCTCTTGTTCCACCGTTATATTCTTCTCTTGCTTTACTTTGTTATCATAAGACATAGATAATTCCTTTTATGTCTTGATAGCACACGAGACTATATCTTCATACGACGAGAAATATTGTGAGACTAATGCTCGATGGAGAAACAGTTTTAACCCATCAAAGAAACGATCAATCTTACTTCATGGGTTACATATATAATCTGTAGCATGTCTCGCTAACCTTGTAAAGTTGGCCTCATACTCTACGGCATTCTCATCCTCCTTTTTCCTCAGACTAAAAAATTTCCTTTCCATATCTGCTCGATGGTCACGAGGATATTATTTTTCAATGAAATCTCTTTGAACTCCCTATATTCCATATTTGATACTTTATCATCTTCCTTTGTGTTTTGAATCAATGACTACCATTGATCAGTATCTCTAGTGAGGCGGTAAACTGCCATGATAACCTTTTCCCTTTCACTACTCCCCAAGGAATTGAATATTTTTCCTATGGAATTTATCCATTGCTCAACTAATAAAGGATTTGTACTCTCATTGAATGTTGGTGGTTGCTTCCTCATGAAGTGATCTAACATTGATCCTCCAAGCTGCGGATCAGGGTGCTCCATACGGGTAAGGTTATTATTCATAACCTGAGTCAGTTGTCCCAGTATGGTGATAAGATGATCAACACCAGTTGTATCACCAGCTCCACTATAATTATCTTGAGTAGGAGGGAAATCTATACATGGAGTGCGTGTATTGATATGGTTTCCATTCCTTCCACTAGGTGCCATTTATAAACAATGTCATAAACTAGATTAGTTTATGAATCGATATACATAATTCCATACTTGTAAAACACTTAAGATAAATTGAACTTTTTATGGATATAATCCATAAAAAATGTTTTCTTTGAGGAATTATATACTCATAAACCCTTCATAATAGTTTTTAAAGAAATAGTGAATTATCCTAAGTATATCCCCTGGGAGTGTCGTAACCAGGAGTGCAGCAAGAACCATTGTCGTGCACTAGTTCCCATTCGAGTCTATCTCAAAGCGGTGTTTTCGGGTTTTAACCCTAGGTATATATGTGCCAGAGCCACCTCTACATACTCATATCCAGACGGGGATGTATTTCTTGAAAAACTCACAAAATCTCTATAATACCAAAATTATATGAAGTTCTTCTATACTAATCCTCAAAGTCTATCTTTGAGCTATGTTCTTTAATCTGAGTTTTTCTAAATCTAGCTTCCATGGTTAGTACTAAACTGCCTCTTATACCAACTGTAACTCCTCGACGTTAGTTACCCAGATTCGGTGCATTATTACGTAACATTGGCATGATCACAAAAGATCAAGTCTCCAAAGACCAATTAGATTAGTAGCCTTGGAAACACTAGATACATTCATAAATGTTACATTACATAATAAAGTGAAAAATCACAATAAAATAGTCTCTATAATCCACACTCATATCCCCTTCAGACTATCCCGATAGGTCAGTCATAAAATATTTTTCACATCCTGGGAAAAATAAAACATAGAAATGGGTGAGCTCAGATGCTCAGTAAGGATAACAATATAGAGGAAACATTCATAAACAAACATAAACATTTAAGGCAATGTATAACTAAAAAAATCATTTTAAACTTGAACTTCAGCATAATATGGAAAAAGTAAAATAAAATAATGCCATTTACTTACTCTCCTGGATATTCTTACTAGTCGAATAATCACATGAAATATCAATAAACACTTTCCAAATGATTGAATTCATAATGTTAGACTATCAGAACCATGTAGCTAAGGCCTCTTGCCAACAATACAAAGAATATTTTTTCAATGACTCGTTCCAAGACACTAGTTTGTCTAATGAGACCTACCAAATCATAGAGGAGATATAGCGGGCTCCAACCATCACTTATTAATTGTAATGAATTCCTCATATGAACGGGTTTAATCATATCATAAACCATAACATAATCGTATCACATAAAACATGATTAAAGGAAACATAACATTTCCACATTTCAATCACAAGATATCAAAACAACACATTGATATAATAAAAACAATATCACAACCATTTTCAATACCAAAATATACGAAATGTAAAACATGGTATTTATTTTTCATTTAAAATGAGTTATGGCTTGTAGAGGAAGCCGAAAATCAAATAATGGTCATAGCGGAGGAGAAGTCGTTGTCACCTCATACATACAAAAAAAATTCCCTTTTGTCATTTAGTAAAATTCTTCGTATAAAAAGATTCTTTTTGAATAAATGTAAAAGTCATAGGTGTTTATACACCGTATAAAAAAAATTCTTGTAATAAAACAAAATATGCCTCAATGAATGAAGATTAAGACGAAGTCCCTTAAAAAGATCATTTTTTAAATAAAATAGATCTATTATGTGTATTCACTATAAGTACATGTAAATAAAGTACAAATAAAAGATACGACATAATAATATCATGACATAATATGAATGTAGGAGATTAACCCAAAGAACAGAATTTGGGTTAAGATGTTCCCTTACCTGGTGTCCGACATGACACGATCATTATCTGACATCCTGAATAATAAACTACATATAATTTATACATTATTAATAACCTTTTTCATGTTTATTATTCATTTTATATCACTTGTTACCATGTTATGAACATTATGTAACTATTTAAGTTAATAACGGTCATTTTGTCGATCATTGGTACTTGAGTAAAAAATAATCTTCTTATAATTACAATTTGTTCATGTGGTAAAATATCCATTATATCCAGAGTTATATTAATGATTTAGATATCATATATTCATGATTTAGATATCATATATATCATACATATCATGTATATACAGTCATTTATAATATTACCTAACATTAAGATGTACGAAATGAAATGCACAGTTAATGGAGATGGTAAGCCGTACGTACGCATGAACGATACTTTCATTTCTTTTTTGTATTTAATAGAATGAAATCATAATGATATAAAGGTATATTTTAATTCTAGTATAATATCATATATAATATCATTTACTCCATCCTTCATACGTCCAACATATTTTATTAACGATTCAAATCACTTTGTGGGGGCGGTAGTCCGCACTTCTTAAAATGAAATTGTCGTGTTTACCCATAATGGAAATCATAAAGGTATGACATAAATGGAAAATACAGAAGCATAGGGAAAAAATAATCATAATATATATCATATATAAATATAGTGACATCTTAATGGCCACCATGAGAGGTGTTAAAAAAAGATGGAAAAATCATCATTTCGTGAGGCAGTAATTCACCACCCACAGAAACAGTATGTTATTTAACCATTAGACGATGGTGTGTGTAAGTGTAAATGAAATCCTTCTCATAAAAAAATCCTAGTATATTTAAGATACTTTTTTCATTACAAAAGAATGTAATAAAAAGATTTTAAGGGGTTGGAGAAGCAAAATAAAACAAAAGAACATAAGAGAATACATTACCTTAAAATCGGGTAACTATTTTTGATTTGAGCCAAAGGCTTCCATGTGAGGACTTATGCACAAAGTGAGGCTTATAGGAGTAAGATAGGTATGTTGAGAGAGACTATTGGGGCAGAGTTTGGCCAAGACAAATGGCATTGATGGAGTGATTAAGGTGGTATAGTTGGGGGCGTTTTATAAGAGGAGAGGAGGGGATCTTTTGGAAAGTCATGAAATGTTACCTTATTATGAAATGATTTTCGGATTTTAAAAAGTCCTACAATGATATATTTCGAGTATAAGGTGATAAGGGTTCGAAATAAACCCATAAAATAGGTTTTATGCAAGTGTAAGTAATATATTTTACCTTATCTTTTCATTTTATTTAAATTGTTCATTAATGAGGTAATCACTGCATCATCATGGTGTCATAAATAAATTTATTTATTTAATGTCTAAAAATTATAAGAAATTTACAATGATGTAGGAAATATTTTTATCTTTCTAATTAATATTTATAGTCGAAATGTTAACTTATATGACACCATGTAATAATTTTTTTAGTAAAACATCACATGTTTGTGACAATTTTATTTTTACTTTAAATAAAAAGTTATTAATGTCATTTTCTTACCCATGTGTCTCCATGGGGTCCACAAGTTGACCCCGGAATTTTTTGGTCGGCCATGAATCATCCAATAAGGTTCGTACAAGTTTAAATGTATTTTCGTATTATTATATCATTATATTTACCTTAAATTACATTAATTACCTTTAATCGCGATTAATAAAACTTAAAAGTTACTATTCACCCAACATTATTTTCGTCCCATTGAGCCACATTTTACTTAGTAATGACAAAAATTTATGTCAAATTTTTGAAATTCAATTCACATAAGTGGTAAAGTTTTATTTAAACGAAAAATTAGTTTTTTAACTACCACATAGTGGTTTCACTATTCATCAAAATTGATGTTTTTCAGAAAAATACAAAAAATTCACCCAAAGCTATATTTGATATTCCTAATTAAAAAATGATGTATATTTTAAAAAATTAAAAACATATAAGTTGAATTAACTAATTTAATAATTAATTCGTGTTTTCACAACAAATAGCGTGTTTTTAAGAAACAATATATATCAAAAGATTGACAATTGTTTATGTCTAATTTCAATGTGAAATTAATTCTATTGACCACCATTGGATAAAATGGTAAAATTATATTTTAATTATACTTTAAAACCACTCAATAGTTTAATTTATCGATATAAATTATTTTGACTAAAAAAGTTGTTTTTAACTATTTTTTCTATTCATAACAAATTGTATGTTCTCAGAAAATTACAAAAAAATCATCTTAGGAAAATTACGATATTCCGAATAAAACAATGAAGTCCATTTTGAAGTATAAAATTTATATAATTTTAAAAAGTGGGTATTAATATTAATAACAACTATTTGTATTGGTCGCGGTGTGTTAGAATCTTGAACTTGCGTACAATGCAAGTTATTGCATTTTTGAAAGAGAAGCATACCGTGGAAGCTTGAAGTGTTACACCTAGTGAATCTGGAATTATCATAACATGGGTTCATATGTGAGAAACATTCCCCCAAAAATCTTATGAATGCATAAAACCTATGAAAGGGATATCCTCAAACAAGAATGCGAAAGACATCTCAATGTTTTCCTAAGAATGATTGGGCTAATGATCGCCCTTTAATTTTCATGCACTCTGTCATTACAAATCACACTCCTTTTCTTGAATGGTCCAAACCCACATGATCATCCATGGACATAATAAATGGAAAGATAGTCTCATACGAACATCTTTGTCTGACTATGCTCACAATTCCATGGTGTATCGGCATAACTTTCCAACAATAAACACATGCCAGCCAAAGGAAACTTTATTTTTAGGAGATGCATTTCCTAATTATATACACTCCATGGAACACATTTTACATATCATGTCTCAAATCCATGTCATGTATCAATCAACTATAATATCTCTATTAGGAGAAACCCATAATCCATGTCTGAAATGTATTTGGACATCCTTGGTTCTTAAAAAAAAATTGGGGCCCTCTACCCCATAAGCTATGGTCTAAGCTGCTCAACATAAAAAATCAGTCATGGTCTATTCTATTCAAACTAAATCTTATGTAAATATATTCTAGTTTGTGAGAATTTAAACTTCCCATGAAAGAGAGAAAAAAGTCTCCATGATGAAAACAGATAAAGGGAATCCAAAACAAAAGTCGACTACTAGCTCACTGTTGATACATAATGTTTGAATTAGGAAAAAGGATGAGAAATCAATCTATCAAAAGAGACAGAAAGCTTATTAGGTTGAAAACCCACAAAGGGTAGCCGAAACAAAAGTTGTGTTATACCCACTAACACACATAAAAATAGGCTTATGGTAGAAATTAGTGTCATAATATAAAAAACATAAATCTTATAGAGCCTATTATATGTCACTAGAAATTGTCATGTTAGGCACCCCGAGTCTATCGAATTATGATATAAATAACCATGATTTGATTATTTTAATGATCCAGGATTATGATCCAAATTGGTATCTTGTTGAAATTAATGTCTAAAATGTGAATAATAATAATAATTGATTGAAATTCCAAAAAAATAAAATAATGGAGAATCATTGGAGAGAGAGAGATAAAATTTCATTTCATTACGTTAAAATGGACGAACATGCATAATCTAGAGTCTCTCCTCAATAAAAAATAAAACTAAATAATATCAAAATACAATCAAAAAAATAAAAACAAATCCTGATTATATTTTTCATGTAGATCAATAATTGTATGACAAGGGCCATCAGTAACTTCTTCCAAAGTAGACCTCTGCACAAGTTCATCTTCAACTGTCAGACATTCTTGTTTCATAATGGCTATGAGATCTCACCCGTTAATTTTTATAGCCTTGAATTTTATACTTATTTCTATTAGTTGGACATTAGCATAGACACACAAGCCTTTTACTCTCATAGATAATACTTTTTGGATATATATAGGTCCTGAGAATTCTCCCTCTTAGTTGATAATTTGTGAATCTCTTTGGTAATATCCATAAATTTATTTGTTTGGTGATGTGAAGCAATGAGCTAATCCAAGTTTCCATTACCTGTAGTTAAATATTCTCATTCCATATTAATTTGGTAAGTGAGGAGGTGAGGGTGTTGGTACTAAATTATGCATGATTCTATGTAAATAAATAGCTTCGAGAGGGTTTCCTCATTATCATTAAATTCTGGAAAAGAGGTTGCGGTGTAAATATTACATATTTTAATACATTCTCATTTATATATAGCTCAGTTTCTCCAAATGTCAATATAACTCTGTCTTTTCTCCTCCACTGCAACATGAATGAAGTCATGGAATGACATCACAATAGATGGTCCATCCTGGACTATGTTTCTCAAGTGGGGAACCTTCCTTCTATATAAATGGATTGAAATTTTCAACTAAGATTAAGGGGTTTAAAATTGACATAATGGATAACCAATGATGTCCCACTTGGTCTAGCTTCTGTTGGACAATTAACCACATCACCCAGAGATATGGATTCTTAGTCACTCTACATAGATATAGGTTGCGTCGAGGAAGTGTTCTCTGAATGCATGTATAGGTGTATAGATAATTTTCTTGCAATATGAATTGAACGATGTGGTGCACTTGTCACATTTGAAATGGGTCTGGAAGTATAAAAGGTCCCTTTCACCCACCAGACTAGGCTATCCTGTGCACAATCATAATAATGGGCCAACCACTATTGGGAATACTCAAATGATATATAATTAGAGTCCAATGGTATAGTGATAAGTAATTTCATTCTAGAGTCCTCATGCTTCATCATCAACCATAATTAGGGAATCATTACAAGATTATATTCCCTCTTGACCTGGTTGATCATGAATAATTTCGCTCACTGCAAACAACCGAATTTTTTTGGGAATCCTATATAAAGAATATTTTATGTAACATCCCATGTAAGTAATGAATAATATATATTCTTATCTATGTCCATTAATGAATTATATAGTGTTTTAGAGGCTTAAAATGAGAATAAATCCAATCTAATGCCTGGAATACACTAATATTTTTAAAAGACTGTTTTACTGCCTATTGATGGTGAACCATTTTTTAAATCTATATTTTGAAAATTTTATAAACTCTATTTGTCAAAATAAACCTATTATTTATGATTGGGACATTGAAATTTACCTTGGGTTAATTTTTGGTATTTTTCTGACCATGTTCATTTTTTAATGAATAGTGAAAAATACTGGATTTTACATAAAAACAACGTTTCATCTAATTTAATTATATGGTTAGATTATATTTTTAATTAGTATTAAAGTGTAATTATAATATATTTTTACCATCTAATCCAATGGTGGCCATTAAGATTAATTTCACTTTGTAATTTGGCATAATCAAGTGCCAAACTTTTCATTGATATTCTTTCTAAAAAACACGCTAATTGTTTTGACAACGAGAATTATTTTACAAATTCAATATTGCAATTTCTGTGTTTGTAATTTGGTAAAATGGATTCCATATTTGGAATCACAAGTTCCAAATTATCCAATTAAGACTCTTGTTTTTTTGACATTATGAATAGTAACGACTGTAATTATCTTTAATTATCTTGATTAATTAGTAATCGGGTAGTTAGGATAATAAAATAATATCATAATAATAACAAATGACCCCAACATGTGTCCTAATGCTACCAGTTGTGTCATGCCTGACTATGAGTTACCTTGTGCCAAACATGGGGATCCCATGGAATCACTTTTGTGTGATAAAGACTTTTTATCTTTTTATTTTTAAAGAAAGTTAAATATAACAAAGAATGTATCACCTGAGTAAAACATTTTTAATTTAGTCTACATAAATGATATATTAGACTATAAATATGCATTGGAAATCTAAAAATATTTCCTACATCATAGTATTATTTTATAATTTTTAGACATTAAATAAATTTAATTATTTATGACATCATGATAATGGAGTGATTACCTCAATAATGAATGATTTAAATAAACGAAAATATAATGTACAATCTAAGACCTACACTTGGCAAAGATGTATTGGATGAGTATATTTCGAACCCTTATCACCTTATCCTCGAAATATATCAATGTGGGGCCTTTAAAATCCGAATCTCATTTTAATATAAAGTAAAATTTTATAACTTTCCAAGAGTTCCCCTCCTCTCCTCTTATAAAAGGCCCCCACCTCTACCTCCTTACCCAAATATCTAAAGCCTTTGCGTTGTCCAAGATCTTCTCATTTTATCTCTCCACATCCCTCTTTTCGTCCTAGAAGACTTACCTTAGACAGAAATCTCTTCAAGAAACCATTTCAGTTCAAACCAAGAAGAGTTACCCGATTTAAAGGTAAAGTCTTCTCTAATGTTCTTTTGTTTTATTTTTCTTCTCCAACCCCCTAAATTTTTTTTATTAATTTATTTTGTAACAAAACCAGTATCTTCAATATAATAGTATTTTTTTATAAGAAGTATTCACGATATAATTACATACAACTTCATCTAATGGTTAATGAGCATATTGTTTCCGTGGATGGCGAATTTCTGCCTCACGAAACGATGATTGTTCAATATTCTTATAACAACTTAAAAGGTGGCCATTAAGATGACACTATATTAATATATGATATATATTATGTTTAAATTTTCCTTAAGAATCTGTATTTTTCATTTTTGGCATACCTTTATGGCTTCCATTATGGGTAAATGCGATATCTTTATTTTAGGAAGTGCGGACTATCGCCCTGTCAAAGTGATTTGATTTGATAATGCCATATGTGGGACATATAAAGGATGAATTTAATGATATTATATATGATATAATACTGGAATTATTATATACCTTTATATCATTTTTATTCCATTCCATAAAATACGAAATAGAATTGAAAGTAGCGTTCATGCGAACGTACGACTTACCGTCTCCATGAACAGTGCATTTCATTTCTTACCTATAAATGTTATGTAATATTATAAATGCATGTATATACTGGATATATATGATATATATGATATCTAAATCATGATTATAATTCTGGATATAATGGATATTTTACCACATGAACAACTTGTAATTATAAATAGTTTATTTTTGACTCAAGTACCAATGATCGACAAAATGACAATTGTTAACTTAAATAATTTCATAGTGTTCATAAAATGGTAATAAGTGATATAAAAGGAATAATAAACATGTAAAATGTTCTTAATAAAGTATAAATTAACTCAAGTTTATTATTCAGGACGTTAAATGACGATCTAGTCAAGTCGCACCCGAGGTATGGGACTTCGTCTCAATCTCCTTTAATTGTGGCATATTATGTTTTATACACAACTTTATTTTATATGGTGTATAAACCCCTTTTACTTTAACATTTATTCAAAAGGAACATTTTTTATATGAAGTGTTTACTAAACGACAAAAAGGAATGTTTCTTTTGTCATACGTATGCGGCAACAATGAATTCTCCCCCGCCGTGCCCATTATTTGAGTTTTGGCTTCCTCTACAAGCCATAAATTTTTTAAAAAATGAGAAATAAATAACATGTTTTTATTTTCCTTTATTTTGGTATTGAAAATGGTTTTCATAATATTATTACTATATCAATGTGTTGTATTGATATCTTGTTATTGAAATGTGGAAATTTTATGTTTCCTATATGCATGTTTTATGTGATACGATTTTGTTATGGTTCTTGGGTATTGTTATGAAGATGGGTGGTTCTGTGATAAAATACGGGCCGGTGAGCCCATTATATCTATCCAATGCATTGGGAAACATGACGGGGTTAAACGTTAAGGTTTATCTGAAGAGATTTATGGAATATACTGCGATGGGTATTCCAAACGTAACCATGAGGGTTACTTCATACGTAAGAATGTTATGAATGCCTCAAGTTACCATTATGTCTTATTATTTCTATTATTTATTAATGATTTGATGAGGTATGTTAAAATTATTATGTTTTATGACTAAATTATGATTTTATACATGTACTAATGTAATCATTTCGTACTTTTATAACCCTTACTGAGCTGTTTATGCTCATCCCATGTTTTTGAAATGTTTTTTCACAGGTCAAGGGAAAGGTACATGATGGGATGATAGGGTCAGGAAAGTTTCATTAAAGAATCCATTTTTTGTTTTAAATATGTATCCGTTGATGGGAAAAAATTAATACTATATTTTATGTAACCACTTTGTTTAAATGTGGAATGTAATGCATGATTTATGATCTAATTCTCTAAAACTCTAAACCTGAAAAGATCTTCATCATGTGTTCTTGAAATAACTCAATATTAAGTAATTATTAAGGATGGTGCCATATAGTTGGTATCAGAGGTCGGTTTAGATAACTTTAAGAGTTAGAATTATATTAAATGAGTATCCAATAATATATATATTTTTTGTTTTTTATTGTAAAATTGAAATGATATAGCATTTGAAGATAACCATGTTGCTTCATCTATGAAATCTTTGTTCAGAATGGTTTTCCACATAGGAAGTAGGGAATCAGTGCTTGGAAGGCATAAAGAAGAAAATGACCTTCTGAATCAGCATCCTGAGATGGTCGGAATTGTAACTTAATAGTTTGTTACAGTAATGGTGCAGTTGATTCAAGCGATAAACGGTGGTGGTATCCATGCATGAGATCAGCCAGATCAACCGCAGAGGAACATGTCAGTGGTGGAACACTTCATGAGGCAACATCCCCCATCATTCAGAGGATCATCTGACCCTGTGATATATGAAGGGTGGATTAAAGCACCGAAGAAGATTTTAAATGTTAGTGGGTGTTCAGACAATCAAAAGATTAGTCTTTCTATTTACCGTTTGGATGGTGAAGCAGATTAGTGGTGGTCGATGGTTAAAAATATCAAGGACGCTGATGAGATTGATGCACTCGACTGAGATGAAATCAAAGGTATATTTCTTGAGAAGTATTTTCCTAAGGATGTTCGACTTAGGATGGAAAAAAATTCTTGGAATTGAGGCAAGAGGATGACTCAGTGGCTGCTTATGAAGAGAGGTTCACTCGATAGGCAAGGTATGCTCTAAATTATATCTGAGACCTTGATAGTAAAATCAATCATTTTTACTCAGGATTAAATCCAAAATATCGAAGGGCTTTATCCTCTCATGAGTTCAAGAGTTATTAAAAGCTTGTTCGATGTGTTGAGAAGGTGGAAATGGAGTTTTCAGATGATCAAGTGTTCTATAACAACCACCAAGAGAGGAGATCGAGGTGGCAGGAGAAAGGGAATAATTATTCAAAAAGGTCTGATGGTAAGAAAACTACGTTTCCAGTATGTGTAAAATGTTGTAAAAGTCATGCAGAGTAATGTCTTTTGAATTCTGGAAAGTGCTACTGATGTGATAAGATGGGACATAAGGCTCGTGATTGCACTGAAAAAGATCAGGGTGATGGTAAGACCAAATTTGATTTATCGTTAGTGAAATGTTTTATAAGCAATGAGAAGGGTCACTATGAAAACGAGTGTCGAAAAAAGAGCTCGAGTGATGGGAATAAGTTAGAATACAAGCATAAAGGGGGGGGGGGGTGAAATCCTTTGCAACTACTTCAGCAGATGTTGGGCTATCAAATGAAGTGGTATCAGGTACTTTTTTTTAGATTATGCCAGTGTGTTGTTTGATTCGGGGTCTACACATTTTTCATCTCTGAAAACGTTTCTAGTAAAATGGGAATACCATCTCAATAAATGACTCCTGAACTTGTGGTAAAAACACTTGGCGGAAATGTTGAGGCAAATAGAATTTATAAGAATCTTCCTATCCTTATCTGAGGGAAGAACCTTTTGGAAGTCTTTATTGTTTTACCTCTAGTAGAGTTTGATGTTATCCTGGGTATGGATTGGATCTCTGTTTACCATGCTAATATTGATTGTAGAGCTAAAGAAGTTTCTTTTTAGAAAGAATTTCAGTTTGTGTACAAGAATGAAACCTTACTGTTGATAACAAATCAAGAGGCTGAGAAACTTGTAAAAGATGGGAATAGATGTCACCTTGCACATATTGTTGAAAACAATGGAACTATTCAGATTAATGATGTACCAGTGGTAAATGAGTATCCTGATGTTTTTCCTGATAAGTTTCCTGGAATAATACCATATCAGGAAGTTGAATTTACTGTTAACTTAGTTCCTGATGCTAAGCCAATTTCAAAACCCCCTTATCGAATGGAGCAAATTGAACTTTTAGAGTTGAAGGAGAAATTGCATGATTTATTAGAGAATGGTTTAATTTGACCTAGCACGTCACCATGGGGTACTCTTATTTAAATTTCTAAAAATAAAGATGGTTCAATGAGACTTTGCATTGATTATAGATCCTTGAATAACATCACTGTTAAGAACAAATATCCTTTGCCTCATATCGATGATTTGTTTGATCAGTACGAGGGAGCTCATTTTTTTCAAAGATTTACATGAGATCGGGGTACCATCAGTTGATGGTAAACGAATAAGATATTCCGAAGACCGAGTTTCGTATAGAATATGGCCATTATGAATTTACAGTAATTCCTTTTGGGCTAACCAATGCACCTGATGTATTCAGGGACCTTATGAATAAAATTTTCCATGAGTTCTTGGATAATATTGTAGTGGTTTTCATTGATGATATTTTGATGTTTTCTAAAATTAAAGAGTATTATGAAAGACATTTAAGGGTTATTTTGAAAACCTTAAAATAAAATATATTTTATGGGAAATTCAGTAAGTGAGTTTTGGTTGCAACAAATTTGTTTCCTTGGTAACATTGTTTCTAAAGATGGGATAACTGTTGATCATGCAAAAACAAAGGTTGTTGAAGAATGGCCAAGACCCACATATGTAATTGTGATTTGTAGCTTTCGTGGTTTGGTAGGCTATTTCTGAAGGTTTGTTAGAAATTTTTCACGGTTATCTAGTCCAATGACTAAGCTAACTCGAAAGTGTGTTATGTTTATCTAGAAAAAAGAATTTGATGATTTTTTTCAGTATTTGAAAAGGAGATTGGTTAATGCTCCAGTTTTGGCACTACCTTCCAGTAATGGTGAGTTTCTTTTCTACAGTGATTCTTCATTGAATGGAATTGGTTGCATCCTAATGAAAAAATAATCAGGTAATTGCATATGCTTCACGACAGTTGAAAACAAATGAGGTAAATTAACCTACACATGATTTGGAATTAGCTGCTGTTGTTTTCGCATTAAAAATTTGGAGGAATCATTTGTATGGAGTAAAGTGTGAAATATATACCGATCCCAAATGTTTAAAGTATACATTCACTTAGAAATAATTGAACATGAGACAGAGGAGATGGCTGCAATTAATCAAGGATTATGATTGTACAAATTATTACCTTCTGGGAAAAGCAAAAAAAGTGGCTGATGCTTTGAGTCGAAAAAGTAATGATTCATTAACAATTTTGCATTTGAAACATGATCCTTTGGTTAATGATTTGATGAAATTTGGCATAGAAGTTGTTGGTGTAGGATTTTCTTCTGTTTTGTTTCAGGTATCAGTGAAAACTTCTCTATCAGAAAGAATTATGCAAGCACAGAAGCAAGACAATGAGTTGTAGAAAAATGTAGAGCTGGTTCAGAAGGGTAAGTTGCCGAAATTCAACATTGATAATGATTATGTTTTGATATTTGGGAAGAGATTGTGTGTTCCTTGTGATTCATATTTGAATAGAGAGTTGTTATGTGAAGCACATAGTTCTCTGTTTTCAGTTCATCCGGGTTGTACTAAGATGTATAGAGATCTTCAGGAGTATTACTGGTGGGTCAGAATGAAAAGAGACATTGCTGATTTTACTATTATGTGTTTGAATTGTAAATAGGTTAAAGCAAAGAGATAGTTACCGAAAGGGATGCTTCATCCTTTACCAGTACCGGAGTGGAAATGGGAGAATATATCCATGGACTTCGTTGTGGGATATCCGAAGACACCTCGAGGTAATAATGCAATCTGGGTTATTGTTGATCGCTTGACTAAATCTTCTCATTTCCTTACTATACGAGATAATTTATCTCTAGATAAACTTTACCGTTTGTATCATAAAGAGATAGTCATGTTACATGGAGTTCCTCTCTCCATTGTATCTGACCGTGATCCCAGCTTCATTTCTAACATTTGGAAAGGCCTTCAAAAGTAGTTGGGTACTGAATTAAATTTTAGTACAACTTTTCATCCTCAATCAGATGGGAAGTCATAACGAACGATTTAGACTTTGGAGGATATGCTACATGCTTTTTCTATGGAATGTAAGGGATGTTTGGACCAACAACTTTCTTTGGTTGAGTTTTCTTATAATAACAGTTTTCATTCCAGTATACAGATGGCACCATTTGAGGCATTATATGGGAAGCGGTGTCGAAATCGTGCTTTTTGGGATGTAATGGGTGAAAGGAAGTTGATGGGACCAGAATTGGAAGAAGAGTTGGCAGAAAAAGTTCAGCTGATATAGAGACACATGAGAACAGCTCAGAGCAGGCAGAAGAGTTATGGAGACAACAGGAGGAAGGACCTCTCTTTTGAGGTAGGTGATCATGTCTTTCTCAAAGTCTCACCATGGAAAAGTGTGATGCAATTTGGTAAGAAAGTAAAGTTGAGTTCAAGGTTCATTGGACCATATGAAATTTTTGAGAGAGTTGGTTCAGTTTCATACCGAGTGGCTTTACCTCCGAGTTTATCTCAGGTACACAATGTTTTTCATGTTTCAATGATAAGGAAGTACATGCCAGATCCATCTCATGTTTTGAGTCCATATGTAGTTCAGT
The DNA here is from genome assembly GCA_963277665.1 of Viscum album. Lineage (NCBI taxonomy): Eukaryota > Viridiplantae > Streptophyta > Magnoliopsida > Santalales > Viscaceae > Viscum > Viscum album. Next base: position 71,626,884 of record OY728149.1, read on the forward strand.
TGGAATTGAATCTATCTTATGAGGAACAACCGGTCTAGATTCTTGACCATAGGGAGAAACTGTTGCGAAATAAGGTGATTCATCATGTAAAGGTTTTGTGGAAAAACCACATTATTTTAGAGGCGACATGGGAATCTGAAAATGCAATGAGGGATAAATACCCCCACTTATTCGTTATGTAAATAAATTGCAGGGATGCAATTTTCTAAATGGGGGAAGGATGTAAAATCCCATGTAGGTAATGAATAATATATATTCTTATCTATGTCAATTTATGAATTATTTAGTGTTTTAGAGGTTTTAAATGAGAATAAATCCAATCTTAATCATTGAATACACTAATATTTTTAAATGATTGTTTTACCACCTTTTGTTAGAGAACAATTTTTTGAATCTATGTTTTGAAAATTTAATAAGCTCTATTTTTCAAAATAAACATATTCTTTATGATTGGAAATGAAATTTACCTTGGGTTAATTTTTGGTATTTTTCTGACCATGTTCATTTTTTAATGAATAGTGAAAAATACTGCATTTTACATCAAAACTAATTTTTCATCTAATTTAATTATATGGTTAGATTATCTTTTTAATTGGTATTAAAGTGTAATTAGAATATATTTTTACCATATAATCCAATGGTGGTCATTAGGATTACTTTCACTTTAGAATTGGGCATAATCAAGTGCCAAAATTTTCATAGATATTGTTTTTAAAAAACCCGCTATTGGTTTTGACAACGGGAATTATTTTTCAAATTAATTATTTCAATTTATGTGTTTGGAATTTGGTAAAATGGATTCCAAATTTTTAATCATATGGTACAAATTATCCAATTAATACACTTTTGTTTTTGGACATTATGAATAGTAACAACGGTAATTATCTTTAATTATCTTGATTAATTAGTAATCGGGTAGTTAAGTATAATAAAATAAAATAATAATAATAATAAATGAATCCATCATGTGTCCTAATTCTAGTGTTTGTGTTTTTTCCGACCATGGTATGCCTTGTCCCAAAATTGGGGACCCCATGGAAGAACTTTTGTGTGATAATGAATTTTTATTTTTTTAATTTTAAAGAATGTTAAATATAACAAAGAATGTATCACCTGAGTAAAAAAAATTTAATTTTGTCTGCATAAATTATATATTGGACTATAAATATTAATTTTAAATCTAAAAATATTTACTACATCATATTATTTGTTTTATAATTTTTAGAAATTAAATAAATTAAATTATTTATGACATCATGATGATGAATCGATTACCTCATTCATGAACGATTTCAATAAAATGAAAAGATAATGTAAAATATAACACATAAACTTTTCAAATACCTATTGTATGAGTATATTTATAACCCTTATCACCTTATCCTTGAAATATATCATTGTGGACCTCTAAAATCCAAAACTCATTTTAATATAAAGTAACATTTTATAACTTTCCAAGAGTGCCCCTCCTCTCCTCTTATAAAAGGCCCCCACCTCTACCTCATTACCCACACTTATCAAGCCTTTGGATAGGCCAAGATCTGATATATTTATCTCTCCACATCCCTCTCGTCATTCTAGAAGCCTTACCTTATGCAGCATTCTCTTCAAGAAACCATTTTAGGTCAAACCAAGAAGAGTTACCCGATTTAAAGGTAATGTTTTCTCTAATGTTATTTTGTTTTATTTTGCTTCTCCAACCACCTAAAATCTTTTTTTTTCATTTTTTTATATCAAAACCAGTGTATTCAATAGACTAGGATGTTTTTATAAGAAGGATTCTAGCTACACTTACACACACCTTCATCTAATGGTTAAAGAGCATACTGTTTCCGTGGATAGCGAATTTCTGCCCCACGAAACGAGGATTGTTCAATATTTTTCTAACTGCTTCAAAGGTGGCCATTAATATGTCACTGTATTAATATATGACATATATTATGATTATTTTTTCCTTAAGCTTCATTATTTTTCATTTTTTTATACCATTATGGTTTCCATTATGGATAAACGCAATATCTTCATTTTAGTAAGTGCGGACTACCACCCCCTCAAAATGATTTTATTAATTAATGCCATATGTGGGATGTATAAAGGATGAAGTTAATGATATTATATATGATATTATACTATAATTATAATATATATTTATATCATTATGATTCCATTCCATAAAATACAAAATAGAAATGAAAGTAGCGTTCATGCGTACGTACGACTTACCGTCTCCATGAACGGTGCATTTCATTTCTTTCCTATAAATGTTTTGTAATATTATAAATTGATGTATATACTGGATATATATGATATATATGATATATAAATCATGAATATAATTATTTATATAATGGATATTTTACGACATGACCAACTTGTAATTATAAAGAGTTTATTTTTGACTCGAGTACCAATGATTGACAAAACGACCATTGTTAACTTAAATAATTACATAGTGTTCATGACATTCTAATTAGTGATATAAAAGGAATAATTAACTTGAAAAAGGTTCTTAAACAAGTAGAAATTAACTCAAGTTTATTATTTATGATGTTAAAGAACAATCGAGCCAAGTTCGACCCGAGGTATGGGACTTCGTCTCAATCTCCTTTCATTGAGGAATATTATGTTTTATACACAACTTTATTTTATACAGTGTATAAACCACTTTTACTTTTACGTTTATTCAAAAGGAATATTTTTTATACGAAGTGATTACTAAATGACAAAAGGGAATGTTTTTTTTATCGTACGTATGTGGTGACGATGACTTCTCTGCCGCCGTGACCATTATTTGAGTTTTGGCTTCCTCTACAAGCCACAGATTATTAAAATATTGAGAAATAAATACCATGTTTTACTTTTCATTTATTTTGGTATTGAAAATGTTTTTCATAATTTTATTACTATATCAATGTGTTGTTTTGATATCTTCTGATTGAAATGTGGAAATGTTATGTTTCTTATATGCATGTTTTATGTGATACGATTATGTTATGGTTCATGGGCATTGTTATGAAGACGGGTGGTTCCGTGATAATCTAAGGGCAGGTGAGCCTGATATTTCTCTCCAATTCATTGGGTAACACGAAGGGGTTAAATGTTAAGGTTTCTCCGAAGAGATTTAGGGAATATACTGTGATGGGTATTCCAAACGTAACCATGAGGGTTACTGCCTACGTAAGAATGTTATGAATGCCTCAAGTTACCTTTATATCTTATGATTTCTATGATTTATTCATGATTTGATGAGGTATGTTAAAATTATTATGTTGTATGAGTAAAGTATGATTTCATACATGGACTAATGTTTTCATTTCATACTTTTAATTTCCTTACTGAGCATTTTATGCTCATCCCATGTTTTTGAAATGTTTTTCACAGATCAAGGGAAAGGTACATGATGTGATGATAGGGTCACGGAAGTGTCATGAATGAATCCATCATTAAAGTACAAACTCATAAACATGTATAAACATCATGTGACTAAAATATCCACCATATTGGGACCATGTAAATGAAACCATCCAAATTATATTGAAGAGATACATCTCTCAGAAATCCATAACCCAAGGAGGTGTATTGATCCGCCTTGAGGGTAGAATAGTAAAAACCTAGAATCTTCAGCCACATTTTTATTGGATGTGTTTGGATTCCAAAATCAGTCATACATGTCCCATTCACCAATATAGATAGCCCTATCCATTATTCCTATGAAACAAGTAAGTGGGAATGGAGAGGTTGACAATGTAATTCCAATAGCCTAAATAGAAAATCACATTCCAGTGGATATCCATGCTAATAATTCTCCAAAGTATTGTCCAATGGTAGTAATTCATAATACATATCAACATGTATGGTAAGTCCCCCAATCTAGTAGATGCCCCCACAAAATCATCCACATTTTTCCATGAAACATGTAGAAGTTATTAGTCCTTGAATACCAGCAGCTGAGCTATTCGGGAAGTATGTCACCTGGTGAATAAATGAAGAATTGGAAGACCCATACATTCTTCTATAGATTGAAAGCATCCATGGGCACATATCCATCCATTAAATTCTTATAAACCTAGAACAACTTAGACCACTCATCGTAAAATAACCTTCTCGATCATGTGTCCTAGTTGGAGAGCCACCCACAATTAGAATTGCCCTGCGAAAGAATGAAAATAGAGGGATAATTCTTAATGATTTTTTGGATGATATATTAAAGAGGGTTTGATCACCATACATCAACATTGATCTATTTAGAATAAATAGATCATCTTTTCTCAAAGTAGTTTTCATCTCCCCTGTAGTTGAAATATTCACCAGGTCAAATTCCAAAGATGAATCAAGATGAATAAAAGAGATGATCTAGTCAACTGTTGGTAGAGGGGGATTATTTTGGATTCCAAATATATAATGCGGATGTCGATTAGATAATGGGTTGACAATGATATCTATAGATAATAGATCCTTCAAAGTAATATCATTTGGAGTAACATGAGACATGCAATTAATACCCAAGTTATTAACCATACCATCCCTTCATCTATATATAACAATTGAGATTAATGGAAGATCCAATGTTTCACTTGCAATGGACCATGAATGTTTTTCATGAAAAATAATTAGTAAAGTAATATAGTTAGTCTACGTATTGGAGTCCAATGAATGGTTCATGGATGGAATCATCCTGAACCAAAATTTCATAGAAACATATTTAGTGTTGGCCTATGAATCGTTGGAAAATGAATCCAAGGATTTAGGAAAAAAAATCGTGTAAAAACCCACACAACACAATATCCAAAAATCACAATTTTAGAATGATGATATACAGTTTGTAGAATACATGGGTCGGTTCGTAGGTAATGGGTGGCCGCAAAGGATGATGGTTCGTAGAAACATGTGATTGATTTGATTGAGAGAGTGCTGATGTCACCAGAGAGAATGGTAGAAAGAAAAAAGATCTTGGCCCTAATTATACTGGTGGGATACCTTCTTATGTTTTTTCCTCCATACCACCAAACGACTTATGTTTACACCACTTTCTACATTGGAATAGCATCGTCTTCATCCTGATAAGAGCCCATTCAGATGGGTGTAATTTGTTGGGTCTTGTAAACATTGAAAATGAAAAAAAATATTATCATATATTTGATGATGGAATGAAAATTTTTTAAAGGACTAATCGAAGAAGATGGATGAAGTATAAATAATTGGAAATGGAAAAGGCCAGACTGCAAAAAAAACATCATCTGCATACCACCACTTGGCATGGACGTCCACACAATGGGTTATTCACAAACCAAAATGGTTTGCTGAAGGAAAATGGATGTTCTATATCTCCATGAATGATTTCATTCATATAAAGGAGGTGGGTAATTTCTCCAATTTTATTCGATTTTCTGCATAATCGGTGAGTTCACATGTGAGATGAAGAGAATGGCCTCCCACAAACTATGGTGTTCAAAGGATGGAGGTAGTTATTTTCCCTTCAGTGAACCAAAAACCCCATGGGCCTTTGATGACTGATTCATTTGATGGATTCTAGAATCATCCATGGTCTACTACAAGAGAAGTCATTTAACCCATAGATCTGGATCTTCAAACTGTCTATAAAACGACCCCGGTGAAGAGGAAATTGAAGGTGCAGACTTGGATACATGAGGAGAATAGATTATAGAGCCTAGAAGGAATATAAAAAAGAATGTACATAATGGATGGAAAAATCAAATGATTCCCTATAATTATAGATCGTTGTGTTCCATAATAGAATAATATATAACAAGAATGGGAAAAACTAAGATCAAGAATTCTCGGAGGATTAATTAACCATGGACATTAAGAGTAATTCCCCATATTAAAAACAACATCACTTATAGAAATTTATGATATAGACTGAACCATCCATCATGTTGCAAATTGTAATGCAGTTGGAAATTAACCCTGCGTACCATCAAGGTACTTAACCGAATCCCAGTCCCACGTACCACCTCTATATATGGATAATTCTCAACCCCGCATAGAAAAACACTACATAGGTGGAACCTTTTTCCACATAAAAAATGATACACTGAAACAATTCAAGTTTGCGTAGCAATATATTATTTTGATGGCCGCTTCACCCACATAGCATCAGGCTATGTAGATGGAACCCTATTCCATAGGATAAAATGGTACGTGGGATAGGGTATTCTCGGGTGTTCCACCCTCCAAATAAAATTAGTTCATTCCATTTTCATTATGCAATTCATAGTCCCTCTACGAACCTATCAATTAGTGTCAGGCCAATGCCTCTTCAAAAGTCACCAAACATGAACCCTAATGATTTTACATACCCATGTTTAGATGAATCACCTGAGTAATCCTCAGAATAGAGAAAACAACCAAAAAATATTAAATATAATATTCTCATGGTAATATGGATTTCGTCCTCAAATATGTTTACATGTACATACTTGTTCAAGGGATCCATGGTAGTCACTAGAATTTCCCTTCAATGAAGGTCAGTGATATCTATGTTATATCATTTTTTCTTTTCCATTTGATGAGAAGCAACATTATCCCCCTTTCCCAGAATCAATTTCAGGGAACTCCCACTGAGATAATCCCCTAGTCTATCTTGAATGTTGATGAATTAGTGCTAATCCCTAATTCCTCCTAGGGAATACCTAGACATGTTAATCTAACTATAAAGGGTGACACAATAGGAGGTAGTAAGTACAATCAACACCATCTGTCTATCTCAGTTACAGCTTTGGTACTATCTATCAGTGGATACGGTTGGTCATTTGATCCTCAGATCCATCACCTCCTCTTTTATCTCAACAAAGCTTGACTAACATGGGCTCAAAGGTGGGTGAAAATCATGAAATCAAAATGATGACCAAGTATTGTCCTCCAAAAAGGGGTAAGCCACAATATATGTAACTTTGAGGACATTGATTCCAACCATAACTGGGAAGCATAGAAATCCTTCCAATTTCCCAATTTCAAGACCGCCTCCTCTGTGAAATGAGAAATTAATCCTTATACAAATGGGCATCCTAGAATGTGTAAGACCCAATATATTGAACAATGATAACTCTAATACTGACCATAACTGGGATATGTATGAATCCATCTTATGGACCGAGCTCTATGTCATGACATCCATGAAATGAAAAATTATGCCTTCAACAAATGGGCCTCCTTAAATGTATAGTCCCGAAACAAATAATGATAACAGAAATGGTCCTCCTAAAATGTGTAAACCCCAATATATTGAACTATGAGAACACTGAAACACATAGAAAATGGTATTTGTAAAAAATACTTCAAAAGGCTTGATCTACATGTCAACTCATCCTTCCTATGAGATAATCTCCTAGATGTTGTATGCCCCAATATATTGACCTATGAGAACCCTAATTTCCCACAAAAATTATGATATGTAGAAATCTATATTAAGGGCCGATCTACTTTTCATTTAATCTATGAATTGAGAAATTATGACTTCCACAAATCAGCATCCTTGAAGGTGTAATCCCCAATCAAATAAAGTTTCCACAAATGGTCCTCCTAGAAGGTGTACGCCCTAATATATTTAACTATGAGAACTCAGATTGCCACCGTAATTGGGATTTGTAGGAGGCCTTATAATGGACTGAGATCCATTCCATCTCATTTCAGAAATAATAAATTATTCTTTCCACAAATGGGCCTCGTCGAAGGTGTAATACCCAATCAAATCATTTTTCTACAAGTGGGACTCATAGAAATGATATGCCCTAATATATTGAACTTGAAGAACATTGATTACTACCCTAAAATAGATATGAAGTAGGCCCATATAAGGTCCAGTCTCAAATTGTAGTTTTCCCAAAGGTTAACCCCAATCATGAACCCACAATTATTTAATGCCTCCTTTATGATATATGTCCAAAATCCAACTAAAAAAGGGACATCTCCATCAAATTAATCCTCAAATAAATCCTTCTTTCGTGGCCTCCATGGAAGATGTCCCACGTCAAATATTGAATATGCACCTTTCAACTAGACATCCATGCTAGATGATGTAAAAATGAATGGGCGGGTCCCCATCAAATGAAATTAAAATTTGATATGACTTGTTCAGTGGCACTGAACTATGTGAGATCAGTTTCCTCTCATCAGGATATATAAGAATCACATATCATGTGTTCATCCCCAGTGTCGAAGAAATTAACTGATCCCTTTAATGATGACAAACTCTAGAGCTCCCAATCAAATGGATTAAAACCAAATTTTCTCATTAAATGATACAGGAACTCCAGATATATTCACTAATGGAAAACATTTTTGAAGGAACTTCGATTCATACAAATATCTTCATTGATATAGAAACTCTTATACATACAATTAATCTTAGACACATATGTTTTTATGATTGGCCTTGTATCCTAGGGATAATCTATGGAGACATTTTTGGAAAGAAACAAGGATTAAATAATCTATAAACATAGCTTAATTATATAAGAGAGTCCTATAGTATGCAACAATTCCCCCAAAATGGTGAAATGTTCCTGATCTCACATCATTTTGAACAATGTGTTTCCTTAAGTTTCATTGGAAAAATCATCATCCAAAGAGCACTCCAATTTCGGAAGCATGTCCATGAATCCAGGATAAAAGGTTTTTTGGGTGTTTCTATCTCAATGAATAATCTCATTGGAGACCATATGAGGATATTTTCCAAACATTTATTGATTGCGCAAATATCCAACCCCTAGAAATATACAATATGGCTCGAGACTCAATTCACGGAAGGGAAAAATTATATGCCGGATATGAGACACCCGTCAATGGAACCTCCTTCATCAGATAAAAAGGATACACAACCAAATTCCCATTGGATCAATCTCATCCTAAGAGCAACATCCCTCGAGATGAAACAATGATAAAATGATATTCCTTAATTAATTATACATAAAAAAAACCAAAATGATTAGAAAAAGTTAAGATAAATCCCAAAATAAATAAGCATTTGTATGATGAAATTAATCATTAATTTACAAAGACATAAAAATTACACAAAAAATTCAATATAGAAATTCTTTAATGAAATAAACCTATAATAAATCAAAATATTTTGGAATGATGATGAAACCAAAATAATTGTATGATTTTATGAAATATTTATCCATGATACATTTATCTCTTATCTCAAAATAAAATTGATAACCTTTAAAGACTTATTAAAAAATGTATATTTGCTATATAATTCAAAAAATATATAGAGTCATAATTAATCCTCAATAATATCATACGTTCTTCCAAAAGATAATTGAAATTTTATTCCATAAAAAGGTATCAGAATATTAGTTTTACCTTAATTATAAGAGTTTCCAAATATGAGGACATTACATTGAAATATCATTAATTAGTTAATCTCCAAATCTCTTTTTAATTCAAATAACTATCTCAATAAAATAACTTATATTCCCAAAATCAAATGATTATTTCTCTTCTAATTCATATTAAATAAATTTCATTCAAAAAACACAACATATAGGATATTGGTAGGTGATTCACCCATTTCTACCTTCATGTTTAGGTTTAATCCATGGAGCCTTATAGGATATGACATATTATTCCAATGAATTATTATTAAAATCTTATGAAAAACATTAATTAATATAAGTGAACCTTTATGTCTATAAATACCATTTTACTTATTCAAAGATATTTTTTCCTCAATTAATTATCTTTGTTGTGTGTATGGTTTACATATATCATATCTCAATAAAGAACCTTCGTTAATATCACTAATCACCATAAAATCCAATAAGAAAATACATAAAAATAAGGTTATAAAACATAGAACATATTATGAACCATAATATCATAAACCCACGATGTTATCCATAAATATTATGACATACTCACATTAAAACATCTAAATATTAAAATTTATCTCCACATTTCTCCAATACCAGCTATTAAGACCCATCTCAAAAAATTTAATAATCTATCATCATTAAATAATAATTAATTTTCCCCATTATAAAAGATCATTTAGGTTTGTAGATTTACAAAATTAGGACATCACACATATATGAATAATTAGTATATCACTAACTAGACACATTCATTTAAAATATATTTTATAATAAATCAAGCCACATATGATATAATAAAATTCCTTTTAATGGGATATCTTTAAGATTTTGTTCATGACTACAGTTTTTTCCCATATAATCTGTACAAATCCAATGATAACATTATAAAATGATGTATGAAAAAAAATTTATAATGGATATAAAAAATAATTAAGAAACATGATAGGTTATAAATACTCATAAATTGTTTTTCTTTTATCAAAATTAATTTATAATATCATCATAAATATTTTATTACCAAAGAAACAACCTTTTTGAATGAAAACATTATATAAAACATTATAAATGAAATAATATTGGAAAATATAGAACTCAAAATTGTTCTATTGAAATAATGTAAAATATGTGATTTTTATTAAAAAGATAGATATACATTCATCATTTATGATTTATCATATATATTTTTTAAATATGAGATCATGACTAATTAGAATGATTCAAAACAAAAGATAAAATGGTATCATAATATAATATAATTAATGTATATATAGAATCAAGAAAACATGACATCAGAATAACTAAATGTAAAAAAACAATGCAACATCATATAGTTTACAATTCCACATTGAGAATTAGGTTTACTCTATATTATCAAAAAACAAATCTCATGAGACAAATGGTTTACATAATGAAATAGAGTATAATCCGGGAGAAGAATATTTTAACAAATTTATGAATTTATGTAATAAATAAATAATACAATAATGAATAGTAAATAGAATAAATTCCCACGGAAGGAAATTTTTTTCATAATCATTCCTCATAAGATAATCAAAAGATATTTTTAAAAGAATTCATATGAGAAATGATCATAACACATGTATGTCCTGATGAAATGACTGTATAAAGAGATAAGAATATATGTAACATACATATATAATGAAATAATAATCATTCCATAATTATACAGAGAGATATATATTTATTTATAGGGATATTGGTAATTACATGACAAAAAGGGTGGTCTAAAGATATCCATTACATCATTGGAAAAATATTTATATATGCCAAAAAATCCATTCCATTTAAACCCATTTATGAATTGTTTTTTTCCCAAATGGAAGATGGATTTATCTTTAAATATGACATGTAATATTATAATGATATCCAAATTTCAAATAATGGTTTGGGAGGCACGTAAATAGACTCCAACCGTATACATTTAAATAAAAAAAAATTTATCATCTAATAAATAATAATAAACATTTCTTAAAAAATATTTTAAAAAAACTTTTTAATGAAATAAAAAAGGGACAAAAATTTTACATTATAATTTACATATAATTACCTAAATACATTACTAATATAATTCGATGAATTTTTATTTAATATAAATATTATGAAAAAGCCACTAAAATTATGTTTTTAAAGTAATGTTTACCTTACGTAAAAAATTAACAATATTAATTTTAAATAAAACTTGTAAATAAATCATGTTGCTAAAAATATTATGACTATCATCCACTTAATAATAAATAAAATTTTCATGAAAATAAAGAAAAACCATGGACATTGATTTAATGGAGTTTTAGGGGAAACATTAAAAGTGGGTTTTTTAAATAAGGTCCCTTACCTTAAGATCAAATTGTCTTTTACTTTCTATATATTCCTAAATAATCGACTTATTATAATTATTTACAAAATTTTTGAACTTTTTCAATTTTGTTTCCTTTAAAATTATTTTAATATCATCTCATAATCTATTTAATAGTCATATAAGTTCATGTATGATGTTTTCATGATATTCAGAAAATATATAGATAATGATTTTTTTAGGATTAATATATTCAATAAGGTTATTAGTTAATAGTAATTTATATAATAATAAATAAATTATAAACATTTTTTAAAATTAATATTAATTTTTAAAACCAATAATGCAATTTTCTCAAATATATTGAACAACATTTCAATCATGGATATAGTATATCATTCTTAAATATTAGTAACATTCTTATTTTTCAATTTTAAGGATGTAAAGAAGGAATGACTTATTTTAAAATTATATACTGATATATAAATCTTAAATAAAATTTTATTTAATTAAATAGACATAAATTTATCATCTGTGTGATGATTTAAGGAAAAATAAATCATGTTACTTCGTGGATTTGGTAATCTACATCTATGACCATGCGACCATTTAAACATTTAATAGATATAAAGGACGGAAAAAATATAATATATTAAATTAGAAAAAAAATATTAATCATCAATATCACACACACAGATATATATATATTTAAATACATCATAATAAATAGCCAATATAAGTGATTATGTAAAAAAAATTACATCTGTTCGTCAGATGGTAGTTCTCTGTACACCTGAATAATGATTCTGTTTCACATTAGATTGAAGAGGTGGTGTATGTATGTTATAACATAATAATAAAATAATCTAAAAAATTAAGAACCCGAGTTATTATATCTATATGGTTAAATAATATTTTAAGCTTTTTGATGAAAAAAATAACACCAAAATGATATGTTTATAATTATACATCATCAATGGAAAACACCTATGAGTATAAAAACGTCAATCCTATGATGGTTTTATAAAATATCCATGTACTCTAATATGTTGGATGATATGTAGGTAATGGATTAGGGTATGTATGGGACGAAACAATATGATTTTATGTTTATAGAAACAAGGATAGTATGTGCCCTTTTATTTTTGATTGGGGGTGTCAATTGGAATTTCCTAAAATATTAAATTGATATAATTTTTTTAGTAAATGTTATCCAAACTGATATAATTCATATTTATTATTGTGATGGGTAAATTTAGTATTATAAATTAATATTTGTATGAGTTTATTTAATCTTTTACCAATATTTCTCTATTTATACCAGTGTTAGCCCATTATAACTATTACAACAGTATCAATGGTTTCAATATATAGGTGTTCAGTTTGTTACTTTAAAAGAGAAATTGGAAAATAAATTCACCAATTGTGATATTTCAAACCATATAATAATTACTTGTCTAAATATTTTGTTTTTAGCATTTTATCTCATTCTATAACATATTATTTATTAGAAATTATCATTTCTATCATTTTTTGAACTACCCATTCAAATTTACTTTCATGGAAACAACATGATAGAAATGTGAATGGAATATAATACTATCAAATATTAATAATATATAAAATTTAGATATAAAATACATCAATCCCAATAATAAATTAAATTTATAATACTCGTTAATATATTTAAAATCATTTTTATTGAATTAATATAATGTCAGTATTGAAATACCATTTTTGGAAAGTAATTCATAAATAAAAATTATAATGAATTTTCACTATAAAAAATCATTTTACATTAATATTAATATTTATAAATTTACGTACTATGTTAACATCTCTTTCATGAAATATTATTTTTATTAAAAAATGATTGTGGTATTTTTCACTTTTATTTAAAAGAAATTTATTTATGGTAAAATCAAATAAATAATTCCCCCCACATAGAAAAATATTTTATAAGTTTATTTTAATTTCCAAAAAACATTAATAAAAAAGGATATAGGATGTTTTTTATGGTCAAATTTTAGTCTTTATAATATTATTCTAAATCATAATTGCCTGATTCTCCCTTATTGTGGTGATAATTATTTACTACAGTTACTATTCATAAGGACAAAAAGACCACAATTGACCAAAATTGGTCCCCTTGATTCAAAATATATAATTAATTATTCATGATAAAAATAAAAGTAGTAGAAAAATATAACAATAAATAAACCCACATAACATGATAAAAATACATGTTTCATAATAAAAATTATGTATATAATGTTTTGGCCAAATTGAAGTAAATTTTTTTTACAAGGCCTCTAATGAGATTGTGTTTAGATAGAACAATGAAATTAAATATAATAACTATCATAATATATAATATTACTTTTTAAACTCACAATATAAAATAAATTTCTAAATAAAAATCAGTATTTTTAAACAATTTAATGAAAAATAAAAGGTTTGAATAAAAATATCAAAATATTAATGTAAATGTTTTTTTAAATGCTAATTTGAATAATATTATAATATTTATAATAGATAATTTCTAAATGTTCAAAATATGTATTTTAGTAATTTATCATGCATATCAACGATATAAATTTGTTATAAAAAACTTATCATTGAAGAATGAAATTATTTTTATTACAAATTCAGATATTATTTATTAATTGTTTTCAATATAATTACACTAAGAAGGATATATATATATATATATATATTAACTTTTGTAATCATGTCCCCACCCACCAGTTTAATTACTAGTTTATGAAGTTCATATTTATATAATAACTTAATATTGTTCATCTAAGATTGACATTTTATATCATATATAATGAAAAACATGTCATTAATTCATGTTAATCTCTAGGTGTTACAATATATCATATGGATAAGATCACATAGTAATATTCTTATAAAAGCCCAACATAAAAATATTCATAATAACATAGGGAAAATAAACCATAGGCAGTGAGAGCTCAGTTTCCAAGGGTAAATTAATGTGATATAAAACATTGATCATAAGTGATAATATAATAAGAATTAGAGTATGATAATGTGATCATAAAATAATATAATCATACACAATCAATGAACAATCCCTAGTTATTAATAATTTTATAAGGTTTTTTAGTCAAAAAAACATATGACATTAGGGATTGAAATCATTAATAATTAATCATGATCCATGAAAACATAATATTAAAATAAGAAATAATATTTTATAATAAAAAACTATATAAAATTCATTAGTCATGGATTACACCTATGAATATAAATGTAAATAATGTTCCATATTTAACTTCCAACCTGGTCATTTTCATCATTTTCATTGATATAACAACCATCTGTTTAACTCAATCATCTCTTACGTATTTAACAACACAATAACACCCTCAAAGATTATAAAATCATCATCATTATCCAATTAATTACATTTTAACATACTTTATGTCCCACTTTACACATAATAAGATCCATACATATGTGTTCCACTAGATCAAAAAACCTCTTTCATATCATCATATCAAAATCATTTGAATGGAATCATTTTATATAAACATTTCGTCATTCCATTATAGCATAACACATTTAAATACATGTTTCATAAAGGTTTAATGCTAAATTAATTAACCCTAGGGAATGATAAATATTTCATAGAATTATCCAAAATCATTATCATTTTAATCTATCTTGAGACATATTGTGCATTGTATCATAATATCAGGCCCTTAGTTGGGGATTATAATTTATAAAATATTTTTTTATATTATAAAATTACCTATAAAATATAATTGTGTCAATTCATGGAAATGCGAGAAAATATTGTCTTCATTCAACAAAATTTAATCTTGAAATTAAAAAATTATTAATAAAATAAATTTTATAGAACTAACACAAGGAAACATGTAATGGATTATTCAAATCATTAAAGGATCATGATTTTTGTAATGTCTTTTTAGGTTATATATCTTAATAAAAATAATTCCTTTCACACATTTTTAAATTAGATAAAATATTTTTCCACAAAAAGTTATTCAAAATGATTAATTTTTTACCTTTGAAAATAATTTAATGGTAGTGAAATATACCTTTTAAAAACAATTCAATAATTGTTATAAAATTTCACAAATCAGTTTTTATATATATTGACATTGATGGAAATATTCTTCGATAAAAAAAGAAATAGGGTAATAATTTCTTTAAAAACATTTTCTAGATAATTTTATCTACAAAACATGGAAATTTTTACTAACATAAAAATACTTTATAAATAACCCAATGAGAAAAAACTACATTTTTTTATGGAAAATATAAAAATTATTTGTCTCACCCAATTTTAGCATTGTAGCTTCTGGAATGAAATGATATTGTAACATAGAACCCTTTAGTTAAGTCTCATCATGTGCCAAATATATTAAAATATAAAAAATATTATTTATATTTATTTTAGATATATTATATAAACAGATATACACAATACACAATTTTTTATTATTCCTTTATATCTTTTAAAATCTAATTTTTTTTTAAAATTCATAGAATGGATATTTTGAAAAAAATTGCTGTAATTTGAAAGCATGTTTTGGAATTATGATACTAGTGGAAGTACATTGATCTAGATTTCATCATATAAAAAATAATAATATTCAAATATTAATAATATTTATTATTTATATATAAATTTTAATCATTCATATAATATTTTGATGAAAAGTAATTACAACACTTGTAGATATTTTAGTTTGTATGTACACTCGAGATATAGTTTCACTTTTCAAAAGTTGAAATGAAATACAGGTAAGTTATAATTAACATATAGAATAATAATTATTATAATACTAAAATAACATATATTCACTAAATAATACTTTTTTCAATAATATTGAAGTGGAATTAAAAATAATAATCACATTTCATTATAGGGGTTCTAGTCTACACTTATGCAAGAGTGACATTTTCATAATTCAACATATACAAAAGGTAATACCATTGACTACATAATATTATTACAGAACCACCATTTTTTAATTAAATATAATAAAAATTTGTTAAATATATAAAAATTAAAATCCATGAATTATTTTGATCTAAAATGATTCTTATCACTATGTGGTGGTAGTGGTCCACAAGTCTTACTGAGTGATACATTCATTTCCCATTTGGTTTGATATTGGTGTAAAATAGATGATATATCATCATAGTAAATAAAAAGTATATTTATGATATTGAAATTATAATTTTATAATAGATACAATATATTTACTGAATTTATATGAATAAATATATTTAAATTTTCCCAGCAATGTCTTATACCTCATTGTTGAGAATCATCCACTATATTACACAATAATCCATGAAACTATATTATTATTAATGAAACAAATATATATGAATTGGTGAAGGAATATGGGATGCTATTATGATAAGTTTTTTATAGATAAACGGTTCATAATATTTTATGAAGATATAAGATGTTGTATAAATATATAATGGAAGAAGAGGACATACATGGAATTTTTCAAAAGATTTTAAATTTATTAATATATAACATCGGTAAAGTGTCTCCAAATAGAGAAATATCTTAATATAAGAAGTATAAGGCTCAAAAAATCTAAATATATAATTAATTAATTTTAGTGATATATTTCAAACCTTATCTTATTATATAACCATTCAGTAAAACATTTTTAATGAAAACTATGGTAAAAATGTTTTTTCATTTTTAATACTCATTCTGGTCATAAAGTAATTTTAATCAACAAAATTATTTTTATTATTATAATGAAAAATATTTATTTTATTTTTCAACAATAATTTTCTATAGATGGTATATTTTAATTTTAAAATAATCATGCAAGAAATAATAAAACCAATTTTATAATATTACCTTTTAAATTATTAAACTATATTTATTATTATTATATATATTGTCAAAAATATTAAAAAAATATTAAAATATTTTACTAAATAAATAATCTATAAATATCATTAAAATATTTATCATTATATTATTTTATAATTTATTAATATATTAAAAAATTCATCATAAAACATCATTTCTATAAAATATTAAATATTATCCATTTAATGCATTTATTTTAATTAATAACCAATTGATAACCAATAAATTATTTTTAAATATATGTTAAAAATATATTTAAAAAATTTAGTTAGAGATATTCATAGTGAGCAGTAAAATTTATATTTGATAATTTAACATTATGTAACAATATTAATTTTTTATGGATTTTTGTTTAAACTCGATGTTACATGTAAAGAAATTAATCAATGAAATTAATTTTTTATTATAAATATATCATAAAATATTAGGTTCTTACATTATATCCCATTAGAATAGTTTTTCCATAATAATAAAGGATAATGATTCAATCAAAAATGTATAGATATTTTCACCATATATTCCAATTCCCACACAAATTCCTCATGATTACGGCTTCACCCTAGAACATTGACCACATGAATGGTGTTGTTTCACATAAATATATATATTTGATAAATAATTAACACTAGTTATTATACATGACTGATATCATGATATATTTTTATATGAATTATAAATTAAATACATTTGATGAATCGGGTATATACTTCAATAAAAGAGAGACATGATAGATATTATGTACATGAGAGTGATATGTTGGAATTTCCTATATATAATAAACTCTTTTTATGTGATAACGAATATAAAAGGGACTAATATACCTAGGGATAAAAATTAAATCACATAAAAATATTACAACCTTCATCCATTGAGATGATCATAGTAATATGATGTATCCAACTTTATAATATATATTTAAATGATGATTGTTATCATAACATTATTATTGATAGTTAGTTAACCTAATAGAGAATTAAATAGATCTAACCTTGAATGAAATTTCATTAACATGAACAGTTCCAAAAAGTTTTCTTTATTTAGCCTCAATGAATCATTTTGTAGTTTTATACATATAACCATATAAATTTTCCTATTAATTATATTTTTATACTCAATTGAAAGAATTTTTTTTAAGACTGTTATACAAAATTAATGTGTAGATATCAACCACCACTGAAAACCATAGGATAATACATGAAACTATATTCTAGATTTTTTATGGTCCTCACCTGCAGTACATCCATCTGATTATGATATTCATCATTGTAACTCTACTATGTATCCATGTCCCACTAAATACATCTCATTAATATAATGGAAATCCTAAAATACCAATTATATACAAAATAATGTTTTTGTCACTACAAACATATCTCTTCATTAATGGGTACCATAAAAAACTATCAAGATTGAAATATTCTTTGATGATAATGAAATTCAATTCATTGATTTAGTGATCAACAATAACAAAAAAATCGTGTTCCTATTTGATGTTTTTGGATTTCCAATTATAAAATGTAGGGTAGTGATTTCCTATTTCTATTTGGAAATGTATAATTTTGGTAAAATACACTAATAATTCAACATATCAACCTTAACATGTATAAATAATATGAATCAACATACATACTATGATGTATCTATTTTTATTTTGTCACACCATGAATTATTCATAACATCTTTATAATAACTATATATCCATGAATAATAGAAAATAAAAAACTATGAGAATCATCCTATACTTACTAATTCAAGGATGGTATTGAATACAAACATACGAGATTCGTGAAACTTATCATTCCATCATTTCCCATAGTTGGATATAGAAACATTACCCAACTTATTCAATATTTCAACATCCTCATTATATACATCTTTAATACCCAAATGGATATATTTTTTAATATTCACCTTATAAAGATATGAAAATTCCCAATCCATAATTATTATATGATTTATGTTCACTAAATTATTATATATTTGATTTATTTTGATCCCCATCATTGATAACCTTGCATATTCATAATAGATGAGGGGATTGGTTACATTTTTTAGCTTCCTGGGGTTATAGTGTATTGAGAAATCATATTCCTTGATCAATTCCAACTTTCTAGTTTGGTACATATTAAAAAAATTATAATATTAATTTATACATCAAGATTTTATGATTACCATATGTACAAAACTCTTAACCATATAGATATTGATTTAATATGTTTGTGAAAAAAATGACTACTGTCAACTCCAAACATGATTTGGGTTTTTATTTTCCGGAATTTTCAACTATCACAAAGCTTAATATTACACCATACCATCATTCATAAGAAACATTCCAATAACTTTATATATGTATCTATATTGGTGAAAAAACCATCTCCGATATAGGTTAGTGTAAGAGTAGGTGCACTTACCAAAATTATTTTGAACTTTATAAAATTTCCATCACATCCATATTCTCAATGGAATAACCCTCCAACTCATTCATATTTAAATATTAAATTATATTTTCATGATAAGTCATTAATAATGTTTTACTAATATATTTCATACTAATGAAAATTATGGATCTTAGATAACATGATTTTAATGTATCGTTGATTTCTAAATTTTTTATTTTAATGATCCACCAATATACCCTCATTTCATATCATATGACACATAAATGAATGTCATTTTTTGAATTCACTCTCATTGAATTATAATAAAAATATTCTCTCATTAACATCATCAACACAATATTCAAATTCACTTCCTACTCTTCCTTGATATAGCAATATATAATAATATCATTTGTAAATACTACAACATTATATTCAACGTAATCTATAAAGGCACTATTTATTATATTCATGATGATAAAGAATTAATTTTTAAATCCAAATGGATTCAATATAAATTTACTATGACAATAACACATACATAATGCTATCTTCGATACTTCCTCTATAACCCTAAATTTACATTATCAAAATGATGTTCAATCATGGAATAGTTAGAGATCCAATTAGTTCCTTAAAATGTAATAAATATTGGGTAGATGTTTCATGTTCGTGAAAATTATTATGTTATGTCATTGATAATAAATATACTTTTAAAAATATATAATTTTATAAATATATAATTTTATAAATAACATTTTCATATTATTGTGACACATATAGATGCATGACTCCCTTATAAATATTATCTTAGAGTATATTTTCAATTCATAAAACTCAATTTGTAGTATTTTATATGGATTATTTTACATATATTATGAAAAAGTTATATGTTATAATGAAAACTCAATATAAACATTCTGAGGAAGACAAGGCATAACATCACAAAAAATGTTACACACCGCAATTATAATATTACAGTACATATAAAAGAGTAAATGTGTTTTCTAGCATTACCAATAGGTACCACCGATCATAAATAGATCCAAGATATATTTTAATTAAAATATAAAACATATGAAAATTTATTAGAACATTTTCATTGAATTGGTGGGAATGAATAAGAGTAATGGACTTATAAAAAATTTATAAATAGAAAATAATTTATACATTAAATGATAATGAAAGTAAATTATTGTGGTCAATACAACTAAGAATATCATAATATGAAATAATTTATTAATAATTTATATTTAATTTCAATAAAAATTTATATTAAAAAATGTTAATAAATAAATATATTGATAATATGAATAATAAATTACAAATAAATTAATTATTCTCTAATATGAATAATATTATTGAACAGATAACATTCAAAAATTATATATTTCAATATGAATATTGGGTCACTACATTTTTTGTCATATAATATATAATTTTATAATTAACGATGTATTGATTCTGAAAAAATTAAAATAATGTTTTTCTTATGAATTATAAAATGATCATAATATTAATTTGATTTATTTTTTCTTAAAATAAGTATTTTTACAGAATAGTGATAAATTCCATTTTGTATAAATAATGAGAATGTAAGAATTTATTAATATATAAGTGTGAATTTTAAATTAATGAAACCACATTCTATGATAAAAAATATATTGTATCAATGATGTTATGGTTTTCTAAAAAAATATTTTATTTATATACAAATATTTTATATTATATAACATAAATAAATATTTTCCCAAAATAAATATTATAATATACATTTAAATATTTAAATTAATTTTAATAAATAATATTAATAAAATAAAATATTATTTATATTTATATTATTTATTTCCAAATTATGTAACTATAGAAATCTTATTTTTAATCATTGAAAATAAATTACAAAGGATAATGACTAATCACCACTGAAAAAATGGGGTTTTCCAAGAATATGATTATAAGAGAATACACTATATTAACCTATAATATAATATGACCATAATATGATGATTAAACATATAAAAAAAATATTTAAAATTTCATTAAATCAATCATTACTATAAAATATGGAAAAACAATTAAAATTTGGAAAGTTTTTTCTTCAATAAAAAATGATTTTCATCAAAACTGTATTTAATTATAAAAGATAATTTTATTATTTTTAGAAATTATATTAACAAAAACAGATTCAAATTTCATATTAATTATGTAGAAATATAGTATGAAGGTTCATATTATATTTTATTAATAAAGATAATTCCCAAGGTATGTTTTTAATCAATATTAATAATGATAAAATTTGAAAATATGGTATCACAACATTTTTGATAATTACACCTTCTAGAATACATTTTTATGTATGATTTTCATAATAACATATATATCCTACCATTTAACCACCTCACTAACCTATTTCTCATGTGATTTAATCATTATTCTTTACAGACATTATTTTTAAAATATGTTTCCATAATTTTAAACTAAAAAATGTTATCAATTACTCTCACATCATTACATTAATAGAGTCTGAAATTCCAATTAAAAACTGTCCAATTTCCTTGTTATAGAGCCCAAATAAATGTTTTTATTCCCATATCATCTTCATTGTTCCAAGCATAATTCATTTAAAAATGAAACATTAATAGAACATACAAATACTTTTCATAAGGACTACATACCCTGTAACTAGTTTTTTTCTTTCTCATCCACCCTCATCCAAACCCAATCTTACAATATTTATATATAATTAAATTATGATAAATAATATTCTATAATGATTTTTATTTATGTAAAAATAGTTATATATTAACCAATAAGTCAATAAAAAAATGAAAATGTTGCTCAAACCCGTGGGCGGCCTATAACCACCATGAATCATAAGTTTAATATTAATTGACCTCTATAGTAGGATGGTTTAATAAATAGGTTTATTGATTACATGTGTGATATATGTATTTAATCATATTCTATAAATATAAATTATGAATTAAATAGTAAATATTTACAATAAGTGATCATTGTATCATTAATCTTCCCAAACAAGAAATGTTGGATGAAATTTTATTATTCAAACTACTAACAATATTCATATCGATGAGATAGTCATAAAATATATTCTTATTTAACATATAAAAATAATTATAACAAAATAACATCATTATGATTAATGTAAAATTATATTAAAACATAAAAACATGATAATTATATTTTAATATTATTAGGTTTTTATTTGGTTTGGTTTAACCACCCACGTGGACAATACCATGAATCTATGACATAGATAATTGGGAGAACATATGTCTTCTTATAATATTACGTAAATATTTAAATGATTTATTTATTACGGTTTTTAATTTTTTTAGGAATATTTAACTATTTAATTAATGAAAACATCTTGTTCATTATAAATCATTGAAACATGATGGTCACTGATTTCGTCTTCACGGTTTGAAAGAAAAAAAAACATAAAATGAAATTCTAGATTTATAAAATATCATTGAATAATTATGAAAAAAAATTATATGATCAAAGTGTGAATAAATTTAGAATGGTGATATAAACCAATATATCTTTTTATTAGACGTGTTTAATGAAGTAATGATTTTTTGATTCATGTTTTGAATTTGATAAAAACTAAATATTACATATGAATATATTGAATATAAATTATTATTATAAATGGTCATTATTAATAATAATTTTTCCATGTATGCATTTAATAAAAAAATTTAACTCTCCCTGAATTTTTTTCGCATGATAAAAATAAATTAGTATCATGGTAATGTTTTTCTTCTTAAATTAGTCACTTTCAGACATGTTTATTATTATGAAACAAATATTCTTTTATGTGGAGTGTGTACGAAATATTTGAGATATAATATCATGAATTTTATTTTATTCATAGAATGTTATGTAAAATTTTAATCCAATACGTTCATGTTATTTTTAATAAAGGGTTACTGAGTCCAAAAGTTTTTTCATGGTGTCAATTATGATTCATCTAGACATGTAATAAGACATGCATCCTCATTATTTTCTATGATTTACTATTAATTTACTATAAAATTTATTTTCTTTAAATATTTTCTTTTTAATTCGTGGGATATTTTGAATGATATCAACATATTTTATTCAAATATTTATGAATCTAGTGTTACCTCAACCATAAAAATTCATAGTAACTGAATTTTCACTCAATTCCATAGGATTTTCTATGTGAAGACATTTAAAAAAAATTAGTCTCATTCAGCACATTTAATTATTTTATGGGGTGCCATCTTGTTTTTTTCATATTTTCTACAATACCACAGTTTCATATGAATATTTTTTTTTGAGTTTTCCTCATATAAGGATACTGGTTGATCGAAACACTTTCCTATTGTAATAATGTTTTTTATGAAATTATACCTTCAAGGATTGTATTATCCACAATTGAAATTTTGTTGATGTATCTTATATTATTATTTTTTAATTTTATGTTTTAATAAAAAATTAATGTTTTTTATATTTTAAAATTTTTTTCAGAACATTTATTCTGAAAATAATAAAAAGCTGTTAACCTTTTTCATTCATATTTTTGGAACTCCTCTCATTATTTTTCATTGATAAAATTTATGACACCTCAAGGTTCCATTATCATATATTCAATTAAAATTAATATTTTTCGAAATCATTCATTGAATGTTCTTAAATGATACCTTTGATGATAATAGGGGATTTTTTTATACAAATGTGAAAACATTTCTAGAATATCATTTAGGTAATAATTTCTAGTTTTATTTACATTTATAATAGATTTTTTTATAAGTGAATTTTAATTTCAATTTTTTTCTATAATATTTTTATGTTATCATTGGAGTGATTAAACTCATTGTATCAAAAAACATTATTCTCAATCAATTCATTTTGGATAACATTATTTGTGTTATATTCAAAAGGTTTTTTTAATTTATCTATGCATACTTAGACATATCCTTAGTTATTATAGGATTATTATTTTTTTCAATAAATACCACATAAATAGTTTAATTTATTAATATCATTATATTTTAGTACAGAATTAGCCATATACACATTTCTCTATATTATGTGAAAATCAAATTTTTAAATAATTCATTTTGGGTTATGTACAAATAGAATAAATTTTATTCAAATGACATGGGGAAATGTATTATCATTATATATTTAGTTCTTCTAATACTGAGTATTATTTGAATGTTGACTATGTAGTGTTTTACAAACCACCTTCTTTACATGGATGAGATATGATAATTTAATTCAGTTTATTGATGTTAGGAAAATTATTTTGACTGAGGATGATCAATGACTTCTAACGCATTTTGATCATGTATTTTCATTCCATAAAATTAATTATACAAATTGTCGTGTTTTGTTAAGCATATTTTTCATAATGAATGGTTTCAAAAGCTGTGTTGTAACATATGGAGGATATATTAGAAATGAACATGTAACATGTTTCCACATAAATATATATCCCCTAGATTCATAAATAATCCCCATGAGAGATAAAAAGATTAGATTTTGTGTATACCTCTCCCAATAGATAGATAGATTCTTAGCACAATGCCTTGATAACTGTTTTATCCTAAATAATATTTTTATTCCAACATTATGAGATAATTATTATTGATATCCATTTTTTAATTATTTTCATGGAAATAGAATTCACTATGTTCAATATTTATTTTATATCCATGGGGTTTACTTATTAATACTATAATATTTATTATATGTTTATGAAATGATTTATTTTGTCATATATTTCCATTATAAAGAGTTTGTGCTCAATAATTTCTTTTTTTTATCTATTTTAGATGAGATTAAAAATGTAATATACACATCATGTATATATGGAAGGAACATTGGGATGAATTTATAGGATATTTTGAATATTATCTGCAATTATGTAGTTTCTTATATATAATGTTTGGAATTTTCAATCATTTAAGAAATATAGGAGCCTCGCTATTTAATAATGTATTATAATTTTATAAATCATTGAACTTGGAAAGATCATATATATGCATGTGATTAAATTATTATTATTGTATTTATTTGTTTGGATGGACATATAAATTATTTTATAGATTTAATTAAAGAATTTATTTAATATTTTATAACAATAAGAACTGATTTTGGAGTGTAGGATGGGGACGTCACAATTAGTCTCAAATGAAAGGATTATATAACTGTTATGGTTTAGATATTAGTTCAGAAACATTTTCGTGATTAATAGTTATGGTTGATCAAAATTTCAAATTATAAATAACCAATTTTGAAAGAGTATGATTTTATTATATGATATGAATTCACACCATATTTGGGGAGTACAATTAGATAACATTAGTTAAAATCATATGATGAATTCTTAATATAATATTGAATTCTCATGATTTGTAATATTTTGAGTATGTGTTTTTTCAATAATTTACATCCATTTCTGGATATAGGAATGTGAACGTGTTTTTTCCATTGATATACAACGTTTTAATAACACCAAAGAAGGATTTTTGGTAATAACTCAATCACAACCTAGTGCATCATAAGGGAACTTTTGTAATCACATATATACACTACTTAGGATATGAAATAGTAAATAATATTTCTATTATGAACCATTATGATGGATATAAGGATGATGTTATATTATTAGGTTCTCTTTACTAATAATGATATGACCACAGATACCATGTATCAAACAAAGAGAATCCTTGATTAATTCTAAATTATCATCTATAATAACTAATGTTCCATAATGGAAGTAATATTTGGAATTTTTTTAAATCTACATTTTATATATTTACCAATATAAATTGAATTTATTATTTGGATAAATATAGATCCTCACAATGAGCATGAAAGTGGTTTTTATCTACAAATCTGTATGCCTTATAATCCAATAATAATCATAGGTAAATATGTAAATAGATTATTATATGACAATTATTATGGAAAAGTTGAGTTTTATAGACGAATCAATGGTGGTGCCTTCAATATCATAATTGAAATTATTCGTTTTTTACAATCATAGCTATTTTAATTAGTTTAGTGATATTTTTAGATGATAGTTTGGTATTTTCTAATTGTTTCCCTACATGGTGTGAATCTTATAAGGATTTGTTATCATTATTTTTACATTAATTTATTTAAACCAAATATTAAATATTATCAAAAACATTGAATATTGATTTAATTTCACCGTAATAATTTTTAAAATAAAAATTTAAAACACATTATTGAAGAAGATATAAATATTATTTAAAATAACACATGATTTTTTAAAAATAAAATTTTGTATGATTTTGAATAATTATATATATAATATTGGTAAGAACACGATTGATAAATGATTCGTTATATTTTTTTAATATTTACTCATATCTTTTGGTTATAATATATTTTTTAATGTGTGGTTTTAAGTTCTACAAGTAAATACCTTTTGTGGTTTTGTGATAGAGTTTATTTTCTAGGAATATATAACTTTTTGATTGTTTATTGATATAGTAATTGAAATTGTAATGGGAATGGAATCTTATAGATAATATATGATTTGGGTTTATACATATTTTGGTATAATATTTCATTAATGGGAAATTTGTTTATGAAAAGAGTAACATGATATAGCCCAATAGATGATGGTGGATTTCATATTAGCAGTTATTTATATATTGAATAACATTAATAATGATGATTTTAAAAATAGAATCATTAATATTCTTCAATATATAATAATTAAAATTATGATTTCATTGTTTTATTAAGGTGGTTGTATAAATTCAGACGACTAAATTATTAGATATTTTTACCTTTAAATTAGTTTATGTGTTCAATAAAGTTCTCCAAAGAAAACATAGAAGAAAAATAAACTATGATATATTTTAATAAAAAGATAAATACTATGTATGACAGTAAAAACCATGTAACTAAATTAGAATAAATGAATATGAGTAAAACAATTATAAAATATTATAGAATGAAAATTTTGGATAATTAAAATACGAATGAAATTGAACTGTCATGGATTAGACAACCATGAAAGTAATTTTACCCATATAATATATCATTCTAACTATGTTTTATTTCACGAATCTATGTATATTTTTGTTATTTAATCATAAAATATATTTAAAATATTATTAATAGACTAATAATAAAATAATAAATATTTGATATAAAATATTAATATTTTGTAGATAAAATTATAAAAATTATTTCCAATATGAACAAATTTACTCCATATTTTTGGACATTATTTAAGTATGGAACATTTTTTTCAAAAAATTGAAATAATTTTTTTTAAAATTAAAATATATTCATATGATGATTTCATTTTATTTTATAAATTAATATTTTCATATTTAAATTGTGAAAAATTGCATTTTTATAAATTACAATATTATTATGAATATATTAATACAGAAGAATGAATTGTAAAAATATAAATTTTATTGTAATAGAAAATATTTATTTAATATGTTACTTCAGAATTTTTAAAACATTATTTCAATTTACGAATAGATTTTTTTTATTTTATAGCACATTTAATATTTTCAAAAAATTATATTTTATTACAAGATAAATTTTTATGTTAAATTTTTATTATTTCTACCCATTTTTCATCTAAAATTTATGTATCTCCCCGACCCGAGTTACCGAGAGTCTGTGCATTATTTTAATACATTGGCATTATTACAAGGAATCACGTCACAATGGAATGATCTGTTTAGCATTCATGGAAAATAGATTACATACATTAACATCACTTTACAATTCCAAACATAAAATACATCTTAGATAGTTCTTTGAAGACTCCATTAGTCCCTTAGCTTAACCCTTCATCTCAAACATTAAACACTTCTTGGGATCCTTGGAAAAATAAAACCTAAAAAATTGGTGGGCTTAGATGCTCAGTAGGGATAAATAATTTACAAGAAGAAATAAACATTTAAGGAAAGATGCATAATAAAAAAATAGACTTTTAAACATAAACTTGAACATAATATGGAAAAAATAAATCAAACATTACCATATAAACAAGCACATGGATATTATACTAGTCAAATTGAAGTGCCCAGATCAGTGTGAATCACTGAGAGGGGGAGGGGGTGAATCAGTGATCCCTTAAAACTTTTTACTAATTGATTCTTAATCAATTAAACCTCTATGGCTGGTTAAAGCCTCGATCCACTCTTCTTGTATCTCTCAACCTTTCCCGGATAATGCAGTAAATGTAAAGGCACTGGACACAAGGATTTACAAGGTTCGGCACCAAAGGCCTACATCCTTTCCATGCTCTCCCAGCATGGATTCTCCCATTATAACTTGTTAGAATTACAATGGTCGATACAGCTTCCCACCGTATCTCTCCTGAGTCCCACAGGAGGGTCTTTATACTGCGTCCCACAGTGTTACCAGAGTCCCACTGGCCTGCTCCAGAATCCCACTGAAGACTTCTTCTCCCTGAGTCCCACAGGGTCTTCTCCTGGCTCCTCGAGTCGCACGAGTAGCTCTTCTTCACTTTAAGTTCTTCAAGTATCCTCAGCAACCTGGGATAAAGGCTGCTGGCCTTGCTCATCTTCTGATCACTTGTGGTGAACAGGTCTTCTCGTCTTGCTCAGGCTTTATCACCTTCTTCTAAGGATGACCTGGCCTTCACTCTTCAACTACTGAATACTCAGACAACTGATATCTTTAACTTCAGTCTGGTCCAGTCTCACTTCAACTCTACTTCATGCACTGAGTGCATGGCCTTCTCAAATCTTCAAGAACCTCTGGTCTTGGACTCCTCAAATGCACACAGCCAGATTTAGCTTTGTTCACGTGTGCACGTGCATGCATGCATGCATGCATGCACTTTCCCTTTCCTCTTCTTGGTGCAGTAGACCCACAAAGGGTGTAGTCACTTTAAGAACACACCTTCACTGAACTTCACACACTTTATCCAATTTGTTTACACACTCTTAAGTGTTTTTTACTTTGGTGTGAGTTGTCCTCTTCTTCTACTTCTCGGTGTTTACACTTTTAGTGAACACACTAGGTTCAGCCAAATTGTCTCTTTGCACATACTTGTTTCATTTTGCACACACTTGAAACTTGGCCTCTTCCCACTTCTTGTTGCACACCCTTAACCCGTAGGTTGTTCTTCAATTTTGCACACACAAAATGTGTCTTCACTTGGTGCACACACAAGGTGTGTTCTCGGCCTCCACTTCCTTTTCACACACACAAATCTTGGTGTAGTTCTTTGTGCAAGCCTCGGCCAATCCCTTCTTTGTGCACACACTTAGCCAAAGGCACTTCCACTTTTGTGCACACACTGCCCGTAGGTCCTCTTCTTGTTTTGCACAAACAAAAGGTGTGGTCTCTTAGCACTTGGAACACACCACTTGGTGTTGTCTCGGCCTAAACTTCTTCACTTCACACACACAAGAGGTGTGGAATCGGATTCTCCTTGCACACACAAGGGCCATAGCCTTCTCTTGTTCACTTTGCACACAAAGACACAAAGGCCTCGGCCTTCCTTCTTCACCTCTCACACACACAAAGTGTGGTCTTCCACTTGTATTGCACACACCAGCCGTAGGGCTTTCCTCCTTCACTTGGCACACAAGCACAAGTCTCGGCTTTCTTCTTCTATTCCACCTGAATGCCAAAGGAGGCGCGCAAGGGTCTACTTGAGCCGCCGCCAACTTCTTCTCCAACAGCTGCACAAGGTATGAGCCGCGGCCTCTCTTCCTCAACACTGCCGCGCAAGCCTCAACAAAGGACAAGGCGCGCAGGTCTCAATAAACCTCGAGGGCGCGCAAGGATGTTGCGGCCTCGGGTACTTCCTGTCGCGCAAAAGAAAGACGCGCAGGGAACTCCTTCTTCTTCTTTCGCGCAAGGAATGCGCAAAAGGAACTCACGAAGCCAAGGGTGGCTTTGGGCTGCTTCGTCGCGCAAGTGGGTTTCGCGGGGCTCCAAACATCGTGAGGCACAGAGGCACACTCATGGGACTCTCTTCAAATTTGCAGCACATCAGCAAAAAGCTCAGAGGTCTCGGCCTCTCTTTATATAGGCAGAGGGGAGGCGGTTCTATCCGCGTGATAAATATCAAAATCCCGAGATCTTCGGATCTTTAAAAACTTTCAAAATCTTGAATTTGGTCCTCGGTTCACGCGGGTTCTCTCATTTTTTGTTCCTCTACGTGCATGCGACTCATAATGCATGCACAGCCTTCGGTTTAGGCTCATCCCATGCAAAAACACCAACCACGTGGCCTCGGCAGCTTCTCTTGCCTCGGCCTCAACCGAAATTATCCCCTTGTTGCATGCAGACTCATTTTAATGCATGGTTGTGTTCAGTGTGGCCAGACGAGCACTATGGAGCCTTCGTCTTCGGCAATGGTGGCCGGGAACTCGAAATAGGTCATCGGGATGCCTCTGGTTCGTCGGCGGTCATCGGGTGGCCTTGGCATGGCCTCGGCACGAGCTCGAGGTAGGAGACGCCTCGGAGCCGTCGGATCAGGTCTTTGGACGGCCTGGATTTGATCGCTAGTGGCGCGATTAGATGAGCGGCTCGGATCGGGCACGCGATGAGACGGACGACCAGGATCTCTTCTGCGGGAAAATCCCGCGTCCCACATCGAAACGGCGAGAGGAATTGCCGCGGTTTATTACCCAGCCGCTCCCTCAACTCGGCAATTGAATATTCTCCCTCCACGGTGCCGCCCTGCACCGTGTTCTCCCTGCGGGCGCGCTCTGCGCCCACTCTCTGCTCCTGCGGGCGCGCTCCTAGCGCCCACTATGCACTCCGGGTGCGCGGGTTTCACCACCGCGTGTCCTCGGGGGCTTATACACGCCCCCCCTGCCTCTCGGGCTGGCCACATGGGATCCCCCCTTGGGCGTGGCGCCTTAGGCCCACATGTGCCTTGGGGGTTGAACCCTTAAGGCTGGCTTGAGATGGCTAATTTTTTTCAAGTAAATAGAACAAGGACTTTGTTAAAAACAAAGTAACCAAGTTCAAATGCCATTCCTTCTTCTAAGCCAAATGCCACTTCAAATTATTCTTCTTCTTCTCCATTTCTTCCATTTCTTCATTTCTTCTTCATAAGAATTCTTCCAATCTCCTCAACATATATTCATTACTTAGGAGGGAAATTCTTGGAGGTACTTCTTCTTCAACCGAACTCCTGAATCACTTAATTCTTCAATGTGCTTCATTGATCTAATCAGAGATCAATTGGATCATCTTCTAATTCACATGCACTAAGTGATAGTGCATGGACTTCATTAATGCACATCATCCACTTAGTAGTTGTGGATGGAACTCCTTTCAACTCCTCATGCATTGTGAAGACAATGCATGGTCTTCAATCAATGTTGTGACTTTGTATCATCAAGATACAAGTTCTATGATCTTAAAGAGTAGCTCAGCAATCGTCAGATGTACATGGAGAATGTTTCAACCACAATTTCCAATACCACTTAGTGAATCTCCTAAGTGACATGCATCTTAGTTCCATGGCCATTCTCCTTCATCACCATCACCATCACATACTTTGACATTCACATCTTGACTCCTTGACATCCATTCATTCCAAGACAACTTCATGCCTCATTGACAACAAATGCAACACAACGCACTTCAATCTCCCCCTTTGTATTTGTTGTCAATACACTCCTTCAGCACATATGAATGGGTCAATATGTGTGCCAATATTTTCTCCCCCTTATTGGCAATCAAATGCAAAGGTGTGGTGTGGTTCACTTTTTCAAAAATCTCTTCCTCCCTTCGAATAACATCTTCTTAAAAAAAATCACTAAGAGAGGGATGATGCCACATGTTCTTCTTTAGCAAAGAACCTTTAGTTAATCAACTCTAAGTCTACTTGGGCTAACCCGGTGTAGAAAACAAGAGTGATGTACCCAAGGTACTCAATGCTGTCCAAAATTCTCTACACATGTGAGATCATGCTTAGGGGTTTGAAATTTTTCAGATATAACAATGAATTTGCTAAATCCTGCACAACTTCACAAAACTCATTAGAAAGTTTAGGTGCAAAGATAAAGCTCCCCCTTTCATCCATTTGTCTTCAATCCATACTCCCCCTTAATTGACAAGATAAACTCAATTAAGAAACAAGGGATGAAAGTATGATTGGAATACCTTCACTTTTCTCAAGATGGTATCAAATCTTAGAATCCCATCTTCTTCAGATTGGATCCCCCTCAAGGGGTGCACTCCATTCTGTCCTAACCATCCTCCAGCTGAGAATGATCATCATCTTCAATTCCCTGCAATGTCAGCACATGTAAATACCAATAGTATAAGGGAATAAGATGGAACCTCCTTGGTTCATCAATGTGAACAACAAGGTTGAGAAGATTCTCTCAACCGAGATGTCCCATTTTCACCAGTCTTCACACTTTCACATTTGATCTTCATTGATGATTGTGCTGGTGTGGTTCTCAAAACATCTTCATGTGAAACCTTCTTCTTCCCTTTTGCTTTAGCAATTTCCAGAACTTCATCTTCAACTCTTTGTAGTTCTCTGGCAAGTTGCAACTGATGTGGCCATATGACAAGTAAATCATTTGGAAGAGTGGCCCCAGTTCTGGAAGTTCCACATGGTTCCTTAGATGCTATCAAGCTACCTTTCTTAGGCAACTTGTTTTCAATCAATCCCTTATGCTTCTTCTGGATTGATTGTCTGTTTGAGTTCAGTCTGCCTCTATTTAGTTTCATGGCTTCTTTACAAAGGTCCATGATGTGTCCTTTCTTTCCACAGTAGAAGCATGTCTTGGTGGTCCTTCTGGATGCATCACCCTTCTTGGATTTGAATTCCAAGGACTTCTCTTCATTCTTCAAAATCTTCTTGGGAGCATCTTCCAATTTCTTATGCTTGCTTCCCAAGGAATCTTTCTGAGCCAGGTTCTGTGATCTTTTCTTCTTTTGATCTCTGGATACAGTTGGAGATTGA
Organism: Viscum album; assembly: GCA_963277665.1. NCBI lineage: Eukaryota > Viridiplantae > Streptophyta > Magnoliopsida > Santalales > Viscaceae > Viscum > Viscum album. The sequence goes on from OY728149.1 coordinate 71,660,797, forward strand.
CATGTATCTTTTTGACCACTTTTGCAATCATCCCAGATGTTGTCAAGTAATCCAAATCTATTTGCAGTAAACAGATGTCTCTGGACCTGTGGATGTTGCTTATTTCCTTCTGGCTTGCTCCCCCTTAGCATGGGCTTCCTCTGTGCTTTGGCATTCAGTGGATTGTACCAACAATCCTTTGCACAATGCCCATACTTGTTACAACACCAGCATTGTCCCACGAATCTTGACCTCTTCAGTCCTTCTGATTGTAGGGTACTTTTCTTGACCTGTTGTGCTGTTTCAGGAGAGCTCTGCTTCTTTACTGTCTTCATCCATATTTGTTTGGAATTATCCTTCCATCCTGCAATTTTTGTGGAAACACAATTAGAAGCATCAGTACAAGATGGTATGGATGGTACCTTCTTTCTAGAAGATGTTGCACTTTTATTAGAGGATGTCTTTCTCTTAGAATCATCCTGCTCAATGCATACTTGAGTAGCAACATTTCTCCTTTCAGCTGACTGGGAGGCTTTGGCTTTGGGTGATTGCATATTTTTCAATATCACCTCTAATTCTAAACACTTCATGTTAAGGGAGTTCTTCTCATCCTCAACATTTCTTAGCTTTCCTTCCCATTTCTCTTTCAGCTGTTTCATTTGGTATTCATGCACCTTCTTTAATTCTTGCAATGAATTGTCCAGCTCCTTCACCAATTTGACTTTTTCTTCGAGTTGAGCATCTCTGACATTCATTGACACTTTGTGCCTCTTTTCCAGTGCATGGAAAACATCTCTGACCATTATTTTAAAGAAATCTTTCTCAGAAAGGCTTCTTTGCAATTCTTCAGCAGTGTCTTCATATCTTTCATTGCAAAGAGATACCGTTTCATCTTTGGCATTTACCAGCTTTCTGAGAGTGTTGGTTATGCCAACCCTTTTAACCAGCTGATCTTCCATAGCATTGGCTTCTTCTTCTAACTGTGATTTTTCTTCTTGAAGATCAAGGATGCCTGTAGCTATACACATTGCAACTTCCTTGGGGACTCTCTTCTGAAGATATTTGATTGCATTTAGAAGATCATTGTTTCTTCCATCTTCATCACAGCTAGAGCAGGCTTCATCAGAAGAATGATAAAAGGAATTGTCATCTTATGTGACTTTCACATTTCTTTCCATAGAAGGAGTTTCTCTGATTGCACCAGCCTTCTTCTTCATCTTCTTTTCCTGTTTCTTCATTCTGTTTTTTAGAGTCTTGGCAGATATCTCCATTTGAGGCTGTTCTTTCATTTCCTAAAATCTGCACTCCATATAGACTCTCTTGGATCTTTTAGAGGCAACCTCCCTCTGATACCAATTGAAGTTCCCAGATCAGTGTGAATCACTGAGAGGGGGAGGGGGTGAATCAATGATCCCTTAAAACGTTTTACTAATTGATTCTTAATCAATTAAACCTCTATGGTTGGTTAAAGCCTCGATCCACTCTTCTTGTATCTCTCAACCTTTCCCGGATAATGCAGTAAATGTAAAGGCACTGGACACAAGGATTTACAAGGTTCGGCACCAAAGGCCTACATCCTTTCCATTCTCTCCCAGCATGGATTCTCCCATTATAACTTGTTAGAATTACAATGGTAGATACAGCTTCCCACCGTATCTCTCCTGAGTCCCACAGGAGGGTCTTTATACTGCGTCCCACAGTGTTACCAGAGTCCCACTGGCCTGATCCAGAATCCCACTGAAGACTTCTTCTCCCTGAGTCCCACAGGGTCTTCTCCTGGCTCCTCGAGTCGCACGAGTAGCTCTTCTTCACTTTAAGTTCTTCAAGTATCCTCAGCAGCCTGGGATAAAGGCTTCTGGCCTTGATCTTCTTCTGATCACTTGTGGTGAACAGGTCTTCTCGTCTTGCTCAGGCTTTATCACCTTCTTCTAAGGATGACCTGGCCTTCACTCTTCAACTACTGAATACTCAGACAACTGATATCTTTAACTTCAGTCTGGTCCAGTCTCACTTCAACTCTACTTCATGCACTGAGTGCATGGCCTTCTCAAATCAAGTAAATAGAACAAAGACTTTGTTAAAAACAAAGTAACCAAGTTCAAATGCCATTCCTTCTTCTAAGCCAAATGCCACTTCAAATTATTCTTCTTCTTCTCCATTTCTTCCATTTCTTCATTTCTTCTTCATAAGAATTCTTCCAATCTCCTCAACATATATTCATTACTTAGGAGGGAAATTTTTGGAGGTACTTCTTCTTCAACCGAACTCCTGAATCACTTAATTCTTCAATGTGCTTCATTGATCTAATCAGAGATCAATTGGATCATCTTCTAATTCACATGCACTAAGTGATAGTGCATGGACTTCATTAATGCACATCATCCACTTAGTAGTTGTGGATGGAACTCCTTTCAACTCCTCATGCATTGTGAAGACAATGCATGGTATTCAATCAATGTTGTGACTTTGTATCATCAAGATACAAGTTCTATGATCTTAAAGAGCAGCTCAGAAATCGTCAGATGTACATGGAGAATGTTTCAACCACAATTTCCAATACCACTTAGTGAATCTCCTAAGTGACATGCATCTTAGTACCATGGCCATTCTCCTTCATCACCATCACCATCACATCCTTTGACATTCACATCTTGACTCCTTGACATCCATTCATTCCAAGACAACTTCATGCCTCATTGACAACAAATGCAACACAATGCACTTCAATCTCCCCCTTTGTATTTGTTGTCAATACACTCCTTCAGCACATATGAATGGGTCAATATGTGTGCCAATATTTTCTCCCCCTTATTGGCAATCAAATGCAATGGTGTGGTGTGGTTCACTTTTTCAACTTCTTCTTCAAAGAGCACAAGGTATGAGCTGCGGCCTACTCCTTCTCCAACAGCCGCACAAGGTACGAAGCCCTCGGGTCTTCTTCTCCACTTGGAACACACACGAGGAAAAGCCTCGGCCTTCTCCTGCTCACACCCGAACACCAACCCAAAGAAGCGCGCAAGTGGTGCAGCCCTACTCTTCTTCCCCACTATCGCGCAAGTCCTCAAGCACTTGAGTGCAAGGAGGCTCGGGTGCGCAAGTGCCACTGCCACAAGGGCGTGCAAGTGTGCACTGGCACCGCGGGGCGCTTCCTCCTGTCGCGCAAATTCACGAGCAGAGAGGGTGACAACCACGAGCGCGCAAGGATGCTGCGGCCCTGGGTACTTCCTGTCGCGCAAAATAAAGACGCGCAGGGAACTCCTTCTTCTTCTTTCACGCAAGGAATGCGCAAAAGGAACTCACGAAGCCAAGGGTGGCTTCGGGCTACTTCGTCGCACAAGTGGGTTGCGCGGGGCTCCAAACTTCGTGAGGCACAGAGGCACACTCACGGGACTCTCTTCAAATTTTCAGCACATCAGCAAAAAGCTCAGAGGTCTCGGCCTCTCTTTATATAGGCAGAGGGGAGGCTGTTCTATCCACGTGATAAATATCAAAATCCCGAGATCTTCAGATCTTTAAAAACTTTCCAAATCTTGAATTTGGTCCTCGGTTCACGAGGGTTCTCTCATTTTTTGTTCCTCTACGTGCATGCGACTCATAACGCATGCACAACCTTCGGTTTAGGCTCATCCCATGCAAAAACACCAACCACGTGGCCTCGGCAGCTTCTCTTGCCTCGGCCTCAACCGAAATTCTCCCCTTGTTGCATACAGACTCATTTTAATGCATGGTTGTGTTCAGTGTGGCCAGACAATCACTATGGAGCCTTCGGCTTCGACAATGGTGGCCGGGAACTCGAAATAGGTCATCGGGATGCCTCTGGTTCGTCTGCGGTCATCGGGTGGCCTTGGCATGGCCTCGGCACGAGATCGAGGTAGGAGACGCCTCGGAGCCGTCGGATCAGGTCTTTGGACGGCCTGGATTTGATCGCTAGTGGCGCGATTAGATGAGCGGCTCGGATCTGGCACGCGATGAGACGGACGACCAAGATCTCTTCCGCGGGAAAATCCTGCGTCCCACATCGAAACGGCGAGAGGAATTGCCGCGGTTTATTACCCAGCCGCTCCCTTAACTCGGCAATTGAATCTTCTCCCTCCACGGTGCCGCCCCGCACCGTGTTCTCCCTGCGGGCGCACTCTGCGCCCACTCTCTGCTCCTGCGGGCGCGCTCCTAGCTCCCACTATGCACTCCGGGTGCGCGGGTTTCACCACCGCGTGTCCTCGGGGGCTTATACACGGCCCCCCTGCCTATCGGGATGGCCACATGGGATCCCCCCTTGGGCGTGGCGCCTTAGGCCCACATGTGCCTTGGGGGTTGAACCCTTAAGGCTGGCTTGAGATGGCTAATTTTTTGCAAGTAAATAGAACAAGGACTTTGTTAAAAACAAAGTAACCAAGTTCAAATGCCATTCCTTCTTCTAAGCCAGATGCCACTTCAAATTATTCTTCTTCTTCTCCATTTCTTCCATTTCTTCATTTCTTCTTCATAATAATTCTTCCAATCTCCTCAACATATATTCATTACTTAGGAGGGAAATTCTTGGAGGTACTTCTTCTTCAACCGAACTCCTGAATCACTTAATTCTTCAATGTGCTTCATTGATCTAATCAGAGATCAATTGGATCATCTTCTAATTCACATGCACTAAGTGATAGTGCATGGACTTCATTAATGCACATCATCCACTTAGTAGTTGTGGATGGAACTCCTTTCAACTCCTCATGCATTGTGAAGACAATGCATGGTCTTCAATCAATGTTGTGACTTTGTATCATCAAGATACAAGTTCTATGATCTTAAAGAGCAGCTCAGCAATCGTCAGATGTACATGGAGAATGTTTCAACCACAATTTCCAATACCACTTAGTGAATCTCCTAAGTGACATGCATCTTAGTACCATGGCCATTCTCCTTCATCACCATCACCATCACATCCTTTGACATTCACATCTTGACTCCTTGACATCCATTCATTCCAAGACAACTTCATGCCTCATTGACAACAAATGCAACACAATGCACTTCACAAATAATAACATGTAATAACTAATTTAATATTGACTGAATGTACAATACCATACTTTAATTTTTGTGTCAAAGCCTTGTGATAGGACATAGGGGCTAACTGTAATCGGACCCCAACCTGGAGATCCTTTGTAACCGGACTCCAGCCCAAAGAGCCTCTATAACCAGACTCCATCCTGGAGAGCCTCAACAATCGGTCTCCAACCTAGATGGTCAGCTATAATCAGAACCCATCCTAGAAGGTTTACATTTACCGGTCCACTACCCGTAACATACTAGTCCAATAAATTCATCTTAAGAAAAGGTTAAAATATAACATAAACATTCATATTAAAACTAGCATATGAGATGTAAATAATTTATCCACAAACCATGAATGGAATAAAAATAACTCATCCATAGTAAAAAATATCACAAAAACTTATATATAATATGGAATATTTGTATCATAATAAATAATCTTCAAACAACTGTAAAATTTATCAAAGGTTGTTGACATAGATGAAATCAAAACTATTTGAGAGAAATATCTCTTTCTATTTTGATATCATTTAAGAGTCACATAATTATAAAGAAAATATTTATATTGAAAATATTATTATAATCTTGTTAGGGAAACTTAGATAATGTTATAATGGTGGAGAATAGCCGCACACGCCGTATAAGTTAAAAAACATTCTTACCTAAATTTCGTTGAAAAGGACATAAGTTGCCTTATGTGTAAAACAACTGAAATATTCATTTCAAACCATTTTATAAAAAGTTAAACAAGGGTATAAATTACGTTAACCCATAGTTCAGTAAATAGAAAAAATGTTTTGGAATACATATTTATGAAACATGGATGTGGATGATAAAGACCTCCTGGTAGATACATACAAAAAAACAATCTCAGATAATAAAGAGATTGTAAAATTTACCCTTACCCATTTGGTAACATACGAGACATACACCCCATGAATGAAGTATCATACAATGAAGATGTAAATATAGATAAATTAAAGTTTTTTACACATGGAATACAATTATGGGTTGTACATACACCACACAAAATGAAATAGTGGCTAAATAGCACGAATCTCACATGAATAATGAGTGAGATGAAAACCCCTTACCTTGTTCTTTTCCTTGGTCGAAGATAGGATAAAAACCTATATAATGTTAAAAAAAATTTATTAAATTATGTAAGAACCATATACATTAATATGATTTCATATATGATCTTATAATATTTCATTATTAATAATATTTCAGTAGTATCCTCATTTCGGGTGTTAACTGATTTGTTTTCCTTTATATTGTTTGTTACGTAGGTTATGTTTTTGAGGAAACGATGTATCTAATTCATATTACGGATTATATTATGTATTTAAAAATTATTTTTAATCATCAAATGAATATTAGTATTGATTGGAGATGATGGGGAAGGAATCTCATCACGTTCTTGCAGACGGTAATCTGTACGTACGCTCGAGCGACAATATCATTCTTTTTATACTAAAATAGTATATAATTGGATGGTATATCATATATAAAGAATAATAATCTTGTTAAATTTATTATTTACATCATTTATACTCATTATTATACCAATCCAAATGATTAAGTGGTTGAATAACAAAAACACCACGACATGGAGAGGACAAGCCGTGCATACGCACGTATAGTGACATGTCATTCATTGGATGGATAAAATAATGAATATGGTTGTAAATTTTTTATAATTACATCAAATTATATATAAAATGATGGATTCATTATTTTATAATCGAAAAAATAAATAAAGAGCAAGTGGAAGATGAATATAAATTGAAAGAGGTGATGAAATATTTACCTCTTCTTCGGGTTATTCCTTTTGATTCGAAAAACAAAATCCTTGGGTTGGATTTATGATTAAATTAAGGCCTCTAGGATGAAGGGAGGATAGTTGGGAGGATATTTTGGTTGGGGCTGGCCGAGCCAAAGGGTTTTGAAAGTGTTAATTTGATAGAATGGGAAGTGTCCTTTTATAAGAGGGGTGGGAGGAACCATAGGAAAAGATTGAAATATTATTTTATAATAAAATTATTTTCATTTTATATGGCCTCAAAAATGATTTATTTTAAGGAAAATATGGGTATTGGTCGCAAAACCTCACATCCAAGTGCTTTTTTATTGGTTTAGGTCACTATATTAACTTTATCTTTTAAATTTATGTCTAAGATAAATAGTTTTACATTTACCATGTCTCTTTATATTTTTAATGTTTATGGTTAATAAACATACAATAAACTTCCAAGAGAACCTAAAGTGGTTCAGTAATGAATCATATAATATTATATAATACCTTTGGACAAACCTTATATTTTTAGGAAAATAATATCAATTAATAATATAATATATTTTTTTAAAACCATTATTTGTCAATTTTGACAATATTTGCTATTTTGTTTTTGTTAAATTAATAACAACATTATTACTGAAAAAAATCATTTAATCAACCCTAAAATGTCATAATAACTGATTAAATTAGTGTAATTCATTAAATGTCTTTAAATATATTTATATGCATATTTATAATATCAATTATTTTAATGTTCCATTAATAATGTAATTACTGCATCATCATTGTGTCATAAATAAATTTAATTACATAATGTCTAAAAATTATAAATAAAATAAAATTATATAGGATATCGTTTTATATTTCTAATAAATATTTATAGTTGAAGAGATAACATATATATATCTTTTCAAAAAATGTTTTAATAATAAATATACACTTATGTGATTTTTGTATTTACATTAACATAATTAATATAAAGTGTCATCATCACTTACAAGTGGCTCCATTGGGTCCCTTAATCTCCCCAAATATTCCCATGGTCGTATATGAATCATAAAATAGGGTTCTAACATGTGATAAAGTAATTTAATGTTATTATAACATTATTTGTATACCCATATTAATCATATTTATCCTTTAACCATGGTAAATAAAATATTTACCGAAGTAATTATTCAAAATGTACAAAAATAAATGATACCTATTTAAACAATATTGACCTCCTGATTCTAAATATGGAATCTATTTTTATAAATTCAAATCACAGTAGTGGAATAAATTAATTTAAAATTAATTTCTATTGTCAAAACAAAAAGCGTGTTTTTATGAAATAAAAACTATCAAAAGATTGACACTTTCTTATATCCAGTTTAAATGTGAAATTACGTCCAATGACCAACATTGGATTAAATAGTAAAAATATAATCTAATTATACTGAAAAACAACTCAATATTATAACTTATCACAATAAATTATTTTGATTAAACAAGATTATTTTAATTAAAATTTAGTATTTTCTACTATTTATCAAAAATTGAATGATTTCAGAAAAATACCAAAACATCACCCTATGCTAATTTTAATATTTTAAATCAAAAAATGATGTTTATTTTGAATAAAAAATTTATAAAATATAAAAAATTTGGTATTACTATTTATTACGAGTAGTTTGATTGGTCGCGGTGTGTTATAATCTCGAAGTTGCATAGGATGCAAGCTGTTGCATTATTCAAAGGGATACATACCATGGAATATTGGGTTATTACATTCTACCCTAATTTAATAAATTATTTCCTAGAAATTTGAGATTGTTTTTTGAAAATAAATGTTTGAAAATAGACAAATACCATTTTGGAGAACCCACAACAGAAATAGGGTTAAAAAATTTATTTTTTATAAGATGGAATGAGAAATAAGGAACTAACTAGCAAATTAGGGCTTCGAATAAGAGAACATTATTGGAAATTATAGACACATAAATAAAGGAAAATGTAAATATTTATATGGAGTGATTGATTTCATCAATCAAAAAGTGTAAAATTGAGGGCCTCAAATCAATCAATCTATGATGATTTAAAATAACATCAGTTCAACAAAACATAGGGTATTAAGATGTAACTTTTTTAGTTTTAATATCCCTTACATAAAGTTTAAGAATAAATTTATTCCAGTAATAAGAGAATATATATATATATATATATATATATATATATATATACCTGACAAGTAGAGTTTCATCCTTCTACAAATTTCAACCGAAAACTCATCTTTCGCTAAAAATGATAATAGAACTCAAACCTATTTTATTTATCTTAATCATATAAGGTAAAAAATATGAACATATACCATTTAAATGATGAAAACTATTTTGTAATAACCAGGGACTTTTTGTAGGTTAGTGGTACGAAATAAAGCATTTTCACAATTTGGTTGTGGGTTATATTCCTACAGCTTTGTCCGACTCCATGGGTTATCGCCCGACCCACAGGTTATCCTATTCCAAAAACTATAGTATTATAATATTCCAAAATTAATCTTAAGAAATGTTTTAACATTAAACAATACTATCCCAAATTCAACTTAATCCATTCCAACTGTTATAGATATCCAAAATTCCTATGTCCAAAATCTCTCTAAAAGGTCTCTAAATTCAATAATCTATATCAAATTCCCCAGAAAAATTATAGTTTCTCTTATTGAAACATACTGAAAATATGATTTCCTTAATCATATTAAAACCGTAATGAAAACAATATGTGCTGCAGTTCAATCCTTATATATATTTCACATTATTCTTATAACGAAAATATAATTCTTGAGTGAAAAAACACAAATTCATTAATTATTCCACTTCAACTATTATGACAACATATGTTTGGAATTTATCTGTTGGCCTTTTCTAAGGTACGTTTCCTTATAACTTAGGACATTCATTTTCATACTGCCCCATTTCTCTACAATTTTATCATTCAACATTGAAATCAACATTATTTACCTTGAAATCTCGATTTTGGTGGCCTTTTCACCACAATTGTAATAGTATATCATTACTTTTAGGCAAGTACCAGGGTGTTTCATCTCATAATTATCACATAATATAAAATTCCACATTCTCTTTTCCCCTTTATCTGTCTCTTTCTCCACCGTTCTCTTCTTCTCTTTGTTTACTTTATTGTCGTAAGACTTAGATAATTCCTTTTCTGTTTTGATAGCACCTGTGACAATATCTTCGTACGAAGAGATGGATTGTGAGACTAATTCATAATGGAGAAATGGTTTTAAACCATCAAGGAAACGATCAATCTTACTCATTGGTATTTGTATATAATCTATTGGATGCCTTGTTATCCTTTTAATGTTATACTCATACTTTGTGACCTTCTCATCATCTTTTTTCCCGAGCCATAGAAATTTTCTTTCTATATCCGCTCGACGGTCATGAGTAATGTATTTTTCTAAAGAAAATCACTTTAAACTCTCTCCATTATGTACTTGATACTTCTTCATCTTCCATTATATTTTGAATCAATGACCACCATTTATCATAATCTCCAGTGAGGCGATAAACTTACATAACCACTTTATCCCTTTTGCTACTCCCCATAACATTAAATATTTCTTCTATGGAACTTATCCATTGCTTAGATACCAATGGATTTTTACTCCCATTTAATGTTGGCGGTTGTTTCTTCATAAATCTATCTATCATTGATCCTCCACGTTGTGGATCAGGGTGCTCTATACGCGTAAGCTTATTATTCATTACCGGAGGGAGTTGTCCCAGTATGGTGATAAGCATATCAACACTAGTTGCATCAACATCTCAGCTATAATTATCTTGATTTAGAGGGAAATCCCTACAAGAATTACATGCATTTATACGGTTTCCCTTCCTTCCACTAGGCTCCATTTATAAACAACCGCATAATCTAGATTATTTTATGAATCAAAATACATTATTCCATATTTGTAAAACACTTAACATGAACTAAAACTTTTATGGATATAATCCATAATCATAGAAAATGTTTTCCTTGGAGAATTATATACTCATAAACCCTTTATAATGTTTATTAATGAAAAGAAAAATTTTCCTAAGCATATCTCTCTGGTCTGTCATAACCAATAGTTTAGTAAGGCCCATTATCATGCATATGTTCCCGTTTCTGTCTAGCTCCAAGAGGTGTTTTTGGTTTTACCCCTATGTACATCTGTGCTAGAGCCGCCTCTACCTGCTCATATCTAGAGGAGGATGTATTCTTTGGAAAACCAACAAAATCTTTACAATACCAAAATTCTAGGATTTTCTTATATAATATTCCTCAATGTCTATATTAGGGTACTGTTCTCTAATCTGAGTTTTTCTAAATCTAGTTTCCTATGATTTTACTAATATTCCTCTGATACCAACTGTAACACCCTAACCCCAGTTACCCAGAGTCGGTGCATTATTTTAATATATTGGCATGATTAAAAGGAATTAAGTCTCAAGGACCGATCAGTTTAGAATTATTATAAAATATATTACAAACAGGAACTTCACATTATAATTTCAAAGTTAAAACATAGCTCAAATAGTTCTTCAAGGACTTAATTAGTCTCGTAGCATAACCCTGCATCTCAAACATAAAACACATCATGGGATCCTAGGAAAAATACTACATAAAAAAGGGGTGATCTCAGATGCTCTGTAAGGGTAAATAATTTAGCGGAAGCAATAATCATTTATGTCAAGTTGTGTAATAAAAAATATAACCTTGTAAACATAATCTTGAACATAATATGACAATAATAAATCAAAAATTACCATATAAGCATGCCCTTGGATATTTTCTATTAGAATAATCACATGTAATAAATAATTTCATATTGAGGGAATGTACAGTACCCGACATTATTTTCTGTGTCAATTCCTCATTCTAGGACCTAGGTGCTAACTAAAATCGTTCCCCAACCCGGATAGCCTTTGTAATCAGACTCCAACCCAGAGAGCCTTTGTAATTGGACTCCAAATCGGAGAGCCTCTATTATTGGACTCCAAATTAGAGGTTCTGCTGTAACAGGACCCCAACCTAGAGGGCTTACTTTTACCGGTCCTTAACCTAAAACATACTTTTCTAATACATTCATCATAAGAAAAGGTGGAAATATAACACAAACATTCATATTAAAACTACCACACTAAATTTCAATAAATTATCCATAAATCATGAATTGAATAAAAATAACTCATCCCCATTCAAAAATATAACAAAAATATAAATAAAATATGGATGATTTGTATTATAAAAATTAACTTCAAACAAGTGTAAAATTTATCAAAGGATGATGACATAGATGAAATCCAAACTATTTGAGAGAAATATCTCTTTATATTTTTAAATAACTTAAAAGTCACATAATTATAAAGAAAACATTTATATTGAAAATATTCTCATAATATTTTAAGGGAAACATCAACGATATTATAATGATGGAAAATAGTCGCACCCGCCATATAAGTTAAAAAAACATTATTAACATAATTTCATTGAAAAAGTCATAAGGTACCTTGTTTGGAAAACGACGGGATGATTCCATACAAACCATTTTATAAAAAGTCAATCAATGGTATAAATGAATTTAACCCATAGTCTAGTAAATAGTTAAAATGTTTTGGAATATATTTTTATGAAACATGGATGTGGATGATAAATAGGTCCCAATAGATACTTTTGTAAAAACAACCTCGTATAATTAAGAGACTGTGAAATTCACCCTTTCCAACATGGTAACTTACGAAACATACACCCCATGAAAGAGGAATAATACAATGAAGATGTAAATACACATTTATTAAAGTGTATTACACAACGAAAACAATTATGGGCAGTACATACACCACACAAAAGAAAATAGAGGCAATATAGCATAAATCTCACAATAATAACGAGTGAGATGAAAACCCCTTACCTTGTTCTTTTCCATTATAGAGTGTATGTTAAACTTTTATATAATGGTGAAATAATTGTTATTAAATTATTCAAGAACAATATACATTAATAATATATCATATATGATCTTCTAATATTGTTCTGTTAATGATATTTCAGTAGGATCATCATTTCAGGTGTTAACCGATCGTTTTCCATTATATGATTTGTTATGTATGTAATGTTTTTTTTGATATGATTTATCTTATTAATATTATAAATGATATTATGTCTTTAAAAAATATTTTTTATCATCAAATGAAAATTATTCTTGAATGGGAACGATGGTGAATGACTCATATCGCGTTCGTGGTGACGGTAATCTGTACGTACACATGAGTGAAAATATCATTATATTTATGTTAAAATAGTATTTAATTGGATGTTATATCATATATAAATAATAATTATCATGTTTTATTTATTATTGAAATCATTTATACTCATTATTATACCCATCCAAATGATGAAGTATCTGAATAACAAACTACACCATGACGTGGAGACGGTAAGTCGTACGTACACATGTATGGTACATGTCATTCCTAAGATGGATAAAATAATGAATATGGTTGTAAGATTTTTATTAAAACATAATAGTATATAGAAGATACTGTATTTATTCTTTTGGAATATAAACAACAAAGAAGGAGAAAGTTTAAGAATAAAAGGACTTAAAAGAGGTGATGAAATATTTTCCTCTTCTTCGGGTTATTCCTTTTTATTTGACCAAAAGGGCTCCATAGGTCGGATTTATGACTAATGTAAGGCCACTATGATGAAGTGAGGAATGTTTTTGGAATATTAGGGATGGGGTTGGCTGATCCAAATGTCTTTGAAGGAGTAAATTTGAGGGAAGGGGAAGTTCCCTTTTATAAGAGGGGTGACAGGAACCATAGGAAATGATTGAAATATTATTTTATAATAAAATAATTTTCATTTTCTAATGGCTCAAAAATTATATATTTATAGGATATGGTGGGTATTGGACGAATAACTCTCAAACAACAGGTTTTAGATATATTTGTGTCACTATATTAACATTATCATTTAGATTTAATTCTTAGTTAAATAGTTTGACATTTACCATGTCTAGTTGTAATTTTATATTATATGGTTAACAAACATAATATAAACCTCCAACCGAACCTAATGTGGTTAATTAATAAAACATATAATATTATTTAAGACCTTTTTCTGACCCTTATATTTTTAGGAATAGAATATCAATTAATAATAAATTTTTTTTTTGAAAAATTATTTTATGTCAATTTTGACACTATTTACTATTTTGTTATTCATAAATTCATCAAATAATTATTACTTATAAAAACTTTCATTTACTAAATTAAAAGTTATCATATTAACCTTGAAAATTAATTGAATTCATTAATAGTCTCAAATTAAATTTATGTGGATATTTATAAAATCAATTATTTTAATCTTTAATTAATTAGGTAATTACTGCAACATCATTGTGTCATAAATAATTTTATCTATTTAATATAAAAATTATAAATAAAATTTCATTACGTAGGAAATATTATTAAATTTCAAATGAATATTTATAGTCGAAGATATAACATATATATCCCTATGTAAAAAGTTTTTTACTAAAAGATATATGCTTATGTAATTAATTTTTTTTACTTTAACTTAATTAATCTAAAGTGTCATTATCACTTAAATGTGGCTGCCTGGGGTCCCAAAATTGACAGAAGGATTTCCATGGTCGGACATGTATCATCCAATAGGGTTAGTACACTTTTTAGGGTAATTTAATTTTATTATAATATTATTTGATTTACCCTTATTTACTGGACTTACCCTTTGACCATGGAAAATAAAATATTTAAGGAAGAAATTATTTAAAACGCCTAAATTTAAAATTTACTTATTTACACAATATGGACCTCTAGATTCTCACTATGGAATCCATTTATTCAAATTCAAAACACAAAAGTGGTTGAAATTAATTTAAAATTAATCCACGTTGTCAAAAAAAGTGTGTTTTTATGAAATAATAACTATCAAAAGATTGACACATGATTATGTCCAGTTAAAATGTGAAATTATGTACAAGGACCAAAATTGTAATAAATTGTAATAATATAATATAATTATAATTAAAAACCACCCAATACTATAACTTAGAACTATCAATTTTTTTGATTATAAAATATGTTTTTCATTAAAATTTATTATTTTTCAATATCCATAAAAAATTGAATGTTATCAGAAAAATACCCAAAACTCACCCTAATATAAATATGATATTATGAATATAGAAATGGAGTTAATTTTGAACGATAAAATTTATAAAATTTCAAAAATTGGGTATTAATATTCATAATGGACAGTTTTATTGGTATAAGTATGTTAGAATCTCAAAGTTGCGTATGATGCAAGCTGTTGAATTATTCAAATCGAAATGTACCATGGAAGCTTGGGGAATTACATTTTATCCACCTAAAGATCCTATAATTCATTTAATTCCATTGAAATCTTTCCCAAAATTATGTTTCAATATATTACGCCATAATTTTCTCTAATAAATGGTTCTTACTTCATCCAACATCAGGACAATCTATTTGTTACGAATTTACATTAAAATAATTGAGAGATACATTTTTAGATCCCATCTCTATTATTGGATACCTCTGTTGTACCTCTCGAACCCCTCGAGGTTTGATTTTCATGATCACAATCACCCTCTTTCTTATCTTACTTGTTTTTAAGTGTTTGTGTTGATAGGCACAAGGTTGCCAAGAAAATGGCCCAAGAAAGAATCAAGAAGTGGACTGAAATCCAGACCACCGGCCAGCCGGTGGCACACCACCGGCCAGCCGGTGGCACCTGCACTCAAGAGGGAGCCACTGCCTTACCACCGGCCAACCGGTGGCCTCAGCACCGGCCAGCCGGTGGCACCCAGACTGAACAGGGTTTGCTACTGCCTCACCACCGGTCGACCGGTGGCTCTGGCACCGGTCGACCGGTAGAGCCTGGACCAGAATTCTCAGCCACTGTCAAGGCACCGGCCAGCCGGTGGCCCTGTACCGGCCAGCCGGTAGCACTGGTCAAACTAGCCGTTGGCTTTGACCAGTCAACTCCAAAAGCCTCCCAACGGCTCCGAGGCCTTTTCCAACGGCTCCAAAGCCCTCCAACGGATACTTGAAGGTTCCTAGCCTATAAATAAAGGCCTAGGAAGCCCCGGAACGTCACCCAAGCCACCGGACACATTGTTGATCTTTTTGGCGAAGCTCCGGCGGATTGTTCCAAGAGAACCCCAAGTGCTCCACCCATTTCCACATCCAAGAGCACCACTCAAGAAGCTTGGGAAAGCACGCTACATCAACTCCATCATCCAATTGGCGCCCAAGTCTTCCCAATCACGGTTTTTCGTGTTTTATTTATTTTGAGCTTCAATTTGAGTTTGTGCCTACAAACTCCCAATTTTCTCATCCCCTCTCTTCTTTGGGTTCTCACACCACCACTAAGGTGTGAAGATGTTTTCTCAAGCTTTTCCTTTAAAAGGCTTGTGTCTCGGTGAGCTAGTCTTCACCCGTAAAAAGACTAGTGGGTTATTGCTTAACCATTAAAAGCATTGGGTTCTTGCTAAACCACTAAAAGCAAGCTGTAATAGGTCCTAGTGCTACCTCAAAGCCTAGTGGGTTTCTTGCTAAAACCATTGAAAAGAAAGCGGTAGGAATCTCTCAACGGTTGAGTTGGGAGCGGAGACGTAGGCCCGGTTTTGGCCGAACTCCGATATCAATTTCTTGTGTCTTGCCTTATTTATTTCCGCTACATTTCAACATTGTTTTTAATTTGTTTATCCTTTTTTTTAAAAGGCAATTCACCCCCACTCTTGCCATCTTCCCTTGTTTCTTCCGACCCAACAATTGGTATCAAAGGGAGTATTTGAATAATTCCCTAACCGGTTTCAAATCAAAGATCCTTTTTGATGGCTTCTACCGCTTCAACCTCTTATGCCCCCGAAGGCTATTCATTGGGTCGTGCTCCATTTTTTGATGGAACCGACTATTCTTTTTGGAAAACCCGCATGACCACTTTTCTTAAAAGCATTGGTTATCCTATTTTTAAAATTGTCATGCATGGTTATTCTTTTTCTAGTAAAGATGAATCTCAATGGACCCCCGTAGACATTGCAAATTTCGAGCTTGATGGCAAAGCCATGAATGCTCTACATTGTGGGCTAGACCGAAATGTTTTCAATTGTATTTCTTCTTGCACTACTTCTTACGATCTTTGGAAATGTTTAGAACTAACCTATGAAGGAACTAGCGACGCTCCAAAGAAAGAATCCGATCAAAAGCAAGAACCCGTCAAAAATCTAGAACCCGACGAAAAGATCAAGCCCGTTTGCCCACTTCACAAGAAAAGGGCCAAGAAAAAGGAGAAGAAGAAGGCTTCAAAGGCAACATGGAGTGATAGCTCCACCTCTTCATTCTCCTCCTTCTCCTCGAGCGACCAAGGTAAAAAATGCCTAATGGAAAAACATGAGGTATCTTCCTCCTCTTCCTCCTCCTCCTCTTCTAGTTCTTCAAATTCTTTCAATCATTTGTCATATGAAGAACTCCAACATGTGCGAGACCAATTAGAGAATGGTTTTCACGAACTCTCTTCAAAATTTGTTGCTTTAAAAAAGTCTTTCAAAAAACTTTCCTCCGAAAAAGACCAACTTCTCAAAGAGAAGGAGGAACTCACCCTTAAAATCCAAAATTTTCCAAATGTTGATTCCATGGAATCAACCATCAAAGACCTTAGAGAGACCCTAGCCAAGTTCACCCAAGGTGAACAAAATTTGAACAATTTGCTTGGCTCACAAAGGGTTTCCCGAACCACCAATGGACTTGGCTATACCAACCAAGCCTCCTCCTCCCATGCTCAAACTGTTTTTGTAAGGGGGAGCTCCAATTATAAATTTTGTAATTATTGCAAGAAAACCGGGCACCTTATTTATGAATGTAATTGTAAAAACGCCCGGTATGGCCAACCCAAATCGATTTTCTATTCCGATGAATTTTATAGGAGAAGACCCGCCATGAGGCAAGTGTGGATTGAAAAATCCCTCTTAGCGAGTCTCTCCGGGCCTAAAATCATCTCGTTCCAAAATCCCTCTCCCCGGTGACTTTTTGTTTTTATTTAGGGGGAGTTAGGATCTTTTAAGCTTTTTTAATTTTAAAACTTTCAATTCAAACTGTTATTCAATTTTCATTTCAAAATTTTCAACAATTGGTATTATTGTCAATTGGTTTAAAATCTTGTTTTTCAAATAAATCCCTCAATCAAGTTTTATGCCCCATTCTATTTTGATAATCACAAAGGGGGAGAAACTTCTTGATTGATTAGGGGAGAATCATTTTTATCTTGCTTAGCATTTCCTTTCAATTTCAGTTTTTTACATTAATTATTTTGGTGATTGTGATCATCAAAATAGGGGGAGATTGTTGTACCTCTCGAACCCATCGAGGTTTGATTTTCATGATCACAATCACCCTCTTTCTTATCTTACTTGTTTTTAAGTGTTTGTGTTGATAGGCACAAGGTTGCCAAGAAAATGGCCCAAGAAAGAATCAAGAAGTGGACTGAAATCCAGACCACCGGCCAGCCGGTGGCACACCACCGGCCAGCCGGTGGCACCTGCACTCAAGAGGGAGCCACTGCCTTACCACCGGCCAACCGGTGGCCTCAGCACCGGCCAGCCGGTGGCACCCAGACTGAACAGGGTTTGCTACTGCCTCACCACCGGTCGACCGGTGGCTCTGGCACCGGTCGACCGGTAGAGCATGGACCAGAATTCTCAGCCATTGTCAAGGCACCGGCCAGCCGGTGGCCCTGTACCGGCCAGCCGGTAGCACTGGTCAAACTAGCCGTTGGCTTTGACCAGTCAACTCCAAAAGCCTCCCAACGGCTCCGAGGCCTTTTCCAACGGCTCCAAAGCCCTCCAACGGATACTTGAAGGTTCCTAGCCTATAAATAAAGGCCTAGGAAGCCCCGGAACGTCACCCAAGCCACCGGACACATTGTTGATCTTTTTGGCGAAGCTCCGGCGGATTGTTCCAAGAGAACCCCAAGTGCTCCACCCATTTCCACATCCAAGAGCACCACTCAAGAAGCTTGGGAAAGCACGCTACATCAACTCCATCATCCAATTGGCGCCCAAGTCTTCCCAATCACGGTTTTTCGTGTTTATCTTTTTGAGCTTCATTTTGGGTTTGTGCCTACAAACCCCAAACTCTTTTCTCATCTCCCTTTCTTTGGGTTCTCACACCACCACTAAGGTGTGAAGAGGTTTCTTCAAGCCTTTCCTTTTAAAAGGCTTGTGTTCGGTGAGCTAGCCTTCACCCGTTAAAAAGGCTAGTGGGTTCTTACTAAACCATTAAAAGTAAGTGGGTTCTTGCTTAACCACAAAAAGCAAGCTGTAATAGGTCCTAGTGCTACCTCAAAGCCTAGTGGCTTTCTTGCTAAAACCATTGAAAAGCAAGCGGTAGGAATCTCTCAACGGTTGAGTTGGGAGCGGAGACGTAGGCCGGGTTTTTGGCCGAACTCCGTTATCAATTTCGTGTGTCTTGTCCCTTTACTTTCCGCTGCATTCATTTCACTTTGATTTTTAAATTGTTAATCAATTTTTTAAAAGGCAATTCACCCCCCCCTCTTGCCATCATTCTCGTTTGTTCCGACCCAACAACCTCTACCCCAAAAAAACATCAAAATATAATTTATTTCTAAATAATACATAAAGATAAGATATAATGTGTCAACATAAATATTACATACTATTTTTCATTTACTATTATCCTCCCATCCAACAACCATTAAACACATTATAACCATATTTATATTAATAAATTCATAAATAATATACTAAATTATTATAATATTGATGGTATAAATATTATCTATTCACATCAAATTCTACCAAAAAAATGAAAAATTTATCTTCTGCGTATATGGTCTATCATTTCCAGGAATGACACGTTTCGGTTTTCATCCACCCAAATCAAGGGTGCTTCTTGAAATATGTTTTTTGAGTAGTAATATTATTTATCCCTTAATTTATATTTATAAAACATACTTTTTGAATAATAAAATTTTTATTTGACCTTAGTAATCATTATAACATTATGCATCCCAAAATTCATAATAAGGGGAAAATATTTTTATTCATACCTATGTAAAATTTTAAGATTCAATAGGATATATTATAATTGAAAATAATTTTAATTTATTTAAATAATAAAATATCAATAATGTCATTACACATTTGGTAAAATGATATTAAAACTACCCCATCTCAGAATCACTCATTAATAAAGATAGGGCCCAATTTGGGTCGCTGTAACTACTTAATAGAAAAATAACATGATTTGTTTTCATGGATGAAGATGAAAACATTGTTATTAGAAATAATGTAATCGATTTTGAAATAATATTTATATAATTTTACACGTTTTATTGGAATTTTAGAATATTATATAAGAAACAAAATAACTAGTTATGAATTCTGAAACAATTATTTTTGTTGATTTTTTCATCATTGATTATAACTAAATATACCATAGAAAGAAAATATTGAATTATAATGTTCCATGGAATATCTATTCTAGTATTGTATATCTTATAATATTTATATTATTTTTAAAATCAATAGATACAAAAACCTTTTTTATGAAACTATTTAAAATTAAAATCGATTACCTTCACCTAGTATTAAATATAGGTAAAAAATAAATAATATATTTGTGTAATGATTGACTAAAAATGAGGAGAACAAATATATATTTCTATGAATAATGTTTCATTTTATGAATTTAATGATCTTATTTCAATTATTAGGAATACTTTTGCAAGTATTGAATGAATCAGGATCCGTGTAATGATATTCTTCTGAAACTACTCTCTCTGAGACATTATTGGTATTATAAAACCAAAATCATTATGTGGTGTGTATATATCATATTTAAGATATAATTTCATGAATTATCATTTATTTTATATATATAAGAGTTTTATTTAATATCCCACCCATTTAAGGGGTTTGGATAAAGGGTTACTCAAATGAAAATAATTTTCATTGTATAAATTATAATTAATTGTGAAATATTACATTTTATGCACAATGATTACATTTTATGGTGGTATGTTGATGTTCAATCCCCAGAATATTATATAAATGTTTTCATTGTAATTCATGGGATTATCAAATCCAAATCATGTTTATTTATTTAATTGTCTATTGAATCAAGTGTTTACCCATTCATATGATTATTTAGAAACCGAATTTTCATTTATTGATGTATGACCATTTATATGGAATGATTTCATATATATGGGTTAAATTCATACCCATATATTATAATACTCAGTATTATTTAATTCATTACATTTTAACATCATAAACAAATTTTTATATTTTTCAAGCAACATGGAATATATAACTGGTATGTTATATTGATTATTTATCTGTCATTCCAGGTGTTAAAATGCTTCATCATGAGCTCAATCCTTCAATTATTTGGTCTCATGCCATCAATAATTATTACATGGTATTTTATAATTGTATTTCTAAAAATTTATGTTTAATAAAAATGAATTTCATTTTTCTCCTTAATTTTTTAATAAATGTGTTTTGGAAATAATAGAAAGGGTTTTTTATTTCACATTTAAATGTCCTTCCACCAATCCTAATTTCTAAAATAAAATCATTATGTAATTTATACGATCTATTATTAGAGAATATTTTAAATTTAATATTTTTTTAAAATCGTTAATCTCACCATTTAAATAGTTACCTTTGAACGAGATATGTAAAACAAATTACATCAATGCAAAAATAATTCTCTAAAATATCATTAAATATTTCATTTTATCTCCCATTTTTATTTTCATATGGATTTATCATAATAGGGTTCCTTTTTCATTATATTACATTTGATAAAAATATATATGATATGATTAAAGAGATTAATTATTTTTATTTATGTAATTGAATTCTTGATTCCCTCTTATTTATATTGATTGAAGAATTATTTATCTAGGTTTTTTTCATATATTTCAACATATATATAGTATACTATTATAACACTTGGATAATAATATTTTGAAAAAAACAACCATATTTCCTTAAATGTAATATTATCATAATATTATAATATTGAAATAGAATTGTAATCATGTATTTATAAGGTGTGAACATATCATTTTTATATAATTCATATTTTATGATTTTTACTGAAAAATAATGTTATTATGTTAATGTGGGGAAATAATTTGGTATTTAGTGTGTGCATATTCCATTATGAGATGATTATTTTAATTTTAAATTTCAATTGCCTAAGTATATATATTCATTAAATATATTATTTATTCCATTTATTAATGAGGGGAAAATTATTGAAATTCATTATGATTATCGATAGAAAATGTAGTTTGATCAAGAATTGAAATACAGTATCATTCATTATAATTTTTTCATACATTATTCAATATGGGTTTTCATATTAGACTGTATGATATTTCATGTTGACTCAAATAGATAATTAATTTCGATAAAATAATATATAGGTGTTTCCCTAAATTATACATCCCACTGATGTCTCTATTCATCGCATGAGTAAAAACCAGTTGGGATTTAGTGTATACATATCCCCATGACATGACTATGTATTACATTAGTACATGATAATAGGTTATTGATATCTATTATTATGAACTAAATTAGTATGATTTCAAAAAAATGTTATGCAGTTTTTCATTTATTTTCATTTATATCACACATTTTTCATTTTTTATTTTTATTGGTTCATATTGTATACTTTATTTTATCATAATATTTATCCCATGATTATTCAATTACTAATTAGTTATATGATTCAATCATCAAGTGTTCTACATCTACATTTACTTGTATATTACATCACTAAGATATAATTAAGTTTAGTAAATTTGACACGTTTTTATGATAGATAATGTAAATGGATTTAATGGGTATGTTGAAGACATATCATGAACATAGTAGTTCAATATATATTGAAAAAAAATTACATTAGTTAAAATATTATTTAAATTCACTGGACTATATTTTTTCCAAATTATTTAATACAAATCATATTATTATATCCATTTTATTTCATATATTCAATAATAAATATGTATTTTTTTAATTAAGGATGGGTACATCCAGGATTTCACATCTGGTATCAAATCATGTATATAGATTATGATTTTATGAGCACTGGAATCATGATTTTGGGTTTAAGGAATCATAAAATAAAACATTATAATCCGAATAAATTCATATATCTTGGATTATATATTTATCACCAACCATTTAAGATATATAATCCTATGTAATAATAAATAACATCCAAAAATAGACGAAACTACCATTGGAGGTTTAAAATCATCATTAAAAAGAAATATAATCATAAGATCGTTTGAAATAAAATATTTTACATCTGTTCATTATTAATTTATATGGTCTTGATAGAGATATTTTCTATCTAGGACCCATATCATATATATTAAATTATTTGCATAATCACATGATTATTTGGATGTACATTCCAATAAAATTCTGTCAGTGAGGAGAAAAGATCTGAAATTTCATCATAATACCATTAGATTATTTCACTACCTACACAACATAAAAGAATTTATGTGTTGATTTGATATCCTTTGTAAATTATTTTGATATAAGAGATAGATTCCATGAATAATGTAACAAATCATTAATAGTTTTTGTGTCAATGGTAAGTGTACATTTCACAGTTTCATTCTTGTTACCCACATTTTCAGTTTTGATCACATGATCATTCCCATAATTGGATGGCATTATAGATTTGAGATGTTTATTATCATCATTAACATTGGGTTTCAAGCACTTATTAGTCTAATGTCAGTAGTTATTTTAATAATTTAATTGAAGTATGGGTTGAAGATTTGGTATATTTTTTTTTGTGTTTATTTCATTGAATATCCTCTTTACATCAATTCAGTATTTATTCCCCCAATGACCATATTTTCACAAATAAAAAATATACAATAAACCATAAGAAAATATCCTCTATGCATCTTTCTAAGAAACATACATGATTTAAGATTAATATTCATTCTTTCATTGGATTTATTAATGGAATTTCCATGAAATATAAACATTTAATTTTCTTCCTCGAATCCATGATAGCACTAAGGGTATATAATTATCTATTATTTATTTATAACACAACTAAAAATATCATCATGGATATCAAATTTATCTAAATAAAATTTCTTTTCGGTAATTTGTATCTTGATACTAATGGATTGGTCAACTTTGATTTTATTGTGGAAGATAAATATGCAAGCATAATTTGAAAGCATGGTGAAATTTTCAAAATAAAAACTAATAGATTCACCAAATTTATTATAGATATCTATGAATTTACATTTCATATTCATTTGAATCATTAATTTTATGTAATTAATAAACAATAACATGATAACTCTTCCCATATAATTGAGTCAAAATCATCCTCTTTCCTCATATTATTGAAATTATTTAACCATTAATCTACTTAACCTTCTAAATGATATAATGTTGTGAAAAAATATTCATATTAGGAAAATATTAGTGTATAAAATAAAATTCAAGTGTTTAGGCCCATTTATCAATATTTTCTATACCTGATGAACTATTGAAGGAAGGTTGAAATTTCCACCAAGAATACTCAATAGTTGATTTGTTCATTACTTTTTTGTTTGTTTGTATGATCATCATAATTCACTTTAATAATAATATATTGATAGTCATAGGTGCTCATAAATATATTATTATTCATTCCATAGCCATTTCAATTTGTAATCTCCTAAGTATGACCATTTCACCTACTATATTTACCATTATCATGTTTCTAATTTTTTTCATCCATTGACAGAGACCAAAAATCATTGGGTTGAAAATATTTATCATGATGATTAATAATTCATTTATGAAAAATATTGATAGGATGTCTCAATGATTTATATGTATCAAACAAGGATATCTTACGTTTAAAATAATAAAAACATTGTTATGGAAATTTCAAATCATTCATAATTTTTTATAAATAGATTTGGAATTAAATAAGGTATATCAAATTGGAGTGGGTATCAATGTTTTTTATCTTAAACCCAAACATTGTGAAATGATGATGATCATGTTAATACTAAATTGAACCCATATGTAGATATTTACCCTAAGTGAATCTATTATAGAGCTGTATTTAGTTTCTATTATATATATAGTGATGTATTTTCTACGAAACCCACACAATATCTACTTTACCAAACCATTAAGATGTTATTGATTTATTATACACATTCCTTGGTTTTTAAAAAATTCAAAAACCCTACTCAAAAAAATATAATTTTACAAAAATTTAATAACAAAATTGGTGATATATAATATCTTATATTAATATTACAAAATTTTGAATTAATCCTAAATTCATTTAAAAATAATTCACTCTTTAGAAATGAAAATATTTCTGTTATTTGGGACTATATATATAATTAGATTATTTCATGAAATATCTTCAATATCCACATAATGATCTTATAACATGGTACAATTCTTAGCAATACCCTTCTCAAACACATTAATCATAAATTTGGTAAATAAAATAAATAAACAGTTTATCATAGAATCTCAGTAATAGTTAACATATGAGATATCAATCGATAATTATAAGAGATAATTACATAAGTATATGTTTCTGAGAACATCCTCATAACGTATTATAATAATATCCAATCATTTAAGGGTCCTTACTAGTTTTTAATAGAATAATGTTTTATTTATCAAAATACCCAATACAGATGTGTGAAAAATAATATATAATTAATCATGATCCTAGATTACAAATAATTATAATAAGATATTATTTAATTTAATACACATATTCATTGAAAAGCAGTTCTTTATTAAATGTTCACTCCTAAAAATATAATTATGGGAAAATTCATATAATTGAAATTTTTATCCTATGACTTCCAACATTCTATAAGGATTAACATATGTCTACATGACTCTATTGACACATAGTAGTTCATTAACTCCATTTTCAATTAGGATACTAGATAAGGAAAATCCATTTATACATTTTCTATCAATTCCTTATTTATTTTTATTGATTTATTTTGACAATGCACTTGGTATATTCTTATTTTTGTAGGAATGAGGCTTCATTGGATTTAAATAAATAAATGCACAAAAATTTCTCAATTCACCTATTACACATCATGAATAGGAATTACATGTCATGTAGTTGGATTTCCTACAATGTTAAAATATGTGATCCATGCCACAAACCAAGTCATAAAATCAAAAAAAAATTAGCACGAGTATATGAATTTAATGATCCATACAAAATGGGAGCCTAGTCAAAGTAGTTACATGAGAAATATGTTCTAGAAGAATTGTCAAGGATCAATACACCTTGTGAGTCCTCTATACATGACATGTTGGATGTCAAACATAATAAACCTGACAACATATCTACGAGGAACATAAAATATCAAATATAGATGGAGATATATACAGATAAAAATTACATGATGTCTAACTCTAGTATATGTCATGACTGGGTTCTCCTATATATAAAACACTTTGGAAGATCATTCTACATTCCTATAGGATGGGATTTAACTTTGTTTTTTTGTTACCAACGAGTTTCCTTCACCCCATTGTCATTTAAAATCAAAATTGCATCTTTTTTTAAATTTTATATTAATTATTGATTTGTAGATTGTGTTTTCTTCAAAACATTCAAATTATAATTGCATCGATATCTATCATTAATCATCAATTTTCAACGACATGTGTTAGATTCATTTTCATTTCTAATCAGAAGTAAAAGTTCTATTAAAGCTATGATTTATCATTGGTCAATATAATTTCACGTTTCTTATAATTAAAAATTAAAATCAATTCATTATTTTGAATAAATTAAATTCAAATTTCATGTTAAGAATGATTTTCCTTATTCATTTATTTTCATACAAACCCACCATATGTTTTTAAACAACTCAATGGTAGGGATTGAGAGTATAAGTATCTGAGCTCATAATAAATCATTAAAAGTAATTTTTAAAACATTAATGGATTATTAATCATGATAAGTACAAAATGTATACCCAATTTATGAAAATGTCATCGATCACATGATGTTCAATGTGAAGAATCAATCATAATTAATGTAAACTTGGCTAAAATCCATATCCTTTGATACAATCTTCCCTCAATGGTGTAATTATTTTACTTAGGATGTTACTATATTCCTATCATGAAATAGACACATCATTGATAGAAATAGAATACTTGAGCAAAGATATGTAGTGATTTTCGTTTTCTTCGTAGCTAACTCTTGGGACCCTTCCACGATCTGTTTTAAGTTCATCCATTATTTGGATATAAGAAATTGATCATGAACCCTCCTTAATTATTTGAAGTCACATTAAACAATATATTTAGAAAAAATCTTATTCACCAAAGCAATTCAAAATGATTCTTATGAAATAGGATTCATGGTAGTAACATTCAAGAACCATCTTCTTCTTAATGGGACTGACAAGACACTTCTACTATACTATTCTTTTGTAGTGAGAAAAGTTTGAGACATAATAAATCTAGCTTGACCATAGACCATACGAACCAATAATGCAAGCGTGTGAGTAAAATTTTGGTGTAATTGCTGGGGTGCAATGCTGTTTTTTTCTAGAACTCCTGTATAAGTCATAGGACTACCATTACCTTACCCCCTTTCATTCAGGACACCATCTAGTCACCATTTTTCTGAAGAATAGTACATGTACCAAGGTGTCTTGAATCGATTAAGGAACCATGAGTTAAAAAAACATATTCCCTTGAGTACCAATATTGAGATATATCTTTTTATCCACCACCATTTAGAAATAGTCAACAAACCTAATCAAGTGGGACCAACATCCCAAACCCTCATTAAGTAATTCCAGTGGAATTACTGATGCATCAATTAATGACCATCATGGATTATGGCTTGCGATCAATTCATGTTGCAACCCCAAGCATCATATTCACCCCATCCAAGATCAATAAATCTATATTATACCTAGACTAACTCAGATGATCCAGAATATGGGACAATTCTATGGTCTCTATAAAGAAGACCCACAATATCACATTGCTAGCTTCTTGGAAGTATATGATACCTTTCGCAAAGAGGTAGTCTCTTCCGAAAAATTTGGACTATGTGTCTTCCAATTATAATTATGAGACACCGTTAAGGACTAGATCAAAATCCAATCTCTTGAGATAATAATAATATTGTTTTCGATCTTTCCAAAAAAAAGACAACTAATTTCCATTGATCTGCACCTGGAAGCTCCGGAATGACATCCAAAGCTTTACTCATGGTAAAAGAAAATCATCATGGGAAGCATGGGACCAGTTCAAAGATCCTTTATGGATGTTTCCACATCTTGGATTGGATAAATCTATTTAGTTTGATATTTATTTAACAAGGACTCCAACCTGTAACAAAAAATTTTGTCGATGATATAGTTGATGGATGATTGTTGTTTAAGACCTCTGAAACCTGATGACCAATTATCATTGAAGATTCTCACAATGACAACCTTTGTAAAATTCATCAGAGACCACCATGGTGAGGTATCCACCAGATATCTGAGAGCACCATAATAGTAGCGCATGTTTAATCCCTCCCATATAATCTAAAAATATTCAAAATTACATCCAAACAATCTCAACCCTCTCCTTCTCTTATATGGAAATTAAATCTTGTGATATGTAAGGTGGACCAAATTCTTACCATGATCAAAAATGACTAGTTGAAGAATTTTAGGAATTTAATTATGTCAATTAAAATCACTATAACCTACTATTTCAACAACAACATCAATATTACCAATAGTGTACTATATAGAAGAAACCTCGAAGTAGTCAAGGTTCTTTTAAAAAATTATGTTTTCAAACACAATTCTATAATCAAGGACCACCATGGTATTAACCAATTAACTTTTTTCTAATAACATATCAACAAATGAAACAGAATATCTTCAAAAAAGCTCCGCAATAATTCCAACCCACCCATCCAAGACTGAAACAAACGTCTCCACCCCATCAAAGAATACTACAAAGCCTTTTGGATACAGTCATCAAAAAGTTATAATAGATAATGTCTATCGAAGAGAAAAAAATAAAAAAATAAATTTCTACTTTGATAAATCTTTAGATTAATGTAGGTCAAATCTCGAAGACCTTTCCCGAAAGATTACCCAGAACCCTACATGGAAACACTTAGATGTACCAAAAATAGGAATTCAAGGAATATTTTTTGTGAATTAGGAATGTTTTAGACATTGAACAACCAAGTGAAAATGATGAAAAACAACATGAAGAGCCAAATATACAATTCCAATAATATTGAGAAGTTGATACAAACATTTCCATCACACCTCATAAATATCTACTAGCTAAGAGGAACCAATCACCTGAAGTGACAATTTAACAATTTTATATTGTATCACCTACAAAGAAGGCACCTCATCCTTTTCCATAGAGATATAGTCAAGGTATATAGGAGGAACAACATACGTAGTTCATGGATATGTTCATACACCATAACATAAACATAAAATATGAATAATCCATTTCCAAGATTATAGTATACATCAAATTTCACAAGGATCTTTTATGAAAAATAAAGGGAAATAACATGTCATTGAGTTATCTTTTTGAATAAGTAATTTAGTGGTTTTGTAGAGTGTAAAATTCCCCAAAAAATGAGTGATCTGGGATGTTATTTAATTTTTTTTCCTATAAGAGAATTCATGTTTGGAAGAGAAGAATGTGATCCTGGAGCCAACATTAACTTAATGTTAATGAGTGTTTTAAACAATATCATACTCTATTAATTAAATGAAACTATAGTGTCATCGTATCTGGGTGATCAATCCGTAAAATATCCTAGAGGGATTATAAAACATGTTTTTGTTAAAATGGGAAAATTCTTAATTCCGATAGACATTCTAGTTATATACATTGAAGAATATGGTGATGTCCCTATCATTCTTGGAAGGAAATTAAAAGCCACAGGAAATTCTTTGATAGAAAAAATCCGTGGACAAGTAAAATTCATAGTTGGAGAATAATAGTTAGTGTTCCACCTGGTTAGAAATTCCAAACAATTAGATGATTCTATGGATTTTAGAACTATCTCTATCAACCAAATGAAATATCTGAACATGTCCATTAAATAAGAAAGTTAATATTCACTATCCTAGAAGGATGAATATATCTATTTTGAGTTAGTAAGCTTCATTAAACCCCACACAAGTGACACATTTCCACCTTCCATTCCCTAAATCATCAACCTAACTATCTAGAACATCATACACTACCCAATATAGTAAAGTATTCAATTTTTATGGTGTTGTACTCATTGAAAATAATAATCAATTCCAAACAATCTCAAGAACAAGAAGATCAATTGGTCGATGTTTTGAAAAGACATAAACAATCAATTGCATGGGGAGTGGCAGTCATGAAAGGAATCAATCTTACTAAATTCAATCACCTAATCATACTAGAATAAATTGAAATACTGAAAAAACAACATCAATGGTGGATCAAACCACCGATGAAAGATGTTTTGAAAAATAAAGTGAAAAAACTCTTGGATTTAAGAATCATTTTTCAATATCAAATAGAAAATTAGTGAGCCCCCCATGTTTTCCTATGAAAAACAGAATCATGATAAAAAACCCCAAATGAATTGATTTCAACATGTACCATCAATTGATGGATAGTATTTGTGGATTTTATATATCTGAATTTACCTACCCAAAAGGATCATTTTCCCTTAAATATCATGGGTCAAATTCTATAATGACTTGATGGGAATGAATTATTCCATTTCTGAAATGATTATTTTGGTTACAACCAATTTTTTTTTGACCCCACTGATTACCCAAAGACTAAATTCAAATGAAAATTTGGTGCCATTGATGATAGACATATGTCATTTTGAATTTGCAACGGTCTAGCAACAATTCAAGGATATATGATGCATGTCTTCAATTACATTGCTGAAGATTTCCTAGAAAGTACATGGATGATTTCTTAGTCCATGGGAGATCATTGGAAGTCTATTTAACAAATATATAATTTTTTCACATTTTTTTGAACAAAAATGCATGGTCCTGAATTTTATGAAATTCCATTCTATGGTGTGAGGACTGATAGTCCATGGTCATAAATTCTCTAATGAAGGAATCAACGTTAATCTAGCTAAAATAAAAATCCTCAAGGATCTACCAGAACACTGTTCCCAAATGTGTATCAGAAGATATCTGTGTCATGCTGTATTTTACATTTGATTCATCAATGAATTTTCAAAATTGTTTCATCCATTAGAACAACTATTTTAAAAAATGAATCATTCAAATTCAATTAGTAATGTCGTAATGATTTCAATATGTTAATGAAATGTCTGATAGCATCAACTATAGTCATTCCCCCCAATTTGGAAAACCATTTGAGTTAATGTGTTATCCCAATAACCTTGTTGATGGTGTAGTGTTAGGACAATGAATCAAAATAGATTTTGAGCCACTTAATAGGAATGAATATTTCTATGAAATTCTCAAGTAAATTACATGACTATCGATATAGACATCTTAGCAGTTGTATATTCTTTTGAGAAATTTCATTCATATTTTGTTTTATATAATTTGATCGTTCAAAATGATCACACTTCCCTCATACACATGATGAGAAAGATGGATGTTATGCTAAGGCAGATACATTATATCCTCCTATTAAAAGTTTTCAATATTTTGGTCAAGAATACAAAAAGGATGTAGAATGTAATTGTATATCATTTGTCTACACTTTCTCTACCCATCATCATGGAAGAAGAGGAGGTAGACATTGAAGTAGATTTCCGTGATGAATCTCTTTTTAGTTTCAAGGTTATATTATGGTTCTTGGATATTGCTAATTATCATTCCATGGGTTTCTTACATCAATACCTCTCATACCAATCGTGAAAAATATTGTTCTCATATTCCAAGAATTACTAGTTTGATGAGCCACTAATGTTCCAGTGTAGTGATAATGGACTATTATGATGTTTCATCCTTGAAGAATAAACCTACAATGTGATTGATTTTTTTCACACATCCCCAACTAGATGAAATCAAGGAACTGATCGTACAGTAGCCAAAATTCCACAAAGTGGATTCTGCTAGCCCAAATTGCACCATGACCTGAGGAAATTTTTTCAATGTTGTCACAGATGACTGCAATCTATAAATATATTTATGAGGAATCATATTCCACATAATCCCATCATTATATTTGAATTATTTGACATTTGGGGAATATATATCCTGGGACCATTTTCCAAATCGCAAAGAAAATCCTACATTCGGGTAGTCGATTATTACGTCTCAAAATGTGTTGAATTGGAAGTGATCTGTCATGACACATCAAAATTCATATTGAACATTCTATGGAAGAATTTATTGGAATATTTGGATATACAAGATTAATCCTTAGTGATAAAGGAACACACCTCACAAACTGAGCATTGATAGGATTTCTAGAACGTTACGAAATATGATACACTACGAGAACTTCTTACCACTCACAAATAAGTGGGAAAGTAGAACATCTAAATTGGGAGGTAATGAAAATTTTGTATTACACGATTAATACTAAATAATTTTAAAATATCCTAAAACTGAACGATGCACTATGGGCATAAAAACTCCATACAATATAGTTGTAGGGACCACAATATTTAGACTAGTTTATTAGAATCAATTTCATCTCCCAGTTGAGTTGGAGAATATTTCATTTTGGGAATTGAAAAAATTGTATTTGGATTCTGAGAAGGCTATAGAAGTATGAATGCTACAATTTTCCTCCTTAAAAAACATTAGAGATTTATATGACATTAATAAGTTACATATGGAAAATCTAAATAAATGTAATGACCAAGGCATTTCTATACGTACATTAGTACCTTGGAATAAGGTCATGTTATTCAACTCAAGATTGAAACTATTCTTGGGTAAGATGATGTCTTAATGGTCTGGTCCACATTAAGACAGTCAAGTCATTATTTATAGAACCATTGATAAATAGAAAGAATGGGAAACTCCCTTTCATGTTAACAGTCAAATACTAAAGATTTTTAAAGAACCCTTCGGGGAAGGATTTTTCATAAGGCTAAAATTTAAATAAGCATTATTGGAGTCAAGATATAGACTTAAAAGGAATTGATTACTAGGAGGCAACCCTGGGTAGAAAATATTAAACTATGATAGATTATGATCATTTTGGGAGCGTTATAGGTAGGTCAAGAACTAATGGAAATGGAGGAACAAAATTTGATCAAAAGCATTTTTGTACACATTGTGTACCAGTTGTCCATGATGTGTACCATTTTACTTGAAAATCCACATTAATTTACCCATACATGACATCAACCACCAGTACATTTAATGTACTATGTAGGGTATATTTATAAATATTATGTTTATGAAAACTAGGTTCACATCACAAACCATTCAAATAACCGAATATCTACCTTCATCCCTTCTAACCTCTCCAACCTGTACCCCACAAACCCCTGACCCTTTATCTCCCATCCCAACTCTCCACCACCCAAACGGCTCCCTTCTCTCCTCTCCTCTCTTACACTAGGAATAATCCCCTCAAAATCACACCCCTTTCCTATCAAGACTCACCATACCTCACTCCCTCCATTCATGGCTTGAACAAAAAGTCTCCAACCCACCCCTCCTTCAACACCTCATCCTCCACCATTGAAAAACAGCTGCTAGCCTAGAACCCCAGTGGTTCACCTACCGTACCTCCTCCACCTTTATACAAACATGATCCTTAGGATAATATAACATCATATTGCACTAATGGGGACCTTCACCTTCACCTCAAACTCTATTTCACCAACCCAAAACATCAGGTCAATCTTCTCTTGTTGTAGGAAAAAATCATGCATACAAACAAGAATCTGGACATGTATATCCTAACCTGGATGAACATCATTGAAACTATACATGAGAATATAGAAAGGATGAACATTGATAGAATTCTCAAAGTTCATGAGGTGGATATACAAGTTTTTTTATATATTGTTCTTATACACTGTCCACATAGTTTTTGATAGCCCTTGTTTTCAATATCGGTGGGTGACCACATGAGTTATCTTTTGAAGTGTTTAGGGTAGGGATTTGTGTTAAACTATGGAGTTTTTCACATCATAATTTTCCATAAACTATGAATTAATCCAAATAAATAGGAGTATCAGTGGTTGTGGGAGTTGATTACTCGTGATCTTACATACCCTATTTTCCATAGATCATGAAATACAGTCAATTGTGAGGCCATTCACTCCATATACTTCACAGATCCATTGATAATGGTTGGATTATATAAGATGAGTCTCATGGTAGTGTCAGAATGATTGATGTGATCATAATTTTTGTATCCATGGGAGGCCTAGCCATCAATACGTCATTTCCATTTTCCTAGTATTACAGTATACATTCCCATAGGTAGTGCGGTACTTGGAGAGGAGGATCTTTCATTTAGCATTTGGCGAGGCACAATGGCGTGTTCGATGCTCCACTACTGATAAACTATTTATTTCCTATTGAAATAATAAATCGTGGGATGCTTCAAAATATTCATATGTTATTGAGGGAGGATGATTCCTACTTTTGGGCACCAGGCAACCAGGAGGTTGCACCGCTGAAGCCACCACCACCAGTCGTAGCTACAGCAGTAAACCAACATTTTCAGCCACAATCCACCATTGCACCTATAACACCCATACATACTACCACATATAACACCACATTTTCCACCCTACCTACACACACCCTCCCCACACTGTGTTATATGTGTTCCACACAATAGTGTATCTTGGTGAACCGAAGCCAGATTACCACTCACTATCATCACACCTTCATAGATCCTACATAATTCACCACACCAACACCCACCATCCCCTACCGGTCACTCCTATTCTACCATCCCCACATCACCCAGCACCAATAGGGATTTACCCACGGACCGTGCTAGCCCTGCGGCCCAGTGAGAGTAGCTAGAAAATCAATCCTAGATGGTCATGGGGCTCGAAACTGACTCCACCCTAGAGGTACCATGTATCGATCTATCTACCGGACCAATGTCCTCCCAATGCATTAGTACATCTCCACAACCTACCTAAACCCATCTACCTACCTCTATGATTCCACCATACACTATAGTAACCATCCCACCTACTCATACTACTCTAATAGATATGTTGTATCACAACCTGTGGAGGGATGATACTGGATGATATCTTTGACCTGGATTCCTGGACATTCCATTTTATTTCACTTTGGGTATTGTTAATTTTTTTTGACAGGGTTATGTGTTTATTTTTGCATCTGTTTATGCCTATTTTTATACTGATTTTTAAGTATATATATATATATGTGGGGACTGATTTTCACATTATTATTGGCTTGATTTTCATTTAATTATTTTGATTTATAATAATGTCTAGCTCCTCTGAGTCGTTTGTGGTTCTTGATGGTCCAGTACCACTATCTGTATTGGAAAATGGGTACTCCAGCACATCATAGGCACCATACATCAACTTCATGACCTTTCAATTGAAATCCACGCACAAAATCAGAGGCCCAGAGTTGTGTTCCCTTTCTCACCTCGTCTCATTCATGCTCATAATACAAAAATAGAAGTCAAAAACCCATTGAAGATTCCATGACACCAAGAAGTCATGAAAACCAATATTTATATGTAAAAAAGGAGTACTGAGCTGATAGAATGACTACGAGATTTTTAGTCCAACCATCTAGATAACGACATACCATTAGTGCTTTATGGGAGGCAACACGTAGTTAACATTTTATCTAGAAGGAGTCATCTTAGTTGAGTCTTCTTCATTTTAATTTGAATATCTGATTGAAATGAATTTGTAACATTTCACAAGTGTATATAATGACTGGTTACCTCTACTTATTATCCTATATATCTACCAATTATTCAACTATTAAAATATTTAATCATGTGAACTAAAGTTTTATAATGTGCATGAATTATTATCAAACCCATTTTTCATGATACCTATAATTTGCATATAGATAGCCAAATTCCTTCATTGCATGGCACTATCATGGGATATCTCCATTCCCACATTTTTTAAAATGTTTAGTGAAATTTAAATTTTATTCATATTTACTTTCCATAACACTCCCAAAATCATTTAATAGATATTGAAGACGTAGTCTCTCTCGATATGTGGTTAGGGGGAGGGGGTTCTCCAGAATCTCATAGATGATACACTTGAATTATTTCATTTTCTAACCTATCTAGGATAAAATTTTCGAACTTTTCATGAATTTTTTAAACAAGAATAAAATTATCTCTATGTAAATAAAAGAATAAATTAAGAATAAAATTTTTAGAATACACATTTTTCCTTTTTTTAGAAATTCGTAGAAATATTGATGAGTGTGGGAATTTGATTCCAATTCAACATTTTTGAAATAATGAATAATTTACTCATTAAATAGTTTTATACACATTTTAATTGCAATTTTCTAGATATTTCTAATTAAATGATAGGACTCCAATCCTATAAATGCATACACTTTTCTGAGTCTATTTCATGATTGATACATGGGACATGGAAACCTATCATAACTGTCACTATGATATTATCGAGGATATAACTAAAAAATGTGTAAATTCATTATGATTGATAAGATATTGGTTATGAATTTTTTCTGAGACACACCTTACATGTTTCCTTCATTTAACATATAGATTTCATGAATGACCTTGTAGGATGAATCTATTCCATGTGGATTCTTCCTTCCTAACCTAATAATTGTATAATGAATGGCATATTTTTTGAAAACATATGGGAGTTATTCAGACCGTATGGAAGGATTCTATTTATAGATATTAATGGAGTACTCATCTATCTATTTGTTTGTCATACATATTTCCATTATAAAATTTCACATTTATTCTATTGCATTGAAAAATACAAAAGAATATAAAAATAGACATTATATGTCTATTAGGAAGATAAATAATCACAATTTATAGACTGATGAATCCCTTGAAGAATTATATGTGGTAATGGAATGGATATGAGATCTAGAATGGACATGAAATTCGAAATAGATATATTAAAAATAAAAAGGAAAGGACAAGATACTAATTGTATACACACTTTGTATATATGGATCTAACCAGAGCTTCTATAGTGAGGATTTTAGTAGCCGGAATAAGGAAATGTATTAAAATTATGCGGAAATTCATGCATCAATCTTTAGAGAGTACACTCATTTTGATCATGATTTTCACTTTTTTCCCACCTTCCCACAACCATGGAGTAATGAAAACCATACAACAGAAGGCCTCATGATTATTTCTGTAGATGACTTTACAATTTATAGATCATAGAACTAATTAATATATATGGTTATGAACATGTACTTGGGGTATGAGAATTACTCCAATTTAATTTTAACTTGAGTGATGAGGTAAAATTCATTGTGAGGTATATCACAAATGGTCTTAGAATTCATGGAACTGTTAAGAAGATTGTAATTATCAAATTACAATTTGATTAAACAACTATGATATAAGGAATGATTTATTTTCTCTTTATGAATGATTTTGGAGAATAACATTTTATTGTACACGTAGACTTATTTTCCCAGACATAATTAATATTTTTTATATTAGAAATTGCTTATATCTTTTAGAAATCATTATTTAGACCTTGAACTCTTAATTAAAACATATTTTTCATGTTTGGGGGGATTTGATAAGAAGAATTCATATATAATTTTTGATTCCATTTACTTATGCATTTTCATTAATTTATTCGATAATGCGCATGATATACACTTAGATTTTTAGGAGGGAGGCTTCACATGAATCAGATGATGAAATATAGAAATTATAGGATTAAGATATTAAAAGTCATGAATTATAATTACACGTCATGTAATAGGACTTCATAGCATGTGACAAGACGTGACCCATGTCATGGTGAAAGTGCGAAATTAGTATAAATTAACACCCATACATGATTTTAATTATCCATACATTATGTGACCAAATTAAAAGTAGTTAAATGTGATATTCATTCTAGAGGAATTACTGAGGATCAGAACACTATGTTAGTCCTCTGTACACAACGTGTAGGTAGTAATAACTCTTAAATTGTGCTAGATATGCACGAGTCATTAGGATGATCCAAATTAGATAGAGATCTATTCATATCAGAAGTACATGGAATGTATCTCTATTACATGTTGAGACTAATTTTTCCTATACATAAAACACCTCGACAAAGTGTTTTTTTCAATTCAAGGATGGTATTTCTCTCTTTTATCATTCCGTATGAGTTTCCTTCACCCTTCTCTCCTTTAATCTCCAAATTTATTCCTGTTTTACAATACATTTCAATTCATGAGTTGTGGGATTGGTTCTCATTAATGAATTCAAATTCCTAATGCCTTTTTCCTATCTTTCTTCTGCAATTTCCAAGAAAATGTGTTACATCCATTCGAGTTTATAATCTCAAGTGAATGATATATTAATGTAGTGAATTATCTTTTAAAAACACTATTTCGTTACTATTCTCATTTCAAATATGAACCCTTTAATGAATTTGAATAAATTAAATTCAAATATCATGTAATTCCTGATATTATTTATTCCTTTATTTTTATCCCTACCCACCATGATTAGCTAAACCACATAGGTGTACGATCGAGAGTAGATGTATCATAACTCATAATCAGTCTTCAAATCTAATTTTAGAAACCTTATTGATGAATTAATCAGGATAAATAATAAAACCCTGCCCAATTCATGTGGACATCCCTGACCATAGGTTATTCAAAATGGAGAACCAATCCAAATTAAGGTAGACTATTATATGATCATTATCTTAAGATAATTGCTTCCCATGATACTAAATATAATGCACCAAGGCTTTTAACATCTCCTGATCATAGAATAGTGACATCCATAGTAGAACTAGTTGAGCTGACCTAATTATAAAAGAGAATTATGTTAGCTTCATTGCCTAAGAATTAGGACCCTCCCATGATCAGTTTTAAGGACATCATTTCTCCTGATACACCGAATTGATCCCAAACCCTCTTTAATGTTATTGATTTCACTGTCATCCATATATTAATAAAACTCTAAAAAGGAAAATCAATTCAAAAGGACTCCTAAAAATGGGTTTCTATCTAGTATCCTTCACAAAAAAATATTCCTCTTTATGGGATCAACCCAACACTTCTACTATAATTGGAACGAGTAGTAAGTAAATTTTGGGACATATTAAATTACATGTGACAGCAGCCCGTATGAATCTAATGACCAATGTGGGTGTTCCAATAATCTCCACTCTAAAATCAAGATACAATTCAATAATTAAAAATATTAATTCATACCCACTACTCAGATCATGAATAACAAGCATACATGTTCTGAAAGGTCACAAAAAAATCATCTTATCATCATATCATTGCACCTATAATGTAAATATGTTTCATAAATACATAATTAATCCATTATTCCAAATCTAGATTTAAATAAATGTGTTTTAGGAAGGTTTCATCATTGATAAATAATCCTAATGGTTAGAAATATTTCTCATAGAATCATCCATAAATCATCATTATCATCATAACTCAATAGAATTGAATTTCACGATACAATAAGATCATACACCTTGTAATAAATTATAAAAATTAATAGATATTGACATAGATGAAAATAAGTTTAA
Organism: Viscum album; assembly: GCA_963277665.1. Lineage (NCBI taxonomy): Eukaryota > Viridiplantae > Streptophyta > Magnoliopsida > Santalales > Viscaceae > Viscum > Viscum album. The sequence continues at coordinate 71,700,502 of OY728149.1, forward strand.
ACGATCATTTGATCTTTTCATTGAAAATATGATAGAATAACATTTTAATTTTAATTTTATTATATAAAATGTCCAAAATATTGGGAAATAATTTCATTGAAAATAACCTTGGAAAACTATAAAGGATTTCTTGATCAAAAAATAGTCATAGAAATGTAAAAATAAGTTAATATTCTTTTATATTAAAAAACTTGAAAATTCCATCCATGTAATTGGTAATTTTATATATAAAAAAATCATGTGTGACAATTAAATTTCATAAATTATTCTGTAGAGTGAGGTCATTCAAGTTAAAACTATTCTATTATTCAAGAATGTTTCAGTTTTTCATTTCTGGTACATATGCCTTTCTCATGATTTCATTATATCAAGTATTATATTAAATAATTTTTTTAATATTTATTAATTTTATAATCAATCATATTAATTCATATAAATTATTGATTAAATAAATTACATCACTATGTGGACATGGTATTCTTTATAAACACACGGGTAATGTTTTCACATTTCAAATTAAGGAATGAAATATTGTTAATTTAAATTACACAATTAATAAATAATTATAATATCATAAAAATATTATATAATCTATAAAACTATACTTATCACCATAAATAAAATGGGTATATAAAAATCAAATCATATTTCCTTACTGAGGTGGTGGACACATGTACATATATGAAGCGTTTTTTGATTTTTGAATGAGGGAAATGCATTAATGTATTTTGGATATTATAATTACAAAATCATATTTATGTCATAAATATCATATATATATATATATATTAAATGCCTAATATTGACTAACCAATATTTTTTGTGATGGAAAATGAATCATACTAAAACCTGGAGGCTGTAGTCCACAATTGGTCACCAGCAATCCTTTCAAATCCATTTTCATGGAAAAGTGGTTGGAAATGGTTGATAATGAATCATAAAAACTGTTAAATATATTTAAATTAATAATTTAATTATTTTAGGATGGATAGAGGATACCCTAAGGATGTAGAATAATAAATTAAATTGAAAATTCAGGGTTATGAGTAGTAACTCTTTATTGAGAAACCTCATTTACCATAATCCTTAATCCTTGAAAGGATAAAATTTTTTAAATAATGAAATATCAATGATGTGGGTGAGGAAAATAAGATTCTATTATGCTATATATTGGATAATCCAGATACGTCTTCATGCTTGTGTAATAAAGGGTACATTTTATCATTTTATAAGGGGGGAGAGGACACATTTTTAATTTTTCAAAATATTAAAATATATTAATAAATTACTCATTTCAAGTTGATAAAAAATTTAAAAACATCACAGGTAATATGGATAAGGTTCAAGTAAAATCATAAATTAAAAATTACATATTTTTTTTGTGTTTTTTTAAAACTTATATATTTTCTTAATCCTCTTATAAATATTTTTAATGCAAACCAGGGTAATTTTATAAATATTTTTACTACTCATTACTTATATTAATTATTTTGATTCCATAAAGGGAACATATAGTACCTGATTAAATTTATATAAGTGGAAGAAATTAATTTTAAATTAGATGTGTAATATGAGAATATAAACATTATTGATAAATAATTTTTAAACATAAACTGGATTTATTCTTATTTCATGCTAAATAAATGCTATTAGATGAATATTAATATATTTTATTACAAATAAAATATAAACATATCATGAATATCATTCATCTTTGTAGTGAAATATAATTTATTAGGATAAATAATATTATACATATTAAATAATTATCCAAAAAACATTTACTATTATCTTTGTTTTTTTATTTGAATTCTAGATAATTTGTAAACAATGGTTTCAAGTTATACATATGTAAAAATTATTTATTCATTATTTCGTTATTAAATTTATTACAACCAATAATATTTCTAGAAGACAACTTTATCATTAAATTATTTGATTTAAATACTGTATCATTTTTAATTTAAACTATGTTTTTCATGAAATGTTATATAAAAAAGAAATTAGGTTTATTTAAGTGAAATATAAAATAAAATATTATGGTGTTACAACTGCTATCCAACCATTTACACAAAAACCTAGGACCTTGAAATTTAGTTTAATTAATATCCCATATGACATCAATATATTGGAAATATTATATTGAATAAAACATGGGGTTATAAATTTTACTCTCAAAAGGTGAATTGCATTTGTGATGAGCATAACTATACAATATTTAAATGGTCTGTTATTTTATATTTTATGAATAAAACTTTTTATCTGTTAATTTCTAAGCGGTACTATGTCATCACATTAACTTATCATACCAAAACCAACTATTTCATTATTTCTGATAAATATTATTATAATTAGATATTCCCCATAAACATTTAAACAAATATATATTTATCCTAATTAATAAAAATTTATTCATTTAAGATCATATATAACAGTTTTAATTTAGAAATATGTGACCATATTTATTTTTCAACCTCACATGTACTGTTGAAAACGTAAAATTATTATTTGTTACTACATATTTTAAATTTAATATTACATTTAGTCCACAGATCTATCAATATTAAATATTAAGTACCATATGTTATGATATTGAGAGACTAACATTCTTCACATAATATAAGTTCTCATTACAATATTCAACCATGTTCTCTATTATATATTTTTATATAATTGTGTCCCCTAGATGTTTCATATATTTCATATATACCATAATAATATTCATATATTTTTTTAAATGAAACCTCCAATTTTAATTTATTTTCATATATAACCTTATCTCTCAATAAAATCATTTATCAAGTAAAACTATTTCTCAAAATAATTATAATGGGAAATATATAGTTTTTTGAAAACGTATAAAGAAAACATTATTCTTTAATTATTTTAAAATATTGATTAAATAATTCTGAATGTTATACAACATGAAGATATATTTTTTGATAGGAAATAATAATATTTCCTAAAAATTAATATGTGTTATTTTGTCCATAAATAAATTACAATTATAATATTTAATTCTAGTTTTCTTCATTAGCATTAATGATATAAAATTTCTTACATTTGAAGAATACATTGTATATTTTTTAATATCCCAAATACATTGACAAAATTTACCATTTTACACTTTCTTAACATGAGACCTGAATGGGAGAAATATATATTTTTTTGTCTACCTTGTGGGAGATAACTGAAAACTCATTATAATAAATATTACATCTCTTCTTTCGTATGATATATCTCATTTTCATTAAATGAATATCAAAAATCATTATGACTGAGCTATTTGTTATTTTATTCACAAAATGCATACCATTAATGTTATGTTTAACCTTATAAATATTCATAATTTTAGATCAAATTAAATGGTCGATTTCATTTTTGAATTTTTTAAAAAAATATACATATTTCCTACAAAATATTAAAAATATTTACTTTATAAAAAAATTATTAAGTTCATAGAGGATCTGTAATAAAATGATACGCATTTTAAATTTTAGATTCCATTTTTAATATCTTGTATGTGTAATCCATTTTAAAAATTAATTAATTATTACACATGTACACATTGAATCACTGATTCTACAATTGATGATATAATGTTCCTTGTATAGAAATTAGATATTAATTGCATCCCATAACACAGTATCGAAATGATTTATTATATATTTGAATTATTTTTATATTAAAAAATAAAGTATTACAAAGTATGAAATACTCATTCTTGTATATAGCCAATGCTATAAAAGATGTTTCCATATTAAATAAAAAATAATCAACTATTGTTGATATGTACACAACATGACTATTTTTAGGGTGTTCTCATTCTGAAAAATATCTCATTCTAATTTTTTATTCATACATATATATAGGGAGATGTATTAAAGTCCAACGTAATAGAACATTAAATATGTTGTCTTATGATTATCCAATTATTATTTGTTCTAACTTTTCAAATTACAAATAAGATATTTTCCACAAAATATTTAAATTTAAGAAATAATTGATCAAACCAAATATATTATAGTGGCTGATCATGGTAAAATATATTTTTATTGGATATTATATCATATGTATGTAATAATTGTCAATTTAGAGCATTTGAATTTGTAAAAAATTCATCAACAGGGGATTCATTTGAATATACCATATTTACATTGATAGAGTTTTGGTACCTATCCTAAGGATTAAATCATTGTTGTTTCTACAATATTTTTATAACAAAACATTAAAATTTTGTTAAATTTCATCAAAAATTATTAATATTTACAAAAAAAAAGAAAAATATAATTGGGAAATAATGTATTTTTTTTAAATAATCAAACTGGATATAATTTTATTTTCCTTACATTTTGAATCTAAATTCCTTTACTCTTATACAAGTATCTCCCTAAATAGTTATTGAAATTAAAAAATATTATCTATCTCAAACCCTTTCATAATTTCTGTTAGAAAATAATTGAATTTATGATAATAGAGTTTATATACTGTGGATTAATAACAATAGTTTCTATACATGTTTATACAATCATTCAAAACTATCAGTTTTTCTGTTATAGATGTATAAATAATAAGTTTATTCTCCATGATGATATATTATTTAAAATGAAATTTTCAAATAAACATTAGATGTTTATTTATTTTTAATTTTACCATATCATATCCATTATTTAGAACATTGACTTAAACCATATAAAATCATATTGTTTCTGATTTCATTGATCCCTACTATTTTCTTATTCAAACACATCAATCCTGGATAAAAATTACCCTATTTTAAACATCATTTTTAGAATATTCTATGAATTCATGAAACCATTTATTTTATACAACACTCATTCTCAACTAATTTACTTAATTACAATTGATTTTTTATCTTTTACAATAATTAAAATTCAAAATATGTTTATATATATATATTTAACTATATAAATAATAATATAAACATATAACATTAAAAAATATCTAAAAACATATATATAACAAATATATACCTATTAACACACACACACACACCGATATATATATATTTGAATAAAACATAGAATAAAATATAAATACATAAACATAAAAAATTGAGAAAAATATAAAAATGTATATTGAAAACACAAAAAATCATTCATATATAGAAAACAATTATGAACATGTAATCATATATATTATAGGACATTAAAATATAACAACATATAGAAATAATAGATTTTACATTTGAAAGAAAAATCTTAATAAATAAATCAAAATATATATTTTAATATTATAATTATTTAACATATAAAGGTAAATTTTTTTAAAATGTGTTCATTTTAAAAAAACAAAAAAAAAATTAAAATCAAAATTTAAATTAGATAATTTAGAAAATAAATATATATAAAACATTAAAACATAATAATAATACATAAATTTTAATATATAATATCCTAATAATTACGACAGATTCCATTGTATATAATATATGTAGTTGTTTAATGTCTTATAATTCTGAAAATAATGTAAAATATATATTTAATTAAAATAATTAATAATGTAATGGTAATGAAAAAAAACACTAGGGATTCCCACTTTGATAGAGGAAGATGATGATATATAGAGACTAAGCCTTTAATAAGGCCACTATTGGTGATATAATAAGGTCAATAGTAGAATAATGGGGACAATGGAGGAATAAACAATGGATTTTAGTGAAAACATATTATTTATAATATAATATTATTTTTGTATGATTTTGTGATCATACATTTTTGGAATTTTTTAATGAGAAATAATTTTTCAATGGTTGAGGGGACATATTTTGTACTATGGATAAAAGTGAAATTATGGGAGTTTAAACACCATAAACATGTTCTTTTAAACAATTAATGGGATTCATGGTGTGTCCAAAAGTAACAGATGATCACTCTAGAAAGGTTTGGTGGTTAGAGTTTTTCTATAATCCACCCAACCAACCGTTTAAAATATTGTGGCCCTACATACATACAGGGTCCATTGGTAATCTTATTCCCAAAAACATTCTTTCTAGTGGCTATGCAAATCCAGATGCATACTATATGTGACAACTAGCTAACTATTGTCCCAATGCATTCTGTCCTATCAGTTTTGAAATAGGGAAAATTTATTTTCCACATAAAATTAATTAATTGGGCGTAACACTTTTCACCCCACATTTTTTCATGTTTTTGTTTATTTCATCTTACATCCTCCATCTCCCAATCATGTTTTTTGTAGTGGGTAATCTATTATCTATTTTTCTGTGATTAATGTTATGGGACATCCTCTCACTTTATACATCAATTTTTCACTCTATCATGTTTTAATATCTTTACTATATATTAATAAATTAAAAATATTCCATAAGGACATGGGGGAATCATATAAATCTCGTGAAATTATTCATAGCCTCTATTAATGACTTAAAATAACAACATATTAATGTAATTGTTCATTTATATTTACATGGTAATAATTTTATATTAAATTATTTAATTTTTTTTCCATATATTTTAATTAATTTTATTTCTATATTGTATTTATATTATACGACTTGTTTCATGATGGTGTTTGGAGTCCATTGTGGAAATCCCTATGGTGGATGGTCATTACTTTGAAGCAACAAGGATTCTGCATTAATTATTTGCATATTTAACCCAATATAATATTATTTTATTATTAAATAAAAATGTTATAATTATTTTTTTAGATCATTGTTTCGATTTTGGGACTTATGTATTTCTATAATTATTTTTGATCATTGGTGGGGGTTTTTTAGCATAGAAAAATATACATGTATATGATATTAAAAGGAAAGTGTTATCTTTTTGAATTTGGTGATCATTATACATTACCTCTTGTATTAATTTTTTATGGATCACGTGATATGTTGTCTTGTTAAAATGGGTTTTTTCATGTTTTCAGAAAATTAAATACTAATTATCTTTATAATATATTTCATTATCTATAAATTTAATAAATTGCACTCATTATGTTATAAGATCACTAATTACCTTTTCCACTAATAGATGTCTCCATTTCATATGTATGAGACCATGTTATATATATTTACCTTATAATATCTATCCCACGTAGTGTTTTTAGGGCATTTCAGAATTATAGGATGTTGATTTGGTCATATGATACCTTTTAGTAGATGAACTTTATCCAGAGATGTTGGGCGTCTTTCTTTTGTTATGGAAACATATATAGGTATGATTTAGAATTTATTATGAGAGATGGAATAACTGAATTGTTGTAATCCCATATAGTCTTTGGGTGACCCATGTAATACATTAAAGTCTATGATACATCTAAATATAATTTGGGGATAGTGATTATTCCCATTTTTATGTGGTGTCCTTGGTTGTTTGACCTTTTTAATGATCAAACTGGTTGTCTTTGTGGACCTTCCAATTGTAATAGTGGAAAATAAAATATGCCATATGTTGTTTCTTTAGACTCTCACCGGCATAAATTAACTTATTATGTATATATTTCCATAAAATTTATTACACATTACTGTATTGTGATTCCCCCTTATGATTTTTGTCACCCCTAGTGTGACAGAGGATATATAAATGGGTATTAATGATCACATGTGTCCCAAATTAGACTATCTTGATGTTTATTTCATTTTTAGTTATAGTTACTTTGGTTATAATACTAGATGTCTCACCATAGTTTCATGATGGGTTAGGCTTATGGATACCAGTGTATAATATCAATTATTTTTAATATCTTAAAACATTATTTATAGTACACCCTCATGGTAGTTTTGTATGATATAAAAAAAATACATGGATTAGTTTGATTTATAAACTCGTAACATATTTGTTGATATGTGATGATTTATTATGAAACAATCCCATAATTGGTGGTATTTTATACTACTTTTATGGTTACCATGTATTCAAATATTATATTATATTGTTTCTAGGAAAGTGTTGGTTCCATCCATGTATGAGAATCTCTAGTTTTGAGGGTCTTTTCATGGCATGGATGAGTCTATTTCAATACTAGGGCTCAATTACCTAGTTCCATTCTATACTATAATTAATAATTCCTTTGGTATGGATGCTAATATTGTTCATTCACCACGACATTAGACTATATACATGGGTTATATTATATACTGTGTGATTATAAGTCTATAAATAGTTGATAGACTCCCCAGTAAAATATTATGATTGGAATAGTTATCATGAGGTTTTATGGGACACTTTTGAACTAACTGATGTATGTATGGTTGATTGGGTCCTGGACCTAAGTATCGGTGATTTTTTATATATTCATTTTCATAGGTTACTTATTTATTTGAGATTGTAAAATGCATAAATCAACTAATTTACTAGATATATATTTTTCTATGATAATGGATACCTCTTTCATTATATACTCACATTTTTCTTAGGGACCAATTCCCATGGGTAGCTCATAATCACTCACTTATTTTAGATATATATAAGAATGAGATTTGGTGATGATTATTATTGATCTAGATTGATCAGTATGGGATTTAAATGAGGAAGGTTCATAGATCCGATATTTTGTAAGGACAATTATATTTTTTTAATTTTTTCTTATATATATATATATGATCTACCTAATAGGTGATATAGTCCTTATGACTGTATGTATTTGACACATATCTTGATATATTTTTCTATTATTTCTTTATCATACGTGATCATGTAATTTTTCTTTTTGTATTATAAAATGTTATTTTATCAATTATTAATATTTTGATACAAGAGGTATAGTCTCGCAATGTTATAATCATAGTCCATTGTTTCTACTAAAAAACATATATTGTTTGAATGGGAATTATTGGGTTTGTATAGTTCCACTAATCTGGAAACTAATTATATTTAGTTCGGTTGGGATGTTGAAATATTGTATTAGATGATTATGATTCATGTTTCCTTAATATTTTTGATAGGGTTTTTTGGAGACATGGGAATGTGATAGATCCTAGAATGGTTTTAATGGTGATCATTTGTTGAAACATCTTCTTATAATATGTCTATATTACTGGGGGATATGAATTGAGGTTATAATTATTCTATGTTTTTATAACATTATTTTCAATTAAATTAAGTTCTATTATCTTGGATAACTAGTATCACATGGATTTGGTTTCATGGCCAATTAGGGAAAGAGGAATCGTAGGCATCATGATTAGGCTCAAAGGACTCGAATGACATGTATTAATGAAATAAGGTGATTCTATCACAAATTATTTTGTTTCATTAATTTAATGTGTAAATTTGAATTTTGACTATGTATGTTCTACATTTCATTCCACATGACTTTTCAAATTTGGATATTTTTTTTTGATGGTATAATATATGGATCCATACTGAGACACTCATTAATGTCCCATACATAGTCCATTAGTGTATTGACATATGTTGACCCCTATAGGTTGGTACAAGAATATTATGACCTATAATTAGACTCTATGTATCATTTTGTTTTATAGGTAATGTTATTTAATGTGATAGTAAAAACAAATATGTTGTTTTCCTATATAAAATTGAATGAAATTATTTTTATAAAACCTAATTATTATTGTTCCATGACACATATCATATAAATATATATCATTATATGATATATGTGTGTGTGTGTGCGTGTGTGCGAGATGACCGATGAGTTTCTGATTTTCATCGATGTAGTTTAAAAGCTGTATATTCTGATAGAATTTATGCTCTAGTATGTTGTGTGCATAGCATGATGTGTTTGAATAATGTTTTTATATGACCAAATTATGATTGTTTAAGAATGATGAATGTCCAGGTTGGTTGAGATGAATATGTGGGAGATGTCCTATATGATTTGACCTAGTTAGGGCACAAGAGCTTTTGGAATTGTGGGATAACTAATACCCAAGAGACAATAATAAATTTTCGTGAATTTAGTTTATAGCGGTGACTATGATAACATTGATAAGGTTACCATGAGGTTGTGTATTCTATATGAATTAGAAGCACTTGTAGGTTGATTAGAGGAAGTAATTGTTACATGAGATTTTCATCCATTAAAATGTTTATATAATGGGACTACATGTATTTATCATGGGTGGAGATAACCAGGAGTATTAATGGATTAAAAAAGGATATGTTTTTGAGGGTGGGAATAGATATTTTATTAACACTATTTTCTTGGAAAATATTATGGAGTTAGATTTTGAGTTTATGTTTATGTTTGTTTAATGATTCCCTGAATAGAATGTTGTCATGTGGTATAAATTAGAAAGTGTATGTTACATGATTGGAATAGGATTTATGTGTGTTCTTAGGATTATGTGACTATAATTTATGTGAATTTTTGTCATTGGGTTAGAAACATGATCCATGTTCTACTATGGAACAACTCATGAGGTCATGATAATGGATTTATTATTTTGGAGTTACAAAGTACTCAAAAAATATGATTGTAGAACCCAGAAAACGCATCCCCAAAATTTTTCAAATGATTCCATACATGACCCAAGATAGTATAAATTTTCACAAGCTTCAATTTGGTAGGTCTCCAGGCCCGAACGGAGTTATGGATTAGGAGTTATGGACATTTTAAATATGGATGGAAAACTAGTTCGCAAAGCCCATTCGTGAAGAGTCCTCCGTGATCGCGGAGCACCGCCATGAAGCAATGAGGGAGGAATCTCCGCGAACATGTTTGATGTTCGCGATGCACTGCGAAGATCTGCTTCAAAGCAAAGGAGGTGGGATGCTCCCTGAATGAATTTGACATTCACGAATCTGCCGCGAACCGTAGGAGGCGGGACGCTCCGCGAACCCATTTGACGTTCGCGAGCGCGAGACGAAGCCGCTGAGACCCTCTTCGCACCGCGTGAGCTCTGCTTCATGGATCCTCTTGCCTATAAATACCCAAATCACCCCCTTTCTCCAGGATGACCATGTCCACTTCGCCCCTTAGGTAGTGGATCTCCCAATCCATGGAGCTCCACATTGTGGCTCTGCAAGGCCACGCTCCGCGAGAAGCTTCCTTCGCATTACTGGTCCATGAGCCAAGGCTCTGTGAGTCCATGCACCGCGAGCCAATTCTACGCGATGCTGCTCCATGAGACCACACTCCCTGAGTCCATGCTCCACGATGCTGCTCCGCAAGAATTTTCGCTGCGAGCCTCCCGTGCTCCGCAAGAGGCCTATGCTCCGCAATGCTACTCCGCAAGACTTTGCTCCGTGACCTGCCCTTGCTCTGCAAGAGGCCCATGCTCTGCGAGACCGCATTCTCCCAGAGCCCCACTGCTCTGTGAAGCTACTTCGCACAGACCAATCCTTTGTGAGGCTCCTACCATCACAACAACTTGTCCATACCGCAGGGATGCAGCCCTCGCACCCCCGCTCGTGGTAAGTGTCGGGCTCCAGTCATGGCCCTCCGGGTGGGTCCCTTCGCTACTTTCACAGACCCCAATGGAAAATGGAGAGTCTCACCACGATCTTTTCGGGCTGAGACTTCGGGAATTTCCATTATGCCCTTATGCACACCCACCTTCCACCTATGGAATACCATTATTTGAGATACTCATCCACACACCATGAAACACCTTGAGTCGACATATTCCTCTTGGTTTCATTCCCATGTCGTGAGTTGAGACTCCCATCATCAATTCCTTGAGCACCGTGAGTCGAACCATTCCTCAGGAATCTCCTCCAAACCCTATCACTTGGCTCCTATGCCAGGTTGATCCAGAAATGGATGCCCATGCGCAAGTCCCAACACCAGCCATTGCTTGGTGCCTTATTCCAGTAGTCCTATCTACATGACTTTAAACTGTAGTAATCCCTATATGATAAACATAGTATGCCTCTTGCCCTATCAGAGAGATGCCTTATGCTCCAAGCGTACGATGCCTAATATTCCTATCTACATGACTATAAACTATTGTTCACCATATGTTCCAAACATAGGATGCCTCTTGATCCAAATAAGACATGCATTGTACTCCATACATGAGATGTCAATAGTCCTATGTAAAATACTCTATACTACAACACACCCTATGTTCCAAACAAAGGAAACCTCATTCTCTAAAAAAGAGATGCATTGTGCTCCATGCATGAGATGCCAATAGTCCTATCTACAAGACTCTAAACTGTAGTACACCCTATGTTACAAACATAGGATTCCTCTTTCTCTATACGAGAGATGCCTCATGCTCCAAGAAAGAGATTCCAATAGTCCTCTATACATGACTACAAACTGTATTTCACACTATGTTCCAGACATAGGATATATCTCACTCTAAATAAAAGATTCCTTATGATTTCAACATGATATGATAACAGTCCTATCTACATGACTATAAACTGTAGTGATCTCCCTATGTTCCAAACATTGGATTCCTATTGAACTAAACAAGAGATGACTTATGCTCCAAGAATAATATGCCTAATTCCATGATTACAGTGGCATGATTCCAACACCCCTTGGAATTACCCCTCTTGTGCACCAGTGCACAAGTGAGGGCCACAATTCACCAGTTATTTGGGATGCCCTCATGGCCAGACATGAAAAAGACATTATGGGTAGATTACTAGTGTATGCCCAATCCACGATTGTCGCTCCTTTGCGTCACCCGGGTAGCTTCTTAGCGTAATCCCCATTCAGCATTGCCACTCCATACTGGCACCTGGGTATCTACCTAGTGTAAGCCCCATTCACCATTACCGCTCTATAGCAGCCCCCATGCAGCTTCTTTGTGTAAGCCCCATTCACCATTGTCGCTCCATTGCGGCACCCAGGCAACATCTTTGTGTAAGCCCCATCCATGATTTCCGCTCCTTAGCGGCACCCGAGCATCTTCCTAGGATAAGCCCCATTCACCCTTGCTGCTCCATAGCAGCACCTGAGAAGCTTCCTAGCATAAGCCCCATTCACCGTTTCCTCTCCATAGCAGCCCCTAGATAGATTCTTTCTGTATGCCACATTCACCATTTTTTCTCCATAGAGAAACCTGGGAATCATCTATGTGTAAGCCCCATCCATGATTGCTGCTCCTTAGCGGCACCCGGGCAGCTTCCTAGCGTAAGCCCCATTCACCATTTCTGATCCATAGAGGCACCCGGAATGCTTCCTAGCATAATCCCCATTCACCATTGCAGCTCCTTAGCGGCACCTAGGAAGCTTCCTTGCGTAAGACCCATTCACCATTTCCACTCCTTAGCGGCACCTAGCAAGCTTCCTTGCGTAAGCCCCATTCACCATTGTCTCTCCATAGCAGCACCCAGGCTGCTTCCTCGTGTAAACCCCATCTATTGTTTTGATCCCAATCAGTGGTAATTTGTTGTGATCCTATCTAGTGGTAAGCCATTGTGACCCAATCTAGAGGTAATTCATTTCAACCCCATTCAGCGGAAATCCATTGACATCCTAATCCAGCGGTAAGCCGTTATGACCCAATCCAGCGATAAACTTTTGAAACCCTCAATCGGCGATAAGCCGTCCTCAGAAGAACTATGTGGACATTGATTCCGTGGCATGAGGTTATGTTGGAAGCCTCTTCAAGGATCAAGAATGAAACTATCATCATCCTTTTCTTCAGGCCTCCATCCTAGAGTAAGTCCTGGTACCATGGGCCGCCTAACGAGTAAGCCCCCTCTTCACTTCTCACGGATGTACCCTTCATGGCGTGAATGTTAGGTCTATGCTGCCTCTTGTTTCTCACACTGAGCATGACTCACATGGGCTTAAAGTAAGCATTTACCAAGAAAATTCCCCCGTCCAGCATGACGTTAAACAGTATGCCCCGTCCATCATGACGTTAAACTGTATGCCCCCGTCTAGAATGACATTAAACTGTATGTTGTCCCACATGACAATAAACTGTACATCCATTTGAACTATGTGGTCTTTGAATCATGTCGGGGTATGGTATGCCGGAAGCCTCCACGAGGTTCAAGCCCACCGCCTATCATTTCTTCACGTCAGGTTCCACCCTCGTCCCACATGATGTTAAACTGCATTCCAGTCCAGCGGTAAGCCGTTGTAACTATCCCAAACTACGTGGAATTTGATCAATGTCAAGGCATGGTACATAGGAAGCCTCATGAGGTTCAATCCTACCACCAGTGTTCCCCTAGGTTCTCCTTCACATCGGTTCGCTGGCAAAGCCCTATCCAAACTACAAGGTCTTTGATTCATGTCAAGGCATAGTATGTAGGAATACTCCTTGAGGTTCAAGCCCATCATTCATCAAACCAAGGTACTTCTTCACGTCGGTTTGTCGTCACCCACCCCCCCTTTGAACTACAAGGACATTTATTTATGCTAAGACATGGTACGCAGGAAACCTCACGAAGTGCAATCCCACCATCCACCTGGTCCAAGGTCCTAATTCACGTCGGTTTGCTGACACACCTCCGTCCCGTATGAAGCTAAACTGTACATTTGAACTATGGGGTCATTGATCCATGCTAAGGCATGGTACATAGAAATCCACCACGAGGATCAAGCCCATCACCCGGTCGTTCCGACCTCATTCACGTCGGTTCACCCTTGGCGTCACCATCACGCCAGTTTGCTGACGAAACCCAATTCGAAGTACGAGGACTTTGATCCATGCTAAGGCATGGTATGTAGGAATCCTCCTGGAGGTTGAAGCCCATTACCTAATGGATAATGTTCCCCCTTCATGTCGGACCTCCGGTGCACCATACCGAACTACGATGACTTTGATCCATGTCAAGGCATGGTACATAGGAATCCTCATGAGGTTCATGGCCAACACCAATCAGACCAAGGTCCACCTTCATGTCGGTTCACCAGAACCATCCCGAACTACGCGGACACTGATTCCCTTCCACAGGGATACATAGGAGGTGTCTTTGAGGCTCAAGACCAACTTCAGTGTCACCCTCACGATGGTCCCATTTCATTCCCCATGCACTTAATTCATCTGTCCACCATCCATCATGATTATCACCCGGGCCGCCACATCCTAGTGGGATCAAGACATCCACCATCCTCACTGATCCTAGCAGTTCCTGGGCCACTATCCACGCGTAATCCCCTGCATGTCTTCGGGTCATTGTCCTCTGTGTACACACAGATTAATCAGCCCTTTTAACTACGTGGGTTTTATTTGATATTTTCTATATAGGGTACGTAGGAAACCACCCAGAGGTTCAATACCAACCAATGGTAAACCTTGGTGCTTCCCCATTCTAGGGTGAACACTCCCTGATCGGCCCTCAGTGGTGTCCATATCTGCTTTTGTGGTGTAAAATCTCCCCTCTACGGGACACACCACCTCTAATCCGTCTATATGGGATGTTCTGATCACCCTCGTTATGTCTCCACAAGATGTTAAACTCATGACTTACCTCGTAATAAACATGATTTTCCTGAGGAAAACCTCGAATAACACACCTTTGGTGTAACCGTCTCCACTAGATGTTAAACATGTGGCATACCCTGTGTTAAACATGGGAAACTAAGGAAAACCTCATATGCATTCATATGGAATATGATTTACTGCATTCGACATGGGATGCCTCGGGTTCTTCATCCTTAATATTCCCTCCTATGAGGATGAATACATGTTCCACAATGTCCACGCACCCAGAGATCCCTCGATGTGCCTGATGTTGTCATCTACTCCGAACGAAGGTCGCTACCATGTCAATACCCCATGGAATGCCCTGACGGAATTAGTGTAATTAAACAACGTCTATGAAGATATGGCATCCAGAATGAGATTCACGAACAACGTATTAAATTTATGAGGGAGACCCGGACTATGTGATGCTTTTGGAGGAGGAATCCATGGAAGGAAGAACTGACATCCCATCATCCCGTTTAGATCAAGGAGAAAACATCCCTGAACAAGGAGCGAATGCTGCCCGCCATTGGAAAGCGGGAATGTGGGGTAAAAGATGTTCATCCTCACAGATGGACGCGCGCACCCCGACAAAAGTACACAAATAGAAATGGTGAACCCGACGTGAATCTCTTCTCCATAAATAACGAGTAGACCCAATGGGTCAGGCAAATTGAGGCATCACCCATGTAAATACCCTCTCTATTATATGTGAGAGGATGAGTAACATTCGGTGTTTGAAGACTATGGTCCATCGGCTCCTTGCCGACACCACCACCTCATGAGGCCGCGTAGGTGGCATCTGCCACCCGACTTCATCGGCTCATTGCCGACTCCGCCGCCCCAAGAGGTTGCGCAGGTGGCATCCGCCTCCTGACTTTATCTGCTCCTCACCGACTCCACTGCATCAAGAGGCTGTGCAGGTGGCATCCGCCACCCAACTTCCTCAGCTCCTTGCCAACTCTGCCCCCTCTAGAGGTCGCGCAGGTGGCATTTGCCACTCGACAACATCAGCTTATCGCTGACTCCACCGCCTCAAGAGGCCGCACATGTGGCATCCTCCACCCGAATTCATCGGATCCTCACCGACTCTGGCGCCTCTTGAGGCTGTGTAGTTTGCATCCGCAACCCAACTTCATCGGATCCTCAACAACTCCGCCGTCTCAAGAGGCTGCGCAGGTGGCATCGTCCACTGGACTCCATCGACTCCTCACCGACTCCCCCGCCTCAAGAGGACGCGCAGTTGGCATCTGCCACCCGACTTCATCAGCTCCTCGTCGACTCCTCCGCATCAAGAGGTCATGCAGGTGGCATCTTCCACCCGACTTCGTCGGCTCCTCGCTGAATCTGCCATCACTAGAGGCCACGTGGGTGGCATCTGTCACACGACTCCATCAGTTCCTCATCGACTCCACCACCTCAAGATTCAGTGATGGTGGCATTTTCCACCCTTCCTCATCAGCTCCTCACCGACTCTGCCACCTCAATAGGACGTGCAAGTGGCATCTTCCACCCGACTCCATCGTATCCTCACCGAATCCACTACCTCGAGAGGCCGCGTAGGTGGAATCCGCCACCCGAATTCATCGGCTCCTCACCGACTGCGCCGCCTCAATAGGCCGTGTAGGTGGCATCCTCCAGCGGACTTCATCGGCTCCTCGCAAACTCTGTGGTGTCAAGAGGCCGCCTAGGTGGCATCCACAACCCGAATCCATCGGCTCCTCACATACTCCACAACCTTAAGAGGACACACAGGTGGCATCCGCCACCCTATGTCACCGGCTACTCACCGACTCGTCCGCCACAAGAGGCCAGGTAGGTGGCATCCGCCACCTGACTTCTTTGGCTCCTTGTCGTCTCCGCCGAATCAAGAGGCTGCGTAGGTGGAATCCGCCACCCAACTTCATTGGCTCTATGCCGACTCTGCCGCCTTAAGAGGCTGCAAAGGTGGCCTCTGCCGCCCAAATCCATTGGTTCCTCACCAACTCCGCCACCGCAAGAGGCCGCGCAGCTGGCATCCGGCACCTGACTTCATCGGATCCTTGCCAACTCCACCGCCTTAAGAGGCCGTGTAGATGGAATCCACCAACCGACTTCATCGGCTCCTTGCCGAATCCACCACCATTCCAAAAGAAGGCTTTCATCACATCTGGACCCCATCGCCCCGTCATACCGATGTTCCAGCCTTCCATGCATCTCGGGCTCCCTCACCCCATCGTACAGTTGTTCCAAGCTTCCACGCCTTCCGGGCACCATCACCCCGTCGTACTAACATTCCAGGCTTCCACGCCTTCCGGGCCCCATCGCCCCATCGTACTGACATTCGAGTCTTCCACGCATCCTTGGATCCCTCGCCCCGTCGTACCGACGTTCCAGGATTCCATGCCTTCCAGGCGCCATCACCCTATCATATTGACGTTCCAGGATTCCAAGCCATCTGGGCGCCATCACCCCGTCCTACTGATGTTTCAGGCTTCCACGCCTTCCAGACTCCTTTGCCCTGTCGTACGGACGTTCCAGGATTTCGCGCCTTCTGGGCCCTGTCTCCCCCATCGTACTAACGTTCCAGGCTTCCACGCCTCTCAGGCCTTGTCGTCCCCATCGTAAAGACGTTCGGATTTCGATGCTTTTCAGGATCCATCGCCCCATCGTACCCACGATCCTGGCTTCTTCGCCCCTTTAGACTATGGGAAAGCAGTCATCCCAACTACCCTTGCGACACTCTGTGTCATCCCAACAACCACGCTGAATCAAACATAGAGGTCCTCCTTGTGCCCTTGAAACCATGTCATGGAAGGATCATTACGATTAGGGGATTTTAGGGAAATCCCAACATATAGATTCCCCTATCATCTCAACCCACCAGAATGGGGTAGAGATGACCATTCCTCTACCAACAGAATTTGTGGGGTTTAACATCCCAGTTGCATGATGTTAAACTGCGTGACAAAAATTTCATAGTTTCACGACATTAAACTGCATAACAATCATCATCCGTCATGACCTAAAACTAATCATTATCGTCTAGCATGACATTAACCTGCACAACCGCCTTGTAAGACGTTAAACTGTTCATATTCGTCCGTCATGACCAAAAACTGATCATTATCATCTAAAATGACATTAAAGTGCAAAAACATCCTGCATGACATTAATGTATTCATCATCGTCCGTCACGATGTAAAACATATCATTATCATCCAACATGACATTAAACTACAAAACCGTCCTGCATGACGTTAAACATTTCATCTTCGTCGGTCATGACCTACAACTAATAATTATTGCCCAGCATTAAATTAAACTACACAACCATCCTGCATGACGTTAAACTGTTTATCTTCGTCTGTCATGATGTAAAACTGTTCATTATCGTCCATCATGACATTAAACTGCACAACCATCCTGCATGACGGGAAATTGTTCATCTTCATCCTTCATGACGTAAAACAGATTATTATCATCCAGTATAACATTAAAATACACAATCGTCCTGCTTGATGTTAAACTATTCATCTTCCTCTTGCATTATGTTAAACTAAACTATCGTCCTGTATGACGTTAAACTGTTCATCTTCGTCCGTCATGACATTATACTGATCATTATCATCCTGCATGACTTTAAACTACATCATCATCTTACATGATGTTAAACTGTTCATCTTCATCCTTCATGAATTTAAACTGTTCATCTTCGTCTTTTGTGATGCTAAATTGTTCATCTTCATCCGTCAGGACGTTAAACTACTCAATATGGTCTTATACGACCTTTAACTGTACGGTCCTGCATGACCCTAAACTACACATTACGGTTCCACATGACCCTAAACTACACATTACTG
Organism: Viscum album; assembly: GCA_963277665.1. Classification (NCBI taxonomy): domain Eukaryota; kingdom Viridiplantae; phylum Streptophyta; class Magnoliopsida; order Santalales; family Viscaceae; genus Viscum; species Viscum album. Next base: position 71,719,678 of record OY728149.1, read on the forward strand.
TCTCTCATGACCCTAAACTGCACATTACAGTCCTGCATGACCCTAAACTACACATTACGATCCTGCATGACTTTAAAACTGCACTACCGTACTGCATGACAATAAACTGCTAAATGGTATGAGCTCTATGAACGTAATCTAAGATATCCGTCTTCCTCACTACATGACGTTAAACTGCAATCTGGTCGTGCCTACTTGACTGAGGCCCCTTGGCCTTTCCGCCCCCGGCCCATCGTCCTTAATTCTAGACGATAAACTACAAGCTGGTCAGGCCTTCCTAATCGAGGACCAGCCTCAGGCCCCTTGGCCTTCCATGAATCAAGATTCATTGAGGGATTGTATGGTGTGGTGTGGAATTATTTCCTCGTTACTGTTGGGTTACTCACCGGACCATACATATCCCCAGAAGAGATGTGTCCTCATCCCGCATGACATTAAACTTCATCTTGTCCCACATGATGTGAAACTGAACCTTTATAACTACATATGGCTTGATTCCCATCCTAATGGGATACGTAGGAATTATTAGACATATTTTATTGAGCCCAGCCCAGAGCTTCTCTCTTTGATTTTCCATTTGGGTATAGTTTCCTCGGAGGGTCCTCACATGAGAAGAAGTAGGCTTCCTTATCTCCATTCATATGAGGATTATAATGTTTGCACCATGTGACCACACCCGTTCTTCTATCCTCCCACATCTTCACCGCATGACATTAAAATTCATGGCCGTCAAGAACTACATATGGCTTAATTTACATATTCATGGGATACATAGGAATACTCGGAAATTTCATCTACTGGCCATGACCAAAAGCCAGAATTCTTACCCTCGGGTCAGGACATATGCTAGGGAGCATGTTTTCTCCCCAATTCTAGCCGAGTTAGCCTTGACCCGGCTGTACGTCCCCCTCCTTGGAGATGTTCGCCTCTTCTATATATGGGTACAACGATGCTCTACCCACTCCTTTACTGGGATTCCGTCACTTTACCTATCTGGAAGGGCCCCTGAATGGTATGGATCTTAGGCTTAAGGGCTCTTTTACCACTTCAGTCCAACGCCCTTATGGATATCAAGCAACAAGCCGATACAAGTCTCACGTTTCGAATGTGTTCAGCGATCAATGCTTATTTGTTGCTCCCATGAAAGTTCACCATAGGGACGCTATGTTTTGAACACAGTCAACAGCCACCCTGGATCTTTGGGTCGCCCCCAAGATGCCCCAAACATCGAGTGTAGTGATTCGTTCTTCCCCATACCAAAGTGTCAAACTCTTTTCGGGAAGGTGAAACCGTCGGGCCCCTGGCCCAGGTTCTCTCTCATGGGAGTGTATGGTGTGGTGCGGGATTACATCCTCATTCACGTCGGGTTACTTGCCATACCACTCACATCCCCAGATGAGAAATCTTATCCTCTCCTCGTCCTTACTCCAAGACAATAATCTGCAAGCTGGTCAAGCCTCCCGGACCGAGGCCTAGCCTTAGGCCCCTTGGCCTTTCCAGGCCCCCAGCCCCTCGTCCTTACTGCAAGACGTTAAACCATGGACTGGTTAGGCCTTCCCGAATGAGGCCTGGCCTCAGGCCCCTTGGCCTTCTCGAGCCCCTTAGCCCATGTCCTTTCCCAGAGTGTGCAGTGTGGTGCGGGATTACGTCCTCATCCACGTCGGGTTACTCGCCGTGTCGTACACTTCCTCATTAGGGTACCCTGCTCCTGGGTATCTTCCAGAACTACGTGTGGCTTGATTCCCATCCTAATGGGATACATAGGAATGACCAGACCTCCTGTCTATGGGTCCAGTTTGAGTTCAGCTAATTTGTCTATTCTGTCCTTCCTTTGGGACATTGACTGCAGGACCGTGTGGCGTGATGTCGGATTATGTCCTCATTCATGTAGGTTTTTTGATAGCCACACCACGCGCACACCGTTCTAAGAATTATCCCTCCAATTTCCTGTACCGCATGACATTAAAAGGCACCCTCTAGAACTACATGTGGCTTGATTCCCATCTTCATGGGATACGTAGGACCTCTAGAATGTCTAGACATCAGGTCTAGACCCACCTCTTAGAGATCTACGGATCTCCCCGGTCTCCAAGGTCCCTTGACCTGTCCCTCTCTACTAGGGGATACATAGTCATGGAATAGGTTTTTTGGAATCACTCCCCCTTCTCCTGAGAATCTACCATCTCTTGGCTGCCCTCAAGTTGATCCCCTCTACCCCTTGAAGTGGTTCTCCCATGGGTTAAGAATACTCTGGTCTAGGACCAAGAGTGTCAGATTAAACTTGGTCAAGCTCCGTCCAATTTTCAAGCTTCATGTTTCCCTTCATTTGGGATTTCATTATCTTTCACACCCGGGGGGACCCCCAATAACATCCTGGATACCACGCCTAAGGGCTCTACTACCGTTACGGGCCAATTCCCCCATGGGTTTGAGAGAAAAAATCGATACAAATCCTGCATTGCGAACATGGTCAGCGGTCGACGCTCATTTGTTTGTCTCCATTTTTGGCTAACGCGACATGACGCTCTGTTGCGAACATGGTCAGAAGTAATCCTCCAAGGTCATGACAACCCATTCAGGCCTTGAATTTTGGTTACATGATTCACGTTATGTTCCACCCCATCTTGTTCAGGTGGAATCTTGAAACTCTTGGTGTTATCCCTCAGTGCACATTTGCACATCAGGGGGACAAAGATGCAATATAGTGTCCTTCAGGGCTCCCACAGTCCAATCTCTAAGACCATAAACTAAGAACATCATTAAGGGATATGTGCGGCTCAATCCTCATCCCCACGGGATGCGATGGGTAACCCAGATGTCTTGTCTCTGAGTCCAGCTCAACTGGGAGCCAGTTCCTCATTCCCCTTTCCTTCTTTCCCCTACTCGGTCCCCTTGTCCCAAGGATCCTATCTTGGAATTGCGTACAAGGTGATGTGGGATCATGTCCCCATCCACGTCGGTTGTGTTGCATGACACCATACGCATTCCCAACATAGCATCATCTTTTCTACGTCTACGCTGCATGACGTTAAAATTCATGCTTGTTTCTATCACATGACCCTTAATTGGGGCATAATCATCTTGTCCACACGATGAAAAACAAAACCTCATTGTGATGACCCTATCATAGAGAACACCACATTAGGTATCAGACACGTGCCATGCCATTTTTTAACGCCTATCATGGATTGATTCTTGTGGAAACACCAGGGCTTGCTACCTAGGCATGTCGATTCACAACAAAAACCACACAACTTAAAGGAAAGACAAGATTTATCAAATTCCGCTTCTTTTGGTGCAAGGGCCACGCCTGAAATCCCCTTTTTCCCTGGAACTGGTACCTTACCATGCCACCCACAAGAACTATGTATGGATCGATTCTCATCCTTATGAGATATGTAGGATCGCCCGGGAACTTCCATGCGGGCCCAGCCTAACATCTGTGTTCGGTCCCTCGACTCGAGCACTTCCCCAGAGAACACATGGTATGTTGGGCTTATGTCCTCATCTACGTCTGGTTTTGAAAATGCCAGGCCATGTGTCCCCTACTCTCTTTACCCAATCATGGTTTGAGTTCTATGATCTTAAACTAATAAACTCTCAAGAACTACGTACAGCATGATCCCCTTGTTCATGGGGTATGTAGGAACTTCTTTCCACTTTTCATGAGGGGTAGCTCAACTCTCATTTTCGGTCCCTCGACCTAAAACTCTTCTAGAAGCACATAGTGGTTGGAACCCCGGTTCCCATTCATGTCGGGTATTTGAGTTACCCAACCACATGTCGCCCGTGTTTCCTCCCACCCTTAGACCAATTTCTACGACCCTAAACTAAGATCTCCCTATGGGAAAGGACTCTACTCCCTCTATTTAATTCGTCCCTTTGTTATATTCAGATGCATGTTGAAAAAGAGCCTGAAGTGTACGATTTTCATGGGGAAATTCCCCTCGTCCCATGACCAAGCTTCGTGATCTCGATATTTGGTTCCTCGTCCTCTTCCACATCCGAATGGACCCTCGGACGACATGAATTCTAGCCTTAAGGGATCTCCATGGATGTTGGGCCAAAGGGCTCTCCTATAGTTTAGGGAAAATGTCCCTAAGGATCTCTGACGACATTTTCGACATGGTCCCGTGTTTCAAACATGGTCAATGGTCGACCCTCATATGTATGTCTCCATTCCAGGCTAACAAGATATGGATGTTGCATTTCCACCACGGTTAATCGTTATCCTCTATCATCACGCTGTCATCATTGCAATCCAAATCTCGAGAATCAGGATTTACACATTTCCACTTCCTCATGTTAAAGTGGAATTGAAACTTACAAACTCTACCTCTTCATGAATCTAGGTGCGCCACATGGTCGTGTTAGTGTCATTGGGCCAGTATTCAATGAGCATCCCTTCACCCTAACCTGGCCCTTACATTGTCGGGAAAGTTCCCCAATATTTATTGCTTCCCACATCGAGCACGACTCGCGTGGGATTAGTAGTTTTTGTGGGATATGTATCGGCGCAACCAGGCTTCTCATCGTCCTGCATGACGTTAAACTATGCATCCAGAACTACGTGTGGCTTGATTCCCATCCTCATGGGATACATAGAGACACCCCGGTATTTTTCCTAGGGTCCAGCCCACAGGAATCATAAGTCACATTCCTCCCCATTTCTGGTCTATTTCCTGACCCCTCAAGGAGAACCATCAACTACAAATTTTCCCCGAACATGTTCAAGATTCCCTAAGATGACATTGGGAAGCGACTGCTCCCTCACCAGAGAGGTCCTGTATGAAAGAAGGAATGATCCATGATCAAACTGATGCGCCCGTCTAGCATGCTCCCACCACGGTTATGTAACATCGACAGTGTTGGATTCTATTCGACCAGACACTCACTCTACATTCCACGCATTGTGTTCCCCTTATTTGGAACCTCATCCTCTTTCATGTTTATAGGAACACCATAACAGTATGGATTCTCAGCCTATGGCCCACCAACTGTCTTGGGCCAATGTTTCGGAAGACTAACTGAAGTCTATAAAGACCACCTAATAGTATAGATGTTCGGCCTATGGCCCGCCTACTTTCCTAGGCCAATGTTCCGGAAGACTAACAGATGACATTTTGAATCTGGTCCTATGTTTCAAACATGGTCAATAGTAGACCCTCATTTTGTATCTCCATTTTAGGATAATGCAATATGGAAACTCTGTTTCGAACATGTTTAATAGTTATACTTCATTATCACGCCACCCCCATAGTGTTCCGAATTTTGGGTATCGTGATACACAACTTCCTATCCCCTCTGTTCATATTGATTCTAACACCCCTAGAGTTACCCTGCTCGTGTACAATAGTAGGGTGGGAAAAGCAGGTCGGCTATGGAGAGAGCCATGCTCTGCAGCCGTGACCCCTCTCTCTTTTAGGATTCTCCCAAATGGTGAACAATGTCCTATGCCAGTCCCTTCACACCATCAATTGTTTAACACTCTCGTACATGAGATTCAATTATCTCTTGTTTCCCACAATGACCATGGCTAACACATGCTTAGAGATTTATTCGACTATTTCCTCAATATGATCGAGATACAATGGACCCCAAAAAAATGTGTTTTCTTAAGTCGTTTCCTCAGAACGCAGTCCGACTCGCCCTCCTATTCCTCGTTGGACCCCATTCTTAGGGGTGGTATTGGTAGACCCTGAAAAACGCGTCCCCAAAAATTTACAAATGCATACATACACGACCCAAGATCGTAGAACTGTTTTCAAGTTTTAATTTGGTAGGTCATAGGGGCGAATGAAGTTATAGATTTGGAGTTATTGACATTTGAAGTCATACTATAAATCTAGTACGCAAAGACCATTCACGAAGACTCCTCCGCGATCACGGAGCACTGCCGCAAAGCAATGAGGTGGAAAGCTCTGTGATCCTATTTTATATTCGCGATGCGTAGCAAAGCACAGGAGGCGGGATGATCCACGAATGAATTTGACGTTCACAAAACCGCGGTGAAGTGAAGGAGGCGGGACGCTCCACAGACCCATTTGACATTCGGGAGCGCGCCATGAAGCCGTGAAGCCCCTCTTCACACCGCTTGAGCTCTACTTTGTGGCACCTCATGCCTATAAATACACAGGTCGCCTCCCCTTGTCCCGAAAGACCATGGACACTTCTCCCCTTGAGCGGCCGATCTCTGGGCCTGCGGAGCTCCACATTGCGGCTTCGCAAGGCCATGCTCCACAAGCAGCATCCTTCGCATTGTTGTACCACGAGCTGGGGCTCCGTGAGTCCATGCTCCACGAGCCAATGCTCCAGGATGCTGCTCCACAAGACCATACTTCGTGAGTCCATGCTCTGCAATGCTGCTCCGTGAGTCTTTTCCCCGCGAGCCGCCCTTTCTCCGTAAGTGGTCCATGCTCTACAAAGCATCTCCGTGAGACTTTTCTCTATGTGTCGCCCTTTCTCTGCAAGAGGCCTATTCTCCACGAGACCGCATGCTCCCCGATACCCTTTGATCCATAAAGCTGCTTCGGGAAGACCAATCCTTTGCGTGGCTCCTAGATTCACGCCCACCAGTCCATACCGCGGTGGCACAACCCTCGCACCCCCACTCGTGGTCAGTGACGGCCTATGGCCCTGGCCATCCGGGCGGGTCCCTTCGCTACCGTCACAGACCCCCACGGAAAATGGAGAGTCGCAACACAATCTTCTCGGGCCAGGACTTCGGGATTTTCCATTGTGCGCCCACCTACCACCTATGAAATACCATGATTTGAGATACTCCTCCACACACCATTAAACACCTTGAGTCGACATATTCCTCCTGGTTTCATTCCTATGTCATGAGTTGAGATTCCCATCATCAATTCCCCGAGTACCTTGATTCGAACCATTCCTCAGGAAACTCTTCCAAACCCTATCACTTGGCTCCTATGCCAGGTTGAACCAGAAAGGGCCGCCCTTGTGTAAGTCCCAACACCAGCCATTGCTTGGCGCCTTATGCCAATAGTCAAATCTATATAACTTTAAACTATAGTAATCCCTAATTGATCAACATAGGATGCCTCTTTCCCTATCTGATAGATGCCTCAGGATCCAAGCGTAAGATGCATAATAGTCCTATCTACATGACTATAAACAGTAGTTCACCCTATGTTCCAAACATAGGATGCATGTTGCTCAAAATAAGGGATGCCTCATGCTCCATGCATGAGATTCTAATAGTCATATCCAAAAGACTCTGAACTGTAGTACACCCTATGTTCCAAATATTGGATGCCTCTTGTTCCAAATAAGAGATTCCTTGTGCTCCATGCATGAGATGCCAATTGTCCTATCTACAAGAATCTAAATTGTAGTACACCCTATGTTCCAAACATAGGAAACCTCTTGCTCTATACGATTGATGCATCATGCTCTAAGAATGAGATGCAAACAGTCCTCTCTACATGACTATAAAATATATTTCACCATATGTTCATGACATAGGATGCCTCTTACTCCAAATAAGAGATTCCTTATGCTCCGAGCATGAGATGCTAACAGTCCTATCTACATGACTATAAACTATTGTGATCACTTTATGTTCCAAAAATAGGATTCCTCTTGCACTAAACAAGAGATGAATTATGCTCCAAGCATAAGATTCCTAATGCCATGATTACAGTGGCATAATTCCAATGGCTCTTGGTATGATTCCACGTGTGCACCAGTGCACAGGTGAGGGCCTCAATTCAATAGTGAGTTGGGATGCCCTCATGGCCAAACATGAGAAAGACATTATGGGAATCTTCTTAGAGTAAGCCCCATCCACAATTTCCACTCCTTAGTGGAAGCTGGGCAGCTTCCTAGCGTAATCCCAATTCACCATTTCCGCATCATAGCAGCACCCGGGCAGCTTCCTAGCGTATGCCCCATTCACCATTGCCGCTCCATAGCAGCCCCCGTCCAGCTTCTTTGCATAAGCCCCATTCACCAATGTCGCTCCATAGCAGCCCCCGAGAAGCATCTTTGGGTAAGACCCATCCACGATTGCCGCTCCTTAGCGGCACCCGGGTAGCATCTTAGCATTAGACCCATTCACCATTGCCACTCCATAGCGGCACCCAGACAACATCCTAGCATAACCCCCATTCACCATTGCCGCTCCATAGTGGCCCCTGGGAAGCTTCTTTGTATAAGCTCCATTCACCATTGTCGCTCCATAGCGGCACCCGAACAACATCTTTGTGGAAGCCCCATCCACAATTTCCTCTCCTTAGCTTCACCAAAGAAGTATCCTAGCGTAATCCCCTTTCACCATTCCCTCTCCATAGAGGCACTCGAGTAGATTCCTAGCATTGGCCCCATTCACCATTGATGCTCCTTAGTGGAACCCGAGCATCATCTTTGTGTAAGCCCCATCCACGATTGTCCCTCCATAGGCGCACCCATGCAGCTTCCTTGCGTAAGCCCCATTCACCATTGCTGCTACTTAGCGGCACTTGGGAAGCTTCCTTGCGTAATCCCCGTTCACCATTTCTACTCCATAGTGGAACCCAAGCAGCTTCCTCATGCAAGTCTCATCCACTGTTGTGATCCCAATCATTGGTAAGCCATTGTGATCCTATCAGTGGAAAGTTGTTGTGACCAAGTCATGCAATAAGCCGTTGGAACCCCATTCAGCGACAAGCCATTGACATCTGAGAGTAAGTCACGGTACAATGGGCCGCCTAACGTGTTATCCCCCTCATCACTTCCCAAGGATGCACCCTTCGCGATGTGATCGTCAGGTCTCTACTGCCTCTGGTTTCTCACAACAAGAACAACACACGTGGGCTTAGAGTAAGCATTGACCATGACAATGCCCCCATCCAGCATGACGTTGAACTGTATGATGTCCCGCATTACATTAAACTGTACATCCATTTGAACTACATGATCTTGGATCCATGTCAATGCATTGTATGTAGGAAGTCTCCACGATATTCAATCCCACCACCCATAGTTTCTTCACGTCAGGTTCCACCATCATACCACATGACGTTAAACATCATTCCAGTCCAGCAGTAAGCCGTTGTGATTGTCCTGAACTATGTGGACTTTGATCCATGTTACGGCATGGTACGTAGGAAGCCTTATGAGGTTCAATCCCACCACTAGAGGACCCCTAGGTTCACCTTCACTCCGGTTCGCGGACAAAGCCCTATCCAAACTATGAGGACATTGAACCATGTACAGGCCTGGTACGTAGGAATACTCCCTAAGGTTCAAGCCCATCATTCATCGGACCAAGGTCCTTCCTCACATCGGTTCGCCGACACCCACATCCCCTTTGAACTACGAAGACTTTGATCCATTCTAAGGCATGGTACGTAGGAAACCTCACGAGGTTCAAGACCACCATCCACCTAGACCAAGGTCCTTATTCACGTCAGTTTTATGACACGCCCCTATCCTGCATGATGATAAACTACACATATGTACTACAGGGTCGTTGATCCATGCTACGACATGGTACGTAGGAAGCCTCCATGAGGTTAAATCCCATCACCTGGTCGTTCCAACCTCATTCACGTCGGTTCACCCCTAGGGTAACCTTCATGTCGGTTCGATGAAGAAACCCAATCCAAACTATGAGGACTTTGATCCCTACTATGGCATGGTATGTAGGAAGCCTCCCTGAGGTTCAAGCCTGTCACCCAATGGAACAAGGTCCCCATTCATGTCGGTCCTCCGACACACCATCCTGAACTACGTGGACTTTGATCCCTATCAAGTCATGGTATGTTGGAATTCTCATGAGGTTCATTCCCAACACCCATCGGACCAAGGTCCACCTTCATGTCGGTTCACCAGCACCATCCCGAACTACGCGAAATTTGATTCCATGCCCCGAGGATACATAGGAGGTCTCTTTGAGGCTCAAGCCCAACTTCACTATCGCCCTTGCGATGGTCCCATTTCATTCCTCCTCCACTTCATTCATCCATCCATCATCCATCCTGATTCTCACCCGAGCCACCGCATCCCAATGGGATCATGCCATCCACCCTCATCACTTCTCCTAGCAATACCTAGGCCGCTAACCATGCATAATCCCCAGCATGTCTTCGTGTCTTTTTCCTCTGTGTACACAACAATTAGTCAAACATTTGAACTAAGTGGGTTTTATTCCCTATTTACTATATTGGGTATATTGGAAACCTCCCTGAGGTTCAATCCCAGCCAATGTTGAACCTTAGTGTTTTCAAAATTCTGTGGTGCACACTCCCTGATCCGCCCTCAGTTGTGTCCAGATCAACATTCACAGTGTGACATCTCCCCTCTATGGGACAAACCACCTCTAATCCGTCTCAATGGGATGTTCTAATCACACACATTATGTCTCCGCAAGACGTTAATCTCGTGGCCTACCTCGTGATAAACATGAGATGCTGGAGGAAAACCTTAGAAGACACGCCTTTGGTGTAACTGTCTTCGCTAGACGTTAAACATGCAGCATACCCTGTGTTAAACTAGGGAAGATGAGGAAAACCTCAGTTGCAGGCCTATGACATATGATTCCACACATTCGACGTGGGATGCCTCGGGTTCTGCACCCTTGAGATGCCCTCCAATGAGGAAGAATAAAGGTTCCCCAATTTCCACGCACCCAGAGATGCCTCAAAATTCCTGATGTTGTCATCTACTCCGACCAAAGGTCACTACCATGTCAAGACCCCATAAAATTTCCTGATGGAATTAGTGTAATTAGCCGGCATCCATGATGATATGGCACTGGGAATGAGATTCAGGAACAACGTATTAAATCTATAAGGGAGACCTTGACTAGGTGACAAGTTCTAAGGAGGAATCCACAGATGGAAGAACCGACATCCCATCATCATGTTTCGATAAAGGTGCAAACTTCCCTAAACAAGTAGGGAATTCCGCCCACATTTGGAATGAGGGAATGCAGGGTAAAAGATATGCGTCCTCACAGACGGACACACGTGCCCCTGTGAAAGCTTCAAAAACAATGATTATAATGGATCTTCGTAATATGATCTAGTTAGCACATAGTATTTTGTGTTTTAAATCATTGATTTGCCATACTGGAGCTATAGACCATGTGATTTGATGTGATTCTTATGAAAAGAGAGGATCAATGATTTAGTTGAGGTTTTATATATTCCATAAATTTGAGGTGACATTCAAAAACTATTATGATATCCTTGCGGTTTATAAGTGTGAATCCATATGGGGGGACATATACCAAAGTCTATTAGCAGGTATGATGCTCTCACTGCAAGAATTTCAGTATTTATCAATGGATTTCTACTGTTTTTATGGGATCATATAGTTGTTTGATGTTTATTGTTTTATGTTAGGTCCACTAGGTTAGATAGCCTAAGAGGGGGGTGAATCAGGGTATGAAAAATTATAACAACTACCCCAATTGATCGTGTATCGCTGTTAAGAAGGAATATATTCGCTATCTTTCATATAGAATTGTATAAACAAAAAATAAAGCATGAACATGACAGAACAATTTTTACATGATTCACCCTCACTGGGCTACGTCCTAGGAGCATACACCAGCAATATTCATATGTACCAAATCAACTAAAAGCACTCTATTATTTACAAATTTGGGGATAGATCGCTTTTATTCCCAGGCTCACTGCCTTTACAATGTTTAGGGTCAACTCACTGCTTTCCCAAGGGTCACTCATAGTTTCTCTCTATCTAGATCACTACCGGTGGAGCGGATCACCTTCTTCCTCTTCCATTTCCCACTACTCTAGAAAGCATCCTATCACAGCTTATAGACCTGTAGGTCTTTTCATTATCACTAATTAATGAATCTTATAATGTATTTAGATGTTATGTTGATGTCCAACTTTCACCCATTGATGAATCTCACATTGCACCGAAGGTATCAAAAAATCCTCCAGCTTTCGCACAGCCATAAAATGATTGGCGTGCCTCTACCATACTCGGCACGCTTCTATATTCCGGTACGCATGTTATGGCATACAAATTCAATCCGATGTGTATGTTCACTTCAAACACTTGCGCGGCACTCACTTCTTCAACTCCAAACTTGCGCGACTCACACCCTTTTATGCCCCAAACAATTTTGGCGCGTAATTGTCTACTATCACACTTCTTCAAAGCATGGCGCACTTGTGTCACCAAACCACCTGTGTGACACACCCTTTTTCAACTCTAAACATGGAAGACCCACATCCTTTCTCACCTAAACCACTTTGGGTGCAAAACTCTCAAGTGGTGCACAACTTCTAAATATCTTTACACTTGCACGACCACACCACCACTTGTGAGACCACAACACCTGCATGACATGAGCTCTTATTTTCTCTAAGTGTTGAGATCTCTAAATAATGAAGAGTCTTAGACCTCTATTTATAGGAATTTGGACACCTTCAGCACTAGAACTCAAGCCTCCTCTCAGCGCACAAGTCCAGCCACCCTAGTCTCTGTCACGCTAGTCACTTGTGTGAGAAAACCAAAAACATAGGCGCCCCTTTTTCCTTTTCCATATTTTGATGCTTTAATCTTGAAACAAAATTGCGCGCAAGTTTCCATGCCTCTATGACCACCGCGCAAGACCTATTTCCAAAAATAGTTTTCTCAATTTGTTGATTTTGAGGTCCAACAATTTGGCAATCACTGGAAAACAGCGCCACCTTGTATTTCCTCTTTTTGAACTGCCTCCAGATCGACCATTCCTTTGTCGAAATTCTTGAATCAATCATGGATTGATATCAACATCCCTTGAACTTGACATGCCATAATGAAATCTCCTTTTTCAACAAATTTGTACATAATGGTTTTCTTTGTCAACAAACACAACACGGAGTCCCACTTTGAAGTCAAACACAATCACCTAAAAATGATTCAATGATACCTTGAGGGATTTTTCCCAATATTTCATTTAGGTATGAGTGAGTTTGTACATATCCAAAAATATATTTCAGTGAGTGAGGAGATACAGTATATGGATATCATGGATTTGACCTTGTGGGTTGATGATAAGGACACTCATATGGTGGGGTATTTTATATTGATCATCGGTGTGTGTCCATTGATCTATAACAGTCGTTGTCATTATTTACTATTCATTGACCTGTCATTTTGTAACTTGATAACTGATGTGTTCATGTATCCCAGTTCACCTAGATTTTATATAAAACATGAAGTTAATGTTTTAATGTTACTGAAGGCGGATTATAGTCCAAGAATACATGAAAAATATATTTAATATTTTGAAAATGTGATAGATTGATGATGTGTTGGTGCTTAGGTGGGAAGATGATAGAGGTTATATTCTAATTTGGCATTTGAGATGTAGAATTTTCCTAAGAATGAGGAATTGTATTTAGTGAGAATATGTGGTATGTCATGGGATGAATTTGATAGTAAGGGAATCATGATCCCGTAAATATGGTAATGTGTAAGTGGTGCAATCCAAGAGTTTTCATGGAAATTATGAAAGTGGATGTATGATATGTGATCTCATGTATAATTCAACCTGGTGATATTACAACTATATCATGTACAATACATGTGATATTAATGGTGAAATCTTAGGACATTCCATAATTTTTGTTCAAAATATATAATAAATAGATATTTTGAAAAATTATTTGAATTTTGGTAATGATATTTTTTAAGGAATTAACTATGGTTTTATTCATGATTATTGTGTTGTATTGATTTAGAAATTACTTCATGCATGTAGGTGGGAAATAGTATGGAGTATTAATAGAAAATTACATCATTTAGGGATCCCATGGTTAGTAATTGTTTCTAATGAGATGAGATATATTGCGGATAAAACCATTGTCTATCTGATAAAAACATTTATTATTTTAATAGATTATTATTATATGTAATTACTATGTATAACGTATTATTGGTTTGTATTAATTATTAGAATTGGTTTTGATTTTGAATTTTAATGATTTTATGTTTTGGAATACAATTTTTGTGGTATATTGGAATTCAGTAATGGAATGTATTTATTTAAACATAAATTACAAGTTCAGTTGTATTAGGTTGTTTGGTTAGATAGGCATCAATAATATTAGAGAATTATATGTTTCCTGGTGGGGAGGTTGACAAATCCCCCATCAATATGGTTTTTGAGTTTTATAATAAAATTAATTTTTTTGATTCTTGAGACAATGGATTATGTACAATGTTACAAAATAGAATATTGTGTTTTTGAAAACCACCATAAACTATTTTATTTATATAATTTAGCTCAAATGGTAATAGAGAGTAGTATGAGTCCACATGAAAAAGGATGATTGGCAAAAGATATAGACTATAATTTTTGACATGCCACCAACTTATAATATTTTGTGCATTTATCCCAACTATCCTATAGCCTCCACTAGATAAATGATTGTCATGTACTAACTAGACTGTGTATATACAGATCAATATTCATGAATCAGGTGAACACCAATTAGTGTGTGGGTATTCGATAGGTAAAATAATAGTTTTTAACCATGTTTTATTATAGGTGTAATCTCTATTTTCTATTATTTCATTCATGAGCCTGGTGTGAGATTCCTAACCTTTTATCTGAAACTCAATCCTTTTAATGGGGGTAATTATATGTGAATTTAATAAAAAAACTAAATGTCACCTTGATCCACCTATTTTCTACCGTAATTTATTCATACCTATCCTTATAATTTCCTCTAATATGATATAGGGAATTGAGATGGTTATATAGGGACATAGTGAAATCATCCAATTGTCATGTGAATTTTTTTCATCCATTAATAAGGACATCATATGATGACAACTAAATTATATTTTTCATTTATGTTACATGTCTATGATGTTTTAGCAAATTATTTTAGGGTTATAAATAAATATAAATTAAATTTTATATAATTTAATTTTTTCATGATCTATCATGGCCCAGGTTAATTTTGGGAGTCCATTATTGACCTCTAGAAAGTGATTAGTATCGATATACATGTATTGTGTATATTTTATTAGTTTTATGAAGATATTTCTATTTATAAAATTTTAATTTTATTTAGTTTTGATGTTATAATTATTATTTTTGGATAATTAGCCCAATTTAGGGAATCATTTATTTTCTTGATATCAGGTTGATCAAGGGTGGTATAAGGGAGCCTACTCATAGTTGTCAAGATATGAAATTAAAATCAACGTGCTACGTTATTGAGGTACGTTGTCCACATAAATATATTTTGGTGTTATGGAATTCATTTATAGTGAATGTGACATTTGGTATTTCCACTGAGGACTTTTACTCTTTTGAAAAAATACATTGATAGTTAATATTATGATTAATTTCATAATAAGAAAAGTGATTAATTAGATTTAATTTTCTTAGGACCTTATTAACCATTATACAATGTAGATTTTTTTATATCTAATTGTCCTGACCTTGATATAGATGTTTTCTCAAGGACCTCTAGACCCCACTCGGGGGGTGGCTTAAAAATGAGTTACATTGTGGCACTTACAGAGGTGCATATGATTCTTCATAGAATAGTATTGTTAACATGGGATGTTATGAAAACTTATTTTTGAGGGTAAAATTAAATTTCTAACTTAGGAAATTCTTTATGGAGGTTGTATATGACTCTGAATTTGTATGCCCATTAATTCCCTAAGAGACCATTGTGATTCCATATATATTTTAGAGACAATGAACCAATTTATGTGAATGTGATCCATTCCATTTTTTTTGTTTCCTAGGTTATTTGGAATATGGAATGATGTAATGGGTTCGTTTTTTGATCGACCTACTATGACAATGATCATTAAGATTGGACATAATAACTCTCTGAAGACAGTCTCCACGATGGATTACTCTATAGGACTTATAATGTCATACCATGAAAAAAACTATTTTGGAATGTAAAGAATTTAATATTGGGTGATGAACCTATTGTTATGGTGTATATTAGATATGTTTAGTGATGATCAAGGTGTTTACATTAGATCCTTCATTGATGTTTTTGGTAGTTTTTTATAGTGATATGTCGCATGTTCTTTGATGTTTGGTCATCGATTCACTCTGGGTTAGGTGGATGGAAACATATGTATTCCATGTGTTTTTTATTTTTATTTTGATCCGAGACATGGTATATTCAATATGTGTGGTGTTGTTATGAAATTTAAAACACCATTGGGGATATTAATTTAATAAAATTAAAATTCATTTTAGTTGTGGTCTATGATGATTTATAAGAAAAAACAACCGATAATGGGTTGTCAGTGGTAATAATGGGATGGAAAATGGATTTGGAGCTGAGATTATAGTTTTTCTGAACATAGTATATTTCCTTCCATTTGAGATCCTCGACACTAGGTGGGGTATTTGGCAGCCATGGCCTAGTCTCATATATTGTTTGGATCAAATTTCAGAAAATAATGAATTCAAGGGTTTACCATTCCCCATGTTATGAAGCAAGGATGTAGTTTTCCCTTGATTTATTTAAAAATAGTTGTTCTCTTTTCATTCATGTAATTCATTATCAGTATATACTAGGTTTAATGACCCTCTATTTTTCATTATTGTTGGAATAAACACCCTGATGTGCTCAAAAACACTATGTCACTAGTCAAAGATGGCAGGATTGATTGGTCTTCTGGATTTGTTGATATAATTTTATTTGTTTATTTATTTATATTATATTATTATATTCTTTATTTATTTCCGCATGCCACACACACAAATAACTAAATTAACATTTTATAAATGAGAATGCGCTTGTGGGGTCTTTTAGAGTTATTCAATCACAACCTACATGGGTAGCCATTGTACATGGATCATAGATAATAGATCAAATTTTGTAGGAAAATGTTTGTCAATGGGATGGTGATGCAGATTTTTGATCTTGATGTCTTGGTTTTGTATCATGAGATGGATAGGGTACATAATGAACTATGTATTTTAAAATGATGTTTTTTATTGATAAAATGTCTATTGTATTATATTATACACAACAAAAAATATTTCTTAAATAATGATCCATACATTAGTAAAAAAAATATAAAATATTGATCTCTGTGATCCATTGGAATCATCTCACCAACAATTTATAAATAAAACAAATATTAGTAAACCAATAAAAATTTTACTAATTGATTATTGTGAATGTTGATTTAAATAATGATGTATTATTTATATTGTATGAAGGTAAATGTTACCATTAGTAATTGACCATTATAGGAACATTCGTGAAATATGAAATTCATTCATTATATCCATTGGGATATTTGAATCATGATATCTATAACCTTTTTAAATAATTCTATCATTTTAGTTAGTGCTAAAAATTAGTAATGACAAATGATATTTTTTACTAAAGAGGAGAAGCAATGGCCTCAACCAGTAGAGTCATTTTGAATAAAGATCATTATTTAGAACATGGGACAAATGTAGATTCACAAGGGTTCTACCTAGACTAGGACCATGTTGAGATTCAACATAGGATGACGTAATAAAATTGCATATGGTAGAAGATTATGATAGTGTAAATTACCAATTGTTCGATGTTAGCCGAGCCACCCCATTAATTTATCTCCAACACACACCTTTCCATAAAATCATTCATGGTTGTTATATGGGTTTACATGTCCATTACTTTATTATATACATTATAATTCATTTTTATAAACAAATATTTTAAACTTTAAATTCCATTTAAAAATATTTTTCCCTTATATAATATTTTTTAATTGAGTTGAGATTCATAAATTAATTTTTAAGACATATATTTTAATATTGAGAATATATATATTTTTTTATAATAATTGAATTTAGTATGAATAATTTTTTTTAATAAAATAGTATGTTCAATACAGTCTTTTTTTAAAATAAATGATAAATTAATTTAATCATTTCCAAGAAATTTTAATGTTTCATGAATTCTATTGTTCTTTAAAACATTACTTTTTTTTTAAAAAAAGTGACTTATATTTAAAATTTAAAATTATCATATATAAATAATTAATCTAATTAAAAAACATCAATTTTCAAATAATTACATCGAAATTTGGTTAGGGTTAATTTATGAAAAATTTCTAAATTACTTTTATTTTTTCATGAATAGTTATAATATGTTTTTTGTTTTCAAGTATATTTAATGATTTCAATAATATTCAATAAGTACGTAATAATTATTTAACAACATTAAATGCCTAAAATATGTTATATTATTAATAAAATATATTTTAATAGATTTTAAACTATTTCTAAAACCTATTATTATCTTCTTAAATTCTGAAATGAAAACATTGACTTTAAAAAATTTAAATCTAGTAAAAAAACATTTCAGGACAAAATATGCAATAAAAATGATTCATGGTCAATTTGGGTTAAAATGACATAAAATGTTACCCAAATATCCAAAACAATTGTCAACAACCAATGTTAATCCATCATTTGTTTCATTTTCAACAATTTTTATTTCCAAGGCCTATATTTAGAAATTATTAAACAAATACTCTACATTCTATATAAATACACACCCATTCCTCATTTTTCATTTAGTCCCAATTCATACTCGATATAGATCTGGTTATTTTCCTCCCAATGAGTCCCTCCAAGGTATCCCAAATCCCCTAATATTTCATTCCTCATGACCTAGGTATGATTCTTTTAGCTAAAAAAATTATCCTTCTTTTCCCTTCAATTAAGGAGCCTTTTTTTGTATATGTCTTTTAAATAATATGATCACTATCTTTATATCCTTTTTTATCTAACCATTTCTAAAAAATTATGTTTTATCAATGGGATAACCTTGTCTAATATTATTTCAACATTATATATAACCATGTTTAATACCTCTTATGCTACCAAATTTACTTATCAAATTTATCCCTCAACTAATGAAAAATTAATTTATTCTCAATTTTTGAATTCCAAAACCCCATTAATATCATTGGAAATTCATATTGTTGAAAATATAATTTATTTTATTTTTTAATTTACAAATATGAAAATTGAATCGCCTTTTTTTGGCTAAATGTGATGTAACGATCATCTGATTAATCACTTTTGAAAGCCTTGATTTTGATTTGAACGCCATTATTTATTCTCCGTATATTTTTAATGAAATGATCGCTTATGATTTATGTGTCTTCAGTTAATGACATAATTGTTTTCCCACTAATAGCCCTCCAATTAATTTACTAATGAATTTAATCACTACATATGAGATATTTTGTGATACCTTATTGAATAACCTTGTTAATATTCTTTTATGAATCCTTTGAGAAAAACTGGATGATATGAATATGAATGTCTCAATTAAATGTGGTATCTAGGTTTTTATCTTATGGTTCTTGTTTTTATGACATTCATCATGAAAAAGATTTAATTAAATATTTTTATGCCTCATATATTGATGGATATTCTTAATTATCATGTGCTAAGTGTTTCCATTGATTAATCCATTAATTGGACTCAAACTCATATATTTCCTTTTTTGCATGTCCCTAGGTTATTATAGGATGTATATATAATAAAGAATGAACTCATGAATAATCCATTTAAGTGGAATAGAATTATTTCAATATTTTCATGTATTATTCCCTTAATTTCAAAGAAACGAAACATTAAAAGATCCTTTTTTTAATCTTGTAATAAATAGATAAAATAATAAAAATGTGGGATTACATAGTTTTTATCAGTGGATGGTTTCATTTATTTTTAAATTAGGAATATAAATCCTTATTATGAACCATATAGAAATGTTTAAATATATATAAAAAATAGTGGTATTTTGGTTATGTATTAAGTAAGTGGATTGTGATAAAGTAAATCATTGTTTGGATAAGAACACTTCGATATGTCACCAGCACATATGTACCTAAGGGAAAATAAAAAAAAACAATATTGAGCTAGACTAAATTGGAAAATTGTTGACAACAATGGGAATGTAATCACTTCAGGTTAGACACTCCTACGGGAAATGTTCGGTTAATCACATGCCTTTTATGAATTATTATGAATGATATATAAAAAATGAAATTGTTGATAAAGATTATAATATTGAAGAATTATTTTTTAAGAAAAAAAAATCATACATAATTATATTGTTAATAAATGTAATGATTTTCTCAATAATTTTTTATTCTATAGAAAATTGATGTAAGTAAGAGTATACTTTTATGTGATATCTACAACAGAAGAAATGTTTAATGCCCTCCAAAGGATACACAAATTGGAAGAATCGTTAAAATGATGAATCAATTATCTTATGCCACATTATATTAGTGAATATATCGACACATTGATTTGGTAAAATTCAATATGATTTAAAGAAAATATCCTTTCATTAATCCATATTTTAGGATATGAGAAAGTAGCCTTGGGAGTATAAAACATTGATGGAGTAGTTGATCAGTTGTTGGCACAAATTAAAACCATGAAGCCAAAAATGGAGATTACTTCCATGTAGTGGGAAGTAATTATGGGATTCATTCTCAATAAAAATTTCCCTTATTTGATGAAAATGAAAATTTTGAAGGAATTTCTAGAAATGAAGTAGAAGGAGAATAAATTAATAGTAATATATGATATTAACATTACAATAATTTCATATTACAACCGTATATTGTTTTTTGATGCCAATATAATGGTTGATACATTATTCAGTGGACTGGGACCCCATCTATGGATAAATCTATAAAAATTATACAATGGAATCTATGGAGAAATATTAAAGAGTTATATAATGGTATAATTTTTGTTTGGTGAGAAGTCGTTTTCACATTGGTCGAATGAAAAGAACAGAGTAATGAAGACAAATACAAGGAACAACATTAATTGTGGAAGGGGTGGATGGAAAGAGAAAATTTCCATATGCAACAAATATGGAAAAATAATTTACAGAACGATATTCATGGGACTTGAAAATGTAACAATTTTTTACGATATGGATATATATATTAGGACTATCATGATAATCTCAATCCATAACATCTAAAAATTAACAACGAAGGGAAGAGGGTGTGGTCCAAATCTAATGTTAAATGCTACATGTCTAGGCAGCTTATGAACATTTAAATTAAATGTAATAATCATAAGATAATAGAGGTAAATCACTATGAACCCTAGAATAGTCGAAGGGACCATGATTCAACTTGTTTTTTTAATGAAGGAAGAAATATGTGCTCCATGTGATGTGGTGGTATATACAATCCCTTTGTCAAAGCTGCAAGGTATTTTTTTTATTATGGTTCAATGCATTCCCAATCAATGATTTCAATGAATATATAATTAATCCATAAACTGGAATAACTATATTTATCAATTAATACTCATGGGGGGAATTATCCAAGCGTCATAGATGTATAAAAACACTATTATAAACATTTTCTAGTGAAATTACATAAATAATATAATTTTCTTCCCCATTATGGAATTCAGTAGTATACTAGTGATGGAATATATCATAAAGAATAATTTTATGTTTAACTGCATAAGTAATGGAATCTTTGTATTCTTTAATGAAATCCCATGGTTATTTTGAAAACAAATATATATTGACATAAACAATTTCAAGAAGAACCACATATTTCCTTCATTATATCTATGATCACTGAAGAGGGATAATGAAAATGAATGTATAAGAATAGGTAATTTCCACAACCTTCAATAAAAACTTTTTGTATTTGATGATCAGTTACATGGAGCTCCCCCAAAAAAAGAGGTTGAGTTCCATAGTAAACTCATACCTCTATCCAAGACGATATCAAATCATGCATATAGAATGTAAAATATCATCTTATATAAATTAAATAAACAAAATTAAGATCCTTTTGAGAAGGGATTTATCTAAACTATTGTGTCTCATTGGGAAGAAATTATTCCCCTGGTGATGAAGAAGGATGGATTGATACATCTATGCCTTGATTATATAGTATATAAGGGGACCATATCCAAGAAGAAGTACCCTAACACATGGATTGATGATTTATTTGGACATATTTTCATGTCTCAATTCATCAACCCGATTTTTCATCGATTTTCTTATCATAAATAAAGGTTTATGAATGAATATAATAAAAAAACTATATTCCAATCACGATATATGAATTATGAGTTTTTATTCCCTTTATCTTGACTAATTCTCTGTATATATTTATAGATTTTATGAATGTAGTCTTGACAGAATAACATGATTATGTTTTGGATGTTTTCATAAATGATGGTATGATATATTACAACATTTGCGAGGACCATTATGAACTTCTAAGGGAAACACATAAATATCTAATAGAGGAGAAGCATTTACGATGATTTATAAAATAAATTTTTTAATCATGTTGGTTAAATGGGGATATTTTTATGTAATGATGAAATTAAAATTGACCCTTCCATGAAAATGGTTTTGGAGGAGTGGACTCATCCTACAATAGTAATTAATATTCATTGTTTCTTTGTTTTAACTTCCTATTATAGGCTATTTGTGAAAATATTTCTATTACATTATAATACAATATCCATGTTAACTCAAAAAGGGGATATATTTAAATAGAAAATGATGTATGAATAATGTATCCAATAAATGAATAAGAGATTGGTCACTGAAACTATATTAACTCTACCCTCTATCATAGAATCTACTTTTCCCTCTTGAGACGCATCACTGAATGGGATTGGGTGATTCCTCATGGAATATTAAAATGTGATTACCTATTCACATTGATAGTTTGATCATAATGATTAGAATTGTCCAACACATGACCTGGATCTAGTTGTGGTTATTTTTCACTAAATAAATAAAGGTTTTATAATTATTTAAAAAATGTGATATATACATAGAACACTAGTAGCATCTCAGTTCCTCGTGATGCCCAAAGGTTCCATGAACCCGGTTACACACATGAACTCAATCGAATTTCACCCAATGTTGGAGGATTCTGACTACAACTAGGGTCCAAGGTCTGATAACAGAGAAACTATCCCTTCATTGGTATTGTAACAAAACAAGAAAAAAATAGTAAACACTAGATAAAGTAGTAATACATGAAACAATAGTAAATAGTAGAAGTATGATAGTAAAATTAAAACAAAAGAATATATAAATTATTCTAGTCACTTGATTCTATGTATTCATCCAAACAAGTCAAAATGCTTTATATACAATACAAAAATAAAGTACAAAAAACATGTAAACTCCAACAGCATTGCAAGCCTCATCTTGCTCCCATGCTCTCTAATTAAAACATCAATCAAGTACCTGATGAAGATGGGTGATTTACATTATCTATACTGACAACCGTATAATCTATTTGAGTCCAAAACATGACCAAAATAGGGTGTGAGAGGAATAGTAGTATTAAACCACTAAAATATATGTTCTTAACTATTAGTGAATATATATAGAAGGCCAACTACAAAATGGAGAAATAAATAATGAAGTACTCAATAGTAAACACTCCTAATGTTTTCAATTAAATTTATTTTCATTTTAAATTATTAAATCTTATGGATAATGTAATATCAGGATCTATCATATTATCTATATCCCTTATGTAATAGTAACAAAATAGATCTCTCAAAAGTCAATTTAGACAATCATTTAAGACTGAGTTCAATCATATACATTGGTTTGGAAACTCATCATAATCATTAAATCTTCCACAAATGCACACCTAAGAAGGATCTCACAGTCTAACACATATGGTCCCACATATCATAGACTAATGATAAATTACCACCTTGGTAGCTACCGTGGTCAAAACCCATGGGTCTACAAAGCATCGATACTTTAAAAACGACTTTTGTGTAGCTCTGACAGCTAATACCCCATGCATCCACATTTCATAAATAATTCATAAATGACCTCACGGGTAGTACTCAGGGTCAATACCCCTAGATCATGGCCTATAACAAGGATCTCAAGGTCCTGTGTAAATAAATATGGAATCAACCACAGTTTTCTCATCCCAACACTCTCACGGTCCATTTCTAAAATTTCACACATATTATAAAAGGAAACACATGTAATATATAAATACTACATGGATAACAACCAAAAAAATTTAACATAAAATCCATGTAATCTACCAAACTCTATCCTAAACAGAAAAATACATGAAAACATGGTACACCTCATAGGAAACCTAGGCCAAATGGCTATAAACTGTCAAAATAGGGAAAACACACCCATGAGGTGTCCCGTAAACAAGGTGTCTAACCTTATTCAAATCAACTGACCCATTTTCAATCATATAATCCATTGCACGTAAATAATAGGTTTATGTCGCCATTTATGAAATACCCCAAATGATGGTATGCATCCCTTTTAGCATATATAATAAAATTATGGACATAGAAAGGCACAATCCACCGGCCACAATATCTTATGAACGATAATCATGAACAAAGGCCCTAGAATTTGCCTAGAATTGCGTAGATCTATAGAAATGTTAAAATAGATCATCACACGATGACTCAATAGAGAGGAATAAATATGCATAAACAATATTTTGGAAAAGAGAACTCACAATTTGGAATACAATGCAACTGATGAAAACTCAATCGATGCTCTAACGAAGAACTAGGAGGAGCCTGATGTTTGTGGTCTTTCTGTCACACTCTTACCTGAAACAATTGGAGGGAAAGGCTTTCCAAAAAATTATAAGGGACCCTAGACCGATTTATCAAATACAATGAAAACTGAACGGTGTGTTCATTTAATGTACATGTTTGGTATAATCATCAACCGAACTCCTCTTTAGGAAGTCCGCTAGGTCACCTATAGGTCCATGTACTCGACCGTTAGACGGAAAGTACATGGATATACATGAAACATGGATTCATAGAGTGTACCAAAAAATAAACATTGTGTACCTAGAAAATTTCCCATTTCTTCCCATTCACTCAAATACATCCCGAAAAAAATATATGTACCTGAAATGAAGATCCACATTCTTACAAACATCCACCCCACCTTAAAGAAATTCTTCCCTAAATTTCTCTTCCATGTGTGGTGAATAATAAACATATTAAAAATATATACACTTGAATCGTACATCATTCTACCTCTCCCAAATCACACCTTGTACTCACATGTTAAATTATAGCATCTGTACCAGAGTAACATACCATCCATGGAGAACCGTCATGCTACGATCCACAATCTTAATAGGGTGCTCCTAAAATGATGAATCCAATTCCAACTCAACCTCATTAGGTTGTAAAATGTGAGATGGGGATGAAAAGTAATGTATATATGAGAAACATGAAAGAAATCATGCATAGACTACTTTCTCTGAGGTAACTACAACCAATAGAAAACTGTCCCAACACTCTCCAAAACCTAAAATGGCCCATCCTATATCACTGAAATAATTCCCTACCTCTTAATACTATTATGTACAAACCTCGGTGCTTACACATTTGAAAAACTGATATCGGACCTTGAACCACCTAGGTCTTCTCTATCGATCAAGGTAAGATTTGTGTTGAGATAGTGTAGTAGCCATCCACATCCAAGTCACCTCCACCATCTCCATGTTCTCCTTGAAAGGATGAGTCCCAAACACAGATATCTCTCCTACCTCCAGTCAAAATAGGGGTGATTGGCATGTCCTACTATATAAAACCTAATATTGTGACATCATAATCATTTCACCAAAACTATTATTATATGAAAGGTCCACCAGGGGTATGTGTCTCAACCAATATCCCACAAAATCATGGATGCATGCTCAAATCATGTACTCAAAAACCTAAATCGATTATTTGGACTGGCCATTTGTCTAGGGATGGTAATCTATATTCAGATGTACCTGTGTACCAAAAGACCTCGGTAGTCCATGGAAGACTAGATATGTAAATGGAGCATCCCTATCTGAAAGGATAGTGTGAGGAACCCCATTAAAATGTACAATATCCCCTATGTAAAATATACTAATCTCCTAAATTCCATAATCGGAATGAACAATAAAACCATTGTGATTCTTTCAATAAAAACTCAAATAACATCATTTCCTTGTTGTGACCTTGGTAAAACCCTCACAATATCCATAGAGACGTCATTCCACTACCACATGGGAATGGGTATCTATTGTAAAATATCTATCAGTCACTGATGATCATCCATAACCTGCTGATAGGAGGACCATCGCATAAAAAAACTTGCAACATAACTCTTCATTCCTGGTCAACAATACTGTCGATGTTGATCTTGAGACATCATGGTGACACCAGGATGAAATGTCCATGATGAGGCATGAATATCTCTCGCATCCTACTTGCATATGTTTATAGACAACCATACATTCCAATGAAAATGAAAAACTTCATCCTCGCCTACGGTCCATCCCAGAGTATGGTCCTCACAAGACACACTCTCCTGTAGGACTAGGCCTTCTTATTTTGATATCTTCCTCATACGAACTCATTCCTGTGAAGTAGAGGTAAAAACTATGGAATAAAGAAACGTCTTCCCATGTATTTCGTGAACCTCCAAATGAATATAAGTCAACATTTCCATAAGATTCCAATCATTTCTAGACCATAAAATGCATGTATCCGAGTCCTTTTTCTCAACACACCAGCCACTCCATTTCCATTCTCAGGCTTGTATGGATGATAAATGTATAAGAATTGAAGGTAATCAACCAACCTTCACTATATAAAATTTACATCACTCTCTTTAAAGATATACTTGATGAATTTGTATTTAGGGTATACCAAAAAATACACACACAAAATAAAATTTCTCCAACGTCTTTGGGAATGCAAAACTGCACCTAACTCGATATCCTGTGTTGGTGAATTCCTCTCATGTGGCCTCAACAATCGAGACCCATACAGAACAACTCCTTCCACCAACGTACACACTACTCCTAGTCTGATACCAGATACATCATATTAAATAGTGTAACTATTTCAAAAATCATGAAAAATCAGTATCGGTGCTGAATTTAACTTCCAATTCAGTTCGTGAAAATATAAATCACATGAATCTGTTCTCATGTACATAGTACACTACTTATTCAGTGATGTCAATAGTGCTTATAATAATTAAACGTCATGACATAAGAATCCATAGTATCGATCCATTCCTAGAAAACAGGGTACCTCAATGACATTATTTAGCTTATCCCAATAAACTAATCCTCTCATGTTTTTTGGGTACACTATTACTCATGTCTCTAAGATGACATAAACCAAGAAGTGAATCTGGTCCACTAAAATGTGGTATTTTGACATCTTATCATATAACTGATTCTCCCTCAAAAAATTTAATATGATCTCAAGAATGTTGGTATGGTTTTGTTGAGTGTGTGAGTACAACAAGATGTCATCAAAAAGGCTACAACTAAAGAATCCATGTAAGGATTGAACACTCAGTTTATAAGTTCCATGAAGATTTCCGGCATGTTCATGGGACCGAATGGAATAACTAAATACACAAATAGATCATACCTACTCTAAATAGTTGTAGGAGTTATATCTGATGGTCTAATGCACATCTGATGATAACCGGATCTCAAGTCATTCTTAGAGAACACCCGGGCTCTTCAAAGATGATCAACAAGATCGTCAATCATTGATAAGGGATATTGGTTCTTTACCATCAACTGGTTCAACATTCGGTAATCTAGACAATGACTGAGGGTACCTTCAACCATCCTCATAAAAAGGACAAGCGAACCACAAGGACATGTATTGGGTTGAATGAAGCCTTTTTCCAACATATCCTCTAACTACTTCTTGATATCCTATAACTCATGTATAGAAATAATATAAGGAGGAATGGACATTGGTGCTTCTCTTGGAGCATTCCCAAAAGAAAAATCTAAAACTCTATCTAGATGTATATATAAAAATTCATCTGGGAGGACATCTCTAAAATGATCCACCACTGGACAAATGTACATATGTGAAGTCCCATGATCTTCTAGATATAAACTAGAAATTTTTCCTATACTTCATCCCAACCAATGACGCTCAGGACCTAATCTACTCTCTTGGACATCTGATTCACCATTGTGTAGAAGAGTCACATCATATGGTGATGTTAAATTTAACCTCATGCAATTGTAGTCATCAAAGGACTGAAATGAGACCATACAGTCCATTATAAAGATGAGTTTGATGGATATCATCTCTAAGCTATAGAGGTCCGACAATATGTAACACCCACCAACCTCAAGAGGAAACTCATTGCACTGACGTACACATGTTTTCCTAATCTTGAATGGAGTGTCTAGCATCATGACATAATTATACATAAATATAAATATCCCAAGGCCATCCACAATGGAAATTGAAATAAAACTATTTGAATCCCTTATATCATAAAGAGGAAAATCCAAAACATAGGAAACTTAAATCATACATCTAACCATAGAGGGTCTGAGACTATTCTACAACTGGGTCTACTCTATTAAACAATTATGCATGTATTGTGACCATTTTACCCTACCTATCTACCATGAGATGGTCCACCTTACTATCAATGAAAATCTACCATCTTGCAACCACAACCATGACCACCTCTTTGGCCTAAATGCCCTAACAAACTCCACTTCCTCGACGTAGGAGAAACTGGTGGTCCTGCTCAAAAATGTGGGATCATAAAAGATCCCCTATCACTAGCTACTAGTTATACAAACTAGAAATATGATAATGATGAACTATGTTTCTACAGGATGGGATCTCAATTGTGTCTCTAAGGTATTGAGGTCTCGTGTTCCCACTCTTCTCGAACTAGTAGTGCCTCACTTGGATACTTGTATATACTTCCCTTCTTCTAGAATCATCATGTGACAGCTCTACACAACACTTCCTGCTATGATAAGAAGGAGTACCCGCACAAGATACTGAACTATATTATCACATTGCTCCCAACTCTCTCAAATTGTGCTCAATAATCAGAACCCAATTTTCTATAGTTGTCAATGAATTTAGCCACAAAAAATGCACCTATAATCGAATGTCATTCCTAAGACCATCCTTAGAAAATGTAGCCAAATATAAATCTTCAACACAGAAAAAGGTTGTTAGTAGTGAGGCTATGTGAAATGAGATAAGTAATATGTCACTAAATGAGTTCCCTCTTCCAAATGCAAGAACTCTACGACTCGATCGAGGATCAACGTCTCAGGTTAGATGAAGTCAAATAAATTACTCTGAAATGCTTCCCAAAACATATACTGATGAAATCCCTCCCATGAGATAACACCCCACAATCTCTTGGTGGAATCACATAACATGTACCTCACGAGAATCAAACTCCTCTCAGGATGTGTCTTCAGATACTCAAAGATAGTATGAATGGACATCAACCATGTCTCTACATCTTGTGGTCCTCCATCACCTAAAAACATGGGAGGAAGCTGTGGCTGTCACACCTGCATCAACTCTGCCATAGATGTGGTAGGATGTGGTGCTCACTGGAAGTTCAACATCATCTTCATAAATCCATCATGGAACTATGAATCAGCACCTATGCCTAGTATAACAGTTGGATACCAGATGGGAATGATTGAAGGATCTATAGGTGGTCGCTGATCATTGTTTTTCAGTGTCTATTCACTAACCTATACCTTTAATACAACCAGAGGATCTCCTGGTAGTATGACCCTACATGTTCTAGCACACACATCAGTTTAATATTATCATGGACAAAAACATAGATGTATGAGTGTGGAACAGGATAAGGAACACATTCATGTTTTAAAAACAAGGTTACATGGCTTTTATAACTACCACACAATGTTTACCCTTTAAGCATTAACATGGGCATTTAACTCTGACAAACTGGTCTTGTAACACCCCTACACATAGCAAGTTCTTCCTATGATACGTCATGTACATGATTTTTCACTCCAGTACAATTACATCTACATGGATTAAACAATAGTATTTGTAACACCCCAAGCTTCCACGGTACGTTTCCCTTCGAATAATGCAATAGCATGTGTTGTACGCAACTTCGAGCTCTAACACACACCACAACTAATTAAACTAGCCAATGTGAATAGTAATACCTACTTTTTGAAATTTTATAAATTTTATTTATCAAAATGGACTTCATATTTTTATTCGGAATATCGAAATTAGCCTATGTTGAATTTTTGGTATTTTTCTGAGAACTTCTAATTTTTTATGAATAGTGAAAAATACTTAAAAACAACTTTTTTAATCAAAATAATTTATAGTGATAAATTATACTATTTAGTGGTTTTAAAGTATAATTATAATATATTTTTACCATTTTATCCAATGGTGGTCATTAGAATTAATTTAACATTGAAAATGGACATAAACAATTACCAATCTTTTGATATAAATTGTTTCTTAAAAAACACGCTATTTGTTGTGACAACGGGAATTAATTATAAAATTAATTAATGAGACTTATATGTTTGGAATTTTGTAAAATAGACATCATTTTCGAATTCGGAATATCAATTATAGCTTAGGGTGAAATTTTGGCATTGTTCTGAAAAACTTCAATTTTTGATGAATAGTGAAACCACTAAGTGGTAGTTAAATAACTGATTTTTCGTTTAAATGAAATATTACCACTTCTGTGATTTGATTTTCAAAAATCTGACATACATGGTTGTCATTAAGATGTAAAATGTGGTTCAATGAGATTAAAATAATTTTTTTGGTGAATAGTAACTTTTAAGTTCTTAATCGCGATTAGAGGTAATTAATGTAGTTTAAGGTAAAAATAATCTTTTAATAATATGATATGAGCATGACACTTGTCCTACTCCCAATGGATGAGTCATGTCTGACCAAGACAACCCATGGGTCAACTTGGGGACCCCATGGAGCCACTTTAGTTGGAAAATGACATTAATATATATTTATTTAATGTTAAAATTAAATTGACACAAACATGAGTTGTTTTACTAAAATAGTTTTTAAGTGGGGTTACACAAGTCCAAATTTTGATTATAAATATTCATTAGAAATATAAAAAGATTTCCTAAATCATATTATTTTTTTATAATTTTTAGACATTAAATAAATTAAATTAATTATGACATCATGATGATGCAGCGATGACCTCATTATTTAACGATTTAAATAAAATGAGAAGATAATGAAAAATCCGAGGATTACACTTGTCCAAAGCCTATTGGATGAGGAGATTTCGAACCCTTATCCCCTTATCCGCGAATTATATAAGTGTGGGACCTTTAGAATCCGAAAAGCATTGTATAATAATGTAACATTTCAATCTTTCCAAAAGAGCCCCTCCTCTCCACTTATAAAAGGCCCCCACCTCTCCCACCTCATTTACACTTTCAATCCATTTGGATCGGCCAAACTCTGCCCAAATACTCTCCCAACTACCCCCTCTTACTCCTAGAAGCCTCACTTTGGTCAGAACTCTTTCCAAGGAAGCCTTTGGCTCAAATCAAAAAGAGTTACCCGATTTTGAGGTAATGTCTTCTCTAATGTTGTTTTGTTTTATTTTTCTTCTCCAACCCCCTAAACTCTTTTTATTCATTTATTTTGTAACAAAAAAAGTATACTCAATATACTAGGATGTTGTTATAAAAAGGATTCGCGCTACACTTACACACACATACATCAAATGGTTAAAGAACATACGGTTTCTGTGGATGGCGAATTTCTGCCTCACGAAACGATGATTGTTCAACACTTATATAACACCTTCAAAGGTGTCCATTAAGATGTCACTATTTTTATATATGATATATAATATGTTTAGGTTTTACTTATGCTTCTGTATTTGTCATTTATGGCATACTTTATGATTTCCATTATGGGTAAAACGCGATAATTTCATTTTAGGAAGTGCGGATTACCGCCCCCTCAAAGTGATTTGAATATTTAATGCCATATGTGGGATGTATAAAGGATGGATTAAATGGTATTATACACTATATTATACTGTAATTATATTATAAAGTTTTATCATTATGATTTCATTCCATTAAATATGAAATAGAAATGAAAGTAGCGTTCATGCGTACGTACGACTTACCGTCTCCATGAACGGTGCATTTCATTTCTTACCTCTAAATGTTACGTGACATTATGAATGAATGTATATACTGTATATATATTATATATATGATATCTAAATCATGAATATAATTCTGGATATGATGGATATTTCACCACATGAACAACTTGTAATCATAAGAAGTTTATTTTTGACTCAAGTACCAAAGATCGACAAAACGACCGTTATTAACTTAAATAATTAAATAATGTTCATAACATGGTAATAAGTGATATAAATGGAATAATGAACATGAAAAAGGTTCTTAAGTAAATAGAAATTAACTCTAGTTTATTATTCAGGAGGTTAAAGAATGGTCGAGTCAGGACAGAACGCAAGGTAAGGGAACTTCTTAACCCAACTTCCATTCTTTTGGTTAATCTCTTACTTTCAAATTATGTCATGATATTATTATGTCTTATTTTGTATTTTTACTTTCTTTATGTGTACCTATAGTGAATAAACATAATATATCTATTTTATTTTAAAAATTATCTTTGTAAGGACTTCGTCTCAATCTCCTTTCATTGAGGCATATTTGGTTTTATACACAAATTTCTTTTATACGGTGTATAAACCACTTTGACTTTTACGTTTATTCAAAAGGAATATTTTTTATATGAAGTGTTTACTAAACGACAAAAGGGAATGTTTTTGTCGTACGTATCCGGCGACAACGACTTCTCCACCGCCGTGACAACTATTTGAGTTTCGGCTTCCTCTACAAGCCATACCCTTTTTTTAATGAAAAATAAATACCATGTTATACTTTTCTTTTATTTTGGTATTGAAAATGGTTTTGAAAGCGTTTTCATTATATAAATGTGTTGTATTGATATCTTGTGATTAAAATGTGGAAAGGTTATGTTTCCTTTATGCAAGTTTTATGTGATACGATTATGTTATGGTTTAAACCTGTTCATATGAGGAATGTATTGGACTTAATAAGTGACGGGTGGAGCCCGCTATAGCTCCTCGATGCATCGGTAGGTCTCATGAGACAACTAGACATGGAATTGGCCGAGGCGCTTTCCCAATTTGATTTATGGTTTTGGACGAGGCCTAAATCATTTTAGACGTCTTGGCCGAGGCCTGGACAAAATGTTTCAGAATGTCCGGCATTATACATTCCCTCATTATGAAAGTGGTTATTGATATTTCATGTGATTATTCGACCTGTAGAATATCCATGTGAAGAAGTGAATGGCATTATCTCATTTTACTTTTGCCATATTATGTTGATGTTCAAGTTTAAAAGGCTTTTGTTTTAGTTATACATTGCCTTAAATGTTAATGTTTATTTATGAAAGCTTCCGCTATATTGTTAACCTTACTGAGCATCTTAGCTCACCCCTTTCAATGTTTTAATATTTTCCAGGATGTAAAGAAGTATTTTATGAATGACCTACAGGGATTGTCAGAAGAGGATATGAGTGTGGTCTATGGAGACTTTGTTGTTGTAGTTTATCACTTTATGATGTAATGTAACTTTTATGAATGTATCTAGTGTTTCCAAGGCTACTAAACTTATCGGTCTTTCGAGACTTGATCTTTTGAGATCATGCCAATGTTACGAAGTAATGCACCGACTCTGGGTAGCTAGGGTCGGGGCGTTACAGTTGGTATCAGAGGCAGTTTAGTACTAACCTTGGAAGCTAGATTTAGACAAACTCTGATTAGAGCACGTAGACCTAAGATGAACTTTGAGGATTAGTATAGAAGAACTTCCTAAAATTTTGGTATTGTAGATATTTTGTGAGTTTTCCGCGCAATACATCACTATCTGGATATGAGAAGGTAGAGGTGGCTCTGGCACAGATGTACCTAGGGGTAAAACCCGAAAACACCGCTTTGAGATAGACTCGAACAGGAACTGGTGCACGACAACGGGCCTTACTGCACTCTTGGTTACGACACTCCCGGGGGATATGATTAGGATAATTCTCATTTTCTTTACAAACCACTATGAAAGGTTATGAGTATATACTTCCTCAAATAAAACCTTTTTATGATTATGGATTATATCCATAAATAGTTCAATTTATGTTAAGTATTTTACAAGTATGGAATTATGTATTTTGATTCATAAACTAATCTAGTATATGCCATTGTTTAGAAATGGCGCCTAGTGGAAGGAATGGAAACCGTATCAATGAACGCACTCCGTGTAGGGATTGCCCTCCTGCTCAAGATAATTATAGTGGGGCTGGTGATGCAACTGGTTCCGATCAGCTAATCACCATACTGGGACAACTTACTCAGGTTATGAATAATAACCTTACCCGTATGGAGCACCCTGATCCACAGCGTGGAGGATCAATGTTAGATCGATTCATGAGGCAACAACCACCAACGTTCGATGGGAGTACAAATCCCTTAGTAGCCGAGCAATGGATAAATTCCCTAGAGAAAATATTTCAGGCTTTGGGGAGAAGTGAAAGGGAAAAAGTTATCATGGCAGTTTACCGCCTCACTGGAGATGCTGATCAATGGTGGTCATTGATTCAAAACATGAAGGAAGATGATGAAGTATCAAATATGGAATGGAGGGAGTTCAAAGATCTGTTTTTAGAAAAATAATTTCCTCGCGACCATCGAGCAGATATGGAAAGGCAATTTCTGAGTCTGATACAAATGGAGGATGATAATGTCACAAAGTATGAGGCTAACTTTACATGGTTAGAAAGGTATGCTGGAGATTATATACGTAACCCAAGGAGTAAGATTGATCGTTTCTTTGATGGGTTAAAACCATTTATCCATCGAGCTTTAGTATCACAATCCTTCTCATCATACGAAGATATTGTCTCGTGTTCTATCAAGACAGAAAAGGAATTCTCTAAGTCTTATGGCAACAAAATAAAACAAGAGAAGAAGAGAACGGTGGAACAAGA
Organism: Viscum album; assembly: GCA_963277665.1. Lineage (NCBI taxonomy): Eukaryota > Viridiplantae > Streptophyta > Magnoliopsida > Santalales > Viscaceae > Viscum > Viscum album. The sequence continues at coordinate 71,754,587 of OY728149.1, forward strand.
TACAGATAAAGGGTAAAAGGGAAAGAAGGATTTTCCATTATGTGATAATTGTGGGAAGAATCACCCTGGTACGTGCCTAAAAGGAATGGGAGTTTGTTACAAGTGTGGTGAAAAAGGCCACCAAGCTCATGAATGCAAGGGAAAGAAAGCGGTTGTCAACGTGGAATGCTATAATTTTAGAGAGAAGGGACATTATGAAAATGAATTTCCTAAGCGTCAGGGGAACTTACCTCAGAAGAGGCCAAGGGATCAGGGCCAGGCTTATGCTATCACTACTGCTGAGGTGGAAGCTCTGAAAGACGTGGTGGCATGTAATTTAATGGTTTACTCAAGTTTAGAAAATGCATTATTTGATTCTGGATCATCACATTGTTTCATATCTTCCTAGTTTTCTAAGAAAATTAGATATTTCCAATTTTATTTAACAAGGGAGTTGTCGGTCAAAACCCCTAAGAAAAGTATTGTTGCAACAAAGTTTTGTCGATTAGTTCCCATTAGAGCACCTAAATGTTCTTTACCTGCTGATCTCATCGTCATACCCATGATTTAATTTGATATAATCCTCGGTATGGATTGGCTTTCGGACCATGATGCAAAAATTTATTGTAAGAGGAAAGAGGTTACGATTTTGATGAAGATGATAAGGAACACCTTATATTTAGAGCCGAATCTTCACCACATAATTCTTATCTAGATCCACCCCTAGTAGCTCAACTAAATTCAATTATTGGGGAGGAAGAGAAAGAAATTACTGAGGGTGAGGAAAGGAATATTCAAATAGAGGATGTACCTATTGTGAGAGAATATGTTGATGTGTTTCCGGAAGATTTACCTGGACATCCTCTAGAACGAGAAGTTGAGTTTTCCATTGATTTAATTTCTGGATCAAGGGCCATATCGAAGACCCCTTATAGAATGGCCACTGTGGAATTAGTTGAACTAAAGAAACAACTAGAGGAATTGAGTAATAAGGGATTTATTCGCCCTAGTGTTTCTCCTTGGGGAGCCCCTGTTCTTTTTGTTAATAAGAAAGATGGATCTATGAGGTTGTGCATTGACTATAGGGAGATCAATGCTATAACAATAAAGAACAAGTATCCCCTACCTCGCATTGATGATTTGTTTGACCAACTGCATGGAGCTCAATACTTTTCAAAGATTGACCTTCGGTCTGGATACCATTAGTTGTGTGTGAAGAAGGAAGACGTTCCAAAGACAGCATTTCGAATAAGGTACGGGCATTACGAGTTTACAGTAATGCCTTTTGGATTGACTAATGCACCCTCTGTTTTCATGGATCTAATGAATAGAGTTTTCAAGGAATATCTTGATGACTTTGTAGTGGTATTTATTGATGATATCTTGGTATACTCCAAAAGCCACGAGGATCATGAAAATCACTTACGCATTATCCTGAAGATGCTTAGAAGACATGGATTATATGGGAAATTTAGCAAGTGTGAATTCTGGATTCATGAGATTTCTTTTCTTGGCCATATTGTCTCTAAGGATGGAATTTCCGTTGATCCTTCTAAAACCAAGGCAATCCAAGAATGGCCAGCACCGACAAGTATAACTGAGGTACGTAGTTTTATTGGTTTAGCAGGTTATTATCGACGTTTCGTCCAGAATTTTGCCAGATTGGCTAACCCATTGACAAAGCTCACACGTAAAGGGATTAAATTTGTCTGGACAAAAGAGTGTGAAGAATGTTTTGAAGAACTAAAGAGAAGATTAGTTAATTCCCCTGTATTGACTCTACCAACTGGGAATGATGGGTTTGTTATTTATAGTGATGCATCGAAGAAAGGACTTGGTTGTATCCTTATACAGAATGATAAGGTCATTGCCTATGCATCACGACAGCTAAAAAATCATGAGCAAAACTATCCTACTCATGATCTTGAGTTAGCAGCTGTGATCTTTGCTTTAAAGATATGGAGACATTACCTCTATGGTGAAAAATGTGAGATTTATACTGATCACAAGGGTTTGAAGTATATTTTCACACAAAAAGAACTCAACATGAGGCAATGGCGATGGCTTGAACTACTCAAGGATTATGATTGCATGATACATTACCACCCGGGGAAGGAAAACAAGGTGGCAGATGCTTTGAGTAGAAAAGACCATGGAGTTTTGAATGTGATGAGAATTCAAAGGGATCCAATTTTCTTGGATCTAGTAAAGATGGACATGGGAATAACTAGGGAAGGTGAAACATCAATGCTTTTTCAAATAGTTGCCAAACCATCATTACTAGAAAGGATTAAGAGTTCTCAGACCAATGATGAATAATTTCAGAAGAAGATTAAAGATGTGAATGATGGAAGATTGAGGGACTTTGTGTATAAGGATGGAATTTTGAAATTCAGGAAGAGACTTTGTGTTCCCGATATAACTGATCTGAAAAGGGAATTGCTGGATGATGCTCATAGTTCCAATTTCTCTATACACCCTGGGAGCACCAAAATGTATAGAGATTTGAAGGAACATTTTTGGTGGGACAATATGAAGAGGGAGATTGCTGGTTTTGTGTCGAGGTGTATGGTTTGTCAACAAGTGAAAGCTGGAAGGCATCATCCTGGTGGAGTATTGCAACCTCTTCCCATACCTGAGTGGAAATGGGATAATATTACGATGGACTTTGTCATGGGACTACCGAAGACTCCTAGAAGGAATGATGCAATATGGGTCATTGTTGATCGTCTTACTAAGTCAACACATTTTCTGGCTATACGGGAGGATCTACCACTTGAACGTCTAGCAAGATTATATATTAATGAAGTTGTAAGACTTCATGGAGTACCCCTATCGATTGTTTCTGATCGTGATCCTCGTATTACTTCATGATTCTGGAAAAGTCTTCAAAAGGCCTTGGATACTGAACTTTGTTTGAGCACTGCCTATCACCCTCAAACAGATGGACAATCAGAACGGACTATTCAAACCTTAGAAGACATGTTGAGATCATGCTCTCTTGACTTTCAGGGTATGTGGGATCAATACTTACCACTGGTAGAATTTTCCTATAATAATAGCTTCCATTCAAGAATTCAGATGGCACCTTATGAAGCGTTATACGGAAAGAGATGTCGTACACCAACCTGTTGGGATGACGTTGGTGAAAGAAAACTTGTGGGACCAGAACTGGTGGAAAAAACAATGGAAAAGGTGAAGGTAATCCAAAACCACATCAAATCAGCTCAAAGTAGGCAGAAGAGCTATGCCGATAACAGAAGAAAGGTTTTGGAATTTCAGGTGGGAGATCATGTTTTCCTAAAGGTATCTCCATGGAAGGGAGTTATACGTTTTGGTAAGAAGGGTAAGTTGAGTCCCAGATACATCGGACCTTTCGAAATTCTAGATCGTATTGGGGCTGTAGCTTATCGTTTGGCGATGCCGCCAAATCTCTCCAAAGTTCACGATGTTTTCCACATATCGCTATTGAGAAAATACATGCCCGACCCAACACATGTACTTACCTATGAGGAATTATAACTGGAACCCGATCTATCTTATTGCGAAGAGCCCATCATAATTCTTTATGTGAGGGAGCAGGTGCTGAGAAACCGGACGACTCGTCCGGTAAAGGTTTTGTGGAGAAATCATAAAATGGAAGAGGCAACGTGGGAACCTGAGGAACTTATGATGAAGAACCACCCGAGTCTTTTTATGCAGTAATACCCTAGAAATTGCGAGGACGCAATTATTTGATGGATGGGAGAATGTAACACCCCAAGTTTCCACGGTACGTTTCCCTTCGAATAATGCAATAACGTGTGTTGTACGCAACTTCGAGCTCTAACACACACCACAACAAATTAAACTAGCCGTTGTGAATAGTAATACCTACTTTTTGAAATTTTATAAATTTTATTTATCAAAATGGACTTCATTTTTGGATTCGGAATATCGAAATTAGCCTATGTTGAATTTTTGGTATTTTTCTGGGAACTTCTAATTTTTTATGAATAGTGAAAAATACTTAAAAACAAATTTCTTAATCAAAATAATTTATAGTGATAAATTATACTATTTAATGGTTTTAAAGTACAATTAGAATATATTTTTACCATTTTATCCAATGGTGGTCATTAGAATTAATTTAACATTGAAAATGGATATAAACAATTGCCAATCTTTTGATATAAATTGTTTCTTAAAAAACACGCTATTTGTTGTGACAGCAGGAATTAATTATAATATTAATTAATGCGAATTATATGTATGGAATTTTTTAAAATAGACATCATTTTTGAATTCGGAATATCAATTATAGCTTAGGGTAAAATTTTGGCATTGTTCTGAAAAACTTCAATTTTTGATGAATATTGAAACCACTAAGTGGTAGTTAAATAACTGATTTTTCATTTAAATGAAATATTACCACTTCTGTGATTTTATTTTCAAAAATCCGACATACATGGTTGTCATTAAGAAGTAAAATGTGGTTCAATGAGATTAAAATAATTTTTTGGTGAATAGTAACTTTTAAGTTCTTAATCGCGATTAGAGGTAATTAATGTAGTTTAAGGTAAAAATAATGTTTTCATAATATGAGATGAGCATGAAACTTGTCCTAATCCTTATGGATGAGTCATAGACGACTGAGAAAACCCATGGGTCAACTTGGGGACCTCATGGAGCCACTTTAGTTGGAAAATGACATTAATATATATTTATTTAATGTTAAAATTAAATTGACACAAACATGAGTTGTTTTACTAAAACAGTTTTTAAGTGGGGTTACACAAGTCCAAATTTTGATTATAAATATTCATTATAAAGCTAAAAAGATTTAGTACCTCATAGTATTTTTTTTTATAATTTTTAGACATTAAATAAATTAAATTAATTATGACATCATGATGATGCAGTGATGACCTCATTATTTAATGATTTAAATAAAATGAGAAGATAATGCAAAATCCGAGGCTTACACTTGTCCAATGTCTATTGGATGAGGATATATCGAACCCTTATCACCTTATACACGAATTATATAAGTGTGTGACCTTTAGAATCCGAAAATCATTGTATAATAATGTAACATTTCAATCTTTCCAAAAGAGCCCCTCCTCTCCACTTATAAAAGTCCCCCACCTCTCCCACCTCATTTACACTTTCAATCCATTTGGCTCGGCCAAAATCTGCCCAAATACTCTCCCAACTTCGCCCTCTTACTCCTAGAAGCCTCACTTTTGTCATAACTCTTCCCAAGGAAGCCTTTGGCTCAAATCAAAAAGAGTTACCCGATTTTGAGGTAATGTCTTCTCTAATGTTGTTTTGTTTTATTTTTCTTCTCCAACCCCCTAAACTCTTTTTATTCATTTCTTTTGTAACAAAACCAGTATCCTCAATATACTATGATGGTGTTATAAGAAGGATTAGAGCTACACTTACACACACATACATCAAATGGTTAAAGAACATATGGTTTCTGTGGATGGCGAATTTCTGCCTCACGAAACGATGATTGTTCAACACTCATATAACACCTTCAAAGGTGGCCATTAAGATGTCACTATTTTAATATATGATATATAATATGTTTATGTTTTACTTATGCTTCTGTATTTCTCATTTATGGCATACTTTATGTTTTCTGTTATGGGTAAAACGCGATAATTTCATTTTAGGAAGTGCGGACTACCGCCCCCTCAAAGTGATTTGAATCGTTAATGCCATATGTGGGATGTATAAAGGATGGATTAAATGGTATTATACACTATAGTATACTGTAATTATATTATAAATTTATATCATTATGATTTCATTCCATTAAATACGAAATAGAAATGAAAGTAGCGTTCATGCGTACGTACGGCTAACCGTCTCCATGAACGATGCATTTCATTTCTTACCTCTAAATGTTACGTGACATTATGAATGAATGTATATACTGTATATATATGATATATATGATATCTACATCATGAATATAATTCTGGATATGATGGATATTTCACCACATGAACAACGTGTAATTATAAGTAGTTTATTTTTGACTCAAGTACCAAAGATCGACAAAACGACTGTTATTAACTTAAATAATTAAATAATGTTCATAACATGGTAATTAGTGATATAAATGGAATAATGAACATGAAAAAGGTTCTTAAGTAAATAGAAATTAACTCTATTTTATTATTCAGGAGGTTAAATAACGGTCGAGTCAGGACAGAACGCAAGGTAAGAGAACTTCTTAACCCAACTTCCATTCTTTGGGTTAATCTCCTACTTTCAAATTATGTCATGATATTATTATGTCTTATTTTGTATTTTTACTTTCTTTATGTGTACCTATAGTGAATACACATAATATTTCTATTTTATTTTAAAAATGATCTTTGTAAGTACTTCGTCTCAATCTCCTTTCATTGAGGCATATTTTGTTTTATAAACAAATTTCATTTATACGGTGTATAAACCACTTTGACTTTTACGTTTATTCAAAAGGAATCTTTTTTATACGAAGCGTTTACTAAACGACAAAAGGGAATGTTTTTGTCGTACGTATGCGGCGACAACGACTTCTCCGCCGCCGTGACCACTATTTGAGTTCCGGCTTCCTCTACAAGCCATACCCTTTTCTTAATGAAAAATAAATACCATGTTATACTTTTCTTTTATTTTGGTATTGATAATGGTTTTGAAAGCGTTATTATTATATCAATGCGTTGTATTGATATCTTATGATTGAAATGTGGAAATGTTATGTTTCCTTTATGCATGTTTTATGTGATACGATTATGTTATGGTTTAAACCTGTTCATATGAGGAATGTATTGGACTTAATAAGTGACGGGTGGAGCCCGCTATTGCTACTCGATGCATTGGTAGGTCTCATGAGACAACTAGACGTGGAATTGGCCGAGGCCCTTTCCCAATTTGATTTATGGTTTTGGCCGAGTCCTTAATCATTTTAGACGTCTTGGCCGATGCCTTGAAAAAATGTTTCATAATGTCCGGCATTATACATTCCCTCATTATGAAAGGGGTTATTGATATTTCATGTGATTATTCGACCAGTACAATATCCATGTGAAGAAGTGAATGTCATTATCTCATTTTACTTTTGCCATATTATGTTGATGTTCAAGTTTAAAAGGCTTTTGTTTTAGTTATACATTGCCTTAAATGTTAATGTTTATTTATGAAAGCTTACGCTATATTGTTAAACTTACTGAGCATCTGAGCTCACCCCTTTCAATGTTTTAATATTTTTCAGGATGTGAAGAACTATTTTATGAATGACCTGCAGGGATTGTCAGAAGAGGATATGAGTGTGGTCTATGGAGACTTTGTTATTGTAGTTTTTTACTTTATGATGTAATGTAACGTTTATGAATGTATCTAGTGTTTCCAAGGATACTAAACTAATCGGTCTTTCGAGACCTGATCTTTTGAGATCATGCCAATGTTACGAAGTAAAGCACAGACTCTGGGTAGCTGGGGTCGGGGCGTTACAGTATTATTCTAGATTAACACTATCTGGCTTGTTCACCATAGAGACGATGTGTATAAGTAATATTTGATCCACCCTTTACATTGGTCACATGGCTGGTTACAGTGTTCTTTAGAACACATCATTTATTATATAGAAACAGAGTGTTCTTCGAAAATTTTCCAATCCCCATGTCTCTGCTCACAATATTAGTCCCACTGTCTTGCACTACATTTCATGTAATCCCAGTACACTGCATGTATTTAAGAAAAATAATTCATCCCGAATATAAGAACACATGGCATGCGTTCATAACATCACATGATGTGTTGTCTGGGATTATTGATAGTAATCCTCTGAAACATATTCAGAACCCTTAAAAACATAAATTTTTTCCAAGGCATGCCAATTTTCAATCTATGATATTCCATACTTCTTTCTAATCAGATATTCACATCCTTATTCATATCATAATATAATAAAAGTCAATTATTGTTCAAACCTAATCCACTAAATTCTGATCCAAGATGTACCATAACACTTCAGGGACAAATGTTTTTTGTCAATAAAAATGAAACATAACATATTCCCATACCCTAAAAAATAATAATTTTTATCACCACATCTATCACAACAACATTCATATCTAGCACAACATCTTTCACAACAATATGGAATTAGTAATTCACCCTTAATGAAATAACAAGAATAAATGACATGCAGTTTATAGAAAGTGCATTTATGATGCATGAGATGGAATACCCTCATCTCATTGGGTTGCAACAGAAATAGAACCACAATAATATCAACAATAATAACAAAAAAGAAGTGTGTCACCCAATGGTGAAATCAAATCTACTATAATAATTGAAAAAAATTTAAATTGGAATATTTAAGGTAAATTGCATATTCCATGTACCCTTGTTAGCTACTAACGTGCACAACTTATTACTGAATAACTATTTATTCTTATCCATGTCTATAGGTTCTATATTGTAAGACAAATTAGAAAAGAAACTCCTCTTATACCACATTGTAATGACCTGGTTCTGGGTGCCTCCTAAAGGTTCCCCGAGCATAGTTGGTCACATAACCTCAAGTGAATTTACCCATATTCCATAGGCTACTGACTATATGATATGATCAAAGTCTTATAATTTGGAAACTACTCCCTCATTGGTAGAGTTACATAGTAGTGACAAATAGTAAATAGTAGTGGAAGAAATAATAAATGAAACATAAGTAAACTTAGATTAATGATATCATGATAATAATGGAATCATATATAAATGATGCATGCCACATGAGTCTAGGAAAGCATCCAAACAAGTCAAAATGATGGAAAGACAATACAGTACGAAAGTACATAAAATCAAGTAAACTCCAATAGCATTGCATGCCTCATTATGGTCCCATGCTCTCTATCTCCATGAGCAATAATGTACCTAATAAAGAAGAACCCTTTCCTGTATCTACACCTGCAACCACATAATTTGTTTGGGTCTAAATCATGACCCAAAAAAGGTTTTAGACAAATCATGGTATCCAATAACTAAACAATATGTTTCTAAATGTCATTGAATATATATATATATTAGTAAAAGTCCAAATGATTCTAGAAACTAGGATGTAATCAAAAGTAAACACTCTAAATGTTTTCAGTTTCATTAATTTATATTTTTCAATTATTAAATCCTTTAGATTACACAATATTGGGATCTAGGCTATGAACTATATCCCTCTATTTAATTGTAACAAAATAGAGGTCTTAGGAGACCATCTAGATAATCAAGAAAGAATGAGTCAATGCTTGTTCTTGGGCTTGGCAACTCGTCCCAATCATTCAATCATCTAGAAATGACCCCATGGGAGAGATCTCAAGGTCTAAAAGTTATTCTCCCAAATAACATAGAGTGATGATAATCTACCTCTCGTTACATCTCTCGGTCAATACACCCAGTTCTGCAAATCATCAATAATTTAATGATGACCTCCGGGTAGCTCTCATGGTCAATACCCCATGGGTCCACATTTCATTAATAATTCATAAATAATCTCCTAGGTAGCTCTCACAATCAACACCACATGGTCATGATCTACACCATGGACTTCATGGTACTATGCTAATAAACCTGGAAACCTCCACCGTTTTTTGGGTCCATGTCTCTCACAGTCCATTGAAAAAAGTTTGTGCATATCAAATAAGGAAACACATGTAATATATAAAAACTACATGTATAACATCCACAATAATAACACATGAACTTTATATAAGCAATAAAACTCCATCCTAAACAAAAAAAGGTTTATAAACAAGGTATGCCTCATAGGAAACCTATGAAAAACAACCATTAATAGTCAAACTAGGGAAAACTCACCCATGTGGTGTCCTATAACATAGAAAAAAATCTTACACATATAGAAAAACCCCTTTTCAATCACATAATCCATAGTAGGTAAATAATAGGGTTATGTCCCAAATTAATAAATACCCCAAACATGTGTATGCAACACTTTTATAATATATAATTCATAGACAATCAAATGCACAAACCACCTACCTCAATATCTTATGATAGATACTCGTAAACATTGGCCCTGGAATTGTCATATAATGACATAGATATACAAAAAGGGTAAAATATATAATCTCATAACAACTCACGTGATTTGAAGAATATGAAATAATAGATCATTGGGAAAATATAACTTACCTATTGGAATCCAACACAACAGACGATGTCTCAATCAGGGCCCATATGAAGAATCACGAGTTGCTCGAAATGTACATAGTGTGTGCTTAGACATTTTCCCATTTCCTCATTTGTTTCCTAAAAAAAACCCGAAATAAGGATCTATAGTGAAAAAAAGATCTATGTTCTTATATCATAAATAATTGATGTTTATATTACCATATGAAGAATTGAATATGGGAATGATGTATGGTATTAATCTTATTAAAGAAAATTATTTTTAAATTCATTATCACAATAGAAGAGAAAACAACAATGATGATGAATTATTTACGAAAGTCCACAATATAATGGAAATGATGAGTAATCAAGGAAATCCATTAATCAAGGAACTAGTAAGGTTGTACATGGGTAGCGTGTGGGAAGGGATATCATCAATCATATCCCCCTTGATTTATCAACCATCACTACAAGATAAGATTCTGAAATCTCAAAGAGAATGCCAATTGTTAAAATATATGATAGAGGATGTGAGGAATGAGAGATTTTCTAAGTTAAATATTGATCAATAAGTTGTATTGAACTTTCATACATATATATGTGTACCGTTATTCCAATGATAATGAAATAACTGACAGATTAAGACCTTAAATAAAAATTATCAATACATCCTAGAATCAATAAAATGTAAATGGGACATAAAGACTATTATTAGTGGGATAATATGACAAGAGACATTGTCAACTACACTAGAAGGTATTTTGTGTGTCAAGAGGTGTCAGAATAAGGACAAAATTATAAAGGGGTATCCCAACCAATACCCATACTAACAAATAAGTAGGGTAATATCACATTGTACATTGTCACAGGTGTCCTAAAAAATACAATAGAAACAATTTAGTATGTGTTATAGTGGACATTCTCACCAATAATTCCCATTTTATCACTATTTGGGAAGATTTATCTATTGACCACCTCGCCATGATATACATAAAGGAGGTGGTGTGGATGCTTGGGGTGAAACTTTTTATTATTTATGTTTGAAATACAAGGTTCACATCTAAATTCTAAATAGGTATTCCACATTATATAATGAATGAATTGAATTTCAGTACATCGTATCACCCCAAAACGGATGGCTAATATAAAATGACTACTAATGTACTCAAATAACTACATATAACATTATCAATGGAATTTAAATGATGATGTCATTAACAAGTCCAACAATTTTAGTTCTCATAATAAAAACATCTTCCACTGATGTATTTCAATGGTACCCAATGAATCTCTATATTTGAAATGACGTATAAATCTTACATGATTGGATGATGTTAGTGTTAGAAGGTAGCTCGGGCCAACTACTATACCAGAGTTGACATTAAAGGATCATGTCATCCAAATAAATATAAAATATTCTCAGAGTCAGAAGAGGATCTTTGATTAAAACCATTAAAGGGACATAATGTCTACTGACTAAGAAAATGTTTTCCTATGTATATCAATGTACATGAGATTCATGTGGTTGGGTAAGAATGGTATGATTATCCCTATGTACATTGTATTCTCTAAAATCTTTTATCGCAGTGAATAATTTTTATTTCAGCTTCCACATCGAACAAATATAACTCAAGTTCATGATGCGTTCCCTGTATCTCTATTGAGGGACCAAATACCATATCCATCACATATATTGAATAAAGATATGATACACTTGGAACATGATCTCTCTTACGGGGCGAAGCTGGGGGAGATAGTGAACTATAGAGACAATGTTCTACACAATAAGATTTTCCACCTTGTAAAACATTTATAGTGAAACCATAAGATTGTAGTTGTGAAATTAGAACAAAAATATTCGTTGAAGAAAAATTTCCCTCTAATTTTTCCATTCTACATTCTGAATTGAAATTTTGGGATGCATTTTCAATGGATGGTTGAATGTAATGACCCATGTTTGTTAAATTGTATTTTTTCCCTAAAGAAATTTGTGTTATATTATATTATATTTATCAAAACCATGACTATTTATTAACAATAAATACATAAGTCACCAAAATGGAGAAATATAGATCTCCTTATTCCATTTATATAATCTCCCCAACACAGCATAAATAAATATAATATTAATCCAATTGGAATTTTTGAAAAAGATTGTACTAAATATTGGATGAAATAACGAAGATGCATTTCTAGAGTATAAAGAAAAATGTGGTTGTTAGGATTTTAATGTTATAGGCCCAAATCAAAAAATGACCATTATTTAATATTACCATTGTAAAATTATATTATTAATAACTATAAACTAGGGTAAAAATTAACAGATTATAATTAGAGTTTTTATGTTGTAATGAAAAATGATAATTAATGCTAAAAAGAGATACATTGTTCTCAACATGTAGAATAATCTCGTATGAATCACATTTTTCAGAACATGGGAGGGAGGTAGTTTCACAGGGGGTCACCATTGACCAAAACCATACCATAAATAAACATGTGAACCTTGAATGAAAAAACCTATATGAGAAGTTTAATTTTGTTGAAATTACCACTCGGTCGATGTTTATCAAGCCACCCCACGAGTATATCACCACTACACACCGTACCATTAGGTCTTATACAGGGGGTAAAATGGGATATTTATTGATTCCATGGTTATGTAAAGACTAATTTCTTTGAATAAATATAACTATTATTCCCTCAAATCTATAATCATAATTTTTTTCTCAATATAATAATTGATTAATTGATATTAATTATAAAAATTTATTTTTCAGACAAATGTTATTACTTTCAAGAAATATAATTTTATTAATAAAATGATGTATTTTAAATAATAATTATTTTATGTAAATAGTATATTAAAAAATATTTTATTCTAAATAATAATATAATTTTACTATCTTTAATGAAATGGTTATGTTTTAGAAATTTTGTTTCCCCTTACAACAAACTAATTTTTAATAAATAAATGTTTTTATATTTAGTATTTAAAAAATCATATTTATGGAATTATTATAATAAAAATATTTTTATTCAAATCATCACATCAAAATCAGGTTAGAGTAAATTTATATGAATATTCTATAATACATTTATTTTTTTCTATAAATAATAAAAATATAGTTCTGGGGTTTTCATAAGTTTATTTACATCATAATTATATCATAAATATGTAATAAATAATTAAAAACAAAAAATGACCTAACATATTTTATTTTATTAATATTAGTAAATTTAATATATTTTAATAATTTTATTACAGATAAATGACTTTCAAAAGTATAAAATGGGTTATTTTGTCTTAAAAACATAACATTGTTGAAAAATTCATTTTCATTCCAAAATATATAATAAAAAATAATTCACTATGCTTATGGTTTTAAATAACATTAAATATTATCCATATATCCAAAAACATGGGGAAAACCATTGGTAAGAATATTTTCTTTTGTTTTCAACAACCTTGATTTCCTTGGCCAATATTTGGAAATTATTTAACATATGGTCCAATTTTTCAGTAAATTCCCACCCATTTCTCAATATAATTTTACTCTTAGTCCATCATAAACGAATATCTAGTGGTTCTTCCTTTTGTGGATTCCCCCCAATGTGTCCCCACGCACTCAAGGTTCCATTTATCAATATCTAGTTATAACTCTTTGTGTTTATGGAATTAACCTTCCATAATATTCAATTCAAGAATATGTAATTTGTAAATGTCATCTAAATGTTAGGTTCATAATATTTTATTAATATTTTTATCATACCATTGGTTTTAAATTATTTTCTATCTATGGGGGAAACTTGTCCCCTTCAATTTAACCAATTTCTAAAATAGTGTTTTATAACGTTCAGGTTGTTTACTTTTCTTTTAAAATTTATCCCTATACTTATGAAAATCTATTTTATTTTTTTTTTCTGAATACGAAAAACCATTTCATATACAGGGATATTAATTTAGATTTAATTAAAAATATTTTATTCAAGGATATATACATATGTATCAAAAATATCCTTTTCATTGACTAAAAATGATGTATTGATAATGTCTTTAAGAACTTTTGAAATCATTGATTTTGATAACAAATACATTCTTTATTCACCATGGATAATTAATTACATGATTTATTATGATCTATGTGGATCACTTTAATTAACATGGATTAATGGTGAATCCTATAATAACTACAAAATATAGGGTAAATCTCTAGATATGCCAAGTTTTATGACGCCTTAGTGAATAAGCTTCGTAATTTTCATTTTTGAAAACTTGGTCAAAATCCCTAGTGGTATGTTTATGAATTTCCCATTTATATTTTGTATACTGCTTTCCATGTTATTATCCATGTTAAGTTTATTATGATATTCCTCATGAACTATTTGTTAATCTATATTATTATGCCATGTGTACTTATAAATATTCCTTATGATCACATACTAAAGGTTTCCCTAGTATATTTCCATAGTATGACTCATGATCACCCATATCCTTTTATGTATGCTCCTAGGATAAGAGAGTTAGTATATATAATAGAGGATTAACCCATTAATGATCCATAAATGATTATTTTAATTATGATTTATGTTTTAATATATTAAGTTCATGATTTCAAGGACTCTAACAGTTAACAGAACTTCTATTTTATACTATGTAAAAATAAAATTCTCTAATAAAAAGTCAAGCTGCATTAATGTGTTTCATAATGTTATATAATATCCTTGTAATTTATTTTTTTGTCTATTTTAGATTTTTTATTTTCATAATTAGTGATATAGTATTTTATTTATTTTAGATTTTGTATGATACTTTGAAACATATATGGATGTAGATAATCTAATACCAGGGTATAGACGTCTCACACTACAATCATAGGAAACCACTACTAGTCTGAAGTAGATGGGGTAAGATGAGGTTTTCCTGAGGCCACATTGTGAAACCCTAAATATTTAACATGCTTTGGAAATTACAATGCTAGGGAGAGGCAGATATTTGGGTTTCTGATGATCCTATATAAAAAAATACCTATGGATACCATGAATGCATGTGATTAAAATTTATTTCAAGGGGATTATTAAAAAAGTATTATAAATAATTAAGTTAAAAGTTATCAATTAATAATGGTTTTTAAAAATGTGATGTTAAATGATCGCATGTAGACTATTTTATCATTAATAATTATATAGTTATTTTCTTCTCCACCTATTATTAAATAAAATAATCGATTATGATTTATGTGGATTGAGTTAATTGTATCATGTAATGTTTGTTCACTAATAGGACTCCAATTAATTTTACTAATGAATTTAATCTCTTCATATGGCATGTTTTATGATACCTTCTTGAAAAACCTTGTTAATAATCATTTATTAATCCTTTGTGACAAAACTAGGTAATATGAATATGAATGTATCAATTAAAGGTTGTATCTAGGTTTCTATGTCATGGTTCATGTTCCTTTTTATGACATTCCTCATGAAATTGTCTTAATTAAATTTTTTTCCTCATATACTTATGGATATTCTTCATTATCACTTGTTATGTGTTTCCATTGATTAATACCTTACCGGTACTCCTACTAATCTCTTTCCTTTTTTTCATGTCCCTAGGATTTGAGAGGATATAAATATAATATATAATTAACTAATGAATAATCCATTTAAGTGTATTAGATTTACTTGAATGTTTTCATGTATTATGCCCCTAATTTACAAGAAACAAAAAAAATTAAAAGATCCGAAATTTTTTATCATGTAATCAATATCAAATTAAAAAAATGTGGGATTCCATAGTACGAATCCAAGGATGTTTTCATTTTTTTGTGAATTATGAATATAAACCCTTAGTATAAACATTATAGAAATGTTTAAATATAAGAAAAAATATTGGTATTTTTTATGTATTAAGTAAGTGGTTTGCGACAATGTAAATCATTGTTTGGATAAGAACACATGGATATGGCACCGACACATATAGATCTTAGGGTAACACACAAAAACAGAGAATTAGCTAGACTCAATTTGAAAATGGTTCACAAAAATGGGCCTGGATTCACTTCATGTTTTACACTCCTAGGGGAACTGTTCAGTTAATCGCACGCCATTTATGAACTATTATGAATGAAATATTGAAAATGTAATTGTTGATAAAGAATAAAATATTGTTGAATGATTTTTTAATAATTAAAAACCATATAAAATTATTATTTTAATAATAGAATTTTTTTTCTCAATATGGTATTCATATTTTAGAAAATTTATGTAAATAATAGGAAAATTTTAAGTGATATCTGAAACATATGATATGTTGAAGGCCCTTCGAAGGATACATGAATTGAAATCATTGTTAAAATGTTGAATTTATTTTTATATGACACATTATATTAGTGAATCTGTCAAGACATTGATTTTAGAAAATTCAATAAGATGTATAGATAATATCTTTTCATTAATCCATTTTTTAGAACACGAGGAAGTCTCCTTGGGAGTATAAAACATAGATAGACTAGTTTATCAGTTTTGGACACAAATTAAAACCATGAAGCCAAAAAGGGAGATTGATTCCATGGAGTGGTAAGTGTT
Source organism: Viscum album (assembly GCA_963277665.1). NCBI lineage: Eukaryota > Viridiplantae > Streptophyta > Magnoliopsida > Santalales > Viscaceae > Viscum > Viscum album. The sequence goes on from OY728149.1 coordinate 71,771,312, forward strand.
TCTGGGATTAAATCGTAATAAAAAGTTTCCCCATTCGACGAATTGAATATATAGAATGAATTCCTAGATCTTATTTATAAGGAAAATGAATCATTGGGAATAACTGAGATTAACATTACAAGAATTTCATTTTATGCCAATTGATTTTTTTTATTCTAAGGAATAGGATGATACATTATTCAGTGGATTGGGACCCCATTTATGGATGAATCTATAATACGGATAAAATGAAGTCTATGATTAAATTTTAAAGAGTTATATAAAGGAAGAATTTTAGTTTGGTGGGAATTAGTGTTCCCATAGGTCGAATGAAAAGAACAGAGGAATGATGAAAAACAGAAGGAAGATCTTTAATTGTGGAATGGGTGGAAAGAATGTGAAAACTTCCATATAAAAAAAATATGGGAAAAAAAATAATTTATGAAAATGCATTCATGGGACTAGAAAATGTCAAAATTACTAAAGATATGGACATGTTGATCAAATCTATCTGGATAAGTTCAAACCTTAACTTCAACAAACTAACAACAAAGGGAAGATAGTACTGTCCTAACCTAATGTTATATTCTTCATGTCTGAGTAGCTTGGAAACTTTTATATAAAATGTAATAATCATATGATAATAGAGGTAAATCACTATCATCCTTAGAATATAACAAGGGGTAATGATCTAACTTGTCTTTTTAATGAAGGAAGAAATAGAGGCTTTAAGTGATATGGTGGTAGGTACACTCATTCTCTCAAAGTTATAATGTTAGTTTTTTTTATGGTTCAATTCATTCCCCAACAATGTTTTCAAAGAATATTGAATTAATCCATAAACTGAAATTACTATATTTCTCAATGTATAGTCCTATGGTAATTATCTAAGCATCATCAATGTATAAGAACTCTATAATTTAAATTTTCATGTTAAATTGCATCAAAAATATAATTATCATACCCATTGTGGAATTCGGTAGTACACTAGTGGTGGAATATATCTTAATGAATAATTAAATTTTCAACTGCATAAGTAATGAAGTCTCTGTAGTCTTGAATGAAAACCCATGTTTATTTTCAAAAGAAAAATATATTGACCTAAACATTTTCAAGAAGCACCTCTTATTTCCTTCATTATATCAATGATCACTGAAGAGGGATAAGAAAATGAATGTATAAGAATAGGGAATTTTTCCGACATTCAATAATTACTTTTTGTATTTCTCTAGTAGTTACATGGACTTCCCGAATAAAAAGTGGTTGAGTTATCCAATAAACTAATACCTATATCTAAGAAAATATCAAATACTGCATATAGAATACAAAATATAGGGTTTTATAAATTAAATAATAAACATTAAGATCCTTTTAAGAATGTGTTTTATCTGAACTATTGTGTCTCATTGGAGAGAAGCTATTCCCCTTATGATGAACAAGGATGGATCAATACATCTATGCCTTGATTATATAGAATATAAGGGGACAATAGACAAGAATAAGTACCCTAACCCAATGATATATGATTTATTAATCCATATTTTCTTGTATCAATTTATCACCATGATTGTTTATTGATTTGGTTATCATCAATTGAGGGTTCATAATGAATATGATACAAAAACTACCTTCTAATCATGATATATGAATTATGAGTTTTTTATTCCCTTCATCTTGACTAATTCTCTATATATATTTATGTATTTTATGAATATTGTCATTATGTAATAACTAGATTATGTTTTGGATGTTTTCATAAATGATTTTAGGATATATTCTAGTATCTTCGAGGACCAGGATGAACTTCTAAGGGAAATATAGAAATCTCTAATGAAGGAGAATCCTTTTCGATGATTTATAAAATCTTTTTTCTTAAAATATTTTTTTAATGGGGATAATTTTCTGTCATGATGAAATATAAATTGACCCTTACATGAAAAATGTTTTGGAGGAGTGGAATCATCCTAGAATAGTAATTAATATTTATAGTTTCCATGGTTTAACATGATATTATAGCCTATTAATGAAAATATTTTCATTATATTATAATCCACTATCCATGTTAACTCAAAAGGGGGATATATTTATATAGAAAATAGAGTGTGAATAATGGTTCTAATAGATGAATAATATATTGGTCACTAAAACTATATTAACTATACCTTATATCAGAGAATCCATTTTTGCCTATAGCGATGCATCACTGATTGAGATTGGGTGATTTCTCATGAAAAATTAAAATTTGATTACCTATGTACATCGACAGTAACATCATAATGATTAGAGTTGTCCAACACATGAATTCGATCTATTTTTTTTGTTATTTTTACTATATATATAGAGTCATTATATTTATATTAAAAAATGTGATATATATATATATATATAGAAAACCTATAGCATCCTAGTTCTGGGTGATGCCCAAAGGTGCCATGAACCCGGTTAGACACATGAACTCAAGTGAATTTCCCCAAATTCTAGAGGGTTTCGACTAAAACTATGGTCCAAGGCCTGATAATAGGGAATCTTTACCCTCATTGGTAGAGTAACACAACAGAAAAAATAGAAAACACTCGGGAAAGTAGTAATACATGATGAAAAGGTAAAGAGTAAAAGATTTATGGCAATATTAAAACAAAATAATATATAAATTATTCATGTCCCATGTGTCTATGAATTCCTCCAAACAAGTCACAATGCCTGATATACAACAAAATACCTATGTATTGAAAAACATGTAAACTCCAATAGTATCACAAGCCTTAGTTTGGTCCCATGCTATCCAACTAAAACATCAATCATGTACATGATGAAGAAGGGTGGTTTCACTTATCTATACCAACAACCATAAAATCTATTTGGGTCCAAAACAAGAACAAAATAGGGTGTGAGAGGATTCTTAGTAGGAATCCACCAGAATATATGTTCCTAACTGTTAGTGAATATATATAGTAGGCAAAGTACAAAATGGTGGAAAAAACATTGATGTACTCAATAGTAAACACTCCTAATGTTTTCAATTACATTCATTTATATTTTCCAATTTTTCAATCCTATGGATAATGTAATATCAGGATCTATCCTAACCACTATATCCCTTATGTAATAGTAACAGAACATATCTCTCGGAATACAATTTAGACAATCATGTAGGACAGAGTTGAGGTTTCTATATTGGCTTGGAAACACATCACCACCATTCAATCACCCACAAACTAACCTCTAGGAATGCTCTCCCAGTCTAAAACCTATGGTCCCAAATATTATAGAGTAATGATAAATGACCTCATAGGTAGCTTTCATGGTCAATACCCATGTGTCTATAAAGCATCGATAATTTAAAAATGGCCTAGGTGTAGCTCTGACAGTCAATACCCACTACATCCGCATTTCATAAATAATTCATAAATGACCTCATGGGTAGTAATTAGGGTCAATACCCCTAGTTCCTAGAATACACCAAGTCTCAAATGGTCCTGTGTAAGTAAATATGGAAACATCCCTAGATTTTCTGGTCCAAGGCTCTCACGGTTCATTGCTAAAATTGTGCACATATTAAATAAGGAAAAACATGTAATCTATAACAACTACATGGATAACATCCACAAGAATAATCAATTAAATTCATCTAATCTATCAAACTCCATCCTAAAAGAAAGCATGGAAACATGGTATTCCCCATAAGAAACCAAGTCCAATCAGCTATAAATAGTCAAACTAGGGAAAACACACCCATGGGTGTCCCATAAATAAGATGTCTAACCTTATGCACATTCAATGACCCATTTTTAGTCAAATAATCTATAGAATGTAAATAATAAGGTTATCTCCCCAACTATGAAATACCCTAAATGTAATTATGCATCAGTTTTAGCACATATAATCAAATGATGGACAAAGAAAGGCACAAACCACAAACCGAAATATCGTATGACAGATAATCATGAAATTCAGGCCTTAAATTGGTCTAGAATGACGTAGATCTATAAACATGTTAAAATAGATCATCTCATGATAAATCACTATAAATGAATAATTATGAATAAATGAACTATGGGAAAAGATAACTCGCCTCTGGGAATCCAACACAACTAACAACAACACAATCGATGATCGGATGAGGAAACTGGAGGAGCCTGAAGTTCATGGTCATTCTGTTAGTCTCCTGTATGAACCGATTGGAGGAAAAGGTATCCCTGAGGTTATGAAGATACCTTGTACAAATTTATCAAATAAATTGATAACTACATGTCATGTTCATTCAAGTTACACACTAGGTATTAACCTCAACTGATCCCCTCATTAGGCGGTCTGCTAGGTCACCTATAGGGCCTTGTACTCAGCCGTTAGACGACTAGTACATGGCTCTAATGGAAACAAGGATTCATGGAGTGTACCCAAAAATTATACATTGTGTACTTAGAAAATTTCCCATTTCTTCCTTTTCCCTCAAATATGTCCCAAAATAAATATATACACCTGAAATGAAGATCCAGATTATTATAAACCTAACCCCCACCAATAAAACATTCGTCCACGAATTCCCAATCCAATTTTGTTGAAAAGGAATCATTAAAAATAATATGTACAGTTGAATGGTACATCATTCTACCTCCCCCAAATCACATCTTGTACTCACATGTTCTTCTATAGCACCTGTACCGGAGGAAGAGACTAGCCATGTAAAACCTTCGTTCTACGATCCACAATCAAAATCGGGTGCTCCAAAATTGAATAATCCACTTCCAAGTCAACCTCCATAGGTTGTAAAAAGTGATATGGGTCTAAAAAGTATTATAGTAGCTGAGAAACATTAAATAAATTTTTCATATACTAGTATTGATATTGTAACTACAACCGATAGGCAACCGACTTGACACTCCCCCAAATCTCAAATGGCCCATCATATCATGGTGAAATCTTTCCGTACATCTTAATCCTCTTTGTCTAAACCTAGATGGTGACACATAAGAAAACCTGATCTCTAACCATGGACACCAGAGATCATCTTAGTTGATCAGTATAATATTTATGTTGAGACTGTGCAGTAGTGATCCTCTTCGAAATCAACTCCACCTAATCCATGGTTTCCTAGACAAGACAAGGCCCCAACATATTTGTCTCTCCTACCTCCATCACACATAGGGGTGATGGCATGACCTACTATATAAAGTCTCGTATAGTGACATCTGAATAATTTCCCCAAAACTATTATTGCAGTAATGGTCCACCAGGGGCTTGTTTTACTACCAATTTCGCCTAAAATCAAGGATTCATGCCCAAAACATGCCCTCAAAAATCTAAATCAAGTATTTGGAATGGCCATCTATCTTGGGATGGTAATCTATACTCAGAAGTACCTGTGTACCCAATGACCCCAGTAGTCCTTGGAAGACATGAGAAGTAAATTGAGCATCCCTATCTAAATTTATAGAGTTATGAACCACATCAAAATGTACAATCTCTCATATGTAATACATTCCAAGGTCATCAAAACTAAATAATTCAATAATTTGAATGAAATGTAAAACCTTTGTGATTCTGTCAATAAAAACTCACACAACATCATTTCCTCTTTGTGACCTTCATAAAAACATCAGGAAATCCATAGTGACATCATCTCACTAACACTTGAAAATGGGTAACTACTATAAAATCTCTAAAGGTTGCTGATGATCATCCATATCCTGCTGATAGGTGAACCATATCATAATAAAACTAGCAACATAACTCTTCCTTCCAGGTCACCAATACTGGCGATATAGATCTAGAGACATCATAGTGACACAAGGATGAAATGTCCATAATGAGGCATGAATATCTCTCAAATAATCCTGGCATATGTCTGCAGACACCCTTACGTTCCCATGAAAATACAAAATCTCATCCTCACCTATGGTCCATCCAAGAGTATGGTCCTCACCAGACACACTCTCATGTAGGACTAGGCCTTCGGATTATGATGGCTTCTTCATTCATACTTGATCCATTGGAGTAGATGTAACAACTATAGAAGAAAGAAACATCTTCCCATGTCTGTCATGGACCTCCAAATGTAACTATGTCGACATTTACATGTGATGCTAATCACTGCTGGCCGCCAAAACTACTTGTATCTGAGTCCTCCTGCTCAATGCATCAGCCACTCCATTTCCATTCTCAGGATTATAGGGAAGTTCAAATTAAACGAACTAAAGGTACTCAACCCACCTTCACTATCTCAAATTCAGATAATGTTGAGTAATGATATACTTGAGGAATTTGTGTTCAGTGTATACCAAAAAACGATCTCAAAAAATATAATTTTCCAACATCTCAGAGCATGCACAACTGCAGCTAACTCGATATTGTGCATTGGGTAATTCTTCTCATGTTCCACAACTATCTAGACCCATATGCAAAGAATCCTTCCACCAATGTATGTACTATTCCATGTATGATACCAGATACATAACTGTATATAGTGTAACGATTTCACAAATACTGAAAAATCAGTATCGGTGCTGAAGTCAACTTCCCTTTCAGTTCATGAAATGATGAATCGTAGGAATCTGTTCTCAAGTATATTGAGACCTATTTATTCAGGCATGTCAATAAAGCTTCTAAGTATTAAAAGTCTTGAATTAAGAATCTATAGTATCCATCCATCCCTATAAAACTTTTTACCTCAAAGGTGTTCTTTGGATTATCCAACAAAAATACTCCTCTCACTTTTTTTGGGTCTACTAAATTTTTTTTTGTAAGATGACAAGAACCAAGAAGTGAATCTGTTCCACCAAAATGTGTTATTTTGAGTTCTTATCAAATAACTGATTTTATATTAGTAAAATCAATACAATCTCATGATTCGTGGCCTGGTCTTGCAGAGTGTTTGAGTACAACAAGATATCACCCAGAAAGAGTACCACTAAAGAATCCATGTGTGGATGGAACACTCATTTTTTCAGTGCGATGAAATCTTTCGGCTCATTCATGGGAATGAAAGGATTAACAAATACATCAATAGATCATACCTGCTCTGCATGTTTGTAAGAGATATACATGATGGTCGAACACACAACTGATGATAACCGGATTCCAATTCAATCTTAGAGAACACCCAAGCTCTTTGATGATGATCAATGAGATCATCAATCCTTGATAATGGATATTGGTTCTTAACAGTCAACTGCTTCAGCTTCTGATAATCTACACAGTGTCTGAGGGTACCTTCCACCTTCTTCATAAAAAGGACAAGAAAACCCCAAGGCCATGTATTGGTTTGGATGAAGCCCTTTTCTAGCATATCCTCTAACTACTTCTTGATCTCAAGTAGTTATTTTATAGAAATCCTATAAGGAGGAATTGACATCGGTGCTACTCTTGGAAGAATCCCTAAAGAGAAATATACCACTCTCTCCAAGGGTAAAGCTAAAAATTCATCTGGGAAGACATCTCTAAATGATCCACCACTAGTAGAAAGTCTATATGTGATGTCCCCTAATCATCGAGATTTAAACTATAAATCTGACATATAATTCCTGCCAACCCATGATACTCAGGACATGATCTACTCACCTGGACATCCCATTCACCCATGTGTATAAAAGACCCACCCTATGGTGATAATAAATTTGACCTCTAGAAATTACAGTCAACAAAGGCCTGAAAGGGGACTATCCTGTCCATTATGAAAATGACATCGAATCATATCATGTCGAAGTCATATAGGTACCACAAGAAGTACCACTCAACGACCTTAAGAGAGAACTCATTGCACTGACACACACATTCCATCCATATCTTGAATGGAGTGTCTAGGATCATAACATAATCAAACATAAATATATAGAGCCCATGTCCATCCACAATGGCAATAGATATGAAACCATTTGAATCCCCTATATCATAAAGTGGAAAATAAAAAACATAAGAAACTAGAATCAATCCTATAACCGTAGAGGGTGTTAGATCACACTCCTACTAGGTCTATTGTATCGTAAATGTATGACATGTATTGTGGCCATGTTACGCTACCTAGCTATCATGTACTAGTCCACCCTGCTATCGATAAAAAACTACCATCTGGATACCACGACAATGACCACCTCCTCATCATAGATGACCTTACGAACATTAGTTCCCTGATTGAGGAGAAACCATTGGTCCTTCTCCAAAATTTTGGATCATAACAGATCACCTATCACTCTCTACTATTTATAAAATCCAGAAAAATGATGAACATGTCCTATATTTCCGCAGGAAGGGCACTCAACTGGATCTCATGAGCATTTTGGTCTCGTGTTACCACTCTTCTAGAACTGGTAGTGCCTCACATAGATACTTGTAGATACATCACTTCTACATGAATCGCCGTGTGAAGGCTCCCAACAGTGCTTCATGCTATGATAAGAAAAGTACCATCCCTGGATTCAGATCTATCTTATCTCATAGCTCTCAACTCTCTCAAATTGTGCTCAATCATCATCTCCTCATTTAATATAGCAGTCACCAAAATCAGCCTGATAAAATTCACCTGAAATCAAATGTCATTCCTAAGACCATCCTCAAACAATCATTCCAAATATTACTCTTCGCCTCACAAAACAGGTGTCAAGCTATGATGCAATGAGAAATGAGATAAGTAATATTTCACTGAAAGAGTGCCCTTCTCCAAATGCATAAACTCTAAGTATTGATTGGGCCTCAACATCTCAGGTAAGATGTAGTCATAGAAATTCCTTTGAAACACATACCAAAACATATCTTGATGATGTCCCTCCTGTGAGATAACATCCCAACATTTATTTATGGAATCACATAACATGTACATCACGAGCATCACACTCCTCTCAGGATGATTCTTCAGATGCTCAAAGATAGTATAAATGCACTTAAACCATGTCTCTACATCTTTTAGTCCTACATCACCTAAAAAAGTAGGAGGATGCTACTGTTCAAACACCCGCATCAAATCAGCCGTACATGTGGAAGTATGTGGTGCTCACTAGATGGTCTACATCATCTTCATAAATACATCATTTAACTATGAATCAACAACTATGTCGGGTATAAAAGTTTGTTCCAATATGGGAATGATGGAAGGATCTACTGATTTTCCCCGATCTATGATTTTCAGTTTTTATTCACTGACCTATACATAGAATACAACCATATGACATCTTGGTGGAATGACTCTTCATGTTCCAGTGCACACCTCAGTTCAGAATTATCATGGACAGAAACATAGATGTGAAAGAATGGAACAGGAGAAGGAACACATTCATGTTTTACAAACAAGGTTACATGGATTGTATAACTACCACACGGTGTGTTCATTTTAGCATTAATATGGTTGTGTACCTCTGCCAAACTGGTCATGCAACACCCCTACAGACAGAAAACTCCTCCAGTGGCATGGCATGCACTTAAATCTTCACTACAGTACAATTACATCTACACTACTCAAACAACAGGGTTATTGTAGATTAACACTATCTGGCTTGTTAACCCTTGACACGATGTGTACCAGTTAAGTCCCATCAACCCATGACATTGGTCACATTTCTGGTTATAATGTCTTTTAGAACACATCGTTTAAAATGTGGACACAGAGTGTTCTACCAAAAGTTTCTCATCCCCGTGTCTCCACTCACATATTTAGTCACATAGTATTTCCCTACATTGTGTGTACTCTCATTACATTGCGTGTATTTAAGAAAAGTAATTCAACTCTAAGAGAAGAAAATGTGGCGTGTGTTCATAACATCACATGCTGTGTTGTCTGGGATTCTAGATAGTAAGCCTCTAAAGCATATTCAAAACCATTAAAAACAAAAATTTTGTCCATGTTGTGACAATTTTAGATCCTTGAGATCCCATAATTCTCATAATCAATGATTCACATCCTTATTCAAATCATAATTTAATAGAATTCAAATAATGATAAAACCTTATCCACAAAATTCTGATCCAAGGAAGACTATAACACTTCCGGGACCAATGTTTTTCATCCAAAAATATGAATCATTACATATTACCATAACCTATAAAAAACAAGTCTTTTTTCATGACTTCTATCACTAAAAAATTCATATCTAGCACAACGTCTATTAAAATATTATGGAATTACTAATGCACCCTAATTGGCATAACAGGAACACATGACATGTGGTCTCTAGAAAGTTCTTATATGATGCATGAGATGGAATACCCGCATATCATCGGGTGGCCACCGAAATATAACCACCATGATATCAACAATTAAAACACAAAACATGTGTGTCACCCAATGGTGAAATCAAATCAACTTTAATAATTGAAAAACCAGAAAATTTCTATATTTGAGGTAACATTGATATTCCATTTACCCATGATAGCTACTAACATACAAAACTTATTACCGACTAACTATTCATTCATAACCCTGTCTATAGGCTCTATATAGTAAGACAAATTAAAAAATAAACTCCTCTAATAACACTTTGTAATGACTCAGAACTGGGTGCCTCCCAAAGGTTCCCGAACATAGTTGGTCACATAACCTCCATTGAATTTCCCCAAATGATAGAGGCTTCCAACTATAAGTGATGTAAAAGGTCTTATAATTGGGAATCTATTACCTCATTGAAAGAGTAACAAAGCAGGAAAAAATAGTAAATAGTAGTGGAATAAATACTACATAAAATAGATCTAAACATAGAAGAATGATATCAGGATAACAATCAAATCATATACAAATGATGTATGTCACATGTGTCTAGGAAAGCAGCCAAACAAGCGACAATTATGGAAATACAATACAGAACCGAATTACATAAAATCAGGTAAACACCAATAGCATCAGAAGCCCCATCAAGGTCCCATGCTCTCCATTTTTATGAGAAATAAAGTACATAATAATGAATAACACTTATCCTTATCTATACCTGATACCACATAATCTATTTTGGTATAAAGAATGACCCAAAAATGGTGTTAGATGAATACTAGTAGCCAATCACCAAGAAATATCTTCCTAAATGTCAGTGAATATATATATCATTAAAAGTCCAAATGATGAAACAAACTAGGTAGTACTCAGAAGTAAAAACTCTGAATGATTTCAGTTACATTCATTTATATTTTTTTTAATTATTGAATTTATTAGATAATGAAATATTGGGATCTAGGATAATAATTATATCCCCTTATTTAATACTAACAAAATAGAGGTCTTAGAAGACTATCTAGAAAATTAAAATAGAGCATGTCCAAGCTTGTGCTTAGTTGTGGCCAATCTTCCCAGTCATTCAATCAACTAGAAATGAACAAATGGGATAGATCTCAAGGTATCACCCCTATGGTCCCTAATATCATAGAGTTATGATAAAATACCTCTTGGTACATCTCACCGTCAATACTACTAGGACTATAAATCATCAATAAGTTAATAATGTCCTCTGTATAGCACTCATTTTCAATACCGCATGGGTCCACATTTCATTAATAATTCACAAATAACCTCCTAGGTTTCTCTCATGATCAATGACCTCGGGTCATTTTCTACACCATGGATATCATGGTCCCATGTAAATAAACATGGAATCTTTCATAGTTTTTCTTGTCCATGGCTCTCACAGTCTATTGAAAAAATAGTGTGCATATCAAACAAGAAAACACATGAAATGTATAACTATTACATGGATAACATCCACAAGAATAACACTTGAAATTAATATAATCATTCAAACTCCATCCTAAACAAAACAATTCTCGGAAACAAGGTACGCCTCATTGGAAACCAAGGAAAAATAGCTATAAATAGTGAATCTAGGTAAAACACACCCCTGTGGTGTCCTATAACATAGAATCTAATCTTACACATATGAATATTACCCTTTTTAATCAAATAAGTCATGGTAGGTAAATAATAGGGTTTTTTACCCAATTAATAAATACACCAAATGTGGGTACGCATCACTTATATAAAATATAATCCAAAGGCAAATAATGACAGAAACCACCTACCTCAATATCGTATAATCAAAAATTCAGAACATTGGCCCTTGAATCGACATAGAATGACATAGATATAAAAAAATGGTAAAATATATAATCCCATGATAACTCACGTGATAGGAAGAATTTGGAAGAATGGATCATGGGGAAAATAGAACTCACCAATAGGAATCCAACGCAACTGACAAAGTCTCAATCGGGGCTCAGACGAAGAATCATGAGGTGCTTGAAATGTATACAGAGTGTACTTAGAAAATTTCCCATTTTATCAGTTTTTCATAGAAAACAACCAGAAATAATGATTCATACCAGAAAAATGATCTGGGCTCTTATAGTACAAATCATTGACGTATATATTACCATAGAATGATTTGAACAAGAGAAAAAGGTATTGTATTAATCTAATTAAAGAATATGATTTTTAAATTAATTATCAACCTAGACGAGAAATAAATGTTGGTGATGAATTATTTAGGAAAGACCACATTATAATGGAAATGACGACTAATCATGGAAATCCATTGATCAAAGAACTAGTAAGGTTGTACATGGGAAGCAAGTGGGAAGTGATATCATCAATCTTATCCACCATGATTTATCTACCATCATTATAATATTTGATTATGAAATCTCAATGAGAATGTCCATTGTTAAAATATAAGATAGAGGATGTAAGTAATGAGAGGTTTCCAGAGTGAAATATTGATCAAGAAGTATTACTGAAATTCCAAACATGTATATGTGGACCATATATTCCATTGATAAAGAAATAAATGATAGTTTAATATCATAAATCAAAATTTTCAATAAATCCCATAATCACTAAAATGTATAGGGGACATCAAGACTATTATTAGTGGGATAATATGACAAGATACATTGTTGACTACACTACATGGTTTTTTGTGGGTCAAAATGTGTTGGAAGATAGAAAAATTTATAAAGAGGAATCCCAACCAATACCCCTACTAACAAGGATGTAGGGCAATATCACTATGTACTTTTTCACATGTATCCTAAAATCATACAATAGAAACAATTTGGTATGGGTTATAGTGGACAGAATCACCAATAATTCCCATTTTATCACTATTTGGGAAGATTTATCTATTGACCAATTGGCCATGTCATACATAACAAAGGTGGTTTGGATGCTTGGGGTGCCACTTTCTGTTGTTCATGATAGACATATAGGGATCACCAGAAAATTGTAAACAGATATTTCACATGCTCTGAAGAATTAATTGAATATCAATACATCGTATCACCCCAAAACTGATGGCTAATATAAAATCACTATTAATTTACTCATATACATAATGATAACATTCCCAATGGAATTTATATGATAATGGGATTGAATCCTCCCACAATTTTAGTTATCATAAAACAACATCTTTCACTGATGTATTTCAATGGTACCCAATGAATCACTATATGGGAACGAGCGTACAACTCCTACATGTTTGGATGATGTCCGCGGTAGAATGTTTCTCGGGACCAATCTTATACAAGAGTTTACATTAAAAGATCATGTTATCCAAAAACATATAAAATATTCTCTGAGTTGGCCAAATATATTTTGTTGAAACCATTAAAGGGACATGTATTCTGATTACGGAGACAATGTTTTCCTATGAATATCACAGTATATTAGATTCATGTGGCTTGGTAAGAATGGTATGATAATCTTGATGTACATTTGATACTCTAAAATCATTTATAGCAATGAATAATGTTTCTATAAACTTTGACATAAAAGAAATCTAACTCATGTTCATGATGTGTTCCATGTATCTCTCTTAAGGAACTAAATATCCGATCTGTCACATGTACTGAATCTGGAGGTGGTACACTTGTAACATGATCTCTCGTATATGGAGTAGATGGTGGTGATAGTGAACAGTAGAGACAATGTACTATGAAAAAAGATTTTCCACCTTGTAAAACTATTATATTAAAACCATAAGATTATAGTGGTGAAATTAGAAAAAATGAAATCATTGAAGAAAAATTTCCCTCACCTTTTCACAACCTATATTCTGAATTGAAATTTTTGAATGAAATTTCCAATGTGTGGATGAATATAATGTCCATTGTTTTTATATAATATTTTTTTACTAACTAAATTTGTGTTATATTATATTATATGCGACAAAAACAAGACTTTTTAATAACTATCAATACATAAGTCACCAAAATGGAGAAATATCGACCACTGTATTCCATTTAAATAATCTCTCCAAAACAACATAAAAATTTTTTATTAAACAAATAAGAATTTTTAAAAAAGATTGTTCTGAATATTGAATAAAGTAATGATGATACATTTCTAGAGTATGAAGGGAAATGTGGTTGTTGGGATTTGAATTTTATAGGCCCGAATCTAAAAAATTGCCATTATTTAATTTTACCAATGTAAAATATTATTATTGATAACTATAAACTATGGAATAAATTAACAAATTATAATTATATTTTTTATGTTGTGATGAAAAGGGATAATTAATTATGAAAGGAGATTTAATGGTCTTATCTTATAGATTAATCTCATATGAATCTCATTTTTCAGAACATGGTAGTGAGGTACTGTCAATGGGGATCGCCATTGAAAAAAACCATACTATAAATAAACATGTGCAACTTGAATAAAATCAGCTATAAGAGAAGTTTATGTTTGTGGAAATTACCACTCAGTCGATGTTTTTCGAGCCACCCCAATAGTCTATCACCACATCACACATTACCATTAGTTCATATACATGGGATAAAAGGTGATATGTATTGATTTTATAGTTATGTAATGTGTAATTTCATTTTATAAAAAAAATTATTATTTCATCAAATCCATTGTAATAATTGTTTTTCTAAACATAATAGCTAATTAATTTATATTAATTATGAATATTTATTTTTCTCACAAAAGTTATAATTTTCAGAAAATATAAATTTTTTTAATAAAATAATGTATTTTGAATAAAAAAATTTATATTAATAGTATATTAAAAAAATACTATTTCAATCTAAATTATAATATAATTTTACTATCTCTTATGAAATGGTTACATTTTTGAAATTTGATTGCCCCTTACAGGAAAATATTTTTTAATAAATAAATGTTTTTATATTTAAAATTAAAAAAAATAATATTTAGCAAATTATTATAATAATGAAATAATCATTCAAATCATCACATCGAAATTAGGTTAGGGTGAATTTTTGTGAAATTTTTAAAATACATTTATTTTAACTTTTAAAAATAAAAATATAGTTTTGGGTTTTTTAATATGTTTATTAACATAATTATTATATCATATATATGTAATAATTAATTAACCATAATATATTAAATAAAATTGTTTATTTTCTTAATATTATTAATTTCAATATATTTTTATAATTTTTTAATACATATAAATGAATTTCAAATGTATAAAATGGATTCTCTGACATTAAAAACATAACATGGTTGAGACATTACTTTTTAATTCCAAAATATGTAATAAAAAATAATTCACCATTCTTATGGTTTTAAATAACATTAAATATGATCCATATATCCAAATACATGGGGAAAACCATTTGTAAGAAAATATTTTACTTTTTCATCAACATAGAATTCTAAAGCCTATATTCTGAAATTATTAAACATATGCTCCAATTTTTCAATAAATACCCACCCATTTATTTATATAATTTTACTCTTAGTCCATCATAAAAATATTTATAGTGGTCCTTTTTCTTATGGATTCCCCCCAATGTGTCCCCAAGCACTCAAGGTTCCATTCATCCAAATCTAGGAAAAACTCTTCATGTTTAGGGTATTTTCCTTCCATTAGCTTCAATACGAGAATATGTTATTTGTATATGTCTTCTAAATGTTATGTACACTATCTTTTATTAATATTTTTATTATACCATTACTTTTATATTTTTTTCTATCAATGGGGGAACCTTTTCCCATGTAATTTTATTATTTTCTAAAATAGTGATTTATACCCATCATGTAGTTTAGTTTTCTTCAAAAATTTATCTCTCTAGTTATGAAAATCTCTGTTATTTTATTTTTTTGAACACCGACTCTCATTTCATAACCAGGGATATTAATTTAGATTTAAAAAAATTATTTTATTCATTTATTTACACATAATAATCCAAAATTTCTATTTCATTGACTAAAAAGGACATGATGATAATTTCATTAAGAAATTTTGAACGCATTGATTTTGATAAGAAATACATTCTTTATTCACCATGGATAATTAATTACATGAATTATTAGTATCTATGTGGATCAAATTAACTAGTATGTATGAATGGTGAATCCTAAAATAACTACTATATATTGGGTAAATCTCCAGAGATGAAATGTATTGTGACACCTTGGTGAATAGGCTTCATGATTTTCATTTCTGACACCTTGGTGAAAATTCCTAGTGGTATGTTTATGAATATCCAATTTATATTTTGTATACTTATTTCCATGACATGTTCAATGTAAAATTTATTATGATATTCCTCATGAACTATTTATTAATCTATATTGGTATACCATCTGTAATTATAAATATTCATTAAGATCACATACTAAATGTATCCTAATTATATTTCCTTACTAGGACTCATGATCACCCCAATCCTTTTATGTATGCTCCTAGGATATGAGAAACAATATATATAATAGAGGATGAACCCATTAACAACCCATAAATGTTTATTTAAAAAATTCTTTATGTTTTCATATATTATATTCTTAATTTCAATGAAACTGACCATTAAAAGAACTTTTATTTTATACTGTGTAAAAATAATATTATGTAATAAAATGTCAAGATGCATTAAGGTGTTTCATAAAGTTATATAATATCCATATATTTTATTTTGTTTATCTATTTTATATATGTGACATTCATAATGGGTGATATAGTACTTTACTTTTTAATTTTATATTTTTTATGATACATTACAACATCTATGGATGTCGATACTCTAATACATGTGTATAGTATCCTCATACTATCATCCTGGGAATCCTCTACTAGTATGAAGGAGATAGTGTAAGGTGATGTTTTCTTGAGGTCACATTGTGAAACCATAGATATTGAACATGATATGTACTTTACTATACTAGGGAGAGGCATATATTCGGGTTTTCGATTATCCTACATAACAAAATATACATGGAGACCGTGAGAGAATGTGATTAAAATTTATTACAAGGGGTTTATTAAAAAAAGTATGATAATTAATTAAGTTAAAAGTTAGCAATTAATATCTGTTTCTAAAAATGCTATGTTAAATGATCGAATGGAGAGTATTTTATCATTAATAATTATATAGTTATTGTGTTCTATTATAGTAAGGATATATAACAAAATACCATCAAAATATTTGATATGGTTTTACATCTGTGTAATTGGACATATGATTCTGCAAAATGATTTTCACTATATATGATTAAGGGATATTTTTTTCATGGTCTAAATATTTATGAGGATTCAATTTCATTCTAGCAAGAAGATAATATATTGACCATGGTTTTTAGTTTTTATTACCTTTTATATAATATTTATCTATAATATTAAAATATGTGTACTAAACTAGAAATTAAATTAAATAAAATGGATAATCATTATAAAGGTTTCTAATATTACATATGATTGATTAATACACCCCATAATACCAATACAAGTATAATGTGGTAATAAAAACAACAAAATAAAAAATATGAAAGCATAAATTTCTCAAAAGAATAGCCCCCTAAAGATAATCACAAAATCAAATATAATTAAATAATGAATAAAACATTATTTTAGAACATTTTTCGAATCATATTAATAAATTTTACATAATATATGTGCTTAAATATTTGAATAAAAAGTGTGATGTATATTTCTGAATGTAGTCATTATATTATTATTCATTGTAGTCATTGTGAGCATCCAGTTTTATACATTTGTGGTTTTTGAAATATGATATCTAAAATAATTGGTAATTAAATAATTATATTATCAATTAGGTAGATTAAATAATATTTATTCAGAAATAATTTCACATTATTAATATTTATATTTATTTTTTATAAGATAATATCTTTTCATTAACGTTTCCGAAATTTTATTCAATAAGAAATTATATTTTGGTATATTTTTATAGTTATTAAAATGTTTTAAATGAATATATATATTCATTTTAGTAATTTATAATTGTGTACATAATAATTAAAATTTTAAAAAATTATTATGATAATTCATGATATTCAAACGTGTTTTTCTATCGAAAAGTAAAATTTAATCTAAAAGAATAATTTTAATCATATATATTTTGATTATTTTTAAAATGAAATTTTAATTAAATAAATTTTTATTTGATTAAAAAAATTATATCTTATATAATGAAGTGAAAATGTATGAAGTTTATTTTAAAAAAATGAAAAAAACATAATTATATAATTATATAATAAGTTCAATAATTAATTTTCTGGATTAAAAGATGCTAATAAAAGACTATAAAGAAAATTTATATTTTAATCTTTTTCATTAAAAAATAAAATGGATTTATTATTAAATTCAATATTTTATTGAATAATTTTATATGTTTTAATCATAATTTAATTTAAATTCCCTTTAATATGTCGTAGTATACTTTCAAATTAAATTTGATTACATATTATTTTAAATTCCCATGATCCTTTTATAAAATATGTGAATGGTTTTTAATTTCGTAAAATATGATCTATATAATTATATTATTAATATTATCAATATTCAAATTCCATTATATTATAGGATTATAAATTATGGTGAATTCTGTAAAAAACAATTTTAGTTCAACTTTTAATTGAAATTTAAAACACTTTATTAGATGTGACTATAAATTTAATTGAAAACAGAAGTATGGTATGAAATATATCATAATATTAAAAAGATATATAAATTATACTTTTAATTTCATTAATAAATTTAAAATTTTTCAGAGTTTTTGTAACATAGTTTATCCCAATTTAAAATAATAATCTGAATTCTGGTGGAATTCAAGTTCATATTAATATTTTTTTAAGAATTATAAGGATGAGGTAAGAATAATATGGAATTTACTAAAATCAATATTATATTTGAAATATTATTTTTCAATGATTAATAGTGATTTTGAGAGGGATATAGCCTTAGTTAAACATCTTTAATTATTTCAAAAATAAAAGATTGAATTCAAAAGAAACTGTACGCCAAATTATAAAAATTTAATCTAGAAATAAATAGAATATTATAAAAATATTGTATATAATGGTTTAATTAAATTTTTTTAAATAAAAATTAATATTATTCTAATAATATCAATTAATTATTATGCTTATAAAAATATTAAGATATTATTGATGCTGACATGGTGCATACATTTCTTAAGAATAGTAAATAATGGTGATATGTTGATAGGATTTAGTTAGTATAAGATATTAATCAACCATGAGGGATATGTATAATAAAAAATAATTGATAAAATTAATTTTAAATTAAATCTAAAATCATCTTCATATTTTTAAAAGCTATTAAATTAATTACCATAGAGATAAATATATATGGGATTTTTTTAATGAATTGATTTTAAATTAAAAAATTTATGATATCTCTGGAATGAGTCATATCTGTGTTATGATACACAAACCATATATACCATTTTCTATTCATGAGACACATTACACATAATAATTACACATATAACTAATATAAAATTGGTATTGCTGAAAATATCACTGAATCAAGTCTTTAAAGTTGGATTCATTCTACCCATTCCAAAAGAAAAAGCTTATTATGATTCTCTTCTTCAATATACTCATTTGACTTATTATATAACATGAAACATTTTATACATGTATTTTTCATATGTTTAATCTCCAATGGGTTTTTACAAGTGAAATTATTAAGTGCTGATTTCATTCCATATGGTTTGTATGATAATATTATTTTTTTATTTCCAAAATAATAATCTTTTGCCTATTATTTAATATGATTTAAAAATAAAAAATTTCATGCCTTAGTAATTATATATAGTTATTTTCATCTAATTTATTTATGTTTGAAATATTTGTGATATAGAAAACCAAAACTAATGGTTTTTTTTCTTAAAATCATGAACGTAATATATTTGGGATAATATAATTTATTCTGTAATAGAAAAATAACTAAATATATAGTAATAATAATAAATTCATTTCATGATTTTAAAATTTAAATTTTCTATTTTATATTATAGAAACTTATTTAATATTGATATTTAATAATCATATAATTTGAATCTAATAATTTTTATAAAATTTTGGGATTCATCAAATAAAAATCATCTTAGGAAAAATCATTTGAATTTTATTGAAACAATTTTATTATTTTCTTAATAAAGAATAATACTGTTTTTACTAAAACATTATTAATTAGAACTATATCATATATTATCACTCAAAAACATTTGAAGAAAAATTCATTTTTAGAAAATTATTAATACTGTTAAATTATTAATTTTAAAATAATATGACTAATATAAAAGACTAATGTTTAATGTTCTAAAAGAATAATTAATATTTTAAACTAAAAAATATTTTATTGATAATGTTAATAATTAGTGTAAATCACATCTATGAATTAATTAAAAATTATATTTCCCATTATAGATGATAATTCTTGTTAGGGAATTCCACAGACATTAGTTTTTTTCATAAAAATATGACTAATAGGGTTAAAGTTAAATTTAATTATAATAATAAATATTTTTTTTAAATTATTTTTTTATAAGACTCTTTAATGTCTATGAATCCCAAAAAAAGATAATCTCTTTTAAAAAATCAAACCAATAAAAATATGGATTATATATATATATACATACAGACATTTGAGTTTTAATAAATGTAAAATATGGATAGAATGATTAATAGTAAAAAACCATTTTCCTAAACAATATTATATATATATATATATTAAATATTTTAATTCATATGTTATTTTCCCATTAATTAAAAATTTAATTAAATTATATGGATTGAAAATTTAGTTAAATAAAAACCATTTTTGATAGGATGGGTTACCTTATATTTTTAGTCAAATCTAAATTCATTTTTAAAAATTAGTTAGAGATGATAAAACCAAAATGATTAAATATAAAAAAAATTGTGTATATATAAATCATACATGATTACAATGTGTGTAAAAAGGAATGGTAAGGGGCTTTAATATCCTTATCTCACCTCAAACATCACAATTTAAAACTTCTGGATATATTGAATAGTTCCAATCTACAATTCTCACATTAATGAGTATTTGGAATAGTTTTATATTATTTAATTATAAAATGAGATCACTTCCACCACAATTATACATAAATTGTGTAACACCTAAATACTTTTTTAAAGAATTACTTTACTTTTGATATTGTATTATTCATGAAACATATAACTTAAATGAACAATGAGATATTATTATTTACATATGAACGTTATAAACTATCTGTTAAATTTTAGGATATAAATTGGACTAACTACACTATTAATTATAAAAAAATTCCAACTAAAAATAAAAATATTGATTAATTCTTTGGAAATATTTCATCACATTTAAAAAATCTATATTATACCAAAAAATTATTTCCCCTAAAAATGATTTTCTTTATTTTTGTGAGAAAATATTATATTTAATTTCATACAGAATCCAAAATTATATTTATAAACATTTATTTATTTTTCAAATACACATACCAAAATTACCATTGAGTGAGTTTTTGGGAAATTTCATAAATGATTAATATTATACTGAATGATGGAAACTTTTTACTTAAACAATACATTTATTCCTTGATTGTAAATTGTAAAATTATGTTTTCAATTGGTTTCAAAGTGTAATTATATCTCATGTATTTTAAATAATAGATTATTTTTGTTGAAATCAATTTTATTTCTGAATTTATTATAAGAGAATGCTTATATGTAATAGCACATTTCTAGGAAAAACTATTTTAATGTGAACAATGTATTTTTATCTTACTAAATTAAATTATTCATAATATATAAATGAAATAAATGATATATATATAAAATATATATAATAATATGTTTTAATATTAATTTAATACCATTCTATATAAGGGATATGAATTTACTATGAGTTATTCTTAAAAATGAATTTACCTAAAAATTGATCTTCGTCGCTTGTTTTACGCTTATTTTGTAATTTCTATTATCCACATATACATTTTTAAATTAAAAATACATTTTCCTGCGTTTTGAATCTATAGGTTCATGTTTTTTCAAAATTTCACTTTTATTTTTTGTCAATATAAATACACACCGTTGTAAAATTTAACACATATGAAATTTGTAAATTGGGTTATGTTTGGTTAAAAATAAGATATATGTCCAGGATTCCAAATGACCAGTATTAATGGATTATATTAACTCTAAACATACCACATCTGATTTGAAATTATTTTTTTAATGGACACTTTTCCCTCATAATAACCTAAATAATATTAGAGTATAAAAAGTTATAAAATATCACTCTCATTGTTGGAACTATTTCTTATGTGTATGTATATGGTCAAAATATTAACATGAATGATTAATATTTATATTATGAGCTTATTAAAATTATTTCCATTATATAAATCAATATCCAATTTCTTGAAATTATATAATTTGAAAATAATTTATATAACGCTGATGTAGTATTTTTGAAATTAGTTGAAAATAAAATACTTATTTCAAAATTTCTAAAATTAATATTACTTGAGTAATATATTTGAAATACATTTTTAGATAAATAAAATATTTTAATCATGATTAACAGAATTTTAAATGAATTTAATCATTTATTGTTATGTCCTTTATGTGTAATTAAATGTATAGTGTAAAAATTTATATTAATAATATTTTATGAAAATAATATCTAATCAAATTACATATAAATAATTAAAATATTATTAGAAGAAGAATATGATAAGATATGGTTGAAAATTTCATCTGTTTGTTAGGTCTATTTTGTTATGGTAATATTTTCCAGAGAGGGGACAATAGAATAGATTATAAAAAATTAATGAATAATATTAATTATTCTAATTTATTATGAAAAATTATTAATTATGTTAATTTAAAATAAGATAAAATAATAAACATAGAAGATGATTTTTATATTTTTTCAGTAAAATTTGTTAATACTCTACTATTATTCCTCAATACTCAACATGATATAAGTTTTATATTAATTGTATTTTTGTTCAAAAATCATAACCATATTATAAAATCCTTTTCCACAAAGTGGATGGATTAAAAGAGATGCTTTGAAATTTGAATAGGGATTCACATCCCAATTAAAACAATAAGTATAGATAATTGAATTAAAAAA
Organism: Viscum album; assembly: GCA_963277665.1. Lineage (NCBI taxonomy): Eukaryota > Viridiplantae > Streptophyta > Magnoliopsida > Santalales > Viscaceae > Viscum > Viscum album. Next base: position 71,794,651 of record OY728149.1, read on the forward strand.
GCCCATAATCCTATCATTTTATTATAAGTGTCACAACTTGAATAATTAATGGATGAATGATTTTGTATGTAAACGAATAAAAATATTTCTAGAGTGTGTGTGAGAGATAAGAAGTACCATTATAGATAGAAGACACTAGAATGAATGTGAAGATAAGATAAGGTATAAGCATGTAATTTTTCATTCATAAATTATTGGTTCATCTCATAATGGATGTAGATGTTGAAGATTATGTAATTCAGCACTTGAAATTTTATTTATATAATGAAATAAGGATCACACAAAACATTATATGTTGTAGAACACGTTCAATTATCACATATTTATTCTCAATGAATAATATAGTGTCAATGATGATATCATAGTTACATTTAAATTAAATCATCATGAAACCATTAAATTGAATCTTTCAAACAATACAAAAAACTAATCACTTATCATGTAATGATATTTATGTTCAGAGTAGAAAATTATTCTAGATATAAGAAATTATCTTTGGAATAATCATAAAAATAATTATTTTAATTTTAAATATATATACCAATTAAAACCAATTTGAATGTACATTAATATAATTAAAATATTATTATAAATAATATTTCAATTTTATTTTTAACTAAAACCTTCAAACTATTTCCAATAATTCAATTAATATCACATATATATTAACTTTTACTAAAACATTAGAATAATTTTTTTTAAAAAAATTAATATCATAATTTTAATTCATTAAAATCATTAATAATTATTTTAAAATATTTTAAAATATTAATACCTAATATATATATAGTATAAATAAGTAATAAATCATTTTATATAAATTATTAAATGTGAAATATTGTTTTATGAAATATGAATAATTTTTTTAAAAAAATTAAACCAATATTGAAACATTAAAATCAATTAATATCATGAATAAATCACTATAAGATAATTAGTTAAAAAATAATATAATTAACATAATTAATAATCACATGTTGGAAAAAATAATAAAATATTACAAAAAAAGAGCATTAAAAAATATTTTCTTCAAAATTAATTTATGCAATAGAAGAGAAATAAATTACCTCGTTGTTGGATAACAAATTATCATCACATATGGTAGAAATAATTTTTAATTAAATATCTGAATACTTCAAAATTCATAGGCAATATAGGTGAATTAGAGTGTTGTGCTGGCATAAAACAATTTTTATCCACTATGCGATGGAGTCGACAAACCCATGTCGTATACTACTCTCACATGCAGGCGCTATAACTAATTGTGAAAATGAAACCATATAATAGAGTTATAGTGATACAATTATTTTAATTTTCTGTATATGTTACCATTGCTGGAATCTACCATTGTTATTCCATAATTTATACATTCTGTAGTTGTTGTCTGAGTTGAGTTGTCATTATTGTAATCTAAAATTGATTTCTGACTAGAGCTAAAATTGACCCAATATACAATTTACTAAATATCATAGTGTATTCGATTTTGAACCAAGTTCACAATAGAGAGTGGTATATTGATACATATAATATAAAATTTATGAAATAACCTATTGTATTCTTATAAGAGAGTTTTCAACATGAATTTATGATATTTTTAACCTCTCAAAACAATATTATTAGATTAAGGTCTATAATAAATAAATGTTCAAATATAAATATATTTCAAATAGATTAAATAAATCATTTATCTAACAGCTATATCAAGATATATCATCAATATAGAATTTAATTAATATAATATATGTTGCTAAAAAATGACTGAAACGTTTATTCCTTCTTCACTTTTTAAGACATATAAAGAGTATTTTATGAATTAAATTATTTTAAATGAAACATATAAATACATTTATAATTTTACACTAAAAACCTTTTTTTAGAACCAACATATATCATAACATATATCGTTGAAATAAAAAATATTTTGAATTATTTATATTCTAATATTCAAGAACAGTTGCATAAGATTCGAGTAATTTTTAGTGAATTATGGAACCATTTCAGAAATACATAATGTTTAATGAAATAAAAATAAAAACATAAAATATCTGATAGAGTAAGTTTTATAATAATCTAAAATATATAATCCATGTTTTAATAGAACAACTAAATATGCTTGAATATATTATAAACTAAAATAAAAATTATAAAATTAATTCATGGAGTAAGGTAGAATGAAACTGTAAATATTATAGTGATTGAATTAGTAATAGTTATACTTGAATAAAAGTTATAAAAAATTAATATCATTTTTATGAAATATGTATTATATAATTTTTATAAATATTACTCATGTTATAAAAAACAATTCTAGTAAAAAAAACCCATATACCATAATAAGAGGCTTTAGAATATTGATAAACATAATCTAACTACAAGTAATCAAACAAAATAAAAATTGATAAAATAATATTTATTATAAATGTTACTATTTTTGTTTTATTAAATAAAATTAACATTTAGATTCTAGAAAATTTTATTTTCTCCCCCATTATATAAATAAAAACAAGAAAAAATTGAAACAACTCAGGTACATATTCTATATAAAACAATAATATTTTAATATCTCAAAAACAAATTAAATATTTTTTTAAAATAAAAATTTCTAAAGGATTAGTAAATATGAAAGTAATATGATTCTAAATATGGATAAATTCTAAAACAATTTTGAACATATTTAGATGATCTCAAATAAAATGATGTATGTTATCAACTTTCATCGATCTATAAGGATGTAAGGTATTATCCGAATTAGAAGATATATAAATTTTATCAAAAAAATGAATATTCATCAGGATATGTACTAAAATAACATAATGGTCGCTTAATAAAAAGAAATGCACTCAAAAACTATCAAATGATACATAATCATATTCTATAGAAGAAATATATATTTAATTTCTTTTTGAAGGCCACTATATTAATATTTTCCAAGAAAATAACACATATTAATGTATGTTTTCAATCGATTCTACAGACTCAAATATAATCTTAATATGATATTTAATAAATATAGTTATATTAAGGAAAAAAACCAGATTTAACAATTTATTTTAACATATATAATTATTGTTTATTATATACTTAATAATAATAAATTTTTGATAAACTTTTAAACATTCACATAGATAATTACCAAACATGATATCATGTTTATATTAAGTCAAATAAAGAAATATATAAATCATGCCTCTATTAAATATTATATAAAGATATTTAATTGTTCTAAGAAATATAATTTATAACTAGAACTCAATTGAGTGTTCATTAAAATAAATGGATAAAGACCAAACCCCTTAACTTAATATCTTCCACACATAAATTGGTTAAATATAACCTATCTTATATTTTTGAAATTTCATGTCCAAGAAATAACAATAATTATCCAATTAAAATCATGTCAATACATGAGTATAAGAATATATAAAAAAAATTAAAATAAATTTCACATTACTAATCATGTATTGTATCATCAACATAAATTTCCATAATTAAAATATCAATAAAAATTCATTTAATAAACTGATTTTTGATAAATATTTCCTTTATTTAATCCATCATTTAATAAAATCAAGGAAACCCCAAAATATCATGAATGAGGATCCAGTTTATACCCTAAAATCAATTTCATAAATTTAGAAAAATGTTAGAAAATTATTTCTTTCATAACTCGGGTTTGCAAAGTATAAACATATTAAGTTAAAACATATTTAAGAATGAAATTTTTAAAAAATTTTAATACAATCTAAAGACTTTAAAATATGAAAAAAATAATATAATAATAGACACTAAACTAGAAATATGATTAAATTAATCTTCATATTTCATACCATAATTGGTTGTATTTCCTTGAAAAACAATACTTGATTTTTTGGATAATCATTCTTAATTAATTCATGTTTTTGATAATGACCCATTAAGTTCTAATTTTATATTTATCACAACTAATGTTTACAAAAAACCAAAAATTATTTCATGTAATCTAATTAAGGTCATCTAAAATAGAAATCACAAAGTTATCATATTTTTATTATTCATTAACATTATTATGTCTAAGATTATATATTACATTAGAATTATAAATAAATTATAACTAAATTTATTATTTTAACAGCATAATCAATATTAAAAAAATATATTCAATAATATGGTATATATTAATTATCCATGAACGTGGATTGCGTTGAGAATTTTTATCCTCCCCCTCAATTGATCCATCCTTTCCATGAGGCTTTTCTTCACTGAAATTGAAATCTCAAAACCCATCATCTAATACATTATAATTTGAATCTAATTTTATATTTTAATTTAGAAAACATAGCATTAAAATATTCTTCAATTTATTTATTTCTTTTTTATAAAAACTATAATAATTAATATTATAATAATTTAAAATAAATTTTTTTATGTAATTAAAATAATTGATTTCTTATTTTTATGAGAATTAAAATAGAAATGTTACAATGAAAAAATTCTAAAATATTCAATATTATGATTTTTAAATTTAAACAATTCATAATAATATTTATTTAATTGATTTCAAATAAACATTTCATTTGAAATATCATAAGTCGAAAAAATCATTTCACTTAAACATTATTTTGGTAAACTCTATTTATTAGACACGTTTTGAGCCATTTATTGAATAGTTTGATTTTTCATTTCCACAACACCATTTTTGGGGTGTTCTTAGAGAATAGAACTTATTAGAATAACTAATTTCCCAACAAATTTTATTAAACAATAATATATAAAAGTGACCAAACCTATCGCTTTTATGGAAAGTAATTAAATATCGTTTGTTTTTGGAACTACCTTACAAAAATTAATAATTCTAGCTAATATTTCAAGATAATGAGTCATTAAATTTATCCAATGTCATATAATGAAACCATGAATAAGATAAAAAGAATATTTTCTACCATCTAAAATAGATGTTTCAAAAGGAATAAATAATCATGATGCAATTACGATAATGGGTTTTTAGTACATATCTGTTTGATAGTTCTATAATAAACATTGTTTTCTTTCCCTTTCATGAATGATTTAATAAAATATTTTATTCATTATGGAAGGTAATGTAAACACTTTATAGTGATTAGATATACTATGTAACATTCTAAAACTTTCATGAATTAATCATTGATTCCAATTGATATTATAACTTTTCACATAATTTAATACATATCATATTGAATTATTAGTTCAATGAAATACGTAGTATAATTATTTGCCCCTTATTATCATTAAAGTGTTATATATCCTTTATAAAATGAGAAAATTTTCATATTAGAATTTAACATCCATTCCACTATCACATATAAAATATATACTAGTGAATATATTTTTTAATCTATTAGTATATTAAAATATCAAAACAAAATAATAATTCAAAATACATATATTTCCATATGGAATTTTTTCCAATTGTAAATGTGTCTCCATCAAAATTTTTATAGAAGGTAACTAGTGACGAGTCTATAAATACATTTCTAGAGAATACATAGTTTGTAAACCATATGTTGTTATTAAGAAAACCAAGCTAATATTCCTTTAATAATAAATTACCTGATATTTTTTGTATCTAGAATATATTAGGTCTAATTGGATTAATAATATAGAGTTTATCTATTAACACGTAATCTAAACATGTGTTTTATCGTACTCTTCTTAATAAAGATTTTTCAAATATTTTATTAACTAATCTCAAATAATGTTTGATTCTAAGGGAAAAATATTTTCAATAGTGACATTTCATGAAATGTTTTAAAATTTAACAATAGAAGTAAAACCATTTTTTATTTAAAATTTTTTTATATACTTTTAGTATTCTCATATCATATAAAATAAAAAATTTATTTTCATTTTATTTTTTCAAATACATGATCTGATGAAATTTTTCATGACTGAGAATTAAGGAAAAAATTATTATTATTCCCTACAATATCTGTTTACCATTATTTATTCAAATAATTAGTATATATCTTGTTATCATAAACTATATATTTATAATAAGAAGCATTATTCAGCAGTTTTTTATTATTTAGTAAAATAATATTATTTTCATAAAACAAATTGTCATTATTTTCCTTAATATTATGATATAATTCATCAACATTAAAATCATACTTTTTCAATCATTCAATAATTATCATTTAAATCAGAATCATTTAGAATTTCTGAATCATATTTTGAATAAGAAAACCCATAATAAAAATTATAATCTATAATCATTTATAGAGTTTCTGTAAAGAACTTGTTCGGTGGTTCATTCTCATGTATTGATTCTTCACTAAAATAAAATTCTTAGAAAAAAATCCAACATGTTGTCATTGAATTATTTTCCATATTTTAATAATAATAATTATTATTTTATTTTTGAAATCCATGATTGATATTACCTATTCATTATTCACAAAAAAAAATTATATATGAAGAATTAAAATTAACATTAACATTATTTTCCCCAATTGATTTCTCATTTTGGGGTTTATTCAAAATCATTTCATGAATATTTTATTAATTTTTCATTTATAGACTATGGTCAAATTCTGATCCATAAATTATGTTTCAAAATCATATATATATAAGAATTAGAACATTTAGGTAAAAAAAATATTCATATATTTTAATTCTACAACATTTACTTTTATTTTCTCATATTCAGTTATTTTATTCAATTGAAATTTTTACTAGTGCAGTAAAGAAAAATAAGTATTCTAAAGTATACTATATGTAGTTATTTATTAATCTATGGAGACATTAATTTCATAATATTTATTTTTTGGGGTTGATTAAATAGTTCATCTTATATAAGGTTCTTTAAATATTATCTAATAGGATTCATTCCATAAAAATGACTTTGATTCCATGGATCATTTGGTTCACATATTCATCTTCACCCATAATCAATTCAGAGTACATTGCTCTAAGATTTCTAATCTTAGTTCATATTATTTTTTCGGACCCATAGTGATTAATTTGAGGAATCTTCAATATAAAATAAGTTTTCTTACATATAGTAACATGACTAATCAAACTTCTCTTAAAATAAAAATATCATATATTTTAAAATTTTTAATTCAATAAAAATATAGTAACATTGTTTCTTGAAACAATATCATGGTTGTTTTGTAGTATATTATATAATTTTTCCATGATCTAATAGTGTTCTATGATAATCATTTTCATGTATACCTCTATCAAATATCCTCAATATGAATTATTGTTTCATTCAATGTAATGTGTATTTTAAAAAATCTATATATCATTTTTATTCAATAATTTCATCTTAAATATCGTTTTCATAGATTGTGAGGTCTTTTAATCAGTTATTATAACAAAATATATTTAGTATATTATATGGATAAATTTTCTTAAATACCAAAATAAAGAACCTGTGATAAACTAATTTTTTCTAAAAGGAAAATACAATATGGTCTTCAGGGGTTGAATAGATAATGAAATTTTTTAATGAAAATTGATAATTTACTTATATTAAAATAAATGATATTTAATAATGATAATTTGATAAAGAAAAAACAATGAATGAAAATATTGTTTTAATTTTGTATAAATTTTTTCTTCTATAATAATATACCACTCTAATCTGTGGATGATATGTTGATAATTAATCTATTTTTTGGGGAGAATTATAAATCTAGTATGGAGTTATTTTATAAAAATTGGAAGGATAACCACACCAATAATGACATTTGAATGGGTCGTCACATCCTAATAACAACACCAAATTTAGAGAAAAATATTCAAAATGAATACATTTAGAATTTATAATCTATATTTCACAACCTATTTAATTATTAAATGAAGTATTTTTTATGTAAAATCATAAATATTTAGTGACAATGCATGTGGAAAAACAAAAGTAGTGTTTTAGACACAATATATCATAACAAAATAGAAGAAACAATGAGTGGATAAAAAGTATTGATTCATTATTAAAGGATCATCTAAAATTGTCCATACATAAATGTCAAAGATAATGTAATTTGTCACATGAATGTTAGTTAATATGCTGAAATAGGGATCATACATTAAATTAAATATTGTAAATCAATTTGAAATTTCATATATTTATTCTTGAGGAAAAAACCATCAAATATGTTATCATTGTGTCATATAAATTGAATTCAACATAAAACATTAAAATTAAATCATTAGAAAAAAAATTAACTAGTGTCCAACTGGGTAAAACAATTTAAATACAAAATTGGAAAATTATATAGGAGATATAAAATTAGAATATAGAATAATTAATATATAATGGATTTAATTTAAAAGATAACTACCAATTCAGACTAATTTAAATTATGATTATATAATATAAATAGATTCCATAACAACTGTTCATACATAATTTGTAAAAAATTATTCAAATTGGGTAAAATAATTCCATTAATATCATAACAATGAGAGGTGTGTTACTTTTTTTTGGAAGAGGTATATGTAACCATTGATGCAATATAATTTTATAGTTTTTGTAGAGTTACTGTTATATAATATACTATTGTTTTCAAAGTGTATCTACCATTATTGCAATCTTCCATCGTTGAATGAGTAGATAAGCTATTTCAATACCCTAGAGTTACTGTAGTCTACTATTGTTTCCTATGTGTAGCTACCATTTCTCAAATCAACAATATTTTTATAGGTAGAGCTAACATTTCTACAAATACAGTTTGTGTAATCCTATATTTTTTTTAATATGAACCTTCCTTCATATTGAAGAGAGGTTGATTGAGCTACCATGGAGATAAAATATTATCATGAATGAATGATCATTGATCATGAAAAATAATTCTAATATGGAACTACCATAGATCATGAAATTACAATTTCAATTCTATATAATATGATATTGTTGTCATTAGGCTTTTTGAAGTATAGAGGGCGATCCAATGAATCGTTGTAGGAGAGGATGAATAGTGGAATCTTTTTTTTATTATCTTTGTGAACATACACTTCAGTTCTCTATTGACCCATTACAATGATATAAGTTTCAAAAACTGTAGAAGTTGTGATTCTATTAAATCTATTAATATTTCTATTAAATCATTGATCACAACAATATGAGAAATATTTAATGAGATATCATCAAAAAATAGTGAAATACATAAAATTAAACCTCTATAAAAATAACTAAAATGTTATATAACATAGATATTTTTTAAGAAATCTAAACATAATATTATGATTTGCATCAGTTGAAATTATTTTTTGAAAACATATTATTTATAAATTGATCTAAACAGAGTTCTATTATGTTTCATATCATAATAGATATGATATAAATAAATTTATTTTAATATATGGATATTATAGAATTCTGGAACTACCGAATAAATGTTAGAAATTTTGTAGAGAATTAAAACAACCCTTAGGGTAGGGTAGAACATGTCATAGAAAACCATGAACTGATTAATGAGTGGTTGATTCAATATAAAAATTCAATAATTTTGTGACTTATAATTCAAACATGTGATAAAATATTGATTTTTAATAACCTCACACAATGGATATAAGATATATAGAGGTTTCCAGATTTGACAATGACTACAAACAGGAGGGATAATATCATGTTGTTTTCACCTATGATGAATGTAAATGAAGAGAACATACTCAAGGGTCAGCATCCTTCAAACCTATTTTTTAAATATAGGAATGGGAAAGGAACAGTGTCCCTGAATATGTGTGGAACACTATTACACTTATTTGGACTCAAATTCTTAGGTTTAATTAGAATTACTTGAATCCATGGATTTATTGGGACATAGAATTCTCTCTTCCTAATTCCAATAGGATGGAATATAAAATAGATAATCAGAGATTCAAAAACTATGATAGATTACTTTTGGATGTCTAAATGTCTAATATAATGGTGGAAGAGGTAGTTAAAATGACAACAAATGATTACAACATGATTGAAATTAAAAATTAAAGAAATCATCTATTATTCATGAGCGACAGATGATTTTTCAATATAACATCTGAATTTGATATGGATAATGAACAAATATTTTTTCATGAAAAGGTTCCATGATGATGCTACTTGAAGAATTAGTATGGGAAAATGTTTGTTTTATATACTGAACCACGTATAAATATAAATTTACGACCCTCTAATATAGGTGATGTTTCAGGTTTTGTTTTAGGAAATCGATGAATGCTAATGTTGTGGTTATATATCTTTATAAACGGGCCTCACCACTATATATGTTGAAGATAATGAGATTTAAAATGGTATTTTCGCTTCCAATTTCATTATTCAAGGTGGGGAGTATTAAAAACATTCTAGGATCAAAATTATCCTAATAATGCATTTATGTATTTAATTAAAAATTAGGATAGCGATTCTAAATATGATGGTGACACATGATGATTTCTAAATAATGTAAATTGAGTCACAAACGATAGAAAATAGGAAAAATTACGAAAATCTACACAATATAATTACACACATGACCATAATAACAATATAATCAAGACTGCTGATTCATTAAATGTTGGGATAGTGATAAAAACTCATGAAATAGATAAGAAAGTTGAAGGAAACTTTGTTTTCTATAATTCCATGAATACAATTGAGAATTATACTAATGATAATTATTCTGACGAATATCCATATGACATAGAACCCTCTATTGGAAAAAAAATACAAGACACATAACCATACTAGAGAACATGCCGGTGATGTGAATTTGGAAAGACATTTTCATAGGTTTCTTCCTCCAAGGATTCTAGATAGAGGTTGAAAATAAAAAAAACTCTTAAGGACATGATGTTCATCAAATAGTTTAATCCATCAATATGGTTTTTATGACCTAATGAGGATAAGGATTCACATGTTAATGAAATAATTGAGAATAATTAAAATGAAGATATTAAAGAAAACTGTCAGAATAATGTTGGTGAGAAAAATATAGAGCAATCTATATTGGAGAACACAATTGGGGAAAAACTATAAATAGTGGAAAAGAAAGAAGGTAAAATAAGGATAGGGAACTCCAATGTTAATTTGAAAATGTAATGAGGGCCTCTAAAAATTAGACAATACCTAAAACAATACATATTATTTAATATATTTATTACAGACTAGGAAACCCCCTTTTACCCAAACACCTTATGCAGTATATAATGGAATATAAACCCATGCTTCATAGAATGGATGATCCATTTTTTTTAATACATTCAAATGGGGATCTCTATGAATCATGTTTTTCTCATAAAATATAAATGACTCTAGTATGGATCATATCTAGATTCTAAAGCATAAAAACACCATCTTTCTTATAAACATTAAACTTTCTCAAAACATCTTAGTTTATTTTGACACCTTTTGTGGTACTACCTCAATTTATTTGTAATATGATACCAAATAATACATATTACGAAGATTGATAAGAAGTTAAATTGATCCTATCATTAACAATATGGATAAAAAATGACTGATATTGGGGGATTTAAATACTATTTTTACTCTAGAAAAATAAACATGAATTGGCTTGTCATGAGCTGACCCAAACCAGCGGTCACGCTGCACCTAAACCAAGCATGGAACCATATTCTAGGGAGCTGTCCAGATCCAAAGGAATAACTAACCTGGGTAGGAAATTATCTAAGTACATGTACACACACACCCAACCATCTTGAAAGTGTGTAGTTTTTCATCCTCCACCATAAACCAAGCATACATGACATGTTCGGTTTATTAGATTAATAAAGTGAAAAATAAAACGTATAGGGAAAAAATGCATTCCTAATCTGAAATGAGTTAATACATAAAAAACTAGAAAAATTAACTTTTTAGAGAGACCAAATCATGAATTCGAAGTTGTAACCATTGTACGTGGTCCAAAGTACGTGTTATGCATAAACTCATTTGAAGCCACCACCAACATGTCCATCATATTAATAAGACATGAAAAATTTAGGAATATATCTTGTAGGGATGATTATATATGTACCCAATAGAATGACCCTAATAGTGATGGGGGAGTATTAAAAGATACATCATAAATTGAAATATAGTTGAATCATGATACAATCCACGAGAACAACTCAACCGAAACAAGGAGTAAAAGTAAACATGTCAAAGAATAAAGGAATTGAAATTATGTGTAGATGTATAAAACATTAAGTATTTCTTCAAATATATTAGTAGTGTAGAGTCATCCAAAAAGGATAGTATAAACGAAGATATCTTGTGGATACACCATCAAAATTCATCTCCCTTGGAAGGAGAGTAAGTAAATAAATGGTTATCGATATAGAAGAATATATATATATATATTCATATATACATATTCACAGTGCATTAATCATAAATTATTGATGAAGAGGATCTCCATCACACTGCTCTGTTCAGGAAAATGAATATCCAAAATTTTCAAAATTACATCAATGATACTCGGTTTCTCACATGAAATCCTAAAATTAATTGTCTAATAAAAGACACACCTCCTCTTTATTACAAAATGTATGTGGGACAACAACTCTATGTAGAGGACTCATACCCTATAAAAATAAGAGGGATCCAATTTGATAGTCCCCGAGACCCCATTGTCCAGCTCTACGGGAGTGTACCTCTTGGTAGTCATTGTAGGCCCCACTCTCCAACTCTACGAGATGTTTAACTTAGTAGACAACGAGGAATCCCCTACCTATCTCTTCTAGGTGGTCAACATAGTAGCCTCTGAGGAATCCATTGTAAAACTCTACTATAGAGTAAAGTCAATAGTTATTGAGGACTACACTCCCCGATTCTAATAGAGGGTTAACTTTGTAGTTATCGAGGAATCGACTACCATTCACCATTGGAAGTTCAACTAGGTATTCATCAAGGACTCCACTTAACATATCTATTGGAGGATCAACACTATAATATATGAGGACTCTTACTACAAGCTCTTCTAGAGGGCCATCATATTAGTCATCAGAGACTCAGCATCCCATATCTACTATATGATATACATGGTAGTTATCAATTAATCTTTTTTGATGGTAAACATGGTAGAAAATGAGGACTCCACTTCCCATTTGTTCTAGCTGTTCAACTAGGTATCCCTTAGTGATCATACACGATCTCTCTCATCGTCATGTGTGGTCTAACATAAATTCAAACCCAAACATTTCATGTACAATCTATAATACCATAAAAGAATGAAAAATCACATTAGACATTGAAAATCTCCAATTATAGGCCACTCATGGTCCATTGTATAATTTAAAATGATGGTTATATAGAACAATAATGTTTCATAAAAAGGAACCAAGGGGTACACGTTGTGTTAGGGGAACCGCACAGTGTGGGTTCCAACTACACCACATGGTCGTGTCACTGCGGGGGGTACACAAATACAAATCCAATTAGTAGTACATGTTTTGTAGGTGGACTAAATGGAGTATTCAAGACTACCAGGATAGGTCCATGTGCCTTAATCCATTTTTGGGTACTCAAGTCGTGTTTGTGTACTTGGTATTTGGTGTTTTGATTCACAAGGGGTTCCACATGTGATCTCTAGACATGTTGTTAAAAATTTGTACACGGTGTGTTCTTGGCCATGTAATCCTACTTGGAATCTTATTCATGTCACACCTCACAATTCTCATCCTTCCAGGTATGAGGTACATATAATATATGAGGTCTATATGATGTTTCATGATTATAAATCCCTCAAACCCTATCTACCACATTAAATGAGATATGCATTGTGTGTCGATCTATGTACAAATTTTGTAGTTGATTTTTTCATATTTTCTTAGATAGAATCATCTCACCTCAATTTATGCCATCACCTTCATTTTCAACCCTATTTCCTATAGAAAATAGTGAATCTACGAAAAATATGTCATTTTCAGAAATTTTTTTCCTAGAAATCCGATTATGGGGAAGCGTTAGGGATATCATCGTTCATACTATATGCCTCAAATTTCTGCACCTTTCATTTACTATTCTCCAATAATATAAAAAATATTCTATGACTTTCAATTATATAGGTTTCAGGATTGTTTTTTTATATTGTCATTTCATGTGAAATTGTTGAAATATTGGGGGTTCGATCTGGCTCGGTAATTCCTTAAAATTTCGAACTGGGAAGGTGGTGTCCAACTTGTGATGTACACATAGCAACATATGGTAAAAAACAATAAAAAGTTATAAAATTAGTTCTTCCAATAATCCTTTCCCATTGATTAGGAATGGTGCTCTGGTGTTAGAAGTCATTGAATAAATCAATTATGATTTCAATACATGGGTACATCCCAATACACAATTGATGATGTCAATAAAAGTGGTCAATGTACACAATAAATTTAATAAAAAAGGTAATAAAAAATAAATTTATGATTCCTACATCAATATTGGATATTTTATTCATTAAGTTACACACCCAATAATGTTATAAGGAAATTATTGTCCTTGATTCATCCGAATATATTCGGATTCATTGATTTTTTGTTGTTTGAGGTGATTCTCCAATGAAGGAGGAATGGGAATCTATTATAAGATCCCAAGATTATGAGAAAACATTAAGTGAATTTCCATAGTAGTATATTTATAAAAAAAATTCTATGGTCTAAATTGAGTGAATTCTTTAATTCAATAATTAATGAATCCACTGAAAGAACCAAAAATTAGATGAGAATTCAAACACCCAGGGCCAACACATTTTATGTTGTTCCGTGGTTAATCACCACGTTCAAACTCAACCCTATTTTTTGATTTATGATATGAGATTCAATTTAAGAGTTATCTCATTATCTTTAAGAAGATATTCAAAAACATGATAAAATATGATAAATATATTTGTAAAATTCATCCAGGCCACACCATGCCATGGAATTGTATTCCCTCATAGTTCATGGATTTGAAAAGAAATATAGAAATGTTTCAAATACATAAAAGGTGATGGTCAAGTCTCAACATCATTACCTCCATCAATATTTCCATACTCAAAAAGAAAAACTATGAAAAAAACACTGGATAATCACTAGGAACTATGAAATCCCACTACCAGGAATTGTTATGCATGTTCTCATACTACCACGACTTGCAGACCAATGGGATTGTTCATCCATGCTGGTTACTATTCTATTGATCCTGGACAACCACCCAGTGATCCATAATAGTGGATCTATCCCTAATCGATAACATGCTTAGTTTCACACATGTGTATCCCCAATAGAGACACGAGGAAGACTTTTTGAATCATATCAAGTAGTGGGGTATGAAAAAGTGGTAATAAACCTCACAAATCCTCTATAGGATCTTGAATTGTTCAATAAACTGTGAGGTTAGAGTGTAACCCCAACCAAGACACCATAATCATTTCCCTAGGGATACTCTCAGGATATCATTATCTACATACTCAAATGACGAAGGCCTTCGATGGTGATCTTCATAGGATTTATGTCTACTCTAGGTCACCTTTATCCATTAATGGATGCAATGGAATTTCCATATTGTCACCTATACTTTAACTGGGCCCAGAAATGAGGTCTCACTAATCTCTATACAATTTAAGGTTTATATAAAGGTTCTCCCATATCGTTCCTCCAATGTATCCCTTCCTATGGTAGAGTGGTAGTTGTTTTTTATGAAAACTCTTTTAAGGGAATTTTATCCATTTAGATCTATCAGATTATATCATGAAACCCTCAACATATCCTCAAACATCTAGATAGTGCTCTTAGGTTCTCCATCAGTATAGGGGTTAATTTTTGTATTCATCCTCATTTGGGAACTAAATTTTTCATGTAGGACCACCCACAAATCATGATGTAAAATGCATTTCATTATCAATGAAAATCATTAAGGGTATCCCATGAAGAAAAACGATCAACCATACATAAAATAACACCAAAATATCCCTAGAACACTACACTATAATAAATAATATGTCTTTCAAATTCATGAGTTGGTTAACTATAATATTTATTTCATCGTGGTACATTGTTGTTCAATGATTCTCTATCTTAAAATTCATGGAAATGTCATACCATTTGTACTCTGGGATCTCAATGGGATGAAAACATTTTGCCAGAGCAGCGCACTTATCCAGCACCTGCTAAAGGGTGAGGAACCGAGAGTCAAAATCAGGTACAATATGTCTCATGTTTGACTACAAAAACTACCATGAATGAACTTTTTAAATCTACCCAACATTGGTACGTATATTGTAGTGATAAGTGTGAATCTCCCACATCACCTCCTCTCACATCATGACTGGAACAACCATCAAATTTTGAAAAAAATATTATATGATTCCCATATTTAGAATATATATTTATTTATTTCACTGGAGATATACATTCACGAAATTTTGTATATTCAATGTCTCATATATATGAATATATCACATTTCTGAGATTCTATGGAGTCAACACCATTCACTGAAGACAAGTTGTACCCCCTACTCAACTAGGTTCCGTTGTAGGGAGGCCAACTACCCAAAATCCTCTTACACTAAATGATCATGGGACATCATACCAAGGGAATATAACACTATGTTTCCATTAAAGAAATAATATAATATTTTTGTGACATTTTCATGTTGGAACTCCAATCAGCTTCACTATCTTGGGTTTAGGTCACTCGTTGTAAATATATACCTAAGATTAAGATGGTCTGAGTGAACCACAATTCACTCTCCTATATGATATTAAATTAACTTCATTAGTATGAAGCATAATTCATCAGGATCTAGGTCATGAGTCACGTAGTTCTAATCATTGGTATTAAACAACTTGAAACTATTTTTAATAAAGGCTTCTTGATTCGTTAATACCCATCCATGACCAACTCATTAATAATCACAATACTCAAAGAACTGAATGACTTCCTATGGCAGCCTTAATGAATTAGAACACACCATCCTCACCCTTAGCCCCTCAATATCACTTTGGAAATTCTCCAACAAGGTAAACACCTTCCCATTCTGGGTCAAGGTGGTCAATGGGGATACAACTCTAGGTAAGTCATCCATATTCTTCTTTTATCACCCATCCAAATATGGAAATATCATTGTGTTATACACACTTATGTGTAGATCCCAAGAAGAATTGAATATAAATATTCATGGTACACAATGAAACCATTAATAAAAATGGAATGCCCCAAGAAGTGAACCTTATGAATCAATAACTAGTAGTTCATGTTCTAAAAAAAATTTACCTCAAAAAAAATATAGCACCAGCCTCAAATTATATTAATGTACATCCAATGATGAAGTGTAGATGAATATGTCATTTGATGAAGAAGGCCATAACATGTTACTGTATAACTTGATATACAGGTTCATCAAATACATAAAAATTGGAATAGACTTTAACACACTAAAGGGGTTACTAGGAACTCATAGTGTCTTTTGTGTCATTGAAATGCCATTAATGGAGTATCAACTTTAAGAACCGTCACCTAGTTATAGTCGGACCTAATATCAATCATTGACAACCATCTTGTGTCTAAAAATTATCTAAGAAGGAATAAATCATTAGAAATGGGTGCTTGTTCATTATTTTTCATACTTTAGGTGATGATAATCCATTAAAATAGTCAAGATTCTATCAGCATTTTTCCCAAACAACACTGGATATGCCTAGGGAGAGACACTGAGCTTGAGGAAACCCTTCTATTGAAGGTCCATCAACTATAACAATTTCTCCCTAAGCATAGTAGTGGATATAATATATTGTGTAAAAGAAACATTTTTGTTCTTGAGATGAAAGTAGATTGAACGATCCATTTACTGCCTCATAGGTAGTCCCAATATGTATTTGGTGATGACCTCTATATAATCCACCAAAACTGATGAAACCTACTTACATGAAAAGCCTTATGCAATAAATTATATAATATATGGATGATATATTATGTTTCAAAGACTTCTACTCATATAACCCACATTTCATACAATGATATATCTCTCTCCAAAAAAGGATAATATCATATCATCAATGAGTAGGCATCAGACATATAAAAGAACTATTCCCTATAGTAATCTCATGATGGAGCTGTTGAGATAAAACCTAAAATATAAGATCCAGAAGTCATACATATAGTATAGGAATGATGTAGTAACTAGAAAATGTCTCAAATATTTAGGAATAAAGATAATAAAAATCCTACATCATACCTTTAATCATATCATGTGTTGTAGGGTCATAATACTTCAAATTGTGAACCCCTCTACTACCCCGACGAACAACGCCTTGAGCTTTATGTGGAATTCTTGGAGGTTCTTGAAGGATTTAATTGATCATCCACCACCCATAGATCCTCCTATAACTTGTACAACTCCAAAACGTTGGATCCACGCCTTTCTTGTTTGGGTTATCCAGGATCATGACATTTCCTTTACGATGGAGTCCCATCAGTATTTTTCTTGTGCTGCTCTACACATATTATTTAGATATCTATTTCTATGTGAACTTTCCCATCACATACAAAGCACTAATCTCCTCTAGGATACCCAAGTGCTCTGCTTTTTCCATGTACCATATATCCTCTCTCCAAAACTTGATTTAAAAATGAATATATATGCAAAGATCCCACCGACAATGGACTTCTATATATTGTAGATTACTCAAATATTTGATTCAGATTACTAGGTCTATATGAATGGAGTCCCTCTGAATGAAATATCTCTAGCACGTCTTCTAACTCCAATACACTAGAATGTATGGGGATTCACATAGGCATAACACGAGTTCATATCTATCTAAATATTTCATCCTCAAACTTCAAGGATGCAGGCATCACAGATCATTTCAAGAATGTACTAGGTAAGGACTTTGAACCCCGTTTTGTCCTTAGTCGCTATCTGTCCTCTGTAATGAATCTCTAGATTCATATAAATATGAATGGGGACCATGAATCTTGAGTAGTAATCTTCACTGAATATTTTTTGGATTTCGGTTATTGAGACTGTTGACTCATATTACATTTAAGTTACAAGGGTCCAATAGTGTCCAAATACTCGATAAAAACTTATAGATACCAGTGAACCACTTGATCCGTTAGAGTATGAATATTCCTATTGATACGAACCACCTAACATATAAAAACATCTTTATCGTAATGATATATCTCGTCATAGAAATTCAGCATCCTCAGGTGCTGGAACTCACGAAGTATACGAAGAATGCGCTCAACCACACAATTCTCTCATAATTTGATAAGTTTATCTACAAGTGGTTTTCTACTACATTCCCATATTGAAGAAGAGTCTCATGGGTAAGACCTTGAGCATATGCGGAAAAGCTCATTCGAATGAAATTATTATCCAAATATAGTCTCATTGTTGTATATCATCATAGAGACATCCTAAGATTTATTAAGACGTACCATGGTAATATGACTATATATCTGTATATGAATGTTTGTATGCATTCATGTATGTATGTATATAAGTATTTTTGTAAAAAAATGGTTATCTAACTCACGAATTATAGTAAAAGACTCAATCATAAATGATGCAACTACAATTGATCCATTAAACCAATTTCTCGGTATACGTAGTGGATAACCAGGTAGTTGTGGTCCAGATGAATGGATATGTTATCCTCACATGCCATCAATAGATTACATGGATTGAAAAACGAACTCGAGAGACATTGATATATTTTCCCAAAACACAACTAGATTCTCATAGGGTAAGTAGCTCATTCGACATCACAAAGAGTGAACTTGCTCTAATAAAAATATATCACATCCCAATCCAAGTCTAGGATCAATCCTCCACTACCTAACTTCCGAATCAATAGTCTATGGGTGGTGACCAACAACAAATGCATAACAAACATAGGGTTTCTTTTTTCCTATACAACTATATGAAAACACACAGTCATCTCAATGTAGAGGTGTAGAGGGAAGGAGTAAAGGATGAACATCTACTAGAGAATATTTATACAAGAATAACCACTAGAGTGTACAAGTGTACGATAGTGAAAACTAAAAAATAAGGTGAAAAAATACACAGATATCAAAAAAATATGTCCCTATTATGAAAATCTAGAAAAGTAAACTTTTGAGATAGCCTAGATCCAGGATTTCATGTTGCGACCACCATACGCGGTCCAAAGTAACAGTTATCCCTACACTATAAAAAAAATTAGTTATTTTTGAGGGTTCATTTAAAACAAGATTTCCTCCCAAATTCCCTTTTAAATAAAATTGTGTCACCAATAGTATTTTATTGGCGGTTGTCGCAAAAGCATACTTTTTGCGACGAAAAATTTTCTTGTCAAATATAGTTTACCCGTGTTATTTAAAAAACATGTCTTGATGGGCCTATTACAAGTGCATATTTCTAAGACTCCCATCAGAGAAAACATTAAAAACTGTATTATTAATAACATTTAATAAAATTATATTACTCATAATAAAATAATATTAAATATTATTAATAATAAAATAATATTAATAAAATAACAACAATAATAATAAAATAATAATAAAATAATAAAAATAATGAATATATAAATAATGATAATAACAATAATAATAAAATAAGAAAAAATAATACAATAATAAAAACATTAATTTTTCACAAAAATATAAGAAATAATAATATTATAAAAATTATTATCTTGATAAAATAATTTTAAATAATAATTTTATTAAAATAATAAATATATATGTAGAATAAAAATAAAAATAAATAGATAATATTGTTATAAAATAATATAAATTAATAATAAATAACACAATATTCACAATAATAGTTAAAAATTCACTATATAGATATATAAATATATAATATTAAAAAAATTACATTCAAATGATTTATTAATAAATATAAATTCTTCACTGCGGTCTTTTAAAGGTGTTAGAGGAGATGGATGAGATAGTGGGGGAACTTCATCCCTATACCATGAGTCATACGATTCATGTACTGCACCATTTTATTGCTATGTTTGTGATGCCATTGATGTGTCTCCACCTCCTCCTACTGCTGCTTCTATCAATAGAGATCTTATTTCTCCATATGTGTACCCTCTAAGAGATCCCCCTGGGCTTGCAGTTTCTCATGATAATGTGCAGCAGATGATGATGAATCTCAAAGGAATCCTCTTGAGCTGCACGTTAACATCACAATGACCATATAATAACTCCCAAGCATCAATCAAGAGCCTATACCAACAACATACCTTTCATGAAGGCATAATGAGTAAACAATATTCAGGCCGCCTTATCAAATTTGTGGGCACTATTTTGATAATCAGTCTTGTCCTGACACTTAGTCTATGTCTGAAAGGTTGTGGCTTCATTTAAGACCATCGATTGAAATTTTTAAAATAACAGTCAAAATATTATTTTTAGTTAATATTAAAATGAAAAATGTCATTACACTGACCCCAATCTATTGTTGGTGATCACCTCTAAAATCTCTAGGGAATGAATCATGGTACACCATCCTATTAATATGGATCTCTATATTATTTGGTTATCTAACTACCTATATGAATATAAAATAAAAATTTTAATTTTAATTTTACATTAATTAAGTATTAAGTACTTATAACATGTTCCAATGATTATTGAATGTATGACAACCAACTCGATGTGTCACCTCTTATCTCACACACTTTTGTTGACCTGCTGATGATCTCCTCTGAATATGAACATCCATCTAGTGTGAACATAATTCATCGTTAACCTGAGATAAAACGTAATCAGGTTGTTGGGCAATAGAAGACTCATAAAACTCTTTTATTTCTAGTTCTATCATTACATTCCTTCTCAAATTGTGCAGAAACTAATGGCAATGATTAGGAATGAACCCCTCCCTTGACTCCCAGATAGTGTCACACATTCTCTCATCGAGGGGATTCCATAACCCTAAAAATAATTAATAATATCATTTAATTAAATAGAGAAATTTCAAAACAAATATTATTTATCAATATACCATCCAATGATCAAACATTAACTGTCGAACATCAATGGTAATCTGATACCTTTGGACCCACATTCCACACAAATAATTGTGCAATATAGAGCTCCCATGATCAACATCTATATGTGAAAAGATGTGGAAGAATTACAAATAATCTAACTATGATTATATAAATAAATAAATTGTAATAAATGAAATGTAACTAAGATACAATGGTAAACAAACCTATACATGTATAGATAAAATCCATGAAGTGGTCGTCACTTAGGGATGTTGTTATGAATCATCAATCAAGCAATACCACACCCCCTATGAGTCCTCCCTTAACCGCCAGTAGTCTATGTGTTAGATGATTCAATATACTACTTTTCATTTGGTAGTCCACAATAGTCGATCTCATTAAATAGATTTGAGACCATCAAATACACAAATGACTGTTGATAGAAAATAGTTGAAAATTAGTATTATATATATATATATATATTATAATCAATGTTTAACTTTGGAAATCATCATCTTAATCCTCATGTTAGTATCTAACGATGTCAATATCTTCATATTTTACCTCGGCATCATAAATTTTCATATGCGTTTGAGTTTCATCATCACTTCTCATTTCAAACTGATTTTTCAAATCATTAACATCATCGTCAACATCGGCCCTTATCCGTGGGGGTGTCATCATCGATATTCATCTCTTTTTATGATGAATATGGATTTGGATAAGTCTATTAAAAATTTTCAATTCTTTTCACTTTAGAAGATCCACATTAACTTTGAAAAAACTGATTTTCATATGCTTTTATTTTTATTATGCTCAAAAAATCACCCAACTCTCATAAAGTAGGACATTAAATTTCATAATAAATATAATGTTCCTAATGATCCGATAAAAATTGTTCATTTACTCTAAGAATGATGTTATATTTAATATCAACGATTTCGTGTCCCAAATGAACATCTCATCCTCTCTCAGTATCCAAACACCAACATTTAAACATTTTTTTTAATTCCATCCTAGATAAAATAATTGCATAATTACTTCCAGCATGCCACAACAACCGTCATTAATTTTCTCTTTTATGGGATCATATAAAGAGAACACTAGTATTCAAGGTTTTTTATTCCCCATATTCACATGTATTAATTGAAAAACTAGTCCTCACATATATATTATAATATTTAATCATTTTTGGATGGTGGTTTACTCAATACATACAATCGATTTTCAATTTTATCTATATGTTGAGATACATGAAAATGTTTAAAGAAAATAGTAATATAACAAGTATTAAATTGATTTTATATGGTAAATCATAAATAATTTATGTTATTAGTTTTGAAACCAATGTGATATTTTTTTCTGACATTCTCCCAGAGAGGTGCTATAATTTGTGGAAGCATTTTCATAATATGATAGTCATATAAAATACAAATAAAATAATAATAATTTACTATAAAAATTATTATATAATAATATATAGGAGAACTCACAATAAAAATGGTGTCGATTCTTCATAGTTGAGAAGAACATATGTATGAACTATGTGATGTTAATCAACTGAAAGCAATAAATCATGAACTGCAGCAATGCCAAGTTATGACAGATTAATAACTAAAAATTGAATTATCATTTCATCATCAAATCTTACCACATTAAAGCCCATGATTTTTTTATGGAATATTCGAATAGAAAATAATAATTGCATAAACAAATAGACTCTTTTAAATATGCTTCAACAATTTATCCTTCAAATGACTCTTTGTTTCATACTTCTTTCTTTAATTAATGTATGCATCTTTCGAATGGGTACATCCTTCTGAATTGTAATGGACCTCCACATATTCCATTATGTAAAAAATTTAATATCAAATGGTCCATCAAATCAACGAATGTAGGTGATAAATTTTTTCCTATTTACATGAAATTATAAAAACACATTCTTATAGTTTTCTCAGTGCATCATAGTATTTTTTTCACCACAATGAAGTCTCATAAAAAATATGCTATTTTTTTAGTTCATCACAAATCATATCCATTATAACATTAATGTCATGAATTTTTAATATAGTAATTTTCCTTTACATGAAACATCTTCCAAATTTAGAAACACAACCATCTAGAAGTCTCAAATCATCAATCTGGAGAAAAAATAATTAATCAATTTTCTTGGGGATGAGTATATGAAATAGTTGGATTCATTTAATTCCTTATCCTCCCATTTACTTAAAGTTCATGTTCTAGTCTACTACAAATTCTAGAAAGATCCAATCAAACATTTACATTACCTTTCGTCTCACCTGGTGTATCTAATAAAGCATAAAATTTATTATAAAAAAATTTATTCTCAATATGCAAGACACCCAACATGTAATAGACCAACAAATCAAACCAATATAGATGATCCCAAAAATGATATATTTTATCTTTATATGTTGTTTCCAAAAGATATAAAATTTCATTAGGTTTATAGTCGGTCCAAATGTAATGGGATGTAATGAAGAGAAAAATGACTTTAATTCTGTACCTAATATTAATGTTGTGGGACCATCTCTTTCAAATATACCTTTTCTGAAATGACATTTTCCCCTCTAAAAAGGATGATCGGTTGGAATGAATATGTGATATCATTAAAAAAACAAGGGTTTCTTCTATTTATGAGTATAAATGTTTTGTGGTCTACTATATAGTACTGTAAGGATTTTGGACTATGTGTACTACATCCAGATAACATGTCATATACTGTTTAGTCATTAATTTTCCACATCAATGCATCTTTCGGTAAGAAATTTTTCATCACAACTACATCATATTTACTAACACCATTACAAGACAATGAATTTTACTCCTCCACCAATGGTTATAAATAAAAAATAATAATTTTCTTCAGATTTCCTATAATTAATAATTTTAAAAATATATATGTCTCCTTCATTGACATGAAAGGAGGTAAATTGTATGAAGTTATAAAGAAATACCACCATGAATACTAACTTCAATAAGAACCAAATGGATAAATAACATTAGTAGAAAGAAATTATCTAATGTTTCAGGATGTTGAAGAAAAAGAGAGATGTACTTGGTCAAAATGATTCCATGAATTACCATCAAAGAGATGATTTAAGCTTTTACTGGTTGAAATCTTGGTTCTGTGTGATTATATCATTGTCACTGTGTTCTGAGACATAAATAAATGCTAAAATATAAGTGTATCAGGAAATACCTCAACTATTATACATGAATCTATCAATACTTCCCTATTTGATCCTCCTTATACCTTTATTGTCCCCATATGGTAAAACTATCCAATGACTCATTTTCACCATATTATTGACTGTTCCGGGCACATCAGAAGTGCGTGGTTGGATGTGCCCACTTGTCTTTTTTTATTAGCAATGATCAATACAGGATCAATAAGACGAAAAATGTCAGTCTCCACAGATCGATTTACAGAAATAGACAAAGAAGAAGAAAGTCCTGGAACCAAAAAAGTGGATCGTTACAGGTTGATTATAATTATTTTAATTAATTTACAAGAAGTACCTTTTTGGTAGTATTTATTCATTGATATTCTTTATCACATTATGATGTGATTCGTCATTGAATCATTGAATCCTTGTGTAGACATCCTCTATTGGTGATCCACACATGCACCTCGTATCTCTGGATGTCTCCAAAAGAGTCACCGGGTGTTATCATGGAGAAAAAATTGCAGGCGTTGTCAGCCTTATATCTTCTTGATCCGATGGAAGTGAATCTCTCTTAGTCTTGAGAGCATTCTTGGAGGAAGCAATTCTTTCGGCCTTGAAAGAGTTCTCTAGAATTGTTGTGCAGAATGATTCTTTTATAGGAAAAGAGTTGGGGTTGTGAGGATATTTATAACCTGGTTTGAGGTTTTTATAGTTATGAAATTAAATAAATATGTTACACATTTTATTAATTTCATTGAATCTTATTAAAAATCCCCATGTCGAATAATTAATTCCATGACATGCATCCATGCTGATTATAATAAATATCAATACGTAAAACAATATTATATCCTCAAAATGTCAACTGTAAAACTACACGGCATGTAATCATTACAACACAACGAGTAATTGTTTTTCATTTCCTTTGCAATATTAAAACAACAAGTCGTGTAGTCATTAATACACGATGTGTACTTGTTTTCCATGAAAAATTACATGGGGTGTAATCATTAATACATGGCATGTATATCTTGTTTTTCATTTCCTTCTTCCTCCATCATTAAAACTATTTAGGCTTCCTTGAATAATTATTAAACCACGTATGGTAAAAATCATTATTCTACTTGAGATACATGGATACACATAGTGTGTGACCATCTAGTCCACTTTCTTGTTTTTATTAGGCGGGTTTTCCAAATGTCCAAGATTATTGTCTAGCAACGGGTCAAGGAACCCAAGAGAAAAAGGTTTACGCCTCATTTACATGATAGGTTATACGAACACTTACAATGTAATTTAATCCCTTTGACTCAATATCTCATCAAGCAGGTTTTATGGTAGTGTCATAAACCTATATGCTTGATCTGTCATTCTTTGACTTCCAGAAAGAGACTCATCATGTCACCATGGCCATGGAATTTGTTTGACAGTTTTATTTCAATCAAAGTTCCCGAGATATCTACTTCCATAAATATGGAAGGGACAGATCCTTCCTCAACTTATCCATTAACAAAATTTCATTTGTGACGTACCCAATGTACCCTACTTCCCGCCAACAATCTTCGTGACAGTTTTCGTCATCAAATCTATGTGTCGGAGTCATGACATGAGCTAATGATAATCATCCAGTCTAAGGACCATTACACACGCTCGCATATATCCATATCAGATGACACAAAAACATGCGGAATTACTACTGGCAGGTTAGTTCTCACAATCTACCATTTTGTAGATTACGAAGTGCGAACTTCATGAGAGAGAGTCTCGTCATCTTACTATTACTCACCCAAGATAGTCAACATACTATGTTTCCTATCATTGTATGTCATCCAACAACATAACATTATTTAAGAAACTTTGTTATAGCATTTCAAGGTGCTCATCATAGAGGGGATCTACCATGACATTATTAATGCAACAATTATTCCAGGAAATTATTATATTATAGACATGCAGAACAATGAACAATATATAATAAGTGAACATTCATTTAATAAAAGTAAAAAACAGTTGGTTCTTTGGAAAGTAACCCTAACAATTGTTAGATGTAATCAATTGAACCTGAATGAATCTTCTATTATCTAAGAACCAGATTACGAACAATCCTCTTTCCCTCATAAAAATTTGATAGAAATACATTTTCTTTAGGAACACTACTATAAATATGAACTATACCAATGGTTTTATGAAAACCATTGGTATAGTTCACTAATTATGACCTACACCAACGGGTTTTCCAAAACCATTGGTATAGGTCACTTATATGCACCTATACCAACGGTTTTGGAAAAATCATTGGTTTAGCTCCGAAAATCAATGAACCTATACCAACAGTTCTGAAAACCATTTGTATAGGTCTATACCAATGATTTTGAGAACCATTGGTAAATGTATATTTATTTTTAATGGAATATTTTTACAACGGACATTATATAAAACAAAATTTAAAACAGTTATGATAATAAATATATATATTTATGAAATTATGTTCAAAAAAGTTTTTTAGGTTAGTGGATAGGTATTTTTTTGAGAAAAGTGAGCACACGTGCTCTTAAATTGAGAAACTAAAACATTATACAAGTCAGAATAAAGGCATTTTACATTTCTCTCTAGTGAGAAGAGGATCCATTTCAGTAGGAAGGGTGTTGCTGTGATTGCTCCCCTCTTCCAACACCCCTTTGTTTGCAAGTCCATCTGCAATGTGATTCTCCTCCCAGAATGTATGTGTGATAATGTAGTTTAGAGAGGAGATTTTTTCAATACAATTTACCCACTTGCCTGCCAGTTTCAATGATAGTCTTATTTGTCCCGTCCTAATTGCATGAACAACCGTTGCTGAGTCACATTCAAACCAAATGTTATTCCAACGTTGTCGGCAAGGGATGTCCATCGCGCTTATGAGTGCCATCATTTTAGCTTCCAAAGCTATAGCATTCCCACAAGGACCATAATTACACATCACAACCTCGCCAAGTTGATCTATGAAAATAACCCTGAAACCTACGGGTCCTGAGATTTCTTTGGAGGCCCCATCCGTGTTGCATTTTAACCATCTAGTGAAGGGGGAAGTCCAAATCACCTTCATCTTGCCTCTTGGATTAGGATAGTAGCATGCATCCTTAAGGTTCCTGAGAATCATAAACTCCCTAACAGAGTTATTGCAATTCACATTAATCTGTGAGATGGTGTTTTGAATAGCCACTATAATACTACTGATTGCAGTGGCTTCATGGAATCTAGTAAACCTATGAACATAGTTGTTTTAAGCCCTCCAGAAAGCATGTAAGAGTTCTGCACAGGTGACCTGCAATAGGGTAGTAACTTGTTTGGATTGCTGGAAATCTTGGAGCTGTAGTATAAACAATATAATAGATTAAGTATTGGGGGGATTTAAGCCCGAATATATTTAAAACCATGTCCACAAGGATGATGCCATGTTGCAGGACAAAAACAGGTGATTGACATCTTCCCTATGATGTCCACATAGAGCACATCTCGATCATAAATAGATTCTGAGCCTCTAAATGTTCACCTCCACTGGAATTGTATTGTAAAAAAGTCTCCAGACTACTAAAAATATAGAGGGAAGCATCCTTTTTTTTCAGAGCACCAATCCAACATGCCTCGACCAACATCATGTGTATGTAGATGTTTTTAGAATTCAGAATTCCATCCCGAGACCCTTCCAATAGCAGCAAGTCCTCATGATTTATAAAGTCATAATTATCAATAATGGAGGAAATGCCTTCTGGAATTTCACCCCTGTGTTGAAGTTGATATTTGATGGATCTGTTGTTGTAAATGGTCTAGTCCTCATTGTTAAATCTGGCAATAAATGTTGTGCCAGTCAAGTGGGTGATATAGAATTTCTAACATGAGTCTGCTTTGACCACCCATCATGAGTGCTTTATGATTGTGCTGAACACCATTCATAGGCTAGGCCAGATTTGGAGAGTCCATGTATTCATGCTTCCCATCAATTAGCTGTGCAAGAATTCTCCTCTTCAAGAAATTGAGGGAGGCAGAGTAGCTGTGAATGAGATTCCAAATGAATTTCTCTTGTAATACCTAATTGAAGATGTTTAGGTTCTTAATTCCAAGTCCTCCATGTTTGATAGGAAGGTAGTATGTAATCCATTTGGCAGTGATGAGTTTTTTGTCCAAAACATTTACACTCCATACAAATTTCTTCATCATGGAATTTATTTTTTTCACAACAGAGACATGACACATATACACCATGAGAGAGTAGACTATTTTTCAGATTACCACATGGTTGAGAAGACATATTCGGTCTGCCATTGATAGAGAATTTCCCTTCCATGATTCAAGAGTTCTCCTTATCTGTGATAAATCTTGTGCCATGTCGGAGGCCTGGGGTATTCCCCAGAAAAGAGGAACACCACGATACATGAAAGGTATATCTCCCTCTATAAGACCAAGGTGATTAATTAGCTGGGTCTTCCTTGTCACTGTGATATTTTTGCCAAAGTAAATAAAGGATTTTCTCTAGTTTATTTCTTGCCCAGACACTTTCTCATAATCCAAGAGTGAATCTCTTAGATGATTGATGTTATCTCTATCCTCCTACAAAAATATGACAATATCATCAGCAAAATGTAAATGAGAGGGAGCAGAGAGACCTATAGCCTCTTTGATTTTTGTAAGTTTCCCATTTTCCACCATATTGATAAGGATTCTTCTTAGGTAATCCTCACCGATTACAAAGATAATTGCAGAAAGTAGATCCCCCTGTCTCACCCCCCTTGAACAAGTGAAAATTCCTACCGGTGTCCCATTAACTAGAATAGAGATGTGGACAGAGTCCATCAAACTTGTAGTCTAATGAAGAAAAACCTCATTGAAACCGAAGATGAGTAGAATCTTTTTAATAATCCCCCAGTCAATTATGTCAAAACACTTTTTATTTCAAGCTTCATAGACACATTCCCACCCCGCGTTGTCTTCCTCAGAAGATTAAGGAATTCTAAGGCTTTGAGTAGGCAGTCCTGTATGTTCCTGCCTTTAACAAAACCAAACTACTTCCAAGAGAAAATTTTTTCCGTCACCCGAGAAAATATATTAGCCAAGAGCATTGCAAAGATTTTTTTCTTGGAATTCACGAGGGATACTGGTCTAAATTGGCTCATTTCACTAGAATTTTCCATCTTGGGAATAAGGGAAATAAATTGGGAATTGAAACCTGGAGTGAAGGTCCCTCCTTTGAAGAAGTGTTTGATAATAAGGTATACCTCATTCTGTATGATATCCCAATAACTTTGGAAGAAGAAGATTCTGAATCCATCCGGGCTAGGAGAGCTCTATTATTTAGTCCAAACAATGCCTCCTTGATTTCACACTCCATAGGAAGCACTGTAAGAAGGTGGTTTTCTACCTCGGTGACTAATTTAGGAATGATGATTTCACTTATAAGTTCATATTTAGACCTCCCATTGAATATATTCTTGTAGAATGAGACAATATGATCAACAAGCTCATGTTTACCTTCTAGAATTCTATCTCCATCATTTAGCAGAGGAAGGGGCCTATTCTCTCTACGGACCCTTTGTAGGGAATTTAAGAACATTGTTCTTCTATCCCCTCCTTGAAGCCATATGATTTTGAAGGCATCATTTTTTATGTTGTCCCGGACTTTAATTAGGTTATTCAGTTCTATGGAGTGATCAATCTCCTCTTTCATGTCCCCTGGGAAGTTGCTCTAGTGGCCTTCACCTGTATGTCATGCAGGGAGTTCTCTAGTCCTTCAATTTCGGCATTAATCAATCTAAACCTTTCTTTGATCCATTCCCTAAGCTTAATCATAAGAATTTTATGTTTGGGATTACAAATCAAAGGCTTTCCATTGCACAACATTGAAACCCACATTTCTTGAACAATTATTGAGCATTCCGGGAGGGAGGCCCATGCATTACTGAACCGAAAAGGATGTTGTTTCCCCCCTTCTTTCCCCAAAAAACTAATTAGAAGAGGGTGATGGTATGAGTTAATTTTGGCAAGGGTAACACATGTGACTGATTTCCATGCATCAATCATCTTTTGGTTAACAGAGGCTCGATCAATTCTACCTGCTATCATACCATTCAGAATCCTCCTATACAATATGTATTTATCACCAATGAGGTTAACCTACACTATTCCCGCCTTCTCAATAAATTTCCTAAAGTCTCTTTTAGAGGTGGAATTTGTAACTGGGCCCATATTCTAATCCTCATGAAGAATGTAGTTAAAGCCACCCGTGACAATCCATGGATCTGAGATGCACTCCCCTAACTGTTGGATTTTCTCCCATAGAAGTCTCATGTCCATGTGATAGTTATGCGCATACACAATTGAGCATAAGAACCTACACCCACCGTCCATGAAACTACAGGTTATGATCTGATTGTACACATCTCTGATCTTTGGAAGCTCTACCTTGTAAGGATTTAGGATCCAAATCTGATCATGATTCATAATAGAACCACTCGTGCCCAGAATGTTGTAACCCTAATTGTAGAGCAGCTTTCCCAGGTTCTTTGAGTCAATCATAGGTTTCAAAATTCAAAAAAATTCTGGTTTGTACCATCCAACAAGGAGCTTGAGAGAACCTTATGTGGCATGGTTGGATAGACCCTGGTAGTTCCAGAAAAGGATTCTCATTTTGATATTGGTTTGGAGGTCGGACCTCCTTTTTTCCCAAGTTTTATAGGTGATTTCCTTGTTGAACTTCTTGTGAAGCAATATCCCCCGAGTTGTGCTCTCTGATGTCCATACCATGTTGACGTTGCAAATTTTTTTTACCTCTTTTGTATTCCTTTCCATGAACCCCCTGCCTCCTGTTTCACATTGAAGTGGACAAGTTTTTTAGTTGGCCCTCCTTCTCTAGCTACAACATCCATCATCCCTTCTGGTTTATTATCATGTAGGGACATCTAAACCTCTAATTCGGCCTCAATTATACTAATAGAGAATTCCTCAATTAGAATCTCTTGAACCACGATGTCCACCTCTAAGGAAAGTGCTAACATCTGTTCATTTGTGTTGTCCAATGATCTGTTATCCCAGACAGCATGCTAACGTATAATGTTTTCTTACTTCATTACTTCTTCTTCGACCATCTCGGCCCAAGACATTCCCCCTATTTTCGAATTTCCTACCTCCTTGACAGGTTTTTTTCCTTTTCCTATGCGCCCAAAGAACGTCTGCTCTTTGGTACCTCTTTCCAGGCTAATATAGTTTGGGGCGGGCTAACCAGTTTTTTAACCACATGACCGGCTTGGAACTAACGAACAACCATTTTACAATGACTACAAAACATAGTAAAATTCCCAATATCAAAATTTACATCCAATTGATGACCCTTCAAATCAACATAAATTCACTCAGATGGCTTCAGCTCCATGTCAACTTCAATCAGGATTCTCACATAGAGGCCCATATCTCCATTTATATTGTGTTGATCAATCTTAAGAGGAGTTACTTTTCTGAAAGAAATGTCATTTTGGATCTTTGGATGCCAATAAACCCACGGTAACCCATGGATCCTTGTCCAGACTTGTGCCATCGAGAGTCTTGGTTTGAATGGGTTTTAATTTTCATCCCATTCCGAAAGTCTCAGGAATCTTGGTTTTAGGCTTAATTTCCCGATCCTCCAAACTATATCAAGATCCTTATTGCATCCCAGAATAATGTGATAATAACCCATTCCAATCGGAATAATCCTCCACTGTGAGAATCCCCAACAGCTCGAGATCCTCAACTTCAGGTCAAAAATCGACCATGGTTTCAAACCTTTTCATAAGAGGTTATTCCCAATACTGAAAATTGGGACATCTCCATTCTCTAATGTTGCGCATCTTGATCAACTTCTACCATGACAGATCCACCCCCCACTCGTTTGAGTGTCACCTCTTTCACAGTAATAGAAGCATTCTCACCTCCCATCAACATATCTGCGAAGGAGACAACCTTTCTGGAAGTAGCGGCTACATTCAAATCCACTGTGAAAGACCTCTCCCATTCTGGATTAAAGGAACCCATTTCTGTACCTAAACCTAGAAGAATCGAATTTCTCTATCATCAAGAATCTAAGGGGTTTCCTGCTCTCTCTCAGTGGTTAGGTTGTTAAATCACAAATGGGAGGTTATGGGATCAAGAGAAACCGAATTATTTCTTTGAATTAAATTACCATTGGTTTATGGAACCGTTTCTATAGATTTTCATATTTTCTATACCAACAGTTTTGAAAACCATTTGTATAGGTCTATAACAATGGTTTTAAAAAAACTGTTGGTATTGACCTATCCACAAGAATTATATGGAAATGTTCTGGAATAATATTCCAATGGTTCCAAACCATTGGTATAGGGTATTTTTCAATAGTGGAAATAGTGTTTTACCCAAAGAGAATATCTAATCAAAACATTTATTTCACATTCCATTATCTGATTTTATATCCATAATGTAATCAACTGATCCAATTTTACTTATCTAACTAACAGGATATAATGTATTCTCAATGGACCTCATCAACTTGTAAAATTGATATGTTTTGTACATAGGAGTTAAATGAATATCATCGTGAGTTTCATTGTGTTGAAATGATAGAAATTCTAAACCATGTACTAAATTTTGAAATCATGATGGATCCACAACCAAATAATTAGTATCTTCATCTGGAACAACATTCAACATATTGGTACCAAAAAAACATAATATATTTGAAATCAATAATCCAATAGATGACCCCGACATTGATAACATTGCCAACCATTTTCAGACCAAATTTTCTACATGGAAACTTAATTGTCCCTTCCGGAAAAAAATATATTTTTTTGCTGACACAAATGAAAAGAAAGTTTCAAAACCTTCAATATATACAATATTTACACTGAAACTATTTGGATTTATATACTGATTTATCCAATCGTCGTCATCTAATAATGACTATTGTCTAATTCATTGTTCCATATTTCAATAAAAATTTATAAAATAATTTGTTTTTTATGAATAATTTGATATTAGAAAAAAATAATTCAAAAAAGTAATATAATTATTAATTAGTCATAATTACCATTAGTTATCAATAAATTTTTACTAATTTCAACTATTTATTACTATTTATTAATTTTTATTTTTATTTGTTACTAATTATTTCTAATTACTACTAATTATTCTTAATTACTATTAAGTAGTACTATTTAGTACTAATTAGTTATTATTGCTAAATAAAACAACTTATTACTAATTTATTACTATTTATTTCTATTTATACCTATTTATTACTTATTAGTACTAATTATTACTATTTTTTTACAATTTATAAGTATTTATAAATATTTATACCTCTTTATTTCTAATTATACATAATTATCACTAATAAATTTTAATTATACCTATTTATTACTAATTATTTCTAATTATTACTAATTATACATATTTATTACTAATTATACCTATTGATTAATAATTACATATATTTATAAATAATTATATATATTTATTACTAATTATACCTATTTATTATTGTTTATATCTAATTATACCATTTATTTTTAATTATAACTAATTATTATTAATTATACAAATTTATTACAAATTATTATAAATTATACCAATTTACTACTAATCAAACCTATTTATTACTAACTGTTATTAGTTTTCACTAATTATATGTATTTATTATGAATTATTACTTATTAAACCCGATTATTACAAATTAATAATAATTATTACTAACTATTAAAATTTATTACTAATTATTACTAATTATACCAAATTATTATGAATTTTATCTAATTGTTACTAATTTAACCTACATATTACTAATTATAACTATTTAATATATATATTTATTACTAATTATACCAATGTTATTCAAATTATGCGTATTTATTAAAATTTATTAAATGTTATACCAATTTATTACTAATTATTAATGTTTATTACTGTTTGTTATCAATTACAACTAAATATTACTAAATAATAATAATTATTACTATATATTACTAATTATAAAAATGTATCTATAATTATTACGAGTTTTTACTGTTTATTACTATATAATATAGACTATTGGTAATTATGACTAATTATTACAAATTATTACTAATTATTACAAATTATTTCTATTTATTATTAATTATTAATAATTTTTACTATTAATTAAAAATTATAACAAATTGTTACAAATTATTACTTAGTTCTACTAATTATTACTATTTATTACTAATTGGTAAAAATAATTAATATTTATTTTTAATTATTATAATTTTATTAGTAATTATTAATAATTATACCTTAATAATATGATATTATACTTAATTATACCTAATTATTATTAATTATTAGTAATAATGCCTATTTATTACATATGTTTACTAATTATTACTTATCTTTACAAAATATTAATAATAATTATTAATTATATCTATTTTTTACTAATTATTGCTAATTACGCTTATTTAACACTAAATATACAAATTTATTACAAATTATTACTAATTATACTTATTTATTACTAATTATTTCTATTTATTACTAATTGTATATAATTATCACTTATTATACCTATGTATTATTAATAATTAATAATTATTACAAATTTTTACTAATTATTAATAATTACACCTAATTACTACTATTTATTACAAATTATTACTAATTAAAATTATTTATTACTATTTATTACTATTTATTTGTAATTAATTCTAATTATTCTTAATTGTTACAAATTATTACTAATTATTATCAATTATTATAAATTAATTGTAATTATCAGTAATTATTATTAATTATAAATAATTATTACTTATTAGAAATAACTATTAATTGTTATTTTTAATTTTTATAACTTTTAGTAATTAAATTAATTATTACTAATTATACATATTTATTACTAATTATTACTAAATTTTACCAGTTTTTAGTAGTTATTACTAGTTATTACAAATTATTACATATTATACGTATTTATTACTCATTAATACTAATTATACCTACTCCTTACAAATTATTACTAATCATACCAAATAATTACTTATTATTACTAATTATAACTAATTATTACTAATTATTAGTAATTGATTCTAATTATTACTATTTATTACTATTTAGAAATAAGTATTACTAATTATTACTAATTACTTCTAATTATTTCTATAATACTATTTATTACTAATAATTAATATTTATTAAATATTATTACTATTTATTACTAATTACTTCTAATTATTTCAAATTATTACTAATTATTACAATTTTATAGTATTTATTAATAATAAAACAACACAATTGTAACAATAAATATTGAAAAATAAAACTATATAATTCTAATTCTATTTAATTGTCCCTAATTAAAAATATTTATCACTATCATTAAATCAAATGAATTAACTAAGAAATAATAAAAGTACATATATACCATAAAACACGACCTTTTTTACGTAGTGATCCATTAAAATTGCTCTCATGTGGAATTTTAAACATTGGGAAAATTTCGGGAAAAATAAGAGAGTTCAAAGAGAGATAAATGGCATTTGAGAGTGATGATAATGAAAAAATAGATGGGGGTATATATGTGATATATTATTGGGGACATGCATATTTTTGAAGGGTCTCGTTGTAATTAATATCCTCATATTAGTAAGGAGGTGGCGGTTAAAAATGTATATGCGATGGGACCAATAACATATACAGACATGCCGACATATCATTTTTTGTGGGTGATAAATCCCACCGCAAATGATAATCCCCTATTAATTAGAGCGCGGCGGTTAAAAATTGAATTTGTGAAGGGTCTCATTTCAAGTTCCAAGACCCCTGAAGGGTTAACGGTGATGGGTCCCATTGCAAATACAAAACCCTTTGAATGTTATTTTCGACATGTGAAAACCACTTATCTCAATTATCCTTCTATCAGTATGGCGTTTAATTGGCGCCAAACAATTTTCGACGAGATATATAGAGAACCTACCTTTTCTAAAATTACTATTACATCATAATAATTATAAACAACATAATAGTAATACTCCACATGGATCCATAGGATTAGTGTCTTAGGAAAACCAGGACCAAACAAAACATTTACAACATTAGACATAACCATTTATTTAATTTTTTCTTCTCTAACTTCTTATTGGCACTTGAACACTCCTTAGTAGATGTTGTCACCTAGGGATATACATCAAACACAGGTTATCTAAAATCCCAATAAAGGGATAAATTAGAACCATATTGCATTGGGTGAGCATAATCATAACATCATCATCAAAATAATGAGAGGAAACTTTAATAAAAAACATGAAATATGGAAATGCCTAAAAATGAAACATCATGTATTAGTGGTCATATACCACTCATAGTTGGGAATAATTGCAGCATCTTGTTCATAGATTATTTCCCTTTTACTCATGATATTCATCAGTTATATAATGCATTGGAGTGATGTATAATTCTGGACGTACCCGTTACTTTCAAACATTCATATTGGCTCTATATAATTCTAGGTGAACCCATCACATCCTAATAATTACATTATCATGCATGACACATTAGAAATATTTAAAACATGAACATAAAATAACCAATGGAAAGACATTGGTTTCAAATAATAAAGCATACTTTTATAAACATTTTTCCCCAAAATAATGAGGGAATATCATTCTTGACATAGAACCACTAACCATGAGTGAAGAGTGAAACAATAA
Organism: Viscum album; assembly: GCA_963277665.1. Lineage (NCBI taxonomy): Eukaryota > Viridiplantae > Streptophyta > Magnoliopsida > Santalales > Viscaceae > Viscum > Viscum album. The sequence goes on from OY728149.1 coordinate 71,832,464, forward strand.
TCAAGACATTATAAAGTTTATGTTTATTTGAAAGAAGTTACTTTTAGAAAGCATTGGGTTTTTCATAAAGTCTATTAGATTACATGTATATCCCAAAAAAGAAATTTTAATGATGAACAAATGATTTATATGGTTTAAACAATCCCAAAATGTTCTGGAAGAGGGAGAACCCAAATAAAGAATGTGGGGTTCGAGAATTTCCACTAACCATGTATCTGAACACTTTATTCATATTAATTACCTATATAACCACATTATATTGATTAATTAACAATAAAGGGACATTTTTTCATTAATATGGTTCATTATGGTTTTTGTAGGTTTTTTATGTTCCTTTTAATGAGTTATTGAGTTTAAATCCATTGTTCGGGAATGTTCGTTTTAATGGTTTTCTTGAACGGTTAACATGTATTCATAAATGTATGTTCATTAAGAAAATGGGTAAAAATAAAGAATATATAATGAAAGTTATTAATGATATTACATGATTTCAAATTATCTTATAATGAATTATGTTATATACCATGTGAAGGAATGATTTGTTAAGAATTTAATGATGACTGTTTGGGTTAATTTAGGCATTTTTCTTCCACAAAAAACATGTTTGGATTAATAATTTAGTAATATATGGATAAGTTGTTTACAGAACATTAAATAGTACATAATAAATATAACAGAATATGGTTTAACAATAAAAATTATTTCAAGTTTATATCTGAAGGCGTTAAAGTAAAAAATGAAAACATATCGTTCTTAAAGGAGATAAATTAACTCCTCATGGACCCCATTTTCTTTTCTAAAATAAAAAAAATATGAGTATGGGGTTGGATGATATATTATAAAATTAGTATAATAATATTACTGTATATGTGAGATACTGGAGTTATCATACAATTTGTATGAGGATAGGTGGGGATAGAATAAGAAGAGAACTAGAAATTGAGAGGGAACTAATGGAAGAGAGAGAGAGGAATTACCTCTTCAGTTATCTCTTGAGAACCCCCTTAAGGCACCTTGGATTTTTCTTTTCATAAAACATGAAGCTCATGGATGCGGTAGAGGGGCTAGGGAAGATGTTTGGTAAGATTTTATACATTTCTTGAATCATGAGAGGTATAAGGAAATGAGTCTTTGAAGGGTAGTATTTATAGTGGTAGAGAGAGGGGTTTTCTCAATATATTATACATTAATTTAATATTTCTCCTCAAGACAAGTAATAGAACGTATTCCATGACTAATTTTAGTAATTTTATCACATGAATACAAACCAGCTTAGATTACATCCGTAGAACATAATACATGACTTTATAAATAATGTATTTATCTTTTTTTGTAAATTATGGTATTTCACTATTCATAAAAATCATGTCTATCAGCAAAATTCAAAAAATTAACCCTAACCATTTTTTAGTCTGTGGAATACTAAAATGAAGTTCATTTTTCAAAAATAACGTTTTAAATATGGTTAATTTAATTTTAAAACAAAATCACATTTTAATTGAAAAAAATGTTTTTTAAAACATTTATTAACATTTTCTAAAACATGGGTACATAATACTATTACATAAAACTTATATATACTATCATAGGTGAGAATACCATACATAAGGGAATATTATTATTTATAATGGAAACATTACTATTCATAATGGTATGTTACTATTCAAATTTTTTTAATTTGTCCTATTGGACTCCCATAACCTTACTGATCGGAACTGTGTAGGTCTGATTTTTGAAAATCAAAACATAGAAGTGGAAAACTTTTGTTTACTGATCACATAATATTTAGTATCATGATATGTCGTTGTGCTTCCAAATTTTATTTTACTATAAGGCATAATTTAAGATGGTATTTCCATTGATAAATCAATGGAACGATATATTATAACCCGTTACGAAATTTATCCCAGGAAATTTTGTTTTACAAAAATAATTTAGGGTACTTCTCCTTCATCGCCTCTTCTGGTTCCCATATTGCTTATTTAATATTATTGTTCCTCCATAAAACATTGAAAAGGTGGGTTTAATATTTTCATTTCACCTTATCTCTCTGGTCTATAATCTCCACTAGCTGCTCCAATTAAGAGATATAATATTCTAGTTGTACCACCTCAGAGTTCAGTACAAGTGAGGGACTTGGTATGTACTTCCTTAGGAGTAAAATGTTAAAAACATAATGAAATTGAGCCATATTTAATGGAAGTTAAAGCCGATAGGCCAAAAATACTATGCTATCAAAGATATCAAATGGTCCATATAACACCCCAAGCTTCCACGATACGTTTCCCTTTGAATAATGCTATTTCTTGCATCCTAGGAAACTTCGAGATTCTAACACACACCTTCCAATCAAACTAGCCGTTATGAATATTAATACCCACATTTGGATATTTTTTAAACATTATCATTCAAAATTAACTTTATTTTTTGATTGGAAATATCAAAATTATCTTAGGGTGAATTTTTGGTATTTTTCTTAAAACTGTCAATTAATGATGAATAGTGAATAATAATAATTTTAATTAAAATTTTCCCTTTTAGTAAAAATTATATATAGTGCCATGTTATACTATTTAGTGGTGTTTAATAATAATTATATTTTATTTTTACCATTTAATCCAACGTTTTACATTGGAAGTAATTTCACTTTTATATTAGAAATACGCAACTGTCAATCTTTTGACAGTTATTATTTCTAAAAAGCACGCTTTTTGGTTTGACAACATGAATTAATTTTAAATAAATTTCGGCTACTTATTCATTTTGAAATTATAAAAATGGATTCCATATTTAGAATCATGAGGTCCAAATTGTGTAAATAGATAACTTTTATTTTTAGACATTTTGAATTATTACATCAAAAAATATTTTATTTACCATGGTTAAAAGGTAAATTTGGTAAATAAGACTCAACAAAATAATATTATAATAATATTAGATTATTTTAAAACATTTTCTAACTCCATTTTATGATACATTTCCGACCATGGGCATCCTTGGGTTGATTTCCAGACCCCATGGAGTCACTGGTAAATGGTAAGGACACATTATATTAATTAAGCTAAAGTAACTACAAAAATGACATAAGCATACATCTTTTAGTAAAACAATTTTTATATAGCATTATATAAGTTATCCTTTCAAAAATAAATATTAAATATAAATATAAATATATTACCTAAATGATGGTATTTTATTTATAACATGTATACATTGAATAATTAAATTTTTTAAAAACACGATGATGATGCAGTATTTTCCTTATTAATGAATGAATCAAATAAAAGGTATTATAGATGTTAAAATAAACATAATATCAAAGTTTTAGTGCAATCCATGAATTTTATAAGTTAATGTGAAATGTTTGGATTGATTAAATGAATTTTTTTTGAAGTAATGATGCTATTAAGAATTAAAAAAACAAAATAGCAAATAGTGTTGAATTTGACATAAAAGAGTTTTTTAAACAAATATTATATTATTTATTGATATTCTATTCCAAAAAATATAAGGACCCTCCAAAGGTCTTATATAATATAATATAATTCATTAATGAACAGCTTCAGGTTCTCTTGGATGTTTATAGTATGTTTATTATCTATATAATATAAAAATACAAAGAGACAGGGTAAATGTAAAACTGTATAACTAAGAGTTAAATCTAGAATATAAGGTTAATATAGTGACCCAAACCTTTTTAAAACCTATTTGTTGAGTGTTTTTCGACCCATCCCCACCGTAGGTTTGAAATAAATATTTTTTGATACATTATAACATGAAAATTGTTTTATTATAAAATAATATTTCAATATTTTCATTAGGTGCCTCTCACCCCTCTTATAAAAGGGCACGTCCCATTCTCTCAAATCCACACCTTCAAAGCAATTTTTCTCGGCCAAACCCTTCCCATATATCCTCTCAACTATCCTAACTTCATCGAATAGGCCTTACATTAGTCATAAATCCAACTAATGGAGTCCTTTTGATCAAATCAAAAGGAATGACCCGAAGAAGAGTAAAATATTTCATCACCTCTTTCAAGTTTTTTTCTTCTTCCACTTCCTAATTCTTTGTTGTTTCCATTATAAAATAATAAATCCATTAACTTCTTTATAATGTGATGTTATTATAAAAATGGTACAAACATATTCATTTTTTATTCATCCTAGGAATGACATGTCACTATATGTGCGTACATACGGCCTACCGTCTCAACGTCATGTTGTAGTTTATTATTCAAACACTTAATCATTTTTATGGGTATAATAATGAGTTTAAATTATTTAAATAATAATAATTAATTGATAATTATTCTTTATAAATGATATAGCATCAAATTATATAAGATTTAAATATCAAAAGAATGATATTGTTTCTTGTGCGTACGTATGGATTACCGTCTCCACGAGCGCGATGAAATTAATTCCCCATCATATCAATTCAAGACTAATTTTCATTTGTTGATTAAAAATAATGTTTAAAGGCTTAATATCATAATGAATTTGAGTAAGATAAATCATTTCCACAACAAAAATTACTTACATAATGAATCATACAGAGGAAAACGAATCAGTTAACCCCTGAAATGATGATACTACTGAAATATCCATAAAAGAGTAATATTAGAAGATCATAAAAGATATCATATTAATGTATATGGTTTTTTTATAATTTAATAACAATTATTTCACCATTATACAAGAGGATAACCTAACCTCAACTATGGAAACGAACAAGGTAAGGGTTAATTTCACAATCTCTATATTATCCAAGGTTGTTTTTACGTATGTATCTACTGGGATCTCTATATCATCAAAATCCATGATTCATAAAAATATATTTGAAAACATTTTTACTATTTTCCATACTAAGGTATAAATTCATTTATACCATTGATTGAATTTTTAATAAATGGTTTGAAAGGAATCCTTCCATCATTTTACAAACAATGAACCTTATGACCTTTTTGACAAAATTATGTTAAGAATGTGTATTTATCTTATACAGAAGGTGTGGTAATTTTCCGTTGTTATAACATCATAGAAGTTTCCCTTAGAATTTTATACGAAAATTTTATAAATAATACATTTTCTTTATAATTATATGACTCTTAGATGATTTCAAAATAGAAAGAGATATTTCTCTCAAATAGTTTTCATTTCATCTATGTCAACATCCTTTGATAAATTTTATACTTGTTTGATGTTGATTTATTATGATAAAATCTTCAATAATGAATTTAAGGTTTTGGGATATGTTTGACTATGGGTGAGTTTTTTTAATTCCATTCATGGGTTATGGTTAAATTATTTACATCACATATCCTAGTTTTAATATGAATGTTTATGTTATGTTTAAGACTTTTCATAAAATGAATGTACTAGACTAGTATGTTCTGGGTTGGGGACTGGTAATAGTAAGCCATCCGGGTTGGGGTCCGGTTATAGCAGACCCTCTAAGTTGGAGTCCAGTTAAAGTGTTTCTCCGGGATGGTGTCTAGATACAGAGGCACTGCAAGTTGGAGTCCGGTTATAGTGGCTCTCCGGGTTGGGGTCTGGTTACAGTTAGCCCCTAGGTCCGGGCACGAGGCCTTGAAAAAAAATTAATGTCTTGTACTGTACATTCCCTCATTATGAAATTAGTTATTATATGTGATTATTCAACTGGTAGAATATCCATGTGCATGTTTATATGATACTTTTGGATTTATTTTTTCCATGTTATGTCAAAGATAATGTTTAATGGGATATTGTTTTTATTACACATCTTACCTTAAATGTTTATATCTTCCACTAAATTATTTTCCCTTACTAATCATATGAGTTCACCCCTTTCATATGTTTTATTTTCCTACGATCCCAAGAAGTGTTTTATGTTTGAGATGTAGAGTTAAGCTAAGTGACTAATGGAGTCCTCGAAGAACATTCCATGCAGCATTTTATGTTTGAAAATTTAATGAAAAGTTTATGTATATAATCTATTTTCCAATAATGCTAAACGGATCGGTCCTTTGAGACTTGACTCCTTGTAATCATTCCAATGTATTAAAATAATGCACCAACTCTGGGTAACTTGGGTCAAGGAATTATAGTTGTTATCAAAAGAATATTAGTACAAACTGTGGGAACTAGATTTAGATAAACCTTGATTAGAGAACCTTATCCTAAGATAGAATTTTAGGATTAGTATAGAAGAACATCCTAGAATTTTGGTATGGTATATATTTTGGGTGTTTTCCGTGAAATACATCCCTTTCTAGATACGAATAGGTAGAGGTAGCTCTATAACTGATGTACGTAGGGGTAAAACCCAAAAACTTGACTTTGAGCTAGACTCGAATGGGAGATGGTGCACTAAAATAGAACTTGCTGCACTCTTAGTTACAAAACTCCCAGGGGATATGCTTAGGATAATTCCCTTTTTCTTTATAAACCATTATTAAGGGTTTATGATTATATACATTCTCAAAGAAAACATTTTTTATGATTATGTATTATATCCGTAAACATTTTATTTCATGTTATGTGTTTTACATGTTTGCAATTATGTATTTCAATTCATAAAATAAGTTAGTTTATGCCTTTTTTTACAAATGGAGCCTACTGGGGTGAATGGAAACTGTATCAATGCACGTAATCCACGTAGGGATTTCCCTTCTACTCAAGATAATTATAGCAGAGCTGGTGAGGCAACTGGTGCTGATCATATTATCAACATACTGGGAAAACTCACCCAGGTAATGAATAATAATCGTACCAGTACAGAGAACCTTGATCTATAGCGTGGAGGATCAATGTAATATCTCTTCATGAGGAATAAACCACCAAAATTCTGTGGGATTACAAATCCATTGGTAGCATAACAATGGATAAGTTCCTTAGAAAAAATATTTCATGCTTTGGGGAGTAGCATAAGGGAAAAAGTGGTCATGGAAGTTTATCGCCTCACTGGAGATGCTGATCAATTGTGGTCATGTATTCTAAACAAAAATTAAGATAAAGAAGTTTAATGTATCTATTGGAGAGATTTTAAAGAGATTTTCATAAAAAAATACTTTCCTCATGACCATCGAGCAGATATGGAAATGAAATTTCTAAGTCTGATGCAATTAGAGGATGAGAATGTCCCAAAGTAAGAGGTTAACTTTATAAGGATAGAAAGGCATGTAACATATTATATACGAAACCCAAGTAGTAAAATTTATCATTTCATTGATGGGTTAAAAACATTTCTCTGTCAAGCATTATACTTACAATCCTTCTCTTTGTACGAAGATATTGACTCATGTGCTATCAAGACAGAAATGTAATTATCTTAGTCTTAGGACAAAAAAGTAAAGAAATAGAAGTAGAGAATGGTGGAGAAAGGAACAGATAAAGGTCAAAATGGAAATAAGGATTTTATATTATTTGATAATTGTGGGAAGAAACAACACAGTACTTGCCTAATAGAAATGGGAGTCTGTTTCAAGTGTGGTGAAAAATGTCATCAAGATCGTGATTGAAAGGGAAAGAAATTTTATTTCAATGTTGAATGATATAGTTCAAGAGAAATGGGACATTGTGAAAATGAATTTCCTAAACACTAATGAATCTAACCTCATAAAATCCCAAAGGGGAAAGGCCGTGCTTATGCTGTCACAATAGTTGAAGTTGAATAATTAATGTATTTGTGTATTTGGACTAAAGAATAGTATTTTGGTTATAAGAACAATGTGATATATATAAATAAGGATTGTACTACAAAAGTTTTTGTTTTCATTAAGTTTTTAAAATGATGATGGTATTCATATTTTTCGTATGTGACAAAAAGGGGTAATTTACCATTTTGGGGAATTCAATGTTGATTTTGGAATTTGGAGACCTTTTAGAGAGAGTTTGGATAGACGAATTTTGGATAACTATAATTGATGGAATGGATTATTTTAATTTTTGGACAGAATTTTTTAAGGTTATAACATTTCTTAAGATTATTTCTGTAATATTATAATACTACAGTTTTAGAAAAAGGACAACTTATAGGTCAGGTGATAACCCGTCACGTTGGAAAAAGCTGTAGTAATCAAACCCACAACCAAAGTACGACAAGTATTTATTACCTACCACTAGCCTAGAGGATGTCCCTGGTTATTAAAAAATAGTTTTGTTCATTTAAATGGTATATGATAATATTAGAAACCATATATGAGTAAGAAAAATTTAATATTTTTCAGTTCTATTATCTTTTGGAGTGAAAGATGAGTTTTTGTAAGAAATTAGTTGAAGGATGAAACTCTACTAGTCATGTATATATATATATATATTCTTATTATATGAAGAAATAAATTCTTATCCTTTAGGTAATGGATATTAAAACAAAAAATGTGTTATCCTAATACCCTATTATTTGTTGATGTAATGATATTTTAAATCGTCAAAGATTGACGGCTTTGAGGACCTCAATTTTAAACTTGTTTTTGATTGATGAAACCAATCACACCCTATAAATATTTCTGTTTTTATTTAATTACGTGTCTATAATTTCCACCAATGTTCTTCTATTCAAAACCCTAATTTGGTGGTGACTTCATCATTTCCCTATCCCTCTTATTAAAACTAAATTTCATTAACCCTATTTCTGATGTGTGTTTTCCACAATGGTATATTTTATTTTCAACCTTTTATTTTCAAATAACAATTTCAAATTAAGAGTAGACAATTTATTGATGTATTGGAGAATGTAACACCCCAAGCATCCACAATATGTTTATCTTTGAATAATACAATAGCTTGCATCGTAAGCAACTTCGAGATTCTAACACACTGCGAACAATAAAACTAGCCGTTGTGAATAGTAATAACCACTTTTTGATATTTTATAAATTTTATCATTTAAAATGAACTTAATTTTTGGATTTGGAATATTGAAATTAGCTTAGGGTGAATATTTGGTTTTTCTCTGAAAACATTCATTTTTTTTATTAGTGAAAAATTATGAATTTTAATTAAAAATAACTTTTTTAATCAAAATAGTTTTTAGTTATAAGTTATAAAGTTGAGTGGATTCTATGTATAATTAGATTATAAATTTACCATTTAATCCAATTTTAGTCATTGGACATAATTTCACATTTAAACTGGACATAATCATGTGTCAATTTTTTGATAGTTATTATTTCTTAAAAACTTACTTTTTTGTTTTGACAACGTGAATTAATTTTAATTTAATTTATGCAACTTCGGTGTTTTGAATTTATTAAAATGGATTCCATATTTATAATCAAGAGTTATAAATTGTGTAAATATGTAACTTTTATTTTTAGTCATTTTGAATAACTATTTCGGTAAATATTTTATTTAACATGGTTAAATGGTAAATCTGGTAAATAAGGGTAAAAACAATAATATTATAATAATATTAAATTACACTAACACATATTCTTACTTTATTATCTGATACATTTCCGTCCATGGGCATCCGTGGGTTGATTTTGGGACCCCATGGAACCACCTATAAGTGATAATGACACTTTATCTTAATTAAGTTAAAGTAAATACAAAAATGACATAAGCATATATCTTTTATTGAAACAATAATTACCTAGGGTTATATATGTTATCTATTTGACTATAAATATTAAATTTTAATATAAAACGATATCCTACATGATGGTAATTTATTTATAATTTTTATACATTGAATAAATAAATTTATTTATGACACAATGATGATGCAGTATTTTCCTTATTAATGAAAGAATCAAATAAATGGTATTATAGATGTTAAAATATACATTGAATGTCTTGATACCATCCATTAATTTTATAGGTTAATGTGACATGATTGGAATAATCAAATGAATTTTATTCTATGTAATAATGCAGTTAGGAATTTAACAAAAAAACAAAAAAGCAAATTGTTATAAAATTGACATAAAAGTGTTTTTAAAACAAAAATTATATTATTGATTTATATTCTATTCCTATATACCTAAGGTTCGGCCAAAATCCTTAAATAAAATTATATATTTCATTAATGAACCACTTGAGGTTCGCTAGGATGTTTGCAGTAAGTTTATTGACCATATAATATAAAAATACAAAGTGATAAGGTAAATGTCAAACTAATTAATTTAGAGTTAAATCTAGAAATAATTTTATTATCATTAGCAAAAGCTATATAAAACCTATTAGTTTTGTGTTTTTCAACCCATCCCCACCTTATTTTTGAAATAAAACATTTTGGGTCCATTACAAACCAAAAATGTTTTAATTATAAAATAATATTTCAATCTTTTTCTAGGGTGCCCCTCAGCCCTCTTATAAAAGATATCTTCCTCTTCTCACCAATCCACAACTTCAATGAAATTTGGTTATGCCAACCCCTACCAAAATATCTTCTAAACGGTTCCCCATTATTCATAGAGGCCTCCCTGTAATTAGAAAGCCAACCTATGGATCCCTTTTGATCAAATCATTTGGAATAACCCGAAGAAGAGATAAATATTTCCTCACCTCTTTCAAGTTATTTTCTTCATCAACTTCCTCTTTCTTTTTTGTTTCTATTATAAAATAATAAATCCAGTATCTTATATATACTGTGATGTTATTATAAGAATGGTAAAAATAGATTCATTACTTTATCCATCCTATGAATGACATGTCATCATACCTGCGTGCGTTTGGATTACCGTCTCCACGTCGTGGTGTAGTTTGTTTTTCAAACATTTCATCATTTGGATTAGTATAATAATGAGTATAAATGATGTAAATAATAAATATAACATGATACTGATTACCTATATATGATATACCATCAAATTATATAATATTTTACTATCAAAATAATGATATTTTAGCTCATGCGTACGTACGAGTTACCATCTCCACGAACGCGATGAGATTCATTCCCCATCGAATCCATTAAAGAATAATTTTCATTTCATGATTAAAAATAATGTGTAATGACTTAATATCATTATGAATATGAATAAGATACATCGTATCCAACACAAACATTACTTACGTAACAAAGCATATAAAGTAAAATGAATTAGATAACACATGAAACGATGATACTTCTGAAATATCCTTAACCGAGCAATATTAGAATATAATATATGATATAATATTAACATAAATGGTACATGTATTATTTAACAAAAATTATTTCACCATTATATAGGAGTATAACCTACCCTCAACCAAGGTAAAGAACAAGGTAAGGGTTCATTTCACAATCACATTTTTATCCGAGAATGTTTTTATGTAAGTATCTACTAGGAAATCTGTATCATCCACATCCATGTTTATTAAAAATGTGTTTCCAAACATTTTTACTATTTACTAGACACTGGGTTAAATTCATTTATACCCATTTTTTGAATTTTTTAAATTGGATTGAAAGGAATATTTCCATCATTTTCCAAACAAGGTACATTATATCCTTTTTGAAAAAATTAATGTAAGAATGTTTTTTTATCTTATACGGTGGGTGAAGCTATTTTCCACAGTTATAACATTGTTTAATTTTCCCTTACAATCCTATAAGAATATTTTCAAATTAATTTTTTTCTTTATAATTACGTAACTCTTAAAGGATATCAAAATAGGATGATATATTTCCCTCAAATAATTTTGATTTCATCAATGTTAACATCCTTTGATAAATTTTATAGTTTTTTTAAGTTGATTTATTATGATAAAAATATTCCATATTGTATTTATGGTTTTGTGATATGTTTGACTATGGATGAGTTGTTTTTTATTCCATTCTTGGTTTATGGTTAATTTATTGAAAATTTGTATGCTTGTTTTAATATGAATATTTATGTTACGCTTAATCGTTTTCTTAAGATGAATGTACTATACAATAATGTTCTGGGTTAGGGACCGGTAAAAGTAAGCCCCCCCATGTTGGGGTCTGGTTATAGTAGACCCTCTAGGTTGGAGTCCGGTTAGAGAGGCTCTCAGGGTTGGAGACCAGTTTGAAAGGCTCTCCGGGTTGGAGTCAGGTTACAGAGGCTCTATGGGTTGGGGTCTAGTTACAGTTAGCCCCTAGGTCCTGGCACAAGGCTTGGACATAGAAATTAATGTTTCGTACTTTACATTCCATCCTTATTAAATTCATTATTAAATGTGATTATTTGACTTGTAGAATATCTGTGTGCGGGATTATATGGTAATGTTTTATTTATACTTCCCATATTATGTTCATGTTTATGATTAAAAGGCTATTTTTTATAACACATCTTGCCTTAAAAGTTTATAGATTATGCTAAATTATTTACCCTTACTGAGCATCTGAGCTCACCCCTTTATTATGTTTTATTTTCCAAGGATCCCATGATGTGTTTTAAGTTTGAGATGTAGGGTTATGCTAAGGGACTAATGGAGGTCTCCATGAACTATCTAAGATATATTTTATATTTGAAATTGTAAAGTTAAGTTCATGTATGTAATCTATTTTCCGAGAATTCTAAAATGTTATTTCCTTTGAGACTTAATTATTTATAATCATGTCAATGTATTAAAATAATGCACTGATTTTGGGTAACTGGGTTTGGGGAGTTAGAGGTCAATGAATCTTGGCATTTTCTTCCCTTTATTTCCAAATATCATGACTCTCATCCATGGTGACATTTTAAGGATCATTTTATCTCCGACATCAAACTCCAAGTCCCTTCTACCATTTTCAGCATAGCTCTTTTTTGAACTCTGAGTTGCATTGCTGTGATTCTCGATGACTTGAACCTTCATTGTTATCTCTTGGACAAGGTCATGTCCATGTAGTTTTCTTTCTCCAAATTCATCCCAATAAGTTGGATTTCTACATCGATTTCCATGAAATGATTTATATGGAGCCATCTGAATAGTCATGTGGAAGCTATTTTTGTATTAGAAATCAACCAATTGGATATGATGATCCCAGCAACAATTATATTCTAATGGGTAGGCTCGTATAATTTCTTCATATGTATGAATAGTCCTTTCAGATTTTCCATTAGTTTGGGGGTGATAGGTTGGGATAAGATTTAATTCAATACTCAAAGCATGTTAAAGGCTCCTATAGAATTTAATTGTGGACCTTGGATCATGCTCCGAGAAAATAAATAGTGACTCACCATGTTGTCTCACCATTTCCTTCAGATATATCATTTCAAGTTGGTTAGGATATATATCATCCTTAATAGAGATAAAATTAGAGTTCATTGTGTGTCGGTCAACCAAAAACAATATCGCATTATTTCCCATCAATATCTTCGAGAGTCCCGTGACAATGTCTACTGTCACAATCTTCCATTTCTACATGGGTATAGGAAATGGGTACATCAACCCTTTGTACTTTTTTCACACTTCATTTATTTTCTGACATACCAAGAACCTTGAAATATATTCATAGATCTCATCATTCATGTTTTCCCACCAGAAGACTTCTCGGAGATCACGATGCTTCTTATTACTCCCAGGATGGTTAGAGAAATTTGAGCTATGTGCATTGTCCAGTAGCACCTTAATTTTCATTGGTGATGAAGGGAAACAAATCCATGTTCCAAATTGAATCACACCTTCGTCATCAATATGGAACTATTGAATATTCCATTCCTTTACTTCATTCAACTTCTTTTTTAACTCCAGATCATCCCTTTGTGCCTCCTTAATCATGTATTGGATAGATGGTTGCACAATAATATGGGAGAGGTAGTATGTGTCCTCTGCTCTTATGATTTCCAAATCAATCCTTTGAATATACAAGAATATATGATCTTTCTCAATCTGCCACATAGATAGAGTAGCAAGTTCTTTTGTGTTTAGATCATCAACTACAAATTTCCCCATTCAAGTGTGATAGTGAATAGAGAAATCGTAATCCTTGATTAGCTCTAACCATATCCTTTTACGCATGTTGAGCTCCTTTTGTGTGAATATATACTTTAGACTTTTATTGTCGGTTCATATGTCATACCTCTCACAATAAAGGAATAGTCGCCAGATTCTCAAATACAAAATCACGCCTGACGGCTCTAGATCAGTATTTGCGTAGTTCTTCACATGGATCATCACCTGTCATGAGGTGTAGGCTATCACATTATCATTTTCTATGATTATGAATCCAATGCCTTTCTTTGAAGCATCGTTGTATATCACAAATATTTCTCCACTTTTTTGTAATGTGAGTACAAGTGTAGTGATCTATCTTCTCATTTGATCCTTGAAGCTTCCCTCACATTCTTCCATCTAGAAATAATTTATTCATTTCCTTATCATATTAGTTATCGGGCTTGACAATCATGAGAAATTTCTCACAAACATTCAATAGTACCTAGATAATCCAAGAAAACAATGGATTTCCATGACACTAGAGGGCGTGGGACACTCCTCAATAGCCATTGTTTTTTAAGGGTCCAAAAAAATTCCCTCACTTGTGATCACATTTCCCATGAACGTGGATTGATTCATCAAAATGTCACACTTGGTGATCTTTTCATACAAAATACCCTTTATCAATGACACCCACATAAGTCTTAGATTTTCTTCATGCTCCTCCTTGATCTTGGGGTATATGAGAATATAATCGATAAAACCTACACCAAATTTTTCAAGGTAATGTATAATGACTAAATTAATCAAATCCATGAAGTCTGCTGGGTAATTAGTAAGTCCAAAGGGCATCAACAGAAACTCATAGTGTCTATAGCTTGAATGAAAGGAAAACTTTTGAATATATTCCTTCTTCACCTTTAGCTGATGATATCTAGAATGAATATCCACCTTTGAGATGTATTGGTATTCACTTAAATGATCAAAGAAGTCATCAATCCCTTGAAGACGATAATTTTTCATTATATTTATCTTCTTGAGTTCCCAATAATTGATTCAATGCCCCATTATTCTATCCTTTTTCTTCACAAATAGCACTGGCGCACCCCAAGGTGATGAACTAGGCGTATGAAGCCATTGTCCATATTCTCTTGTAGTTTATTCTTTAACTCTTCAATTTCGATCAGATACGTACTATAGGCACACATTGAGATAGGAGGATCTTTGGGTATATGTTTTTTTGGGAAATCTACCTCACAATTTGGGGGATGTCATGATAACTCTTTGGTATATACATCATTGTATTCCCTCACGATAGGCATTTCCTTTAGGTTGGAACATTCCATTGACATTACAATTTGGGAATGGTATGCATCTTCATAGGGAATCAAAAACCCAAAAAGTGGCATGACTTTTCAAAGGAGATTAATTATCTTCCTTGAATTTGTATAGGATCATGGGATAGTTCACAATATGAAATTAAATTTCCTTTTCATAAGAGTTGATGTGTGCTCAATATAACGAGAGGAATTACATTCCCATTATTGTATCAAATTCCACCAAGGGATGTATGACGAGATTTTATGGAATAATCTTCCCATATATTTTAATATGAGAATATTAAAACACTTGGTTTGAAATGATTGCACCACTTTGTGTTCTTACCGATATATCTACTTCACATTTTTGGGGATTTGATTATATAGTTCTAGCAAACATGGAAGATATAAATGTATGCATTGGACCATAAAAAAACATTGTCCATAATTGAGTGAATAGGAACTATACCTTGTACAACATCATTATCATTCACCACTTCTATAGTAGTGATGGAAGAAGCGTTCCATTGTTCTTTTGGCTTTAGTGGTTTCTGATGCTGATTACCCTCGAGAACGGTAGGTTTAGTGCACCGTATTTCATTGTTCCCTTTATCCATAACATTGTAGAAATGAAACATTGGATGTGATCCACTTTCATCCACTACATTATCCTTTTATTTCATATCTCTTCGACACTGTTTATCATCATGTCTTATTTCACACACTTGAAGCATTTTCATCATCCCTTTATGACAGTTTCCTTGCTGTAGCCTCCCACATTTTGGCAAGTGGGTCATTGAGATTTATTCTCACCTTTATCATTAGATCCTTTATCATGGAACTCTATCATTTATTTCATATCACTATAGTTGTGGGACCATTCTCTAAACTCTATATCCACTTTGAGAGAGCATTGAATCAAAATTCATTATAACTCCCAATATATTGAGTTGCAAGATCATTTCAAAAGTGTGGTTTTAATCCACTAAAGAAACTATTAGTTTTGCTATCATTGTTTATAACAGAACCTGAACAGTACCTTTAAAGCCTCTTCAAATTCACTTTATAGGTTATAAAAAATTATACTATATCTCTCTTGAACTCTATGAATTCAATCTCTATAATCTAATGAATATTTCCAAGGAAAAACATATTAATAAAGATGATCTTAATGTCTTCCCATTGTATATCTTCATTTTCCTCCCTTGTCTTGAATTTCTAAATCAAATACAACCATTGATCGGACTCTCCATTATGATGATAAGTAGATTGTGTCACCTTATCCATATCAGAACAGGGAAGAAATAAATATATTCTCCATGGAGTTTACCCATTGTTCCAAAAATAGTGGATCAGATCATCCACAAAATATCGGTGGTCATTGACGCATAAAACACTCACTAGCCAGTTTATCCCTATTTTTTGATGGAGGATGTTACCCATTATTTTGGTTATGGTTCATAAGATGAGATAGTTGGGTAAGAATTACCATGATGTTTTGAACCGCACCTACCAAAGCATTGGGGATGTCATTCGAGAAATTATTACATTAGATCTTGCACAAATTGTTGGCATCGTTTCCCTTGGTTCCCACTATTTTCTAAAATATAAAAGGATATAACATCCATAAGAGAAAAATTCAGGAATAACATATTCATTTGTACAATTTAAACTATAATCATAACATAAGGGATCTCTATGTAAATCTTCTTGTGAGCATATTTGATCTTAGTCTCATGCTAGAGGTTTACTATTGGGTTCACCAATACAAAATCCCTAATTAACTAAACCTTGTTTATTATAACACCCCAAGCTTCCACGGTGCGCTTCTCTTTGAATAATACAATAGTTTGTGTTGTACGCAACTTCGAGTTCTAACACACACACCACAACTAATCAAACTAGCCATTATGAATAGTAATACCTACTTTTTGAAATTTTATAAATTATATATTTCAAAAACGGACTTCATTTTTGGATTTAGAATTTCAAAATTAGACTAGGGTGAAATTTTGGTATTTTTATAAAAACATTCAATTTTTTATGAATATTGAAAAAATACTGAGTTATAGATTAAAACAGACATTTTATTTAAATAAATATTTATTTTATTTAAATTTATTTTAGCTCAAAATATATGCGAAATACCTATATAAGTTCAATGTAATTCATTGGAGTCATTTTATAATAATTTTAGATATATAAAAATATTATCGTACTTTTCACCTTCTTTTACCCACCTCCTAGGAGAATTTGGAAATTCACATAAAACAGAATTTTACCGCTTCTCTGAGTGGAATTTTGAAAATCCGAGAGGCACAGTTAATATCGAGGAGTAAAATGTGATTTAATGAGATGAAAATAATTTTTGGTGAATAGTAACTTTTTACTTTTATTTAACACGCTTAGAATTAAATAAGGTAATTATGGGTAAAAATGATATTAATATTACCCTAACACATATCCTATTTCTATTGGACAAGTTTATCTCGACCAAAAACAACCTTACGAATAATATATTATCATTTAGGTCCACTTGGATTAGATTAGGACATTAATAAATATTTAATTCAAAGAAGAGTTAAAAGAGTTAAAATAAAAGTTTAATAACTATATCATTTTTAATATATGGTTATTGATAAGATAAATTCGATTGTAAAAATTAATTAGAAATCTAAAAATATTTCCTACATAATTGTATTTTATTTATTTATTTTATAAATTAAATAATTTAATTTATTTATGACACAATGGTGGTGGAGTAATTACATAATTAATGAATCATTAAAATAATTGATATTATAAATATAAAAATAAATAAACCTTGAGAAGTTTTATGATTTATAGTAATTCTATAGGTTAATAAGACATATTAGGATTTTTTATATTAAATTTCTTCGAAGTAATAATGCTGTTATGAAATTATCAAAAACAAAATACCCAATAGTGTCAAAATTGACATAAAAGAGTTTTTAAAAAATATTATATTATTAATTTATATTCGATTCCTAAAAATCTAAAGATCGGCCAAAAGACGTGTATCATGATAGGTGTATCACTAATGGACCACTTGGGGGTCTCTTGGATGTATATAATAATTTTCATAATTATATAGTATAAAAATACAATGTGACATGATAAATATCAAACTAATTAACTAAGAGTTAAAATTAAAAGATAAGGTAAATATTTTGACCCAAACCTGTCTAAAACATATTGGTTGAGTGGTTTTAGACCCATCCCCAGCTTAAAATTTAAATAATACACTTTGGAGCCATTATATACAGAATATGAATTTATTATAATACAATATTTCTAGCTTTTCCAAAGGTTCCCCTCACCCCTCTTATAAAAGGGAACTCCCCCTTCTCACTAATTCACACATTAAAAGCCTTTTGGCTCGGCCAAACCCTACCCAAATACTCTCTCAACTTCCCTCACATCGACCTAGATGCCTTAGTTTGATCAGAAAGCCAACCTATAGAGCTATTTTGGTCAAATCAATAAAAATAAACCGATTAAGAGGTAATGTTTTCACCCCCCCTCTTTCAAGTTCCTTTCTTCTTAAACTTCTTATTTATTTGATATTACCATTATAAAATAATAACTCTAGTATCTTATATATACTATGATGTTATTATAATTATTTTACAGCCATATTCATTATTCTATCCATCCTTTTAATGACATGTTACCCTACATGCATACGTACGGCTTACCGTCTCCACGTCGTGGTGTAATTGTTATTCAATAAATTATTATATGGATGGGTATAATAATGATGTGTAATTCATGTAAATAATAAATATATCATGATAATGATTCTTTATATATGATATAACATTCAATTATATATTATTTTAATATCAAAAGAATGATATTGTCACTTGTGCGTACATACGGACTACCGTCTCCACGAACGTGATGAGATTCATTCCCCATCATATCCATTCAAGAATAATTTTAATTTAATGAATACAAATAATGTTTAAGGACTTGATATAATTCTGGATATGAATAATATAAAACCTATCCAAAACAACAAAGGATTATGTAATAAAACATATAAATGAAAACGAGTAAGTTAACATCTGAAACAACAATAATACTAAGATATTATTAACAAATCAAGGATAAATGATAATATATGATATCATATTAATGTATATGATTCTTGTATAATTTAATAACACTTATTTCACCATTATACTGGAGTTTAACCAACCCTCAACCAACAAAAAGTACAAGGTAGGGATTTATTTCACAGTCTCTTTATTATCTGAGGCTGTTTATACGTAATTATCTACTAGGACCTCTTTATCATCCACATCAATGTTTCTTAAAAATTTATTTCAAATCATTCTTACTATTTTAAAGACTATGGGATAAAGTCATTAACACCCTTGTTGAATTTTATAAGAAGTTTATAAAATAATCTTTCTGTCATTTTCCAAACAACTTTCTTTTTAACCTTTTCGACAGAATTAATGTAAGAATGTCTTTTTAACTTATACAGAGAGTGCAGCTATTTTCCACCATTATAAAATCGTCCAAGCTTCCTGTACATGCTTATATAAATATTTTAAAATTAAATATTTTATTTTATAATTATGTGACTTTTAAATGATTTAAATAAAGATATTTCTATCAAATAGTTTTGATTTCATCCATGTCATCATCCTTTGATGGATTTTAAGCTTATTTGAAGTTTATTTATTATGATACAAAAATTCCATATTGTATTTAAGGTTTTGTGATATGTTTTACAGTGGATGTGTTATTTTTATACAATTCATGGTTTATGGGTAAAGTATTGACATTTCTTATGGTAGTTTCAATACGAATGTTTATGTTATGTTTAAACCTGTTCATATGAGGAATGCATTAGACTTAATATGTGACGTGTGGAGCCTGCTATATCTCCTCGATGCATTAGTAGGTCTCATGAGAAAAGCTAGTGTCTTGGCACGAGGCCTTGACAAAATCTTATTTGTAGTCTCTGCACGAGGCCTTGGCTACGTGGTCATGATAGTCTGGCATTATGGATTCCATCATAATGAAAGTGGTTATTGATATTGCATTTGATTATTTGGATAGTAGAATATAAATTTGAATAAGTAAATGGAATTATTTCATTTTATCTTGGCCATATTATTATGAAGATCATGATTAAAATTATTTTGTTTTACTTATACATTTCCTTAATTGTTTACGCTTATCTATGAAAGCTTCTGCTATATTGTTATCTTTACTGAGCATCTAATCTCACCCTTATCAATGTTTTCATTATCCCTGGATGTGATGAAGTAATTTATGAATGACCTACATGGATAGAATGTGGGGATATGAAGACAAGATGTTGTTGTAGTTTTTTTACCTTATGATGTAATGTAATAATTATGAAAATATCTAGTGTTTCCACGACTACTATACTAATCGGTCTTTCGAGACTTGATCTTTTGTGATCTTTCCAATGTTATGTAATAATGCACCGACTTGGGGTAACTGGAGTCAGGGCGTTATAGTTGGTATCAGAGGATGTTTAGTACAAACCATGGAATCTAGATTTAGGTGAACTCTGATTAGAGCACATACACCTAATATAGACTTTGAAGATTATTATAGAAGAACTTCCTAGAATTTTGGTATTTTAGAAATTTTGTGAGTTTTCTGAGCAATACATCCCTATCTGGATTCGATATTATAGAGGCTACTCTGGTACATATTTTCCTAGGGGTAAAACCCGAAAACACCACTTTGAGCTAGACTCGAACGAGAACTGGTGCAAGACAATGGGCCTTGATAAACTCTTGGTTACAACACTCCCGGGGGATATGCTTAGGATAATTCTCAATTTCTTTACAAACCATTATGAAATGGTTATTAGTATATACTTCCTCAAAGAAGTTTTTTCTGATTATGGATTATGTCCATAAATAGTTCAATTTATGTTAAGTGTTTTACAAATATGGAATTATGTGTTTTGATTCATAAAATGGTCTAGTTTATGACATTGTTTAGAAATGGCACCTAGTGGAAGAAATGGAAACCGTATCAATGCACGCACTCCATGTAGGGATTTCCATCCTGCTCAATATAATTATAGTGGTGCTGGTGATGCAACTGGTTCTGATCAGCTAATCACCATACAGGGACAGCTCAGTCAGGTATTGAATAATAACCTTAACCATATAGAGCACCCTGATCCACAGCATGGAGGACCAATGTTAGATCTCTTCATGAGGAAACAACCACCAACATTAAATGGGAGTACAAATCCATTTGTCGCTGAGCAATTGATATGTTCGCTAGAGAAAATATTTCAGGCATTGGGGAGTAGTGAACGGGAAAAAGTTATCATGATAGTTTATGACCTCACTGGAGATGATGATAAATGGTGGTACTTGATTCAAAACACAAAGGATGATGATGAATTATCAAATATGTAATTTAGGGAGTTCAAAGAACTTTTCTTAAAAAATACATTCCTTGTGACCATCGAGCAGATATGGAATGACAATTTCTGAGTCTGAGACAAAAGGAGGATGAGAATGTCGCAAAGTATGAGGCTAACTTTACAAGGTTAGCAAGGTATGTTGGAGATTATATACGTAACCAAATAAGTAATATTGATCATTTATTTTATGGGTTAAAACCATTTATTCATCGATCATTAGTGTCACAATCATTCTCGTCATATGAAGATATTGTCTCATGTGCTATCAAGATAGAAAAATAGTTCTCTAAGTCTTATGACTTTAATGAAAAGAAAGAGAATAAGAGATCTACTGATCACCCTGCAAATGTAAATAATGGAAAGGAGAGAAAAGTTGAATATGCATCTTCCAGAAAATGTGGTAACAATCACCCCGGTAATTGCATGGAGGGAATGGGTGTCTGATATGAGTGTGGTGAAAAGGGTCACCAAACTTATGATTGCAAAAGGAAGAAAGAAGCAACCGATGCTTAGTGATACAACTGCAGGGAGTTGGGACATTATGCAAAAGAATTTCCTAAGCGTCAGGGGAACATACCTCCGAAAAGGTCGAGGGATCCAGGCCAACCTTATGTTATCACTACTTCTGAGGTATAAGCTCTGAAATATGTGGTGGCAGGTAATTTAATGGTTTCATCAACAATAGAAAATTCTTTATTTGATTCTGGATCATCACATTGTTTCATATCTT
Organism: Viscum album; assembly: GCA_963277665.1. Taxonomy (NCBI): domain Eukaryota; kingdom Viridiplantae; phylum Streptophyta; class Magnoliopsida; order Santalales; family Viscaceae; genus Viscum; species Viscum album. The sequence continues at coordinate 71,854,769 of OY728149.1, forward strand.
ACTATTTTTCTATGAAAATTAGATATTTTCAATTTGATTTAACAAGGGAGTTGTCAGTTAAAACTTCTATGTGAAGTATTACTGGAACAATGTTTTGTGAATCAGTACCCATTAGTTCACATAAATGTTCTTTATCTACGGATCTCATTTTCATACATATGATTGAATTTGATATAATCCTTAGTATGGATTGGCTTTCGGACTATGATGTGAATATTTATTATATGAAGAAGGAGGTTACGATTTTTGATGATGATGATAAGGAACACCTTATCTTTAGAGCAGAATCGTCACCACCTAATTCTAATATAGATCCACCCCCAATTGCTCAAATAAATTAAATTATTGGGGAGGAAGAGAATGAAATGATTGTGGGTGAGTAAAGGAGTGTTCAAATAGAGGATGTACATATTTTGAATGAATGTTTGGATGTGTTTATGGAAGATTTGCCTGTACATCATCCAGAACAAGAAGTTGATTTTTCCATTGATTTAATTCTTGGATCAAGGCCTATATCGAAGAATGGTCACTGTAGAATTAGTTTAACTAAAGAAACATCTAGAGGAATTGATTAATAAGGGATTTATTCTCCCTAGTGTTTCTCCATGGGGAGCCCCTGTTTTTTTTGTTAAAAATAAATATGGATCTATGAGGTTATGTACCGACTCAAGGCTATAACAATAAAGAATAGGTATACCCTACCTCGCATTGATGATTTACTTGACCAACAGCAGGGAGATGAATAGTTTTCAATGATTGACATTTGATCTGGATACCATCAGTTGTGTGTGAAGAAGGAAGACATTCCGATGACAGGATTTCGAACCTAGTACGGGCATTACAAGTTTACAGTAATGCCTTTTGGATTGACTAATGCACCATCAGTATTCATGGATCTAATGAATATTGTTTTGAAAGAATATTTTGATCATTTTGTGGTGGTATTTATTGATGATATATGGGTATACTCCAAAAGCTACGAAGATCATGATAATCACTTTCAGATTATCCTGAAGACTCTTAGAAGACATGAATTATATGGGACGATTAGCAAGTGTGAATTTTGGCTTCAGGAGATCTCTTTTCTTGGCCATATTATCTCTAAGGATGGAATCTCTGTGGATCCTTCAAAGACAAGAGAAATCCATGAATGGATAGCACCAACGAGTATAATCTAGGTACACAGTTTTATTGGTTTAGCAAGTTATTATCGATGTTTCGTCCAGAACTTTTCCCGATTGGCTAACCTACTAACAAAGTTCACACGTAAAGGGGTTAAATATGTTTGGAAAAAATAGTGTAAATAATGTTATGATGAACTGAAGAGAGAATTAGTCAACACTCGTATATTTACTCTACCATCGGTGAATGATGAGTTCATTATTTATAGTGATGTATCATTGAAAGGACATGGTTGTGTCCTTATGCAAAATTATAGGGTTATTTCCAATGAATCACGATAGCTAAAAATTCTTGAGAAAAATTACCCTACTTAGGATCTTGAGATAGATTTTATAATCATTTCTTTGAAGATATGGAGACATTAACCTTATAGTGAAAAATGTGAGATTTATATTGATCACAAGAGTTTGAAGTATATTTTCTCACAACAATAACTCAACATGAGGCAAAGGAGATGGCATGAACTACTCAAGGATTATGATTGCACGATACACTACCACCCGGGGAAGGCAAATAAGGTGGAGGATTCTTTGAGAAGAAAAGATCCTGGAGTTTTGAACATGATGAGAATTGAAGGGGATCCTATTTTCATGGATCTAGTGAAGATGGATATGGGAATTATGATGGAAGGTGAAACATTGATACATTTACTAATGGTTTCCAAACCATCTTTACTAGAAATGATAAAGAGTTCTCAAATCAGTGATGAAGAGTTTCAAAAGTAGATTAAAGCTGTGAATGATGGGAGATTGAGAGACTTTTTGAATGAAGATGGAATTTTGAAATTTTAGAAGAGACTTTGTGTTCCCGATATACCTGATCTGATATTGTAATTGTGAGATGATTCTCATAGATCCAATTTATCTATACACCATGGGAGCACCAAAATGTATAGATATTTGAAGGAACAATTTTTGTGGGACAACATGAAGAGGGATATTTCTGATTTTTTGTCAATATGTATGGTTTGTAAACAAGTGATAGTTGGAAGGAAAAAGCCTGTAGGAGTCATGCAACCTCTTCCCATACTGGAGTGGAAATGGTACAATATTACGATGGTCTTTTTCATGGGGCTACCAAAGACTCCTAGATGGAATGGTGCAATATGGGTTACTGTTGATCGTCTCGCTAAGTCAGCACATTTTCTTTCTATATGAGAAGATCTACCACTAAAACGTCTAGTAAGACTATATATTAATGAAGTTGTGAGATATCATGGAGTACCCCTATCGATTGTTTTTATCGTGATCCCCATTTAACATCAAAATTCTAGAAGTTTCTTAAGAAATACCTAGATACTAAACTTCGTTTGAGCACTCCCTACAACCTCCAAACTGATGGACAATCAAACCTTAGAAGACATGTTGAGATCTTTCTCACTTAACTTTCAGGGTATGTTGGATCAATATTTAACTCTGGTAGAATTTTCCTATAACAATAGCTTCCATTTGAGTATTCAGGTGGCACCATATGAAGAGTTATATGGAAAGATATGTCGCACAACAGCCTATTGGTATTACGTTGGTGAAAGAAAAATTGTAGGCCCACTTATTGAAATTTTATAAATTCTATCTTTCAAATTGGACTTCATTTTTAGATTCATAATATTGAAATTATCCTAGGGTGAAATTTTGGTATTTTTCTGAAAACATTCAATTTTTTATGAATATTGAAAAAACACTGAGTTATAGTTTAAAACAAACTTTTTATTTAAATAATTATTTATTTTATTTAAAATTATTTTAGGTAAAAATAGATACGTAATACCTATATATGTTCAATGTAATTCATTGGAGTTAGTTTAAAATAATTTTAGACATATAAAAATTTTATTGAACTTTTCATTGTCTTTTACCCACCTCCTAGGAGAATTTGGAAATTCACATAAACATATTATTAGAAATTCTGTGAGTGGAATTTCTAAATTAAGAGTGACACGGTTAATATCAAAGAGTAAAATGTTGTTCAATGAGATGAAAATATTTATTGGTGAATAGTAATTTTTTACTTTTATTTATCACGGTTAAAAGTAAATAGTGTAATGAAGGGTTAAAATGATATTAATATTACCCTAACACATTTCCTAATTCTATTGGACAAGTGTATATCGACCCAAAACAACCTTTGAATAAAATATTATCATTTAGGTCCTCATGGATTATATTAGGACATTAATTATTATTTAATTTCAAGAAGATTTAAAAGTGTTAAAATCAATGTTCTATAACTAAAACATTTTTAATATATGGTTATACATAAGATAGATTCGAACATATATATTCGTTAGAAAGATAAAAAGATTTAATACATAATGGTATTTTATTTATAATTTTTAGACATTAAGTAAGTTAATTTATTTATGACATAATGGTGATGCAGTAATTACCTAATTAATGAAATATTAAAATAATTGATATTATAAATCTCAAATAAATGTAATTTGAGACTTTTTATGAATTAAAATAATATTATATGTTAATATGTTATATTAGGATTTTTTTATTAATTTTTTTTAATTAATAATCTAGTTATGGAATTATCAAAAACAAAATACCCAATAGTGTCAAATTTGACATTAAAGAGTTTTAAAAAAAATTATTATTAATTTATATTCTATTCCTGAAAATATAAGGTTCGGATAAAGGACTTGTATCATGATAGGTGTATCATTAATGGATGACATGGGGGTCGCTTGGATGTATATAGTAAGTTTATTAACTATGTAATAAACAAATACAAAGTGACATGGTAAATTTCAAACTAATTATCTAAGAGTTAAAACTATAAAATATGGTTAATATAGTGCCCCAAACCTGTCTAAAACATATGGGATGAGTGCACCAATCTTCACCAACACAGGACCCCTCGGCAAGCAGTCCTATGCATAAGCAAGGGCACATAACCGGTGGTGAAGACATACCCTCTCAAGCATCCAAATCCAAGTGACCTGCATCAATGAAGACTTAGTGCACCAATCCTCATCCGGAGCAGTCCAAAAGAATATTGGAAACAATGGCTTACAAAAACCAAACACTCACACGAGCCAACCAAAACCACAAGCTTAAACAACGTCACTAACAAAAATTTTAATATTACCCATCTCTGTTTCCCTAAAAAGCTTCCATGTTAAGGATGATATGATTAATTCTGCGTTTTCCAATAGCTACTTCTCAAAAGATGACACAAGTTGATCCCAAGCCTGGATGTATTCCTCAACATTGATCTTTCCATGATTGAATCCATCTACCAAAATTGAGTCCTGTTTGTCAATCCATGAATATTGATCCTCGGTATGGGGAACCTCAAGAGATCTCCCCATCATCCTAGCAGCCTCCTCCTCAGTAGCATTTAGCAATAGTACATATTAAATCATTCCTTCTTCAGAGCTTAAAATCAATACCAAGGGCTAAAAATCATGTTCCCCCGATCTCAAATGACTCCAAGGATTTATCTCAGTTCTCATGTTGTTCAAATTCTTCACCGAGCAAGTCTTCAAAGGAGGAGGTAGTGAGGAGCAATCCTTCCTCCTCTTCCATCTTCTGGGAACCCTAGTGCTCTTCGAGCTTAGAGCCTCATCAACTGAGTGTCGGTGAATTCTCTCGTTGAGAGCCATCCCATCAGCTCCATCTTCATCACCTGCAATAACGAGCTCAGAACACTCCTCTGAAAGGCCTTCAAATCTGTTTCTCAAGGCAAGTGCACTCGGTTCTCCTTCCTTCCTACCTATGTCTAGAGTATAATCACTGATTTTAGACCCCTGCCTCCCCTTATATTCGCACTGCCTACCCATGCCTTCTCAACCACCAATGCAGCAGTGTGTAACTTTCCATCACCCGGTGTCTTCTCCAGAATTGTATTAATTCCATTCCTCTGGTCTTCTGCCTGCATCGCTCCTGGTTGGTAATCTCCCCCACCATCTTTAGCACCCCGGCTAGAGGGACTGGCCAAATCTCTTTTCAGCCTACTCAACACATCCACCACCAATGGATTGACCTGTTGAGCTGCCACAACCGCATCAAGGGTCTCCACCCCCACTGCGAATCTGCCCTCTACCTCACTACTAATTCGCACCTCATCCACACCTACTGAAAATATTCCCTCTGCCTCACTACCCATTCGCGCCTCCTCCAAACCCACTACAATTATTCCCTCTTCCTCACTACCCGTTCGCACCTCCTCTACTAGTCGAACCTGATCACAAACCAGTGTAGCTTTACCACTGCCAGCAGACCGAGAAGTTTCTTTCCCATCCCTAAGACCACCATCCCTCAAATGAAAGCTAGAGTCCCTACTCTCCAACAGTGAAGGTCTCCGGCAACAGAACTCAGCGGCGTGCCCCAACCACTTACACAATAAACAGAAATTCGTCCATCCTTTGTAGATAACTCTCTGTCTGCACCGGTATTCTTCTGCAGTAGTAATCCAGACGTATTCAAATGGGACCCTAGACACATCCATCTCAATGCATATCCTCGGGCAAACCAGGTGACAGACTGCGGCCGTTCTACTATCCGAACAAAGGTACCGACCGAGGATATTGCCGAGCATACAAATTATCAAGGGGTTTTGAAAAAGCAATGGAAGGTTAGGGAAACTAACCCAAATTGCTGCGGACGTCGAGTCTCGGTTCATGTAGAAATAGAACGACCACCGGAATAAGAAAAAATGATCACCATTGCAACTCCGGTGTGTCATAGAGCAGGCACAGATGCGGTCCTCTTCTAATGCAAACTGGATCATAATATGATTCTTATCGAGAAATCCCACCATTGCCCACTCATGGAGGTCCCAAGCAGCAAAGACGAATCTAGAAAAGGCATCGACCGATGGCCTTCGGTGTTTGATCCTTGCGATTAGGATGAACATCAGAAGCCCATAGGCCTCAGTGAACTCCGAGGTTGAAATCTGGAGATTTGGGCAGCCATCGACGAGTTCTGTCACCTTCGACCCTATCTTAGCTTTTGGAAATTTCAGAAGATTTTCATGGTTGTAGAAGGGATGGAACGGGGATGCCACATTCTTTTAGAAGGATCCCTCCCCCGCAGATGGGGGAGGATCCGTCACGGCCACCGCCGTTTTCACCATAGGAGATGAGAATCCCCCTTCTCACTAATTCACACATTCAAAGCCTTTTTTTCTTGGCCATCCACTACCCAAATAATCTATCAACATACCTAACTTCGACCTAGTGTCCTTATTTTGATCATAAAGGCATCCAAAGGAGCCCTTTTGATCAAATCAAATAGAAGAACCTGATTAAGAGATAATGTTTTCACCACCGTCTTTCAAGTTCTTTTCTTCTTCAACTTCTTAATTCTTTGTTATTGCCATCCTAAAATATTTACACCAGTATCTTATATATATTTTGATGTTATTATAAATATTTTACAACAATATTCAGTATTCTATCCATCCTTCAAATGACTTTTCACCATACGTGCGTACGTACAGCTTACCGTCTCCACGTCGTGGTGTAATTGTTATTCAATAAATTATTATTTGGATGGGTATAATATTGATTTTTAAATCATGTAAATAATAAATATTTAATGATAATGATTCTTTATATATGATATACCATCCAATTATATGTTATTTTAATATCAAAATAATGATATTGTCGCTCGTACGTTCTTACGGACTACCGTCTCCACGAACGTGATAAGATTCATTACCCATCATATCCATTCAAGAATAATTCTCATTTAATGATTAAACATAATTTTTTTAGGAATTGATATCATTCTAGATATGAATAATATACATCATATCCATAACAAACATGGCTTATGTAACAAAACATATTATAGAAAATGTGTAAGTTAACACCAAAAACTACTATAATAGTAAGATATTATTAACAAATCAATGATAAACGATCATATATGATATCATATTAAAGTATATTATTCTTGTATAATTTAATAAAAATTATTTCACCATTATATAGGATGTTGACCTACCCCCAACCAATGAAAAGTACAAGGTAAGGATTTATTTCACAATCTCTTCATTATCTGAGTTTGTTTATATGTAATTATCTACTAGGACCTCGTTATCATCCACATCCATTTTTATTAAAAATGTATTTCAAATCCTTCTTAATATTTTAAAGGCTATGGTATAAAGTCATTAATACCCTTGTTTACTTTTATATGAATTTTATAAAGAAATATTTCTGTTATTTTCCAAACAAGGTCCTTTTTAACCTTTTCGACAGAATTAAGGTAAGAATGTATTTTTAACTTATACGGAGGGTACAACTATTTTCCGCTGTTATAAAATCCTTGAATCTTCCCTTACAAGATTATAATAATATTTTCAAAGAAAATTTTTTATTTTATAATTATGTGACTTTTAAATGATTTAAAAAAAGATATTTCTCTCAAATAGTTTTGATTTCATCTATGTCAACATCCATTGATGGATTTTAAGCTTATTTGAATTTTTTTATCATTATAAAAAACTTCCATATTGTATTTAAGGTTTTTTGATATGTTTGAATGTGGATGTGTTATTTCTATACCATTCATGGTTTATAGAGAATGTATTGACATTTCGTATGGTAGTTTTAATATGAATGATTATGTTGTGTTTAAACCTGGTCATATGAGGAAGGCATTGGACATAATATGTGACGGGTGGAGCCCACTATAGCTCCTCGATGTATCGGTAGGTCTCATGAGACAAACATGTGTCTTGAAATGAGGCCTTGAAAAATTCTTATTTGTAGTCTCAGCACGAGGCCTTGGCTAAGTGGTTATGATAGTCTGACATTATGCATTCCATCATTATGAAAGTTATTTTTGATATTGCATTGATTATTCAACTAGTATAATATCCATGTGAATATGTAAATGGCATTATTTTATTTTATATATTCCATATTATGTTGAAGTTAAAGTTTAAAAGGCTTTTTTTAGTTATACATTTCTTTAAGTGTTTACTCTTATCTATGAAAGCATATGCTATATTGTTATCCTTACTGACTATCTGAGAACACCCCATGCAATGTTTTATTTATCCCAGAATGTGAAGAAGTAATTTATGAAAGTCCTACAGGGATAGTATGAGGGGATATGAAGACAAGATATTGTTGATGTTTTCTTACCTTATGATATAATGTACGACTTATGAATATATCTATTATTTCCAATACTACAATACTAATCGGTCTTTCGAGACATGATATTTTGTGATCATGCCAAAGTTATGTAATAATGCAATGAATCTAGGTAACTGGGGTCGCGGCGTTACACCTATGATACCAACTATTGTGACCCTCCTTTTATTACATTAGTATTACATAATAATATAGATAAAAAAACATAATAGTAATATACCATGATGATCTATAGGATTAGTGTCTTCGGGAAACTATGACCAAACACAAAATTTTCAACCTTAAACAGTAACATTTATTTATTTATTTCTTTCCCATATTATTATTAAAACATGACATGTCCATAGTACATGTAGTCTCCTAAGGATATACATCAAAACATACGTGAGTTAAAATCCCAATAAGAGGATATATATATAAGAACAATATAGCATGGGGTGAGCATAATCATAACATCATCATCAAAATTGTGAGAGGAATCTTTAACAAAAATAATTAATATGCCAATGCATAAAAATGAAACATCATGTCTTAGTGGTAATCTACAATACATAGTTAGGAATAATTATAGCCTCAAATTAACACATCATTTCTCTATTAGTCGCGATATTTATCAATTTTCCTAATGAATTGGAGCTCCCTATAATTCCATGAACACTCGTAAAATTTAGACATTCATATTTTCACTTTATAATTCCGGGAACACCCCTCACATCATAATAATTACGTTATAATGCACGCCACATTAAAAATATGTAACACATGAACAAAACATAACCCATGGAATGAAATGGGGTTCACATAATAAATCATTCTTTCATAATCATTTGGCCCTAAAAAAATAGAGGGAATATAATTTAACACATTGAACTATTAACCATGATTGAAGAGTGAAACAACAATCAAGGAGTAGAAAAAGTGTATTTATTTGAAAGAAGAATTATTTTGGAAAACATTGTTTTTTTCATAAAATATTTTAGATAAAATTTATATCCAAAAAATGTATGATAATGATTAACAACTTATTTTTTAGAGTAACCATACCAATAATGGAGTAAAAGAAGGAGAACCTTAATAAAGAAAGATGGGTTCAAGAATTTACACTTACATTGTATCTAAACGCTTTCTTCAAATTAATGTCTCGTATAGCCAAATTAAATAATTAATCCGCAATTATAGAACATTATGTAAATGAATATGGTTCATTATGGATTTATTAGGTTGTCTTATGGGATTTATATGAGTTTTAAAATATATATCCATTGTTTGGGAATGTAAGTTATTATGGGTTTCATGAACGATTCACTTGTATTCATAAATCGATGTTCATGTAGTACATGGGTAGACATAATGAAATGAAATTAAATGTAATTAACGATATTAAATGATTTTAATTTATATTATAATTAATTATTGTTTTTCATGTGGATGAATCGTTTGTTAAGAATTTAATTATGATCGTTAGGGTTAATTGAGGATTTTTCGACAACAACGAACATGTTTTGTTAAATAATTTAGTAATATGCACATAAGTTAGTTCAAGAACATTAAATAAGACATAATACATATATAAAATTATGTTTCAACTATAAAAATTTTTTCATGACCAAATCAGATGGCGGTAAAGGAAAAAAGAAAACACATCGTTCTTGAAGGTCATAAATTATCACCCCATGAACAACGTTCTGTATTCTAAAATATAATGAAGAGGATAATAGGGTACGACTATATATTATCCCATTAGTATAATAAAATTCTAGTATACATGAGAGAATGGATTTAAAATACCTTGTTGATAAGGATAGTTGGGGATAGATTAAGAAGAGAACTTGAAATTGAAAGGGAATTAGAGGTGGAGAGAGATGAATTACCTCTTGAGTTGTACACTATAGATCTTTTAATGGATCCTTGGATTGATATTTTAATGATACCAAAATCTCGAGGACGTGGGGGGGGGGAAGGGATGATGATTGGGCCAATTTTTGGAAATTTCATTAATCTTGAGAGGTGTGAGGAAATTAGGGTGTGAAAGGTGGTATTTAGCGTTGAGGAGAGAGGGTTTTTCACAATATAATATTCATTAATTTATTATTTCACCACAAGACAAGTAATATTGAGTCTTCCATGACTAATTAATGTAATTATATCATGTGAATATGGAACAATAGTGTTTACACCAGCAGAACATCATACATGACTCTATAATTAGTGTATTTAGCTTATTTTGTAAATTATGCTATTTCACTATTCATAAAAATTCAAATATTTTAGAAAAATCAAAAAAATCACCATAACGATTTTCCATCATATAGAATCCAAATATTATGTCCAATTTTAAAAAAAAATATTATTAATTTAATATTTATATAAAATCATAATTTGATTGAAAAATACAGTTTTTAAAAATAATTATTTACATTTTCCAAAACATAGGTACATCATAAATTTACTTAAATCTCAGATATTCTGTCATAGGTGAATTTAGTATTCATAAGGGTATATTAATATTCATAAGGGTAACATTACTAATCATAATGGAATGTTACTATTCAAAAAAATATGTTTCTTCTGTTAGACCCAAAAACCTTACTGATCGCAACCATGTATCATAGATATTTGAAAATAAAAACATAGAAGTTGAAAAATTATGTTTAGTGACCACATAGTATTTAGTATCATGATTTATAATTTTAATTCAAAATATTATTTTACTATAATGAATAATTATAAGATGAGATTCCCATTGATAACAGATTGTGTCGTTATAGGATACCGTCTTGTTGTCCTAAATAATGATCTATTTGTGATGGGAAGGCTATTGCGTTGCATGTGACATGTCTTTCCATAATGTTGTACTCATCTGACATCACCGTTGATATTTCTATCATTAACTGAATAATAAACATGCATTAAAATCCTATGCATGGGTAAGTACATGAATTCCCCATAGAAAACCCAAAATGCTGAAGGGGGAGCAGTAAAAGTTACAATAGGAATTGAAATACAGTATAGGGAAGATATTTCCAAAGAGAACAGCTCAAGCCAAACCAAGAGGAGAAATAATGTCTTCAAAGTGCAATGGGCTCAATAATGATAGTTTATGATCTATATGGTGTGTATTCTCTACCTATTTCTTGAGCATAGAATTATCCAATCCTGATAAGATAAACACAAAAAGAATGTGTCATTAACTATGTATGTTAGCCTCCCATGGAAGGTGAGTAACCAAATCTCATGGTATGGATATAGTAGAATATATATATATATATATATATCTATGGGGGTGGTTCATTCATATAATCCCAAATGAATGAGAAAGAAGAACTCTATCTCACATCTCATCCAATGAATTATAGTTACAACAGCTCCAAAAGTCCATAAATGATGCCTAACATGCCATGTGTCTACCCGGAAGTAATCGTACAAGCCAACACACACCTCTTCACTATGTTATACAATCTAGGGTGAAATAATTCAATGTAGAGGAACCTTAAACTGGGGAAATAAAAGATATCAACTCTAATATCTGTACAGGATCCAATGCAAAGCTCTATTGGAGGGTACCACAACGTAGTCATCAAGGACTCCAATGCCCATCTCTACTGAAGGGTCAACATGGTAGTTGTCAAGGACTCCACTTCACAACCCTACTAGGGGTTCAACATGGTAATAATACGTGACTCCAATTTCCAAGTCTACTCACGATCCAACTTAGTATTTATCAAAAACTGTAGAGCCCATCTCTACAAAAGGGTTAACATAGTAGTAGAACAAGCACTACACAACCCAGTCCTATGGAAGGGTTAACTCGGTAGTCCCTGAGAACTCCACTTCCCATTTCTACTGTTAGGTAAACATGGAATTTTTCAAGGACTCCAGTACCCTACTCTATCGATGGGATAAATCAATATTCATCGAAGACTCCACTACCCAGCTCTACCAGACGGTCAAATTGATAGTCATCAAGGACTCCATTACCCAATTATTCTAGAGGGTTAGCTCAGTAGTCCCTAGAGAACCTTGTAGATCTCTTCCTTCATGGAGTGATGTGTAACCTTGTATCAGGATCAATGCATCCAACTTCATTTCTTGAAAACCACAACTCTGGGCCCCATCATGTTTTATAAGGTAAAAAACGAAGGATAAAGAAATTTATAAACAAAACAATGAGTATAAATAAATGAAATGAAGAACCTTTATTTTTAAACAAAAGTATGTAAAGGGTACCATGTGTGTTCGAGGACCCACAGATCCTATTTTCCCACTCACCCAAATGATCATGTCTCTTGGCATACATGGATCCTAAGACCTGTAGTTGCACCTGCCATGCAACATGAATACACAGTGTGTCCAAGGAAACTGAGATTGGGTTGTGTCTTTTTTACCATGGTTGGGTACTTTTTCCGTGTCCCATTACCTAAAATATTTCGTGTTGGATCACACGTCATTTATCTCAAGTGATCTATTCATGTCCATGTACTTTGGTGCACATCTATGTTCATATCCATGTGCACCTACATGAAGTCCTGCCAAAGTGACCCATCACCCAACTCATCCACCTAGGAATGATGTAAGAAACATGTATTATGGATACACATTGTGTCATACATACACATACCCAAAACACAAGACTCCACACTCTGGATGAAACACCCCAAGATCTTGTAGTATGTTATTTTTTAATGTAAATCAATAACTTTCACTACACGCAACACCGAGTTTTAGAGCACCATGACTTACCAATCAAGCCGTTCAAAAGCAGTTATGAATAGTATTAACTGTGTTTTGAACGTTATATAATACATAAAATTTTATATTTTATATTATGAGTTTCTTATACATAATGTAAGAACATATACATTTTTTTCAGATAAAAGAAGTATTTAAAAATAAATAAATTTTAAATACTTTTAATGGAGAAGCCTTTTTATATAAAATATTTGATAGTTTTATAAATTCAATTTGACAAAATAAAACACCTCTTTAGAATCATGAAATAATAATTTAGTTTCAATAATTTTTTTTGTGTTTTTTATAACATTCACATTTGGGTGAATAGTGAAAAATAATATATTTTAACTGAAAAAAACATTTAAATAAAATTAAATTATATTCATAAATTATAAATTTTAATGGTTTGGAAGTATAAATAGATTATATTTTTACAATTTAATCCAATGATGGTCATTGTATGTAATTTCACTTTGAAATTGGACATAAACAAGTGCCAAGCTTTTAGTAGTTATTATTTCTTAAAAATACGCATTTTGGTTTTGACAGGAGGAATTAATTTTAAATTAATAAATGAAACTTCTATATTTTGAATTTTTTTAAAATTGGCATCATTATTGAATTCAGAATATCAAAATTATATTATTGTAAATTTTTGGTATTTTTTTGAAAACTTTTAATTTTTGACGAATATTGAAAAACACTGAGTTATAGTTTAAAACCAATTTTTTATTTATTTAATTATTTATTTTATTTAAATTTTATTTATGTAAAAATATATTCGTAGTACCTATATATGTTCAATTTAATTCATTGGAGTTAGTTTATTATAATTTAAGACATATAAAAATTTTATGGAACTTTTCACCGTCTTTTTGCCATCTCCTGGGAGAATGTGGAAATTCACATAAAACTTAATTTTACCAGTTCAGTGAGTGGAATTTCGAAAATATGAGAGAAATGGTTAGTATAAAGTACTAAAATGTGGTTCAATAAGATAAAAATATTTTTTGGTGATTAGTAACAATTTACTTTTATTTACCATGGTTAAAAGTAAATAGGTTAATTAAGGGTAAAAATCTTATTAATATTACCCTAACACATGTCATAATTCTATTGGACAAGGTTATATAGAATAAAAACGATCTTAGGAATAAAATATTATCATTAAGGTCAACATGGATTAGATTAGGACATTTATTATTATTTAATTCAAAGAAGAGATAAAAGAGATAAAATCAATGTTTAATAACTAAAAAATTATTAATATAAGGTTGTACATAAGATAAATTCGATTATAAATATTCATTAGAAAGATAAAAATATTTCCTACATAATGGTATTTTATTTATAATTTTTCGACATTAAATAAATTTATTTATTTATGAAACAATGATGATGCATTAATTACCTTATTAGTGAAATATTTAAATAATTGATATTATAAATACCAAAATAAATATAATTTGGGACTTTTTATGAATTCAACTAATTTTCTAGGAATATATGACACATTACTACTCGTGATATGAATTTTTTTCTAAGTAATAATTCTGTTATAAATTTATCAAAAACAAAATACCAAATAGTTTCAAAATTGACATAAAAGAGTTTATAAAACAAATATTATATTTTTAATTGATATTCTATTACTAAAAATCTACGGTTTGGCCAAATAACTTATATCATGATAGGTGTATCATTAAGGGACCAAATTGGGGTTACTTGGATGTATATATTAAATTTATTAACTATATAATATGAATGTACAAAGTGACATGGTAAGTGTCAAACTATTTAACTAAGAGTTAAATCTAAACGATAAGAGTAAAATAGTTAACCAAACAAGTCTAAAACCTATTTGTTGAGTGGGTTTAGACCCATACCCACCATAAAAATTAAAAAATCTTATTTGGAGCAATTATAAACCGATTATAAATTTATTATAAAATAATACTTTAAGTTTTTCCTTAAGATCTCGTCGTCCCAATTATAAAAGGACACCACTTATATCCAATTACTCACACCACTCAAGCCTATTTTCTCGTCCGATATCTACCCAATTAAGCTCCCTACATCCATATCCTCATCCTAGAAGCCTTAACATAGGTATAAGGCACTTCAAGAGTCATTTTTGTTCAATCCCAGGGGAGTTACCCAAATTAAAGGTAACAATTTCTCTTAGTTTCTTTTCTTTTATTTTACATCTCCAACCCCTAAACTCTTCTTATTATATTATTTTGTAACAAAAACATTATCCAAAATATACTAGGATATTTTTATGAGATGTATTAGAAATATACTTACACAGACATCTATTTAAGGGATGAAGAACATAATTTTTCTATGGATGGAAACCAAACGCCTCATGAAAGGATGATTGTTCAATTATCTCCTACCACATCTCATGGTGTCCATTATGATGGAACTATAATTAAATATGATATTAATGATATTTATTATATATATAATCTTCTTCAATTCCATTTTATTGCATACCATTATTCTTTTCATGTAGTATATATATACGATAATTTCATTTGAGGAAGTGCGGACTACCGCCCCCTGAAAGTGATATGACTCGTTCATACCATACATGGAACGTATAAAGGATGGTATTAATGAACATAAGTAACAAATATAAGATACTATATTATATTGTAATAATAATATACCTATTTATCATTTGGTTTTGATTCCATTTAAAATGAAAAATGAAAACGATGTAGCGTTCGTGCGTACGTACGGACTACCGTCTCCACGAACGGGATGAGATTCATTCCACATAGTATCCATTCAAGTATAATTCTCATTTTATGGTTAAAAATAATTTTTGAGGACTTGATATCATTCTGTATATTAATAAGATACAACCTATCCATAACAAACACAACTTATGTATCAAAACCTTGAAAATTAAACGAATAAATTAACACCCGAAATGACGATAATCTAAAATATTATTAAAAAAGTTATGTTAAAAGATCATATATGATATCATATTAATGTAAATTATTCTTTTATAATTTAATAACAATAATTTAACCATTATATTTGAGGTTCAACTACCCTCAAACAGGGAAAAGTACAACGTAAGGGGTTTTCATCTCACTCTTTATTCCCGTGAGATTCATGCCATATTGCCACTATTAAATTTTGTATGGTGTATGTACTGCCCATTATTGTATTCTTTTCGTAATAAACATTAATTTATGTGTATTTACAAATTCATTGTATGATACCTCATTCATGGGGTGTATGTTTCGTATGTTACCAAATTGGTAAGGTTTAATTTCAAAATCTCTTTATTATCCGAGGTTGTTTATACGTAATTATCGACTGGGACATCATTATCATCCACATCCATGTTTCATAAAAATGTCTTTAAAAACATTTTTACTATTTAATATAAAATGGTTTAAATTCATTTATATCTATATTTGACCTTATAAGTTTTTGAAAGGAATCATTCCGTAGTTTTCCAAACAAGTTACCTTTTAACCTTTTCCATAGAATTAAGGTAAGAATGTATTTTTTGTAACTTATAAGGTGGGTGTGGCTATTTTCTCCCATTATAAAATCTTTGAAGCTTCCCATACAATATTATAATAATATTTTCAACATAAATGTTTTATTTTATAATTATGTGACTTTTAAATGATTTCAAAAAATAGGAATGTCTCTCAAATGTTTTGATTTCATCTATGTCAACATCCGTTGATAAATTTCAAACTTGTTTGAAGTGGATTTTTTATGATAAAAATCAACCAAATTTTATTCAAGGTTTTATAATATGTTTGAATATGGATGAGTCATTTTTATTCCATTAATGGCTTATGATTAATGTTTTGTCATTTTGTATGCTAGTTTTAATACGAATGTTTATCTTATATTTCATCCTCTTCTTAAGATGAATTTGTTAGACTAGTATGTTCCAGTATGGGGTACATTTATAGCAGACCCTCCGGGTTGGTGTCCGTTTATTTGAGGCACTCCGGGTAGGTGTTCGGTTATTAGAGGCACTCCGAGTTGGTATCAGGTTATTCAAGGCACTCAGGGTTGGTGTCCGGTTATTAGAGGCACTCTGAGTTGGAGTCCAGTTACAGAGGCTCTCCGGGATGGGTTACGATTATAGTTATCCCTTAGGTCATAGCACGAGGCCTTAAAACTGAAATTAATGATCGGAATTATGCATTACATCATTCTTAAAGTGGTTTTTGATATTGCATGTGATTATTCAACTAGTATAATATCCATGTAAATAAGTAAATGGAATTATTTCATTTTATTTCTGCCATATTATGCTGAAGTTAAAGTTTAAAAGGATTTTGTTTTAGTTATACATTGCCTTAAATTTTTTTACTTATTTATGAAAGTATTCACTGTATTTTTATCCTTACTGAGAATCTGAGCTCACCCCTTTCTATGTTTTATTTTTCCCAGGATGTGAAGCATTATTTTATGACTGAACTACAGGGATAGTGTAAACGGGATATGAGTGTGGACTATGGAGACTATGTTATGGTAGTTTTTCACTTTATGATATAATGTAACATTTATGAATGTATCTCATGATTCCAAGGATACTAAAATTATATGTCTTTCGAGACAAGATATTTTGTGGTCATTCCAATGTTATGTTATAAAGCATTGACTCTGGGTAATTGGGGTCGTGGCATTGCAGTGGGTATCAGGGGAAGTTTAGTACAAACTATGGAAACTAGATTTAGATATACACTGATTTGATCACAAATACCTAAGATAGACATTTAAGAATAGTATAGAATAACTTCCTAGAATTTTGTTATTGTAGATATTTTGTGAGTTTTCCTAGAAATAAATCCCTGTTTGGATACGAGCAGGTAGAGGCTGCTCTGGCACAGATGTACCAAGGGGTAAAACCCGAAAACATCGCTTTGAGCTAAACTTGAACTGGAAATAGTGCACGAAAACGGGCCTTACTGCACTCTTGGTTACGACACTCCCGGGGGATATTCTTAGGATAATTCTCATTTTCTTTAAAAACCATTATAAAGGGTTTAGGAGTATATACATCCTCAATGAAAACATTTTTATGATTATGGATTATATCCATAAATTGTTTAATTTATGTTAACTGTTTAACAAGATTTGTATTAGGTATTTCTATTCATAATATAATCTAGTGTATGTCATTGTTTAGAAATGGCGCCCAGTAGAAGGAATGTGAACTCCAGTAAAACGCATGATCCAAAGTGTAAGAAGGATCATATCTTTCAGGTTCTTAAGCCAGAATTTTGAAGGGAAATTGCCTCCAACGTATTATCATCATATAAATAAATAACATCATGTGTTGATAAGATATGTAACAAATTATCAGAGTGCTATGGATTTGATGGGAAGACAAAGAAGGAAAGGATGGTAGATAGTAGGATAGGTAAAGTGAAGAAGGCAAAGAAGGATTTTCCCATATGTGATAACTGTGGAAAGATTCACCTTGGTAAATGCTTGAAGGGAATGGTAGTATGTTATAAGTGTGGAGAAAAGGGCACCAAGTTCATGATTGTGAGGGTAAGAAAAATGTTTCAAATGTACAATGCTTCATCTACAAGAAGTGGGGACACTACACAAATCAGTGTTCAAATCATCATAGTATTCCCCCAATGAGGCTTTTGGATAATAATAATGTTATGATACTATAACAGATAAAGAGGAATGACTAGTGTTCTTATGTTGTTATTAACGAATTATTCCATTTGAGTGTTGTATCAATTATGTACTGGTTATATGAATTATGGAGATAAATAAGGATTGTACTACAGTACTATTTCATTGAGGATTTGAGATTATATGGTACTATGAAAAGTGACTCAATGGCAAGTTATGTTTTTTTAAAATACAACGTTTAAGGAAAGGTAATCCTTAATATGGTCTTGATATTGAGGTAGTAATTTTGGAATAATAATTGGTTGATTTCGATAAATTATATTGGATATTCATAACTAAATTGAAACTGATTAATGATTTGTATATTCCATCATTGTTGGGGTTTACAACATTTTTGGATAGAAGGAGTATATCCAGTATTCTATAAAGAATAAGTGATAATTAATGTACTCAATAAGGTTTTATGGTATTTCAGGATGTTTTAGTGTTTTAAAAGAATACATGATGAAGGTGTTCACATGTTATTTTTGGAGAAAATGGATCTTCAATGTGTTTACCTACCATATAAATTTTGGACTGTGTGTTTGGACAAAATTATTTTGGATAAGTCTAGTTTGAGTTTTTTTTGGATTTCCATAAAAAGGACAACCTGAAGGTCGGGCGGCAACCTATCGCGTCTGGCAAGGATGCGAGACTTGAAACCACAACCGAAGGGTGATAAGGATATATCACCCACCACTGACCCATGTGATGTCCTGGATTGAATAATGTAGATTTTTAATGGTTCTTCCAGATTAATTATAAATTAATTTTTTAACCCTATACGAATAGGATAAATAGAATATTATTTTTAAGTTATATTATCTTTTAGAGTGAAATATGAGTTTGTGGTAGAAATTAGTTAGAGTATGAGACTCTACATGCCAAATATATATTTTTATTCTTCTCTTATTCTGTGAAAAAATATTTATTATAATTTAATTAAGGGATATTAAAACAAAAAATGTGTCATCCTAATACCATATGTTTTTTTGAACCGATGGTATTTTAAATCATCATAGACTGATGAATTTAAGGCCCTCAATTTTTCAATTGTTTCTGATTGTTGACCTCAATCACTACATATAAATATTAACATTTTCCTCCAATTATATGTCTCTAATTGCTAGAAATGTTCTCCTAATCATGATCATAATTTAGTGGTGACCCTTTCTTTCCCCTTTTCCTCATATTAAGACTAAATTTTACTAACCCAATATCCGATGTGGGATTTCCCAAAGGTATTTTCTATTATCAACCTTTTATTTTCAAAAAATAATTTCAAATTGAGTGGACGCAATTAATTGAAGGATGGAAGAATGTAACACCCCAAGATTTCATAGTATATTATTTCTTCAAAGTAATTCAACAACTTTCACTACACGCAACACCGAGTTCTAGCGCACCATGACCTACCAAACAAGACGTTCAAAAGTAGTTATGAATAGTATTAACTTAATTTTGAACTTTATATAATCCATATCATTTTAGAATCCATATTATGAGATTATTAGACATAATTTAAGAACGAATGCATTTTTTTCAGATCAAAGAAGTATTTTTCAAAAATTACAATGTTACCGCCTTTTAATGGCGAAGCCCTTTTAAATAAAATATTTGGAAATTTTATATATTAAATTTGACAAAATAAACTTCTTATTTAGAATAGAAACATAATAATTTAGTTTTAATAATTTTTTGGTTTTTTTCTGATAACTTTCATATTTGGATGAATTGTGAAAAATACTATATTTCAACTGAAAACAACTTATTAAATCAAAATAATTTACATTGATAAATTTGAAATTTTAATGATTTGGAAGTATAAATAGATTCTATTTTTACCATTTAATCCAATGATGGTCATTGTAAGTAATTTCTCTTTGAAATTAGACATAAACAAGTGTCCAACTTTTGGTAGTTATTCTTTCTTAAAAATACGCCTTTTGGTTTTGACAGCAGGAATTAAATTTAAATTAATAAATGCGACCTCTATGATTTTAATTGGGTAAAATAGATGTTATTATTGAATTTTTAATATAAAAATTATCATAGGGAAATTTTTTGTTATTTATATTAAAACTTTAAATTTTTGATTAATAGTGAAAACACTAAGTTATAGTTTAAAACGAATTTTTATTTAAATAATTATTTATTTTATTTAAATTTAAATTATGTAAAGATATATACATGATACCTATATAATTTCAATGTAATTCATTGGAGTCATTTTATACTAGTTTTAGACATATAAAAAGTTTATGTAACTTTTCATCGTCATTTACCCATCTCCTAGGAGACTTTAGAAATTCACATAAAATATAATTTTACCTCTTCTGTGAGTGGAATTTCAAAAATCTAAGAGCCAACATTAATATCAAGGACAAAAATGTCATTCAATATGATAAAAATAATTTTTGGTGAATAGTAACTTTTTACTTTTATTTACCACGGTTAAAAGTAAATAGGGTAATTAAGGGTAATAATGATATTAATATTACCCTAACACATGTCCTAATTCTATATGTAAATTTTATCTCGACCAGAAACAATCCTAGGAATAAAATATGATCATTTAGGTCAACTTGGATTAGATTAGGACATTTATTATTATTTAATTCAATGAAGAGTTAAAAGAGTTAAAATCAAAGTTTAATAACTAAAACATTCTTAATATAGGGTTATACAACAGATAAATTCGATTATAAATATTAATTAGAAAGATAAAAATATTTACTACATAATTTTATTTTATTTTTAATTTTTATACACTAAATAAATAAATTTATTTATGACACAATGATGATACAATAATTATCTTATTAGTGATATATTAAAATAACTGATATTATAAAAACTAAAATAAATATAATTTGAGACTTTTTATGAATTAAACTAATTTTCTAGGTTAATATGACATATTAATACTTGTTATATGAATTTATATTGAATTAATAATGGTGTTACGAATTTATCAAAAACAAAATACCAAATAGTGTCAAAATTGACATAAAAGAGTTTTTAAAACAAATATTATATTATTAATTGAAATTCTATTCCTAAAAACCTATAGTTCGTCAAAGGACTTATATAATCATATTTTTATCATTAATAGACAACTTTGGGGTCTCATGGATGTATATAGTATGTTTATAAACTATATAATAGAAAAATACAATGTGACATGGTAAGTGTCAAACTATTTAACTAAGAGTTAAATTTAAATGATAAGGCTAAAATATTGACCCAAACATGTATAAAACCTATTGTATGAATGGTTTTAGACCAATACCCACCTTATAAATTAATTAATCCAGTTTGGAGGCATTATAAACCAATTATGAATTTATTATAAAATAATGCATTAAGTTTTTCCTAAAGAGCCCCTCCTCCCCCTTATAAAAGGACACCACTTCTAACCAATTCCTCACACCTCTCAAGCATTTTGGCTAGACCAAATTCTGCCCCATTAAGCTCCCCACATCCCTCTCATCCTACTATAAACCTTAACTTGGGAATAAGGCACTTTTAGAGTCTTTTTTGGTTCAAACCAAATGGAGTTACCCAAATTAAAGGTAACAATTTCTCTTAGCTTCTTTTCATTTTTTTTACTTTTCCGATAAGAAAAATATTCTTATTATTTTCTTTTTTAACAATACTAGTATCTTAAAAATACTAGGATATTTTTATGAGAAGTATTTGAACTACACTTACAGACACCTCAATTTAATGGGTGAAGAACATAATGTTTTTTTGGATGGAAACCAAACGCCTCATGAAACGATGATTGTTCAATTATCTCCTACCACCTCTCATGATGGCCATTATGATGGAACTATAATTAAATATGATATTAATGATATTTATTTTATATATAAGCTTATATTATTCAATTTTATAGCATTAAAATATTCATTTCAGGTTATATATATATACGATAATTTCATTTGAGGAAGTGCGGACTATCGCCCCCTCAAAGTGATATGACTCGTCCATTACATATATGGAACGTATAAATGATGGTATTAATGAAATCAAGTAACACATATAAGATATTATATTATACTAGAATAATAATATACCTATTTATCATTTGGTTTTGATTCCTTTTAAAATGAAAAATGAAATGGAAGTAGTGTTCGTGCGTACGTACGGACTACCGTCTCCACGAACCCAATGAGATTCATTCCCCATCGTATCCATTCAAGTATAATTCTTATTTGATGATTAAAAATAATTTTTAAGGACTTGATATCGTTCTGGATATGAATAAGATACAACCTATCCATAACAAACACGACTTATGTAACAAAACATATAAAATAAAATGAGTAAGTTAATACCCGAAATGACAATAAGACTAAGATATTATTAACAATGCAATGTTAAAAGATCATATATGATATCATATTAATGTATACTATTCTTTTATAATATAATAAAAATAATTTAACCATTATACATGCGGTTAAAATACCCTCAACCAAGGAAAAGTACAAGGTAATGGGTTTTCATCTCACACCTTATTCCTATGAGATTCATGCCATATTGCCACTATTACCTTTTGTGTAGTTTATGTACGGCCCATAATTGTATTATTTCTTAACACACTTTAATTTATGTGTATTTACAAATTCATTGTATGATACCTATTTCATGGGGTGTATGTTTTGTATGTTACCAAATTGGTAAGGGTTAATTTCACAATCCCTTTACTATCCCAGGTTGTTTATTCGTAATTATCTACATGGACATCTTTATCATCCACATTCATGTTTAATAAAAATGACTTTCAATTTTTTTACTATTTAATAGACAATGGATTAAATTCATTTATATCATTATTTGACCTTATACGTTTTTGAAAAGAATCTTTCCATCATTTTCCAAACAAGATACTTTTTAACGCTTTCCATAGAATTAAGGTAAGAATGTCTTTTTTTAACTTATATGGAGGTTGGAGCTATTTTCCTCCATTATAAAATCTTTGACACTTCCCTTACAAGTTTATAAGATTATTTTCAATGTAAATGTTTTCTTTTATAATTATGTGAATTTTACATGATTTAAAAGACATATTTCTCTCAAATAGTTTTGATTTCATATATTTCAACATGTGTTGAAAAGTTTTACACTTGTTTGGAGTTGATTTTTTATGATAAAAATCTTCCATATTGTATTTATGGTTTCGTGATATATTTAACTTTGGATGATTCATTTTTATGCCATTAATGGATTATGATTAATGTTTTGTATTTTTTTAAGCTAGTTTTAATACGAATGTTTATGTTATATTTCATCCTCTTCTTAAGATGAATTTTTTGGACTACTATGTTCCGGGTTGGGGTCTGGTTATAGCGGACCCTCAGCATTGGTGTTCAGTTATTAGAGGCACTCCGGGTTGGTGTCTGGTTATTATAGGCACTCTGGGTTGGTGTTCAGTTATTATAGGCACTCCGGTTTGGTGTCTGGTTAATAGAGGAGCTCCGGGTTAGAGTCCGGTTACAGAGGCACTCCGGGATGGGTTCTGGTTACAGTTATCCCTTAGGTCTTGGCACGAGGCCTTGACACAGAAATTAATGTTCGGCATTATCAATTCCATTGATATAAAATTTGTTATTGATATTTCATCTGATTATTTGACTTGCAGAATATCCATGTAAAAAAGTAAATCTTATTATTTCATTTTATTTTTGCCATATTTTGCTGATGTTCATGTGTAAAAGGATTTTGTTTTAGTTATACATTGCCTTAAATGTTTAGGCTTATTTATGAATATTTCTACTATATTGTTATCCTTACTGAGCATCTGAGCTCACCCCATTCTTTGTTTTATTTTTCCCAGGATGTGAAGAATTATTTTATGACTGACCTTTAGGGATAGTATGTAGGGTATATGAGTGTTGACTATGGAGACTATGTTATGGTAGTTTTCACTTTATGATGTAATGTAACATTTATGAATATATCTAGTGACTCCAAGGATACTAAACTAATCAGTATTTCGAGACTTGATCTTTTGTGATCATGCCAATGTTATGTAATAATGCACCGAATCTGGGTAATTGGGGTCTGGGCATTACACAGGTTCCTATATATCGAGTGTTCATCCATGCACATGGTGTGTAGTCATTTATTTAACAGTTTCTCTAATTTAATTTCTAAGTGATGATACTAGACAGATCTCTCAATTCCATTCAACATTTTCCAGAAGTTGGATTTAGGTTATGCTTGTGGTGGTCTCTTTATTTATCTCAAATTAAAATGATAGATATGACTATGATCCATTGATATCCAGTCATCAAAATTATCATATTTTTCTCAAAATGAACCCATATTTGTTCTTGTTCCATCATCCTTCCATTTTCTCATGAAAATATTTTTATTTTGGGGGTCTGACTACTCTCAGTAATGACCAGTAATTTAAAACATAGAATGTGTGGTCCAAAAAGTTATAAACATGAAGAAAATGATGAAAAAACACAAGAACAAGTGTTTAAACGATCATTTCAAATAATTATTGGTTAATGATCATGAATAGGAATTCGTTGTTTGGTAGAATTTAATAATTCACAAAATATTTCAATACACAGGCACATGTGTAGTCTATAATTGGAAGAGATCTATATAATAGATCATACTTTTCAATTATTTTAAAAAAAGGTAGTAAAACTAATATTTATGAGTCATACCTATACATTTGATCATTTATTAACGATAAACATGAACAGAGATGATCTATTGATGTCATTGTGTTTTTCGTGTTTGGATAAGCATGGATCTGGGGTTTCATCGTTGTCTAAGGTGATTCACCAATGAAGTAGGAAAGATAAGATCTCATTATAAACAAGGATTATGAGGATATACATAGGATTATATTCAATGAATTGTATATATTATAATTTTGTTTTGGTATAAAATTAATGAATTAATTAATTCAATATTTAATAAATTTACCAGTCACACCGCCAATGAACAAAGAGTTTGAACACATCCACACTAACCCATTTTATGTCCCATACAGGGTAAAATCTACAAAAAAATCTATGATGTACACATATTTTTGATATGATATTCATATTAATATTTATCCCATTTAATTTAGAAATAATCATGTTCACATGAAAAAATATATTTAATATTTTATAAATTTAATTATATGAAAAACAAGATGAGTAATAAAACTTCATCTCAACACCTGGCTCTAGATATTTTTATAGTAATATTAAAAAATAAAGGAAAAACCTGGTCACAACATAGATTCAGTAAAATAACAGGCTTGGATTTCTCCTCATGCACTAACCAGTGCATAGATCTGGTATTCCCAATTTCTAGAGATGAATTTACATGGAACATGTACACAATTGTTGGATGACAAGAAATTTTTCCAGAAATATAATTTATATATACAAATTACATGAGTTGTTAAAATATATTCATCGCTTTCACCCTCTCTAGGAACCATTCATAACATAACCCCTTTTGTGGTGATCTCCAGAGATATTACACTATCATAACCTCTCTGGTTTTTTTAATAATGGATGGATTTTAATTATTGGATGAATGGGTATTAATTTTGAGGATATTAAAATTAAATATATTTTAATCCCACATCAAATAATCATTGAGATGTAAAATAATACCAAATAACTTCTAATGTAATTGAGATGTAAATTCTTCTCTAAACAAGATATTTCCATCAAGGATATTGAAGAAACATTAGGACACGACCAAATCATGATCCAACACAATAATTATCCCTTAAGAGAGGAAATAAATTCTCATTATAAGATGGATAATCTATTATATATTCAGAAATTTATAAATTAAAACCAACAAATTGTAAAATTTTTAATGGATTTAGATAAGAACATGAAGTTATTCCATAGATTACATAATGTGATGATTATAATATTAAGTAATAATTCCATCAATATTGATAGATTCATGTACACCTCAAGAGATAGAATCCCCAAGTGAGTGGTGGAATATTTCTCGTGGAAATATTGTAATGATGGAATTGAAAACACACAAAAAATTATTCAAAACATAGTCCCCTGCATAGTGAAACATCAAAATTCTGATATCAACATTGATCCATCAAAAGAATAAGTCAATGATTATCTCTTTACTGTTGATGTGGATTGTGTAGCTAGTTAGGATTGTATCACCATAAAATTCTTTATGTTCTACAAGGATATTTATCTATATGATATGAACAATTCCTGGAGGGAATTATTAATTCATTATTTGATGTCTTATAGGATCATGTCCCATATTATTTCTATGATTATCATGAAATGAAGTGAAACTGGAATCAAAGACCATAGGATAGTCGCACTGAAGAAAATTATACCCAGAAATATTAATAAAACCCACATGAGAATGATGGGGGAATATTTACAGACCACAACACCCCAAAAAAGTTTGGACTTATAACTAGTTGGGGAATTCATAACTTCTTCTCAATGTCATTATGAAGTGTTAATTTTTTGTAGTTTAAAAAAGAGAATTTTCATTATGGAATGATATTTAAAATGAGGTTGATATATTGAGGTGGAGCTTCCAATTATATATCCTAATGATATATTGGATTTCATATTCTTTTATAATATTTATTATCACCATAATCAACTATTTATTGTTTTACATACTCATGAATGGGTCACCCAGGGGTATCATCCAATGCACTAGATGTGTAATATATGGAGATTCAATCTTTGGGATATTGATTGAAATTGATAATGATTTCAAGAGTGTATGTATTAATGAACATGAATATATTCTAATTTATAAGAGAGTTGAAGCTATAATGAGTTATTTCAATCCATTAAACATCTTGATTGTTGATGATATTATCCTATCTGGTCAGTCATAAAAGGAAACTATATCCGTGATCAAGAATATTTTTGAAAGAATGAGGAAGTGTAAGGAAAAATCATCAGTTGGAGAATAACCTTTTCTGTGTTTAGTTACAGAATAACATTTTTTAGGACTACCTGGATCACTACAAGGCCTTGGGTGAAGAAAATGTCCCAAAAGTTAAATTATATTTTTGTTGATTTATTTTTGGGAAAGGTTTGTATTCAATATTTTTGGAATATGCTCTCTAGAGTTATCATCCAACTAGATATATATAAAATGAATTACATTTCTCATGTGTGGAGGGTGTGGCTAGTAACATTGGTGATCTCATATTAATTTTTCTTTCACATATATTGATAGGATTCCATGATGTCTCTTTAATGAACATCAAGGTATGATAATGAACGTTATATATATCTGGTTAGTTCATAAAAGATGTAGATAAATATTAAATAGAAAAAATTCATCAATCTAATTGAAATCGGAGGATTTGGAAATAAAGACTAAATGATTTTCCATTAATGTAATATTGGGAACCTCACATGAAACCATAAAACTTATAAGGACTATATTTCAATGTTATTATCAAACACGTTCAAAATTATGATGTTGGATGGACACCCACACTACCTAGCATCATGTATTCAGACTTTAATAAAGAATTGTTTCAATTAAATTTTATAAAACACAATATTCTTTCTAAGACGTTATACGATCCTCAAATATTGGTGCATGTTATGGATATAATTCCCACTCAATGAAGAAATCATTTTTCTTCTAGATTGGTCAAAAATTTCAGTAGTTGATCTTATTATTCATGAAAACAACCCATATGGTATTGTACCTCTAAAAACTAGATTGGATATTCATAAATTTAAATTCATCGACAGGGATGATATGACATGGATACACAATTTAAATTGAATTTTTAATGCTAAATATTACAACATGATTGATTGTGAAGGTTCCATTACACGACCTACATAGCCTCTAATATTCAAGGTTCATTTTATATGAACATTAATTTTTTAACTTCTTTGGAGGATCATCAAAAATAGATTTCACAAACCTGAACTATACTATTATTGATATTTGGAATGTACTTGGTTTCGTCATCCAATCAGTTCTTGAGGACTAATGAAACTACACGTCATCTTTTTAGGGGATATGTATTTTCCAAGGATTATTAGATATATGTTGGAAACATTTTTTGAATCCATTTATTTACTATCATATAGAATGCATAGTTCATGGTGTGTCACAGATCAACTGGTAAGAGTGATTAGATATGCAACACTGTATTGAAATATATAGATTAAATCTTTGCTTCTATTTTTCATGAAAAAAATACATTGCTATTTTAAAATATTATCCTATCTATGATAGCTGCTAGACTTGAAATAAGAATGGTAATTCATGTTACTTAAAAATATCAAATTGGGGATCTGAACAACAACATTTAGGAGATAAACATTCTGAGAATGATGGGTGTCTCTTGATGACCAAGGAAATCCCTTATTATTTTTTTAATCTAATATATTCCACCTAACAACTTGTGGATCAAAGTAAACATTAATTCTCTAACCTCAAAAATAAGATGGCCCCAAATATAGGAATGTGTCTTTCACAATAACTATGAAATTGAAAAAGGATTCATTCATATTTATATTGGTATTGGAATTACTGATGTATCTGAATTGTGGGGCATGATACATGATATAAAACATGAAATAATGAATAATTGGATATCTTTGTGGATGGTATATTATTCTAAAATTATAGTTATTAATTTGAATGGAAGAACCAAGGATGTTCCTTATAAGATCATACCTAATTGGATTGAATTCACGATTCATTTCAAGAATCATAATTTGAGTGTATCACATGTATATTTGGAATCTGATCAAGTGGTGTATGCTTTGTTAAACAGAGAAATTACAGAAATGAGAATGAGGTAGTATTTCAGAATCCCAAAGTATTATGCACCAATGGTCGATCTAGATTTTCTAGGAGATAATCACTCCTTTCTTTGAAAAACCCCCTGTAACACTTGATCTTACTTCTATATATTATTTAATGTATGTTGGGATAGGAATTTCCTTGATCATGAACCTTCTTGGTAATGATAATTCATAATATTTTAATAAAAGTATGAAAACCTTATTATCATTCATTTTAAATAGAAATTATAAAATGTTGATTACTAAAACTCATGTTATAATAAAAATAAAATATTTTAATAAAACTAGTTCCCAGGAAAAATAATGGGAGGCCATTTTTAAGAGTAAAAAATATAATGTAAATACATATAATCAAACAAAACAGAACTACATGAATGTTCTTGGAAAAAACCATTTTTAATTAATGTATAAATAATTACCTTATATGTAATAACAAAATTTCATGACCCCTCCCACCAAATATATCGTAATGAGGTGATAGAGATAATTCCCGCATAAGCCCCCCTCTAGTTGGTCAAGATCTAGAAACTAGAGTTGATGGTATAATAATATTTTGAAATGTGAGGCATTACCCTAAATGATAATGTATGATCCTAAGATAAGTCAAATAAAACACATAAAAATCCATGGAATAATATAAAAAAATGAAAAACCATATAAAAAATATGTTTCTAAATAAATCTGAAAAATATTAAATTCCTCGATGTAGATACCCAAAAGAAATTATAAATAAGTAATATAGACATTATCAATGGTCTATCCTAGTTATATCTAGCACGGTCGACATAATCATATGGGATACCTAGAATACATATTATATACATACGGTGAGTAGAGAAGAATACTTAGTAGAATAATCCAATGTATCTCAAGCATGTGTGAATGAATCATATTAGTGCACCAACTAGAAAATATAAGATCCAAAAACAGCTGAATAGGTAACCAGTAAATCCCAACCACACTATGGAATTCTCACCAAATTACACAAGCCATTTAATATAAAATAAATGGATCACATCGATAAAGGGTACCTCTCACTCCAATTCCCACTGTTATTCCTCTCTCACACCCGATCCATGTACTTACTAATTCTTACATAAAATCCAAATATAACACCATCTGGAAAGGTTAGTCATAACACATCTAACCTAATAAAACATGGGATCACCTCTCCATAGGCAAGGCCATATCACATCTCACCTAAGGAAATTAGGCCAAACAAATATCAAAACCCAAAACAAGAGAAGTAGGTTGTCATTAACCTAATGTAATGAAACCTAATATGATAATCCTAAAATGTATGATCCCTACTATATTCAACCTCATCCCATACCATAACACCAACATACATTAGGGTAATGTCAAATCACATCCAAAGACACCTAGACTCACCTCCCAACAAGTACAACCACATCACATCTCTGCTGAAGATAGTTGGGATATAAAAACAAATATCTAGTTAATTATAAGTCCTATAATAATAACAACTTGTGAAATACACCCATCACCTAGGTGAGAAGGATATAAATAGTGGGTACCTAGACCTCTATCCTACTCATCGGGTGTGTGAAAAAACAACCCCGCATGACTATGCTGGTGTCGACAAATAGTGTTTGTCATGGTTGTGGTGAATATATATATATATCACAATGACTATGAAAGTATATACATTTAACCACACATAATAACATCCAATGAGATCACATTAAAATAGTATCCAACTTACGGAATTGTCACAATTTCTTCCATATCATAGTGAAAAAACCACAAAAGTCACAAGAAACATTTAATATTGGAAACTGATTCCCATTATCTTTAAATATTGTTTCAATATTTATCATATTCTAAATTTATCCATATATCAAATAAATTATCTATTAGTTACCCACTTCTATCTGATTAACCAAATTGGACCCAAACGATTTCAATAATTATAACACAATTAATTACTCTACAATTATCCATCTATCTAGTACAATGAAACCAGACATTAAAAGTAGTTCTTCATTCCCAAAGAAACAACACATCACCACCCCAAAAGAAATACCAAACTAACATTACATCACCACCCAAAAAATAAATCAAAACACATACTACCTTGCTATAATAAAAGAACATATACCACCCTGCTACACCAAAATAAAGTCCAAATAACCACCATATGGAGGCCCTAAAATAAAATTCAAGAAACCATCACCCCAGAACCGTAGAATAAAAAAACCACATCCAAACTACCCCAAAATCATTTCCAAACATCCCAAAATTTGTAACCTGAAAATAAAGAAAAAATAACTAACACCCAACCGCCACAAGAACTTGTAAAAATAATGGCCACCATGCCTCCCTAAAAGCACAAAAAACCCACCACCTCCCCAACTCCAAATCATGACCACATATCACCTATCATATCTACATAATATTATAACACACATAACCTCCCCAAATGCATGACCGAATATCACAACACATCAATGATAATTTAATGATTTAACAAAGAGGCATTTATCGCATATAACTATATTTTAGGGGTGTTGTCTAACATTACATTGTCATAGGGAAGCCATTTAACTAAAAAATATCTGGTTACAATTTTTCCATATTAGAGTTATATATCAACAATATAAAATCATTTTAGACAAAAAATATGTCATAAAACAAAAAAAATCCCCCAAATGTGACAATTTTATATTCGGATTCAAGCTCTTACAATCCATCATATCATAATAATGTAAAATATGTCAATGTTTTCAATCAATCCATTGACCCCCTTAAATTTCAATTTATTATTTATTTTGTATTGAATAACCCAAAAAACCATATCACAGAGATGAACAAGAGTAAACTACTCATAGAAAACACACAATTAAGATAATTGAAGGATTCCATACCTCAATGAATATGTTTAGACTCGATAAACACTATAGGGAGAAGATTAAATGTCTTCAAACCATGACTGCACATGGTAAACCATTGATCAAGCTTAACCATTCCCAATTTTCATTAACCTGTAAGAAAATCACATCCCAAACCAAATATAAATCACCTTAGAGAATCCCCAAGAGAATAATTACACAAAACCATGGGGATAGAAAAAGAATTAAACACATGTTTCTAATGGTGATGAGAGCTATTAGGAAGATGGAGGACATACCATCCTCTCATTGCACATTTGGAAATACAAAATGAGAAAGAAAGAGATTAAGTCGAATGAATAGATATATAAAGAGGAAATAACATTAAACATTTTATCCCACCTCTTTCGCATTGCTTAACCATTATTTGGAATTTTATCCTCTGGATTTCAAAAATTACGAAATTCATCTAATAAATGTGTTTTCCCCATCATTATTTATTAATTTTCATGAATCAAATATACATGATGTGTACTTCATATCAAAGATTCCCCCTTATAGAATTTATGAGTCATGAAATAACTATTTGTACAATAATGTGAAATAGTCTTTAAAATCATGTAAACTATACGTATTGGGTAATCCTTACAGAAGCTCTAGTGCACCCCCATCTTCCATCTAAAAATATTTGAACATCCTTAATCCTTCTCTAAAACACCACCTACAGAATAATTAGAAATATAATAGACCAAGGATGCTTGATTCATTACACCAGATATCTATAAAATGATTCCCACCCTATATTATCGAAAATAAATCCCAAAATAAAAGGGGTCCAAATAACCACTCAATGAGATACCTCTCAACGGTCTCGACATACCTCAAATTGCAACCAAGTACAAAGATTCAAGAACAAATGAAAAAAACCACTCAAACAACCTCATCACCACACATCTACAATCGTCCTCCTCTCACATGAGTACACCACCCCACAACCATCTCAACATCCACATATCCTTAACCAACACCCACCATAATTAACTATCTTCACATCCTCATACACTCAATTCACCGAATTTTGTCATCCATGTCATGAAACTATCTACTCTTAGTGGAACATAAACCCAAACAATTGTATAATGATAACATGGTATAAGGTTTCTCTATTAGGAATATGTTCCTCCCCATTATATATGTTGGAACGTTATCACACACCACAAAACCTACATCACATAGATGGAAAAAAACATATATTATAAAACATATATATTACTTCATCCCAACAAAATGAAAAAACAATGAATGAAAAACAAAAATAAACTCGATGTTAACATATATCCAGCTATCACTACCAATTACACTCTTCAAGGACACCATGACTCTATAACAATTTAACCAATGGAATGGTATGTACATGAATCATCTTCTCTTATTGTTCTATGTACAATACTATCAACTCCATGAATGTCAGGTTTTCCTCGATATCAGAATCAACCTTGTCAATGTAATGTGAGTAGTCATGAATATGTAAAAAATGATGAGAAATTTGTAATATTTTTTGGACCCTCTCTAACTAATGTGGATATTCCAACTGATATTTCACCCCTCAAATTCTCCACAAAAAATTATATGGCCTAACAAAATTGTGAGAAAGAATACTCCCACTATCGAAGCAATACATCCCATGTCATGGGGAAACATTCAATAACCCATGGTCCCTAACCTCAAAATCCAAAAGAATCCACCTATGATTTTCATAAGACATCAACTTGTATTATAATACTTTCATCTCTACAGGAAAAAATTGAACCTTCTCATTCATGGGCTACACTACATCGAGTCGAAGAATTATTTCTTCCCCAAACTCCATAAAAATTAATTTAGAGTGAAACATTATCTGATACAAAACCTCAAATGAATATATTCTAATAGATATGTGATAGATATTATTATATTAAAATTAAATTAGTGGATGGTTTCATACCCTATATCTACATTTCATCATTAAACACGCCCACAACATGTTATCTAATGTTAGGATTGTCCTCACTTTTTGTATATATTTCTATGGTGGAAAGGGGGGACACTCAAGGAACTCAAAATTCAGCCAGCGGAGGGAGTGGAAGGCTTGAAAGCTTTGGTCTATGAATATAAAAAGTAATAGAATGACTAACCTAAGTAATGATATCAACAAGAGGAGACAAAAATACATAAAGAGGAGGTGACATTGGCGGTAAATCCTGGTCCGGGGTGTGAGGTAGAAACTTATATTGTTGGTGCAAGGGGTTTAGAGGTGCATGAAAGGTATCTAGTTTCAACTGATAAGGTAGAAACAAGAGGGATTCATGGGGAGATGGAAGGAGATGCTGTGATTAGGAAAGATCCACATGATTTTTAGTTACAATCTGAGGAAGAAATTGTAGAGAAGGTGGTACCCATACGTGCTTCTATTGTGGTTGCGGAAAGGATGAAAAACTTATTTATTCAAGAATACATTAACAATGAGAAAAGATAGTGGATTGAGAAACAAAACCTAATTATAGTCAGAGGATTCAACAACAAGAAAATAGTTAATGAGGAGTTCTTGAGATCATGGAGCAAGCTGGATTCTTATTTCGTGGAAATTATCTAGGACGGTCCCAGAAAAAAGTGTGAACTCATTCTTGGAAATTGTTTAAGGATGTTAAGTCAAATGGTTTCAATATGGTATTTAATAATTTTGTTCTGTGTTATAGTGTCTAATGGCTAGGTTGTACTATATGGTTGTATACACTTTCTACACAAAAGTGTCTTTAATAAAAATATATTTCGATGATACCCACTGGTGAGATCTAATACACATGAAGAACTCACTTACACATAATTACCAGAACAAAAAACCTCTTATGAAGTAACACAATGTTCCGAAAATCCATTGACCATCTCTCTATGGCATCACAATATCCAAAAAGATAGTACACCACATTTTCCTCTAATTCACTCCACCGAGACACCTCCATCTACGACATCATAGTAGATGACATCGTCCTTTCTAACCAACATTATCTACCATCATCCACCATTTCATCTATGTGTGTGCCTAACTAATCAAACAATAATAACGAATAATCCCCAGACACCCTAACTACATAATTCCTAGACATCATACTCATTGAATTGGCAACAAAATTCATTTTTTTTATTTGAAGAAGAACTCAATGTCACATTCTATATAAAACATCACCCACCTCCACTACTACAAACATATGTCACATAGATAAAATATATTAACCATGCTCTTGGAACCTATGAGTCCATAAAGTACTCCTCAATGAAGTCATACCAACATTACATCCTCTAAAACACAAAATATGTTAGATCTAGATCATGTGTGGAATAGTTAAACTCATGGGGATGACACATCCAATATCTATTAGATTTCACTAAATTGTTTTCATCAACGTACATCCTAATAAGACATGGGAAGAAACAAAAAAACCTCACAAATCATATCTACCTTAGTATATGGGTGAACTAGAGCACTAACCAATTCTCCTTTCATGAAATAGAACACTTCTTGAAACTAATCAGTGCTCATGAAATCACAGCACTACTCGGTTAACAATATCAATGATGAATAAACAAACAATAAGTAAAGAATTAAACTTCTATAATAGCCAACCAGAATAAGAAAAGTGGGTACCTTTTCCAAATTAGTGGGTTTCTCACTAGTATCCTCTACCTAGAAATTCATCAAGCCAAAGGTCAAACCCTACTGAGACACAAAATCACTAAGGAAATAAACCTCTCAAATATAAAATATTCACTTGGATGAATTTCCATATATCAGGTGTAATCAATGAAAATTAATGATATATATTAGATGATCGGCATGATACAAATCTAAAATCATGTAAATCAATATATAATATATGAATATGGTGAAGAACGTTTTTAGGAACTCATTGATTATAGTGTAAATAAACCAAAAGACTATTACTACAGAATTTTTAACACCAAATGACATGACTACAAACTCAATGTTCCCATACCCACATCTGAAGGGAGTCTTCAGGATATTCACCTCCTTCATCCTAAATTACATATATAAATATCATAGATAGATAATAGAAAAATAACATTAAATTTTATGCAATTTGAAAAGAGTGAGTAAAATAGAAAGATGATAACCACTATTGACCATTACATAATTCATATTT
Source organism: Viscum album (assembly GCA_963277665.1). NCBI lineage: Eukaryota > Viridiplantae > Streptophyta > Magnoliopsida > Santalales > Viscaceae > Viscum > Viscum album. The sequence continues at coordinate 71,891,367 of OY728149.1, forward strand.
TGGTCATCTATGTACAACCTTAGGCAACCCACTGTTATTTTGGAGAAAAATATAGGAGCACAACATAAGGATAGAATAGTTAGGATATAACACTTATTCCTCAATTCATCTATTTGAATAATCAAATCACGCAAAAAATAAGGTTTCATTTGATAAGGATCCATAAAACTCTCATAACAAAATGTCTTAAAGACTATCCATAAATCATCATTACCTCTAAGGGGGTAACATCACAACCTACTTCAAGACAAAATCTATGAATATCTAAATGAATTTGGGAACCACCAAGTTTCTATCATCCACTAATTCCATAAAAAAATTAATATATCAAATAAAAAAGAGGATCTACACTGGATTGATGAGGATAAAATTGTATGTATTATTTGTAGAATGAAAAGGTCCCCAGTGGATTGATGTGGCAGATTCATCAATTTACACCTCCATCACACATATATCAAATAATCATTCATAAAAAATAGAATATTCAACCCTAAGGAAATAAGAAACCACTCTATGTATAGAAAAATAGAATATATTATATTGGGATAAATAAATGTGTGATAAAATCAAGAAATAATCATGGAATAAACAATGGTAAAAGACAAATGAATCATAAATCATATGAATTACGACACCTCTAGCACTATAGCCTCCACTTCCTGTAATTGACCACAAAAGATGATGACCACCTCCAAAACCATTCTCTAGAAATTGTATAGGAACATGAGTAACATACTGAGGTACTCCACTACATACTTCATTTACCCTCAGAATAATAGTACCAGGTCCCCCTTTTAATAAAAATGATTCATTAGAAATTGCATCAACAGATAGTATTGAAAATGTACACATACAATAAATAGGGATTGTGGAACTATTTTTCACTATATTTGGAGATGTTCAAATACACCACAACAAAAAAGGAATGAAACCATTAATAAAATCATATATACCACTAGGCTCAGAAGGCTTCAAAGGAAGAGATTGAGGTCAACTCCATATTAGTAGAAACTTCAATGGTTCTAGAGCATGAGACCTCACGCTAACATATCTACTCCTTGATGAACCTTTCTAGTTACCCTATCATGGTAAACCTACTAATGAGTGAATCTACATTATCTAATTCACCTTTTTCTAAAATAAAATATACCTTAGAAACATCATAGGAATAAATACATTGTATATAAAATGAAACATTGCATCCTCAATACATCATGCATGAGACTTCTCATCTAGAGAATGATATGTGGAAGATGAAGAACATTGTTCAACATTATTCTCAATTACATTAATGAAATACTCACCTATTTAAGATAAATAAGTTCATTTATCTCCACAGACTAGGTATTCAATGAAACAAACTATGCGTGGAACACTTTTTGAATGTCGTCCCAAAAAAAATATTCCTTGTTAAGCAATATCAGATACGGTGTCCACCAAAAATTTGTAATTCCCTTCATTTGACGAACCTCCAATGGGATATTGTATCCTAACAGGGAATAGATCAATCTAAATAGGATCTATAGCTCATTCCATCATCTCCCTATCACCACATCTAACAGAATTCCCTCACACTCTCACAAATTATCACTATTGAAAATATCATGAAAGGATCTTCCTAGTTTCTTCATCCCATACTGAATCGATGCTACATTGATCAATTGGTGTAGTCTATTGAACCTCAAATTCTTGATCTAGATGTAGTTGAATATTATAATCCCTAGAAAAGAAAATAAATTGAGAATTTATTGATAATTGAACAATTTAATTTAATTTATATTAATTTTAATTTTATTTGTTCATTTTTATTATTATAACGTGACACAATTTAAATAGGAATACAAGTCGTCATGATTCATGTACCTATCCAAGAAATCGTACATAAAATTATGAATGTTTCACATTGTCATTATATAAAATAAGATTCAATACAATGGATCACAAGGGGGGCATACATTACTATGTCTGTCTGGTCTTCCTGGCCGATTTCATGCCCCAATGGCAATTAGAACATATTCCACACCAAACCACAAAAACCTCACTATGACTAACTCAAAACAATCTCCTATTTCTCAACCATCACATTTGATTCCACTCAATAATGGCCACATCCCTCTAATGATACGATATTGAGGGGAGAACAATAATTATCCTCACATTCCATATCTAGATGGCCATGGGATGGAGACTAGAACTAAGGCTATAAAAATATCATAAAATTGGACGCATTATCGTCAACAATATCATATTATTAGGAGATAAGATGAATCATCCATAAAAATAGCTATGGAAAAATATAAATGAAACCAAATTAATCTCACAAAATGTATGTATTATGAATATAGATAGAAATAAAAGATTCAAATTTAAATACCCAAAAGCAAAGATGATGAAGTGAAATAGATTGTATAAAAGGTTTATTGTATTAGTGTACATCAAGTTCGATGTAATCATCCATGAAACCTAAAAATTATTATATATAAAATTGTTGAGGATAAAATTATACTTAGTATGAAAAACGATGTTTATAATGCACATGATAATAAAGAATATTGTTGAACTGGGGTAGAAATAGAATAATAAACAACACATAAACATGTTTACTATCCACACTAACCTCACCAATTCACAATAACTATATGAAGTAAGCCATCCAATATAATATAATATGATTCAAAATGATAAAGGGTTCCCCAAACCACATTACTTCTCATAAATAGATCTGACACCCCAACATTGTACGTCATGAAGAACCCATCCCTTCCGAATACCACATCACCCCGCATGCATGATAATAACACAACATTCTTAAACTAAACAAGGATCTATTCCCCATAATCATGACCACATAAAATGTCACATGAAGTTAATTTTCCACAAAACAACCAAAAACATAACCATATTATTAGGTTATCATGAACATGAATTATGTAATCCTCATTCCATCTTCCTACTATGCTTTTCCCAAACCATAAACCCCGATCCGATATTATATTTACATCTTATACATACGTAAAGCTTGTCGTCACCCCATAGTAATAAAATCCATTTCTAATCACCATATTTTATGGATGGATCTTATTTATGGTATTAATATTTATACATGATAAAAATAAAAATCATACTTCTCAAATGGAAATATAATATATAACTTAATAACATCCAAAACATTGGATAATGATATCATTCTGCATTCCCATGTGTGAAATTAAAACTCCATAAAGCACTGTGATTATCTTTTCATTTCTATTTTATTAGGTTAATAATAAGAATGAATTTAATAAATATATAAGACCTATATGATATAAAAATTATTATAGGAAGAATGTTTTTTAATAATGTTCTTTAATTCCATCTATTGAAAAATGAAATTAGCCTTAATGTGTATGCATGATATATTATCTCCTTGAATGGTATAATTAAGTTTCCAATATTTAATTTAATGGCTTACTAATAAAATGTATATATTGAATATATCTTCTATATCGAAAATTAATATATTTCTAGATTACTTGGAACCATGATCAATGTACACTTGGAAACACTACAAAATTAAATCATACATGAAATATGATTCAAAATAAATGAGAGTAATTATTTTAATAACAAATTCATAATATATAGAAGATAAAAGGAAATAGATAAGTCAAATATTGTATTATATGAATTATTTCGGTTCATTAACATATTTAAATTAAATATAAATTTATTATACATGAGGTTCCTATGAGTACGATGGAAATCAAGATTTAGGTAAGGTATTTTATGCTAATATTTATTTCAATGGTATATGATCCATATTCACTACCTGTTTATTTTTTTATAGTATATATTTCCGATGAATGTAATATATGATTAATAGTGTGAATTATGTATTTATTTATGTATCAATGTAAGGTTTGTTTATTAATGATATTATGAATCAATTATAACCAAAGCGAAAATGGTGTTAAATTACAATATCATTGTAAAAAGGGTTGTTTATAATTACGTATCTGATGATAAAATCCAATAATAAATCAATCAATAAACTCATGAATATTCTTCTAATTTGGTTATTTCATGATAATACTATTTTCTTCACATTTTATCTCAAGAACTCAATAGTCATAAAATTTGTTTTTATATAAATTCAAATATTCCCACCTCGGATGAATACCATATTGTTTATATATCCAAGTTTTAAGAAAATGATTAAAAGATGGTTATTAGTATTATACTATAGTTTTTTAAATTAAATTTTAACCATTTTTTTCTCTCATTATGAAACATTTAAGGGAATATTATTTTATTTATAAATGTATTTTTTTGACTTTTTACTAAAGTATAAAGGGAATTCCTATTCTACCTTATACAGAATCAGTGAAACTTCTCTCTATCATGACTGATAAATTATTTGAAGCATTAGTAATAATATTCTGTGAATATTTTCAATGATATTTTTATCAATAATAATTCAAATGAAAAATATAGATTTAATTAATAAATTTTAAAATGGAAATGAAATTTTTCTCAAGAATATAACATTAATATTTTATTGGTATTTCTATTCATCAAAGAAAAAAACTATTGATATCACTTCTCCTTTACTGGGGATATGATTAAAGGATACCATAATCATTATTTCAATTATTGGGTTTTTTATCATGATAATAGCTTTTAGAAACCAATTTATTTTTAATCAGTTATAATATGAATAAATGTTGAAATTTTTATGAACCCTATTAATTTTCTACATGATATTCTAAAATAAACTCTTTATGAGAAAAAATATTTCCACAGTTTCTGATATGATAAATATTTTATCAACTTATGGCACACATATGTAACATTCTCATTATGTGATAAGTGAGACCAATATCCCCCTCCAATGTAATGGGTATTAATGTATAACTAATGGGGTAAATATGATATGTAAGAATGTAATTTCATGTCCACAATTACACTTGTACCTATGGTTTTTCATGATCATGAAATTATGAATTATCCCATATTTGATGATCATATGATTAATAGATGACATATCTATAATGAATATAATATTGTTCATGGTCATCATTATCATGTACATAATTTTAAGAATGGATCTCGTAATCATGTATATTAGATTAAACATGGACAAAGTCCCATCTCGATAAGTTTATGAGAGTTCCTAATTTAATTTTTTAATTAGAAAAATAAATCTATTTCTATTTATACATGTAAAAAATATTATAAGCATTAGTTTGTGTAAATATCCATTTTCTTATACTAACACTAGGATCTTATGGATCATGATTTTTTATTCCTTTATGATTAATGTCATATAAACTGCCTTGCCTTATTCAATGGCTAATTTATATAATCTATGATATGTTTTCTATGTATTTAAAACACTTATAGCATATAATCAAACCATTATACCAATGATATTATTATTTTATCATTGATATATCTCTTGTTTAACCCCTATGATCTTATGATCTCACCCTTCTTATGTTTCCATCCCCGAATTTATGATGAATATTTTTTTCAAAGATATTTCATAGAAGAGTTCATAGTTATGATGGAATTAAGTGGTGTCTTTTATGAACCATTAAATTATGTGTCCGTTTTTCCAATGGAACTAGACCTATATTGTTCTGGAAAATCTCAGTAATTTATGCAATGGATATTTATATAAAAATATTAATATCTATTTTTAATAATTATTAGTTTATATTGTTGGTATCAAAAAAATTATTATTTATCCTTTGAAAACTATGAGAAGATATTTTTTGTGATAACCCTAGTGATAAGTCCAAGTAAATAATAAAATCCATATGTTTTAGTAATGATTATGAATTTTTTTTGTAATCATAAGTTACCAATAAGAATTATTTTATAAGATTATGTGATTTTTTTACTACGATTATTTATCACACTATTTTTTTTAGTTTTAATCATTTGTTGGATCTAAAATAAATGATGATAATGTTGAGTGTGATTATCAAGAAAATGATTTTTCTCATGAGAAACCATGTAAAATAAAATATTCAAGGCATAGACTACTGGTTTTTTCTAATCAAATATCTCATTATATGATTATCAATCAAAAAATCGGTGAGTTTCCAAAGACACATAATAAGGGAATGACATAGTGTTATGAAAACACAAAATGAATGTATAATCATCATACTATTATTCTTAAATGGGGGGATAAGAACTGAAGTGAAGGTATCAGAGGAATAAGAATATCCATTTGGTGAGTAATATCATGGGAAAAATAATATAAATATTGTGGAAAATTTAAATTTCATGCTAAAAAAATGGGTCAGAATAAGGGTCTCACAGTGGTATCCTCAATATATGAATATATCAATTGAGTAATGTATTGGAATTATTAATAATCAATGTCCATTGTGGTAATCTCAAGATAAGAATCAATACGGATGTATAATATGTAATTGTACTGATGATGATGATGATTTTGTGAATTAAAAGTGATTGGTTTCAACTATATTAATAGTTTTTATTATGTTAAAATTTATTCGAATGATTAAATTAATGTTGATTAATCATAAGAAAAGAATGATATTTCATATTGAAGGAAACAATTATTAGAGAATAAGATTATAAATATTGGTTAAATGTTTAAAAAAATTGTGATGATTAATTTTTTTATGTATTGGATTTAATAATTATATTGTATAAGTGATATTATAACAATATTATTGTATTAAAAATAATCAATATTATAAAGATTAATCCATTTCATATTATTATTAATTATTTCAAAATATATTTTGAATAGTACTAATAACCAATGATTTTGATTTTGTGGTAATGTAATAATTTTTGAGAATAATTTATTACGGGAATAAATATAATAATATCGGTCTGATATTTTGATTAATTGTTTTAGTTACTATATAAATATGATTCAAATTTATAGTATTGGTAAACAAAAAAATTAATGTTATTCTGAGAAAAATTAAATTTAGTACATATGTGATGAACATTATTCAATATTTATATTTATTAATGATATTCAATATTCTATGAGTTAAAATGTGGAATACAGATATTTTTAATTTTTAGAGAATCTATATTTTAATCATTACTTTATAGTAACCCAATTTAGTAGTATTTTTTAATTGAATATACGATGATGATATTTACATTTTTTCTTAGTGACATTATGAGAAACTTTATTTTATCTAGTGAATGTTTTTTGATTAAATAATTATAATTTATGGGTTTTCATTTTGGTAATACATTTTGTGGTGTCATAAGGTTAAATATTTTTTTAATGGAATATGTTAAATCATGGAGGTCATTTCTATGATTTATGATATATATTATATAACATGTGATTTTAATTTTTTAATTGTTAAATATTATTAGATCATATTTTTGACATTTCATTCTTTTCTAGATTTAACAGGTTGTTAAATGTTATTTATAGTTCATAAAAATTTAAAAATTCATCTCAGATATTGATTTCATTGAGATAGATATTAATTGGTAAATAATAAATTCACAACAAAATGATAAAATGTTTCATAAGATGCTAAAATAATTTAAGTATTCATATTTTCTCATGCTAGTAAATGATTCCATAAACATTAGGAAAAGGATATTGAAATTAGTTTTTAAAATTTTACCTTCATTTCCAATGAATTTATAGTCTCTTAAATAATCATGGATTTATGGTTTTGTTTTTGGTGACATTATCTTGATCTTGTTATCTATCACTCTCAATGAGCCCTTGGGATATATTTTTTTCTTTTGTTTTTATAATTTAAAATTTCCACTAATCTTTTCATATTTGGAAACATAGTTATTTTTTTCTTAGAAGACCCCCATACAATCCTTTTCCTATTTTAATTTTGCTAATTCATTAACCCTTTTTTTAATGTATTATTTCTAGAAAATAATTTTCAAATATCAAATCTATGATGGCCAAGAAAATGTTAAAATTATTAGTATTAACATTATTAATGTATGGAGAATATAGTATCCCAATATAGTTTTAAATAATATCAATATATTTGATAGCATTTACGACACACAACACCCTAACTAAATGAACTATGAATTTTTTTTATTTAAATATGGACATTATAACCCATCCATTCTTTGTAATCATATTAAATGAATTAAATATTATATTATATTTTTAAAATATATACAACTTAATTAATAATTATTCAATATTATTTGTAAATACATATTCAATTTTTATCAATTTCATATTTTATATAATATATAGAATCCATTCAGCGTAATATGTATTTATTTTTTTGGGAAAATATTATATTAAATATTTAAACATTTTTGAGTTTTATGTGAAAACAATAAATGTTTATGAAACAATCAAATCAAAAATATCTTAGGGTAATGTTATCAGATATTCTAAAGGGATTAACTTTTCAATGATTATTGAAAATATTAAATTTTTACTCAAAACGTATTTCAATTGCATTCATGAACAAAGATCCATTTTGTTTGATAATGGATTCAACTTACAATTAGTTCTCTTATATTGTATATATTATAGTTGTGTTCATTGGAATTAATTTTATCTATAAATATTGTATGAAAAAGTTTTTATACGTTGAAGGCTTCTTTTTTAAAGAATGTTTTAATGTGAACTATGAATTTTTATAATAATATATTATATCATTAAATTTTTAAAAAGGATCCTAATAAAATATGTATAACATTTTTATGAAAATGTTTTAACATTCAATTAATAATTATATTGGAATCATATAAGAATAAGATTTTTTTCCCATATATTATTTTTTAAGAAATATTTATTACATGTGGGTCACTTATAGATAAACTAATTTAATCCTCATATATGTATTTATTTTAAAAATGGGGTCTCATATATAAAATAAAGAGTTTCAAATATTTTAATATGAACAATTTGTTTTTTTCAACATGACTACTAAATTTGGTAAAAATTAATACCTTTGTAAAAGTTAATTCTTGTTCATCAAGGTTAAAAATATGTGATGAGGACATAATGTATAATCCATATTTTAATTATTATATTATAATTGTTGATGTTTCACCTAATAATAAAATTTTCTTTGTTTATTTGATTATATTCCATGAAAATAACTTAATGATATTTATAAAAAATAGATATATTAGATTTATCGCTCATTGATATAAATATAAATTTAATATCATTATAGGGGAAAAATATGATATGTGTAATGCCCTGACCCCAATTACCCAGAGCCAGTGCATTATTTTAATACATTTTCATGATTACAAAGAATCATTTCTCAAAATATCGATCATTTTAACAATCTTGGAAAATAGATTACATACAATAACTTTACGTTACAATTTCAAACATAAAATACATCATAGATAGTTCATTGATAATACCATTATTAACAATAATTTAACCCTACATATCAATAAAAATACACTACTTGGAATATTGGGAAAATAAAACATAAGAAAGAGGTGATTTCAGATACTCAATTAGGGTAAAAAATTTAGCTGAAGCTATAAACTTTTAAGGAAAGATGTGTAAGAAAAACGATAGCCTTATTAAAAGTAATATTTTATATAATATAGAAAACATAAATCATACATCACCACATAATCATGTACATGGATATTCTACTAGCCAAATTGTCACATGTAATAACTAATTTCATAATGACGAAATTCCTAACACCGCACATCATTACCACATAGTCAAGGCCTTGTTCCAAGACTAAAAATAATCGTTTTGTCAAGGCCATATGACAAGACACTATATTTTCTCATGAGAACTACCAATGCATTGATGAGCTATAGATGGATCCACCCATTACTTTCTATGTCCACTACATTCCTCATATGGAAATTTTGAGACATAACATAAACATTCATATTAAAACTGGAATACGAAATTTTAATACATTAAAATTAAACCATGAATGGTATAAAAATAGAACATCTGTAGTCAAACATATAATAACTCAATAAATACAATATGGATTATTGTATTATAATAAATCAACCTCAATCAAGAATAATAACCAGTAAAGGATGTTGACATAGTTGAAAATGATCAGTAATGTTCTATGATAGAAATATTCTTTTTTGTAAACTCATTTAAAAGTTACCCATTTATAAATTAATTAATTTAATGATATTTTATAATCAAAGTGTCACATACCAATTTTAATCATATGAAAGGAATTAACATTTTAAAATAATCATGTCTATATAAATAAATACCTAAATCCATTTTGAAAACATGGACATTAATGAGAATGATTTAGAATAATAAACATTTAAAAAATTTAAAATTATGTTTTAGATAAACAGTTACGTAAAAGAATCATTTTGAATTGTATTTAATGAAACAAGAACATGTATAATAAATATGTCGCAAAAAATACTTACACATTAACAATCGTGGATAATAATGAGATTGAGAAATTAACCCTTACCTTGTGCTTTCCTTTAGTCGTGGGTATGTTTCTCTTCTTGTATGATGACAATAGTATGTTATTAAATTCTTCCAAAACCAGATTAATATTTATAATATCATACATAATTCATTTATGACTTTATAATACCGATTTAATAAATATTTGCATGTTAATTTGACATTTCGGGTAATAATAACTTTCTTTATCGTACATGTTATAACTTGTTATTCTTGACTATATCACTTAGATCGTGATACAAAAAAATACAAAATATAAAACATTATTTATATATCATATATATTTAGAATATAAATATTTATAATTGATAGATATATTAAATAGAGAATACTTTTTATGGATATGGTAGGCCGCATGTACACATAACACTATTTCAATTTTCATATCGTATTGAACGACACTAAATGAATATGATATATTTAAATACACACACAAACACACACACACACACAGATATATATATATATATATATATGTGTGTGTGTGTGTGTGTGTGTGTGTTTGGTATCATTATAATTTCATATATTACTCACTTATTAAATATATATATTTTTAAAATAATCATTGAATGGGGAATATGAAAATGATTCTCATCGCATCGTGGAGACGGTAGGCCGTACATACACACGAGTGATGATATCATTTGCTTAGTGATTAAAAGTGTTGTAATTTGATGGTATATTAATTTTAAAGAGATATTATAATGTTATTTTCATTATATATATATATATATTACTCATCATTATATCCATCAAAAAAACATAGTGTTGAATAAAAAATTAGCCCACGTCGGGGAGACAATAAGTAGTACGTACGTACGAATGGTGAAATTATCATTCATATGATGGATAGAATAATAAATATGTTTGTAAAATATTTATAATAATATCACATTATGTAGAAGGTACTTGAGTTATTATTTTTTATGGAAATAAAAAATAATGAGAAAGTGGAAGAATAAAATAACTTGAAAGAGGGTGGTGAAATTATTATCTCTTATATGGGTGTTTCCTTTGGATTTGATCAAAAGGCTCCGTAGGTTGACATACAACTCAAAGAAATGCCAGTAGTTTTAAGTGAGGAATGTTGAGAGGAGATTTGGGAAGGGTTTGGTAGAGCCAAATTGTATTGGGGTTGTGATTTTGAGAGAAGGGGAAGTACCCTTTTATAAGAGGGTTGAGGGTCACTTTAGGAAAAACGTGAAATATTATTTTACAATAAAATAATTATCGGTTTATAATTGCTTATAAATGATATATTTCAACATTAAAGTGGTTCTAGGTCATAAAAAACTCAACTAAAAGGTTTTATATAGGTTTAGGTCACAATATTAACCTTATCATTTAGATTTAACTCTAAGTTAAATAGTTTAACTTTTACCATGTCTTCTTGTATTATTACACTATATGGTTAATAAATGTACTTTAAACATCCGAGATAACCTCAAGTGGTTCATTAATTATATATATAAGATTATTTGTTCCCTTTGGACCAACCTTATATATATATGAATATTATATAATTTAATAATATAATATTTGTTTTTAAATCAAATTTATGTCAATTTAGAAAGTTTTTGGTTTTTGGTTTTTTTGAAGTCATCAAACAATTATTAATTAGAACTAGAAACATTTAATCAAGCATAACATGTCCTATTCACCTATAAAATTCTTCTATGTCGTAAAAACTAGGAAATTATATTTATTTTAATGTTTATAATACCATTTATTTGATTCCTTCATTAATAAGGTAATTACTGAATCATCGTTGAGTCAATAATAAATTAAATTATTTAGTGTATAAAAATTATAAATATAATGATATTATGTAGTAAATCGTTTTATCTTTCTAATTAATATTTATAGTCGAATTTATCTTATGTGTAACCTTATATTAAAAATGGTTTAGTTATAAAACATGGAATTTAACACTTTATATCCTCTTTAAATAAAATATTATTAAATGTCCAAATCTAATAAACGTGGACCTAAATGATCCTATTTTATTCTTAAGGTTGGTTTTGTTCTAAATAAACTTATCCAATAGTATTATAACATGTGATAGGGTAATTATAATATCATTTTTACCTTTAATTACTCTATTTACTTTTAATCATGGTAAATAACAGTCAAAGTTTAGTATTCAAAAAAAATTATTTTCATCTTATTTATTAAAATTTTACGTATTGATATCAGCAGAGTGTCATTGATTTTTGAAATTAAACTCACATAAGTGGTAAAATTATGTTTTATTCCAATTTGCAAATGCTCCTATAAGGTGGGTAAAGGATGGTAAAAAGTTCAATAAAAATTTATTCATCTAATTTTTTAATAAAATGACTCCAATGAGTTACATTGAACTTATATTGGTATTATATATCTATTTTTACATAATGTGAATTTATATAAAATAAATAATTATTTAAATAAAATGTCGGTTTTAAACAATAACGGAGTGTTTTTCACTATTCATCAAAAATCGAATGTTTTCAAAAAATTAAAAAAATTCACCAAAAGATAATTTTGATATTAAGAATTCAAAAATTAATTCAAGATTCAAAAATTCAAAACATATAAGTTTCATAAACTAATTTAAAATTAATTGTCGTTGTCAAAACAAACAAAAGATGGTTTTTAAAAAGTAAAAACTATCAAAAGATAGTCATGTGTTTATATCAAACATAAATGTGAAATTACTTATAATGGAATGAATTTTATTAAATGATAAAAATATAATATAATTATGCTTCAAATCCATTCAAATGTATAATTTAACAATATAAGTTATTTTTATTAAAAAATTTGTTATCAAATAAAACATACAATTTTTTCATTATACATCAAAATATGATAGTTATCATATAAATAAAAAAAATGTATCGAAACTAAATATTAATGTCCCGCTTCTAAAGAAGAATTTAATTTCATTAAATTGAATATATAAAATTTTCAAAATTGGTTCTAAAAAGTGTTCTCTATTAAAAGGGGGCGAAATTGCATTTTTGTTAAAACACTTATTTTATCTGAAAAAAACTGAATTTGTTCTTATATTATTTATAAGAAACAAATAATATGGATGTTAAAATAATATAGAGTATATAAGATTTAAAATTATATTTATACTATTCCCAAAAACGTTTTTAACAGCTAGTTTGGTATGTTTTGTTGTGCTAAAACTCAGTGTTGTGTGTATCACAAACTATTGAATTACATTAACGAGATAACGTACTATGAAATCATGTAATGTTAGAATCTCCCCTACCTCAATAAATTGTATCCTTGCAATTTGAAATTGTTCTTCAATAATAAAAGTTTAAATATAAAAAATTACCTTTGTTGAAAACCCACATAAGAAATTGGGTTAATAAAATTTAGTCTTAATTAGAGAGAAAGGGAAATGAAAAAGTCATGAAATAATTATGATCTCGATTAGGAGATAATTATTTACAATTAGGGACACATAATTAGAGGAAAACTGTTAATATTTATAAGGAGCGATTGAGGTCATCAATCACTAAAAAGTGTACAATTGAGGGCCTCAAAGCCATTGATCTATGATGATTTAAAATATCATCTAATCAACAAAAAATAAGGTATTAGGAAAACAAATTTTTTATTCTTCAGTATCTTCCATAATGATTAATAATAAATTTATTCCTTGAATAAGAGAAAAAATATATACTTGAATTTATAGTTTCATCCTTCAACAAATTCATACAAAAAATTCATCTTTCACTCTAAAAGATAATAGAATTCAAATATATTCTATTTATCCAAATCATATGGGGTTCCAAAATTCATTAATTTATAATTTATTTTTCAAAATATTAATATAAAACTACTTTATAGAATCCAAGATATCACATAGGCCAGTGGTAGGTGATGCACCCTTGTCACCCATCGGTTGCGTGTTCAAGTCTCGGGGCCTTGCTGGATGCAACGATTTGTTGCCAGAACTCCAGGTTGTCCTTTTTATAACAATCAAAAAATATTATAAATAAATGATTTATCCATAAGAATAGTATTAAGTATCAAACAATATCCATTACAACGATTATACTTCTCCAAAATACTTCATTCCAAACTCATAGTCCAAAATTTATAAGTAATGTTAACACATTGAAGATCTTCTTTTCCACATAATAACATATGAATACTTTCATTATGTATTCTTTTAAAACACAGTAACACCGTGAATTACCATAAAACTTTATTGATTACATTCATGCTCCCTTATTCTTTATATAATACTGTTAATACTCCTTATATTCAAAATTTTAGTATACTCCAACAAAAATTGAATAAACAAACAATTAATTAGTTTCAAAGAAGTCAAGAATATGAAATATAATTTATCCAAATCAGTAATATCAAATTACAAAATCACTATCTCAGTATCAAAACCATATTAAGGTTTATCTTTCCTTCAACAATTTATTTTCTAAAAAGTATAACTTGTTATTGAGTAACTTGTCTAAGAACCATATAATCTCAAATTCTCCACGGAATAGTTCTTCTGCACAATCCATATTTATTTCCATAATTCATATAACTAGTACATCATTGATACAAAACTCAAATGAAATAATTCTATAATAACAACATAAGAACACTAGTCATTACTCATCATTTGTGGTAGTATCATAATGTGATTATTATCTAATAGCATCATTTAGGTCATACTCTGATAATTTTGAAATTGATTTTCGTATTTTCCCAACCCCTTCCTGGAGAAGCATTATAACTTTGACACCTTTGTCTTACCTTTGAAATCACATACATGTGTCCTTATTTCTCAACGCATATAAGAAACTCTCATTCCATTCAATAATTTAAAAAGGTTATTATTTCCACAATAATCACATATGGGAAAATCCTTCTTTCCCCTCTTCCATTTATCAAACATTAAATCTTCCGTCCTTTGTATCACAGGAATTCCTTCAAAGCCATATGACTCAGAGAATTATTTACTTATTTTTTTAACACATGATACTATTTTTTCATTTGATGAGAATACCTAGGTGAATATTTACCTTATAAATGATGGATTAATACCATGAATGATATTATCCTTCTAACTCTTTTGATCATGATTATTGTTGGAGTTCTTATTCCATATACTGGTTGTAATTTCTAAACAATGGCATAAATTAGGATAGTTTTATGATTTTGATGGCATAATTCCAAACAACTAAAATAAAAAATGTAAATTGAAAAGATTATTCATATAATCTTTAATCATAATGAAATTGGTAGAGGAATTATTTACTATTAAATCCTTCATAATGGCTTTTGAAAAAATGGTAATTATCGTAAGCATATCCCCCGGGATTGTCGTATCCCAGAGTTCAATAAGGCCCATTTTCATGTAACTGCATGCCCTGGGTCAACCCAAAAACACTTTTTTAGTGGTTCTACTCTTAGGTACATATGTTCCAATACTTCCTCTACCTGATTGTATCAAGAAAGTGATGTATTTCGTGGAAAATTTACAAAATCTCTACAATACGAAAATTCTAGTATGTTCTTCTATTGTAATCCTTAATGTCTATCATAGGTTAATGTTATTTGATCAGAGTTTTTCTAAATCGTGTTTGCAAGGATGTTGCTAAACTTCCTCTGATACCAACTGTAATATCCCCACCCTAGTTACAGAGAGCTTGTGCATTATTTTAATACATTGGCAAGATTATAAGGAATCAAGTCCCAAATGACCAATTAGTTGAGTAGTCTTGGAAAATAGATTACATGCATTAACATTACAGTACAATTTCAAACATAAAATATAGTTTAGATAGTTCTGTTAGAATTCCATTATTATGTATTGATTAACCATTAATATCAATCATAATAAACATCTTGGTATCCTGGGAAAATAAATCATAAGAAAGGGGTGAGCTTAGATGACCAGTACGATTAAATAATTTAGCATAATCTATAAAAATTTATGGCAATATGTGTAATAATAAATCGTCCTTTTTAAACATAATCATTACCATAATATGGGAAAAATAAATCAAACATCAACATAAAAACATGTGCATAGATATTTAACTAGTCAAATAGTCACATGTAATAACTAATTTCATAATGAGGGAATTCCTAACACTGGACATCATTACGACATTGTCAACGGCTTGTTTCAAGACTAAAAAAATTCAATCCCTTATTCCAAGACACTAGATTGTCTCATGACACATACCGATGCATTTAGGAGCTACAGTGGGATCCACATGTTACTTCTATGTCCACTGCATTCCTCATATGAAAATGTCGAATAACAACATAATGATTTTGATTAAACCTAGTATATGAAAAGTAAATACATTATCCATAAACCATGAATGGTATAAAAATTGAACATCTATAGTCCAAAATATCATAAATAATTCAATACAATATGTATTATTGTATTATAATATATAATACTCAATCAAGAAAAATATCCAGTAAAGGATGTTGACATAGTTGAAAATAATCAGAAAAACACTTTGAGTGCAATATACCTTTTTGTGAAATTACTTAAAAGTCACCGATTTATAAAGTAAGTCATTTAAAGATATTTTTCAATCAAATTATCCCATACCACATTGAATGTATGGAATGAATTATCATTTTAAAACAATCATGTCCATATAAATAATTCCTTAAAACCATTTTGAAAATATGGACATTGATGAGAATAATTTAGAAGAATAAATATTTAAAACATTTAAAATGATGTTTCAGTTAAAGAGTTACATAAAATAATCATTTTGAAACATCATTTATGAATCTCTAACATATATAATAATATTTCCCATAAAATACTTACACATAAACAATCTCGGATAATAATGAGATTGAGGAATTAACCCTTACATTGTACATTCCTTTAGTCATGGGTACGTTTAACTTATTATATGATGACCATAGTATTTTATTAAATTATAAAAAACATATTAATATTTATGATATTATACATGATTAATTTTTGACTTTATAATACAAATTTAAAAATAATTTCCATGTTAAATTAACAGTTCAGTTAATAATCGCTTTCTTTATCGTACGTGTTTTAACTTGTTATTCTTGATCGTATCATATAGATCTTGATTTAGATGCATCCAGAATATAAAAAATGATTTAAATATCATATAGATTTATAATATAAAAATGTATAATAGATAGATATATGAAATGGAAAACAACATTTATGGAAACTGTTGGTTGTACGTATGCATAAACGTTGTTACCATTTTCATATTGTATTGAACGGAACTATGTGAATAGGATATATTAAAATACACACACACACACAAATACACAGATATATATATATATATATATATATATTAATAATTTTTATGTATAATTATTATTTCATATATTACATAATTATTAAATACATATATTTTAATAATCATCATTGAATGATGAATGTGGAAATGAATCTCATCACATCGTGAAGACGGTAAGTCTTACGTACACAAGAGAAACAATATCATTTCATTAATCATTAAAATCTATACAATTAGAGTTTATAATAATTATATAGAGATATTAGCATGTTATTTTAATTATTTATATATATATTACTCATCATTATATCCGTCAAAATAACATAGTGTTGAATAACAAATTACACCACGGTGTGGAGACAGTAAGTCGTACGTACATACGCATGTTGACATTATTATTCATAGGATGTATAAAATAATTAACATGGTTGTATCATATTTTAATAAATAAAAGTATTTATAAGGTACTAAAGTTATTATTTTTTATGTAAGTAACAATGAAAAATAAAGTGGAAGAATAAAAGAACTTGGAAGAGGGTGGTGAAATTATAACCACTTATTTTAGTTTTTCCTTTTGATTTGATCAAATTTATCCATAGGTTGCCTTTATGGTAAAGGTAAGGCCTCTATGTTGAAGTGAGGGATGTTGAATGGATATTTTTTATGGGTTTGGCAAGAACAAATGGCTTTGGAGTTGTGATTTTGAGAGAAGGGGAAGTACCATTGTACAAGAGGGGTGAGGGTCACTTTTGGAAATGCTTGAAATATTATTTTTTAATTAAATCATTTTTGGATAATAATGGCTCCAAAATTATTTATTTCTAAGATAAGTTGGGGATTGGTCTAAAACCACTCAATTATTAGGTTTGATACAGGTTTATGTCACCATATTGACCTTATTGTTTAGATTTAACTCTTAGTTAAATAGTTTAACTTTTAATGTATCTTATTATATTCTTACTCTATATGGTTAATAGACTTACTCTAATCTGACAACAGAACTCAAGTGGTAAATTAATGACATATATAATATTATTTATTCCCTTCTTCCAAACCTTATAAATTTATGAATATTATATAATTTAATAATATAATATTTGTTCTAAAACTCATTTATGTCAATTTTGACACTATTTAGTATTTTTTTTGTGAAAGGCATAAAAACATTATTACATAACAAAACATAAATTGAATCAAATATACGATGTAATATTATCCTAGAAAATTCGTTTATGTCATAAAAACATTGAAATAATATTTATTTTAATATTTATAATACCATTTATTTGATTCATTCATTAATAAGGTAATTACCGCATCATCATTGTGTCTGAAATAAATTCTAATTATTTTATGTATAAAAATAATAAATAAAATACCATTATTTAGTTAATATTTTTAGATTTATAATTAATATTTATAATCTAATTTTTCTTATGTGTAACCCTATACTAAAAATTGTTTACATATTAAACATGGAATTTAACACTTTTAACTCTTCTTTAAATAAAATATTAGTAAATGTTTGAATCTAATCTAAGTGGGCCTAATGGATAAAATTTTATTCCTATGGTTGTTTGTTGTACGAAATAGACTTATACATTATAATTAGGACATATGTTAGGGTAATTATTATATAATTTTAACCTTTAATTACCCTATTTACATTTAACCGTGCTAAATAAAAGTCAAAAGTTAATATTCATCAAAAATTATTTTCATCTTATTGAACTATATTTTAGTTACTAATATCAACCGAATCTCTTATATTTTTTTAAATTCAACTCATAGATGTGGTAAAATTATATTTTATGCAAATTTTCAAATGCTTCTAGAAGGTGGCTAAAAGACAGTAAAAAGATTAAAAATAATTTATACATCTAATTTTATAATAAAATGACCACATTTAATTACATAGAACATATGTAGGATTTATATATCTATTTTGAAATAAAATATTTTTATATAATATAAATAATTATTTAAATAAAAATTCACTTTTAAACAATGATGCATTGTCTTTCACTATACATCAATAATAGAATGTTTTTAGAAAATTAACAAAAATTCACCCTCATATGATTTTGATATTCCAAATTCAAAAATAAATTCTATTTTACCAAATTCAAAAAATATATGTTTCATTAATTAATTTAAAATAAATTTTCACTATCAAAACCCAAAAAGTACGATTTTAAAAAAATAAAAACTATCAAAAGATTGTCATGTGTTTATATTAAATTTAAATGTGAGATTTCTTATAATAACCTAAATTTAATTAAATGATAAAACTATTATATAAATATAATTCAAAATCATTCAAATTCATAATTTAACACTATAAATTATTTCAATTAAAAATTTGTTTTCAATTAAAACATAGTATTTTTCACTATTCATCAAAATATGAAAGTAATCAGAAAAGTACTGTAATATATATCCAAACAATATTTTTGTCCCCTACTTCTAAATTAAAATTTAATTTAATTAAATTTAATATCTTAAAGTGTCAAATATTGGTTTTTAAAAGGGTTTAACATTAAAATGTTGTAAAATTTCATCTTTTTATTAATGTTACTTTTATCTGAAAAAAATTAATTTATTTTTATAATATTTCTAAGAAACACATAATATAGATGTTAAAATCATATAGAGTATATAAGATTCAAAATTCAGTTAACATTATTCATAACAACTTTTTGAACATCTATTTTGGTACGTTGTGATACGCTCAAACTCAGTGTTATGTGTAGTGTAAGCTATTAAATTACATTAATAATATTATGTACTATGAAATCTTGGGGTGTTCCATTATGAATGAATATAATAATATTTTATTATCATAATGAAATTATTTTCATCAAATAAATTAATTTATAATTTTTATAAATTATGTAATTACTATAAATTCTTAAATAATATTGATGAAATAGTGATTTGATAAAAAAATATGGATTTTAAAAATAATACAATTAATATAAACTTATTGGGTTGTATTATTAAATGATTCTATAGATATATAAAAAATTATAATTTCTTTTAAAAGGATTATAATTTAATTTGATCATTTTTTGAATTTGATATTAATCAAATTCATTTAATAGTGTGAAAATTTTCTGAAATTATATTTTATAAAAATTAAATTTTATTAAATAAATTATAAGTAATTAAAAAATTGAAAGTGTAAAAATTGGAAATTATTCAGTATAAAATTTAATCCTTTTTCCATTTAAAAGTAAATCTTTATATAATGAGAAAAATTACAAAATATTATGTGTCAAAAATACATTATTGTGGGTAAAGTAAAAATAAGAAAACTAATATTATAAATAGAATATATGTTTTAAAATAAAAAAATCCAAATATTAGGGGAAGATAATATTTAAATCATATAATACCTTATGTTTCAGAATCTATTTATTTGCGTTCATTTGGCATCAGAATTCCATAAATATATTTTTATATTTTCTATAACTCCAATTGTTTCATTTTTCTACCTTATAAAATGTCACCCCATCCTTCACTTCATCATACCAAATTAATTTTGATGATGTGTTGGTTAAAAATATACATTATTTTCTTTTCAATTTTTATGATCTAAAATGCCTTCATTTATGTTTCTATTGAAGTTATATTATGTGAATTTTTTGATAATAAGTATTGAAATAATTAACTTTGTTCTAAAATCAACATATTTCATCAATTGGTGTAATGATACTTGATTTCTCAACGAATAAATATTCAAAAAAATTATATTTAATCAAGAAATAATGTGTATACCCTAACATTTAAGTGTAACCTATGGTTTTTATACTCTATATATGGAATAAATATATAGAACAGAAACTATACTTTTTGAAATAATGATACACTTCAACAATAATATTATGGTTTATCCTCGTTACTTTTTAAATCTAACATATAATTTCAACCATAAATATAGTGTTTATCACTATGCAGAAAAATGATACATTATTCATTGTTAAATATGTATTTTTTAATTATGGATTATTTCAAAAAAAAATCAATGGTATCACATGGATAAAAAATTTATTTAAATCTAATAATTGATTTATTCAATGGATTAAATTCAACAAATTATCTAATTCTGAACTCAATAGGAGGTTATTTAATTTTTTTTATCCTTTTGAATTAAAAATATTTTGAAACATATCATGGGATATTTCTTTTGAATATTGGCCTAATGTGATTCATGAATAATATTAAATACTAATATATTTTTCATCTAAATATATATATTTTCACATAAAAATAATAATGAGCCATCACCTGTGAAGATTCACTTTTGAGACAAACATGTTTTGATCCTCTTCTATTTAATCAAATGTGGTTACTTCTATTGTGTATCTTTTTTAATCATCATCATTACATAAAAATAGTACTTATTAGCCTTACAATAAACAAGATTTCTTATTTTATTATCTAAGTATTGTTTTCTCGACTAATGTCTAATGATTTTTTATGAGACATTAAATAATATTCTTCTTCTTTTATGTTTTAGTAAAGCTCATATTAAATATCTTGTTTTCTATTACAAATGTTTTCAGAATATATTTCAGCATATACATCATAATCTATTATCTATTTAAAGTATTGGATTCTTATAGTCAATCATTTTTAGAGTATCAACTTCTCTTAATAAGCTATGGATATTTGGTTTCCCTATAGAGGGAAATTATTCAATGTAAATTCCTTGACATTATTGTGTCTTCTATGTGCACTCAAGCATTGAGGATCTTAGAAAACAGACATGCTAGAAAAAATCACCCTGATCATAGAGAGAGAGTTGGAGGAAGGTATTACTGGATATTTTATGCCATAAACAACTATCCATAACTATGTTCTTTTCTTCATTTAATTTCTTCCACTTTGTAATGACCTACCCATTATCATTTTCTTAATAACACAATCAGACATTAAATGACCTTAAGAGACATCCCCAAGACTCTAACAAATAGAAATAAATTCCAAAGGGGTATAAAATAGATTTGGGGGATGATTTAACCTTTAATAAGTAATCTAGTAAAGAAAAAAACCATATCCTAATATTAACTACATGATGTATGAACAATGAATGACAACTCAACAAATTCATGTATCTGAAAACCACATCAATGTATGTTAGAGTAAAATAATAACAAAGTAACATAGTACACAATGGATAAATGACAGAAGAATCTCAAAAGGAAAAAAGACTCCATGCTCCACACTCTCAAAGCTATGCAATCTCTAAACCGCTCCATCATCACTCAGTTGTGCTAAAAATGTGGGAAAATTTACCTTTTCCCCTTTACTAGAATATAACATCTACTAAATCACCAAAGTGCCAATGCAGGCATGAGTATAAATTTTTTTATGTTTTTCCCCAAAGACTTCTCTACTCCCGCCACTAGAATAGAAGAGATATCAACATATTGAAAAAAAAAATTTATATAATACATTTTCTCAGAATAGTTTATAACAACATATAAAAACGTTTCTGAAATCCATGTATAACCAAAATCTTACAAGTGTAATTGAAACCAAATTTCCAGCATGACCTTTTTCCAAATCAATAACTAAACTATCTTTAAAACCATTTCACAATATCAACTTTTTGTCATACCCAACCATCCCAAAACCCATAAAAACATCCATTCATGCTACATTATGACAATTCCAAATATATGAGTGGTTTCTCGTCAATCTACCAAGTCATCACAAGGTAATCGTTTCACATATTCCATTTACCATTTGGCACAGATCACAATGTAATATTCCAACCAAACCCCGTATATCCAATATGAACATTAAACCCCATGTTCCATTTAATCATTGGCACTGATCACAAGTTAATAAATCAGCCAATCCCTAGAAATGCAATATGAACTCAAAAAATATGCCCAAGGATTATGCCAAAACACATTTTCAAAAAAATTACACTTTTATTGAAAACCAATTCCATAAAAGTCATTTCAATAAAAGAATCTTTTTATTGACAACCAAAATTTTATCAATAGATTTAAAAATCCCAGCTAATCAATAAATTAAAAACACCATTTTAAATTCAAGATGCTAAATCACTTTAGACACCAATTCACCACGATTTTACAATTTCTCTAAAACCATAAATCATCACTAAAAAAGATTTATTCCATGCTTTTAAGAATTAAAACCATTTTAAGAAACAAATGTTAAACTAATTTAATCAATTTTATCAAGATGATTTGAATGTGGATCCTCCTACATCAAATTATTTGATAAAAACCCCTACAAAAGAAGAACGCCAAAGAAAACAATGTAGATTCTCCAAGAACCCTCCTTAAATCTCTTATCCTAGAAGGGCCAAGACCAAAATTCACCTTATTTGGTATCCACACACTTATATCTACCAACAACGAGAATAGATATAAGTTACTGAGAGATGAGTAGAAATAGATCTATGTAGATCTAAGAAACCGATCAAGATGGACGAATAACGATCACATACCTCAAGAATACATCTTTGATTTGCCAAGTAAAGCCTTCAGATCAACTCCCAAATTCTTGGGAGAGGTTCTACTATCTTCAAGGGAGAGTAATACTATCATAATGGAGGTATAGAAAGAAAAAAATCCAATTATTGGAAAAAACAAGTGAGATCCACTTTTTTGGGATATCATAGAAGTGCCTAAACGAATTGTTCCCATGGTTATGCAAATTCTTCGCTAAAAGGACATTACAAACAACTTCAGCAGACCCTCTCATTTCCTCCTAGAATAGTCTCACAACCCATGCTCCAACCATGTATGAGACACTACCTCAATAGTTCCTACGATAAATGGTTTGGCCACACTATTAGACCAATCGTGGGCGTCCCGTGCAACTTCCACTTTTCCCCAAAAACACCTCCAAAGTTCACTCAACTCTCCCAACCATCATCCTTGAACATTATAACCATGAAAAATACTATGTAGGAGTCAACTACTAGAAATTGGGGGAACTAAATTATTCCTACCATTGGCCTTTCCTTCCTCGGAATGTAGAAACCCCTCACCCAACTGAAGGAGTTCCAGACATTGCTCTTTCATTTCATTCTCACATTCCCATGTCTCTTCATGAATCTCACTATGATTCCATAAAACACGCACTAGACCAATAATTTTTTCCCATAATACATTCTCTTACTTATCCACAATTCATTCTATGATATGTTTCAATGAAGCATTCGTCTCTTGGTTAAAATGATACCATCTGACCACATGGTCAAGATCTAGATGATACTTTTTAAACTAAGATACCTAAACCACATCATGCACCAAACTGAACTATGGTGGTAATGAAAAATGATATGTCACCCCGACCCATTCCAATATCTCAAAAGGGCCAATGTATCTAAGATATAACATGCACTGCATCTCAAAATGATGATGTCCAAGACGCAGAGATATCCTCAAGAATACATAATCATCCACTGTGAACAAAAAACTCTCTTTTATGATGATCTGCATAATATTTAGATGACATTGAACCGTCTCCATCCTCTATCTGGTCAACTAGATATTCTCAGTTTTATCTTGGACAAGGCTCGGCCCAACTATTGTTGTTTCATCTATTTCCACACAGTATAGTGTATAATGACAAGGACGCCCATACAATACTTCAAACAGAGCCATATGTATTGAGTCCTGATAGCTATAATTGTAAGAGAACTCCACCAAGGGTATATGCTCCTCTGATGAGCCTCCAAAATCTATTACAGAATCCCGCAACATGTATTCCAACATTTGTATCATCTACTAAGATTGCCCATCCATTTTGGGATGATACATTTTTGTCATAGTAAACTGAGTTCCAAGATGTTTTTTAAGGATTTTCAAAAAACAAGATGTGAACCTCATTTCTCTATCTAAGACTATTTAAAATAGTACACCATGCCTCCTTACCTATCCTCAGATGTATATTTTTAACAGATCCTGCAGCGTATGATTTTCACACACTGGGATAAAATGTGCTGACATTGAATGTAGATCCACTATCATTCATATGGAATTGTGTTTTTGAACAAATCATGGAATACCTATAACAAAATACATTACTATCTTCTCTCATTTCCACACTGGGATATGTGAAGACTACAACATTCCTACTGGTCTCTGATGTTGTCCGCTAACCTGCTAACAAGTAAAGCATCGCGAGGAGAACATGACCACCTTACTTTTCATGCTTATCAACCAAAAATATGCCTTTAAAACTTTATACACCTTCTATGTATATGGATGTACAACCCATCTTGAATGGTGGTAAGAATGAAGGAATAGTTTCCGACAAGCCATTGGTATAACTATCTGTTCTCTAATGTAAAAAACTGAACTCCCAACAAGTTTCCATCCATCAATGGTCTCCCCACCATTGAGTTTTAAACTCATAACCAGAAATTATGCATCAGATGTTTTTGCCGCTTGGAATATATGTAAAATAGTAGGAAAAAGCATAGCTGAAAACAAAAATGCAAAATCACCTCGGTCTTCATATTCCAGGTGCATGTCGTCTAGGACCGACATTGTAACAACCTGATATTTTATGAGAATTATTCTTTTTAATTTCATTAATATCTTTTGTTGTACACTACACCAAAATTAACTTGTTCTCTACGCAACACCATATTAGCATGCAGTATACGCAACACTATTCATGGCTCATGTTATAAACAATTTCAAGTTCGTTTTGTAGGAATTATTCAACGCAACATTAAGTATAGATTTTGTTTAATGTATAAATGAAATATGTTTTGATTATGTTATACGCAACACAAAAGGGATATTTCACTACACGTATCCTTGTCTTGGCTTGCATTACACGCAATCATGACCTTCCTTGATAGCAAGTGTAATACGCAATACCAGGTTTCACTAAACAATGATATTTATTATAATATTATGAACTGGTCATTATGAATATTATTAACTAAATTATTAATTTTATAACATTAATATTCATCTTACACATTTTTTAAAACATTGTATTTGAATACAATAAATTTTTCGGGTAAAATAAGTATTTTTCAAAAAAAATGCAGTTCTGCCGCCTTTTGATGGTGCACAAACTTTATATCTAGTTTTTGACTTGTTTATAAATTAAATTTGACAAAATTAAATTCTTCCATGGAATCAGGATAAAAAAGATTTAATTTGGATAAATTTTTCATATTATTCTGATAACTTTCACATTTTAATGAATATTAAAAACACGCTATATTTTATTCAAAAACAACATTTTTCATCACAATAAATTATATGGTTAGATTATCCATTTAGTTGGTTTTAAAGTTTAATTATAATATATTTTTTCCAATTATTCCAATTTTTGTCATTGTAATTAATTTCACTTTGATATTGGACATAAACAAGTGTCGATCTTTTGATAGTTATTGTTTGTTAAAAACAAGCTATTTGTTTTGATAACGAGAAATAATTTTAAAATTAATTAATGCCACTTCTATGTTTTGAATATAGAAAAATATAAATCATTTTTTATTTCAAAATATCAAATATTACTTAGGCTGATGTTTTGGTATATTTTTGAAAAACGTCATTTTTTGATGAATAGTGAAACCACTTAGTGGTAGTTAAAAAAATGACTCTTTCATTTAAATGAAATTTTACCACTTCTGTGAATTGAATTTAAAAAATCCAACATACATACTTGTTATCAAGAAGTAAAATGTGATTCAATATGATGAAAATAATTTTTGGTGATTAGTAACTTTTGACTTTTATTTACTGTGGTTAAAGGTAAATAGGCTGATTCAAGGTTAAAAGAATATTATAA
The DNA here is from genome assembly GCA_963277665.1 of Viscum album. Lineage (NCBI taxonomy): Eukaryota > Viridiplantae > Streptophyta > Magnoliopsida > Santalales > Viscaceae > Viscum > Viscum album. Next base: position 71,918,886 of record OY728149.1, read on the forward strand.
TAATTAAAAATTACCTTAACACTCATCGTAACATTATTGGATGAGTAGAGGCCGACCTTGGGCATCCTGGGGTCGATTTTGGGACCCCATTGAGCCACATGGTAGTGATAATGGCAATTTGGATTAATTAATTTAATGTAAAGACAAAATTAACATTAACAAAAATCATTTAGTAACTAATTTTTATATGGGGTTATATTAATTATCTTTTCGACTATAAATAGTCATTGGAATTCTAAATTGATTTCCTACATGTTGGTATGTTTTTATAATTTTTAGACATCATATAAATTAAATTATTTATGACACAGTAATGATGTACTATTTAACTCATAAATTAATGATTTAAATAAATAAGATTATAATATTTAAAATATTATCCAAAACATGTCCAATTCTAGTTTGAATGATTTTATTTCGACCTTTAGACATCTTATCTTCATCAATCATGATTTTTGGACCCTTTGAAACTGATGATAAGATTATAATAAAATAATATTTTCACACTTTTCAAAGGTTCCCCTCTCCTCCCTTATGAAAGGGGACCTCCTCCATATCGACTTTACACAACTATGAGTCTTCAAGATCTGTCAACCCTTGCCCATTTCCCTTCTCAACATCCCTAGAAATATCGTAGAGGTATTGTTCTTCTCAAAAGACCAACTCTAGTCCCTTAAGTGTATGTTTAAAGGAGGAACGTCGAGGAAGAGGATGTTCAGATACATACGAAGCATATATCAGACATAAGGATATAAATAAAGGTTTTATGTAAAAAAAATGGAAGATCCTTATGGGAGATGTTTAAGATATTTCACAAAGATTAGAAGATTATATTCCATGTTTCCAAAGACACTATACTATTATGGTCATTATGTGTCTATTTTTGTTTTGTATTAAGTATTCTGCAAAAGTAATTTAATGTCCATGTACGCCAAGCTTGGGTTCCCTATAGTCGGTGTCAGAGGCAAAGGTGGTAGGAATGAATTCGATCCTTGGGAACTCTCACATGTGAGCGTTGGACAAACCATGGCTCTCCCACTAAGGTCTTCATTAGGAAATTGCTTCCACTGGGATGGTTGTGTGTCCAACCCAGGGGGTGTAGCCACCCATGGAGTGCCCTGACAGTTATCAATTATAGTCCACTGGAAGTAATTCCAGACCGCTATAGTTGGTATCAGAGGAATGGTTTAGTCAACCTTTGGAAACTAGGATGCAATTACTTTAGTGAGATCCCTAAAGATATTTCTAAGATATGTCTAGGGATATCCGTAAGGTCTAGTGTAACTATATGTTACAGTCCTAGAATTATGATGACGATCATGAATAATCTGGGATGAACCTAGGGTGTAATGGATTAATGAATGTGTGATACGATATACATCCCATAATTAACTTTTTATGATTACGTGGTTCCTTGTTATTTTAACTGTTTCTTACACGATGGTAATTGATTTTAGTCAATGGAGAGAACTGCAAGGAATTGGGTCAACATTGAATCCAATGGACAAATTGGTGACTATGAGAAACGAATTTACATAATTCTAAGAAAGAAAGATTTTGGGAATATGTTGAATCATCCATCACGATATATGATTAACAAGGTGAAATATAGTGGTATTCCTAATTCATCAAATAAGAGGAAGATGTAATTTTATGCATATTCACATTGGTGAGGAACATAGAGAAATGAATATTGAGATTTCTAAATAAGGGAAGAAGAACCCTGATGAATACATCAAATGGAGGGGAAGATGTTATTTGTGTCGACAGAAGGGTCATAGAGTGACTGACTGTTATGGAGTTCAATGTCTTATCTGTGGAGAACATGGGCATTACCCAACTCAATACCCTGTCCTAAGAGGTTACTTATAAATCAAGGAATGACTTATTCCATGACAATAATTGATGAGAATGGATTGAAGTGTTTATGTATTAGTATTCAAGAATATTGTTTTTGAGGTACTTTTATGGTATAATGGAATATCAATGTATTGGTCAATTTTGGTTTTAAATAATTATATGTTACCGGTAACCATGAAAAGTGATTGAAATATTTTTGGAAAGAAGAGGATATGCACATAATGAAGGAATAAAGAGAAAATAATATCTTTGATATTATTACTGATCTCATGATTGATATAAGGACAAAGTGATATCATGGTTTAACTATATAGAATTTTTGAGATTTTGGTATGTGGAAAGAGTGAACTTTTCAAATCATCCATTTTTTACTAATGTTCAATGGGTATTTATTATTCAAGAGAATACATCATTAGGGTATTCACATGTTTGGAATGTGACCAACAAGATATATCTTATGATATATGGGGGATAAATGATTGTATTTACATTCTTGTTTTATGACCTTTCAGTTAATTGTTTTCTTTTCGAAAAAGCATTTTGGATAATTATAATGATTTGAAATGGATTATGTTGAACATAATATAATATTGTTTAAGGATGGAAACTATTTTCAATATTATTTTTGTAATGTTATAATATTGTAGTTTTAGAAAAAGGACAACCTAAAGGATGGGCGACAACCCATCATGTCAGATAGGGTTGTGGGAATCAAACCCACAACCAAAGTGTGACATGCCTTTATCACCTACCACAAGGCTACATGAAGTCCATAGTTTGTAGAAACAATTTTTATTATATTAAGCGGTATGATAGATGAAGTATAAGTCCATTTTAGGAACCATATATGATTAATCTCACCACAGATCGACTTATGTATATAATGTTTTATAACCTTATGTTTGAGACAGATGGAATGACCCTATCATTTTATCACATGATCTTCAAGCACTTCACAAAAGACAAATTCAACTTCATTACTTTTAGAGATGAAGTGGAAATTGTTCAACGCACAAACAACAGTGAGATTGTACCAAAATCAAGTAAGTATATATTATAATTCAAAATTTTCAACTTTAGGGAAATGATAATGAAAACCAAAAATGTTTTCCTAGTGCTCTTATATCTGATAAATCAGATGGTACCGTAGATCATCGCAAAATTATTGCTTTGTGATTGTTGTCTTTATCATAGCCATGTTCTCTACCACTCTCCATCAGAACATGATGGTTAGATTTCTATTCCATATCTATATTTTTACCTATGTTATCCTACATGGAAACCCAGTGAAGAGTTAATGTGGGTAACCATTATGTTTCATACATCACTTTTTAAAATTAAGTTTTATTATTACTTTTTACGATGTGGGTTTCCATGAATGAAACTTTCATATAGTAAACCATTTATAACCCCGATGAATTTTGAGAGTGAAATTCATTTTAAGGGGGGTCGAATGTAACAACCAGAGATATTATTAGAATTATTATTTTTAATTTCATTGATGTATTGTGTTGTACCCTACACAAAAATTAGCTTGCGTTATACACAACACCGTATTAGCTTGCAGTATATGAAACACTATTATTGGCTCGTGTTACACAAAATTTCAAGTTCGTTTTGTAAAAAATTATTCTACCCAAAATTAAGTATAGATTTTTTATAATGTATAAGTGAAATATGTTTTGATTATTTTATACGCAACACGAAAGGGTGCATGCACTACACGTATCCCTAACTTGGCTTTCATTGTGCGCAATTGCGACCTTCCTCGATAGCGTGTGTAGTACGCAATACCAGGTTTCATTAAACAATGATATATTTTTATAATATTATGAACTAGCCGTTATGAATAATATTAAATACATTTTTTATTTTATAACATTAATATTTATCTTACCCATTTTTTAATACATGGTATGTGAATAGTATACATTTTTCGGGTAAAATAAGTATTTTTCAAAAAAATGTTGTTTTTCCACCTTTTGATGGTACACTCACATTAAATCTAGTTTTCAACATGTTTATAAGATCAATTTGACAAAATAAAATTCTTCATTGGAATAACGAGGTAAAAATATAATTTGGATAAAATTTTCATATTATTCTAATAACTTTCATATTTTAATCAATAGTAAAAACATGTTATATTTTAATTAAAATCATCTTTTTTCATCTCAATAATTTATATTGTTAGATTACCATTTTAATTGGTTTTAAAGTGTAATTAGAATATATTTTTACCATTTAATCCAATTTTGGTAATTGAAATTATTTCCACTTTGAAATTGGACATAAACAAGTGTCGATCTTTTGATAGTTATTGTTTCTTAAAAACACGCTATTTGTTTTGATAATGAGAAATAATTTTAAAATAAATTAATTCCACTTGTATGTTTTGAATTTTGAAAAAAATAAATAATTTTTAAATTCGGAATATAAAATATAGCCTCAGCTGAATTTTTGGTATTTTTCTGAAAAACATCAATTTTTTATGAATAGTGAAACCACATAGTGGAAGTTAAAAAAACTAACTCTTTCATTTAAAAGATATATTACCACTTCTGTGAATTTAATTTAAAAAATGTGACATACATTATTGTTATCAAGAAGTAAAATATTATTCAATAGGATTAATATAATTTTTGGTGAATAGTAACTTTTGACTCTTATTTATTGCAGTTAAAGGTAAATAGGGCAATTCAAGGTTAAAAGAATATTATAATAATTCAAAATTATGTTATCACTTGTCGTAACTTCATTGGATGAGTAGTGGCCGACCTTGGGAATCCTTGGGTAAATTTTGGGACCCCATTGAGCCACTAGGTAGTGATAATGACAATTTGGATTAATTAATTTAATGTAAAGCTAAAATTGACATTAAGAAAAATCTTTTATTAATTAATTTTTATATGGGGTTATATAACATATAATTTCAACTATAAATATTCATTAGAAAGATAAACTTATTTCCTACATGGTGGTATTTCTTTTATAATTTTTAAACATCAAATAAATTAAATTAATTATGACACAATAATGATACAGTATTTACCTCATTAATAAATGATTTAAATAAATAAGATTATAATGACTAAAATATTATCCAAAACATGTCCAAATTCTGATTGGATGATTTTATTTCGACCATGATTCATCTTATCTTCATATTTAATGAATTTCAGTCCTCTTTAAACCAAATATAAGTTTATAATAAAATAATATTATCACACTTTCAAAAGGTGCCCCTCTCCTCCCTTAAAAAATGTCACCTCCTCCTCTCGTCTTTACACAACATTGAGTCTTAAAACTCAGCCAACCCCTGCCCATTTCCCTTCTCAACATCCATAGAAACATAGTAGAGGTTCTGGTCTTCTTAAAAAACCAAATTGAGTCCCTTAAGTGGAAGTTTAAAGGAGGAACATTGAGGCAGAGGAGGTTTAGATACATACGAAGCATATCAGACAAATGGGTACAAAGAAAGGTTTTAGGTAAGAAAAACAAAGGATGATCTTTAGAGGAGATGATGAAGATCGTTCACCAATATTAGAAGATTATATTTCGAGTTACCAAATACACTAAACTATTATGGTCCTTGTGTGTCTATTTTTGTTATGTATTAAGTATTCCACAAAAGTAATACAATGGCCACGTACGTCTAGAATTGGGTCTCTACAGAAGTCAACTACCATTCATATAATGAATATTTTTCCTACTAGTAATATGACTTCCTACTCAATGAATCTTCCTCAGAATTCACTTTTCATGGTGTATACATCAAGTCACAGTCAATCATCTAGATATACACTATACATCTCCTTTGTCTAATATTAAATTATCATTGTGTGAAAATGTGTTTCAAGCATTTGTGGTTCGTAATCACAATTAATTTCTCACCAATGAGATAGTGTCTCCATGTTTTCAAGGTATGGACAACTACAGATTACTCCAAATCAACTGTTGGTTAATTCTTCTCATGAACCCTCAACATCCTTGAACCATAAAAAACAATGTAGTCTCCTTGCATCAGAACACATCCCAACCCTGATCCCGATGTATCATAGTACACCACATACCCCTATCTTGATTCTCACAAAATCAAGATAGCTGTTGATGTAAGATGATATTTCATCTCTTATAAAGACTTCTGACATTGTTTTATCCATTCTCATGGGTCATTATTCTTTGTTAGAGTTGTAATTGGTGAAGATAGTTGTGATCAATCACACACAAAGCAAAGGTAATAACTAGCTAGACCAAGGAAACATCTTATGTCTATGAAATTCTTCAGTGGTTTCAATGAGATAACAACTTCTTTCAGTTCAAGACCAACATAAATGAATTTTTCTTAAATGTCATACCCAATAAAACGTAAATCCTTTATCCAAAAATCACACTTTTATAAATTTTCATACAAACGGTGATCTCTCAGGATTTGTAACACTGTTTTCAAATGCTCCGCATGGTTAGCCATTTTCCTTGAATACAATATGATGTTATCCAAAAATACCACAACAAATTAATCCAGAAATCGCTGAAAATATCCGATTCATCACTATCGTGAAAACCGTTGGGGCATTCGTTAGACCGAAATGCATGACTACATATTCATTATATCCATATCTGCTTCTGAACACTGTCTTAGAAATATCCTCCTTCAAAAAACGAAATTGGTGATATCCTGATCATAAGGCAATATTAGAGAACCATTATGCTCCCTATAATTGATCAAACAAATCATCAATGTGTGGGAGTGGATACCTATTATTTATCGTAACATGGTAAAGCATATGATAATCAATACACAACCAAAGAGTTCCATCTGCTTTCTCCATGAACAAGACAGTTGATGCCCATGAAGACATACTTGGTCGAATGAAACCCTTGCTTTCTATTTCTTCCAACTGCACATTCAATTCCATTAACTCTATTGGATCCATCCTATAAGACGGAAGAAAAATATGATTGCTCTGTGGATAGAGATCAATTGTAAACTCCACTTTTCTTATGGGTGGTAATCCTGAGATGTTCTTGGGGAATACATCCAGATATTGATTCACAACTTCTGGGAAATGAGTTTCCTCCATCATATCCATTGATTCCAATGTAAACAATTCAAACTATAAGAGATAGTTCCCATCGTTATTTCCAACAATCTCTTTTCTCATTTCTTTATCATCCTCTCTCCTATGAAGTGATTCATGGTATCTCCCTCATTCATAAAACTCACTATTCTCCTATAACAGTAGATGTGAACCATGAACGTTGTCAGCCAATCCATAACTAGGATTATATCATAAAAATCCATGTCCAACATCAAGAAGTCTCATTTCATTTCATCTCTATTAATAGTTATAGTCCATGCTCTACATGGAAAGGCTTGAAATTTTCTTTCACAAAGATGCAATTGCAGTATTAGGATGGAAGGAATAATTTACAACTTTAATCATACAAGTCAAAAACATGAGACACAATGAAGGAATGTGATGCACCAGTATCAAACCACACCTTTTCAAACATAGAATTCTAAATAATCATACATCTATCTTTATATTGTCCAGCTTGATTGTCATGAAACTTCTTCTCACCTCCATAAAATTTCTTCGTCAATAAATTTTTCCCTTGTTTACTTTCTTTATTTTCCACAATTTAGGAGTCATAGTATTTCAATAATCACCATGTCTATCTATGCTCTGCTGACGAGAGGGATTCTGCTTTCCTCAACCTATCAAAGCGTACAATGCTTGCGATGCTTGAGAAGTGTCTCGAGCACCTGACCATGGAGCACTATGCTAATAGTTCTAATGATTTCATGTCATGTTGAAATTATGATATTCCCTATGTTTTGTTGTAGACTCTAACATTTTGTGTTCAAGCGAATGACATTGAAACCAACCTACTTTGCTCTGCGGTCGTGGAGGAAGGTTCATTGATCCTACTATCTAATTCTGATTTCCACTTCCACCTTTGAAATAGGTGTCCCTTTTCCACATTCTCGTAGTTTTTGAGTTACAAAAATTTCATGTAGGTATCATAATTTCTCTAACTCTCTTTACCAAGACATCTGGTTCAGCCACTGTTTCTCTATTCACCATCTCTGTATAATCTGTTATACATGGCACCACAATCTTTTTTTGAATCCCATTCCTTAGACCTAATTTGAAGATGCATTCCTTCAAAGATGCACTTGCAGAATGCTCTAGTAAAAAATGAACTATGTTCAAGAATTTAGTTACGTACTCTGTGACAAAGAGGCTCTCCTTTTTCATGTTGAAGAAATCTATCATTTTTGTGATCTCAAAAGTATGAGGATAGAATTGTTCGCTGATTAATTCCTCAAAATCCTCCCATGTAAGGACTTCATACAATTTATCATGCACTGCTAAATTCCACCACAGGAATTTATGTTCCTTGAGCATATAAATCTCCATATTGACCTTGATATCTTTCAGTGTGTTAATGAAATAAAATATACGATTCATCCTACGTAGCCACACTTCCGCCTTCTCTGGTTCATTATCACCACAAAATATCGGTGGATTCTTCTTCATGAGCTAGAAGGAATGATCCACATACCTTGGATAATTCCTCCAGATCCCTATATCCACCACTTGAAAAGCTAAGAAAATACTCTGAACCAAGTCTTGGTTCACCTGTGGTCCAGGTGTAACAACATTCTCCATTGGTTTTTCATGTTGGTTTCAACGATGCCTATTAGGTGACATTTTTTAAACCAAAAACAAATATCATCAATATCATTCTCTATCAACTGATGGAGTAATATTCCACATTCTATCACATCAACTATCACAACATTTTTTTCTAAATGACATTTTCCATGTTCAACCATTTTTGAAAACATTAAAATTTATTTTTTTAAAATAAAACCATTTTCAAAATACACCAAATTTCATATTTCCAAAATCATTCATTTGAAAAAATGACATTTTTCAAAAAATCTCACCTGGAAACAAATCATAAATCATTACTCACAATTTGATATGAAATCCTAGTGTGAATTCATTCTTATAAAATTCATTCCATGCTCATATGATTGGATAAACTCGTGACGATGAGATTTCCAACATTATAGAAGTGTATCCAAAACACTTATGCAGCCAACACCCAGATAACCTGATGTTCAGTGTAACGGGTGATATACCTCCTTTTGTAGGATCTAAATAATGATGTCGATGCTCAATATACAAGAGGGGGGGGGGGTGAATTGTACACATTAAAAATTTCCTTAAACAATGAAATATATAATTTTAACAAAGTTAAACTATGCAAATTCATAACACCTGTAATCACCAATGAATGATTGGGACAAAGTATAAAGTTACAAACTTCTATTTCTATGCACTTGCTTAAATCTGGAATGTGATTCCAGAAACAGGTTCCATAAATATGGATCCGGAAATTGAAACTTAACCAAGGTTTATAATATGAGATTCTACCTTGAAGCATATAGAATCTAAACTAATTAGAGTAAAAGTGTAAGGAAATATAAGAAGGTTATACATTCATTACAATACACAATGTAGCAGAAAAACAATTAGTAAAACTACAAGTAACAATATATAGATCTTTTAACCCAAATAGATGGGTATCCAACAACCTTGGATAAAGGTCCCTTGATTTATACATTCAAGAAAGTCTATCTTACCCACACCAGGGTAAGCCCTTGATACGAAGATCAGAGTATTTATCTTGATATCCCTGAAAGCCCTCAACTACAAGGTAGTTAGATCCTCTGTCTTCCTCATCAAGGAATCCCTAGAACTTCACGGAAGTCACCACCTCTATCTTCCTATCCCCGGAAGCACTCTAATTTAATCACCAACATTCAGAGTCGCATGAAGAATTTCTGCACAAGGTAATGTTTTAACAAGTTGTTAAAAAATTCTACATGAAGCATGAGAGTTGATAAGAGCCTCTCTCTCTAGAAATGACTTCAACAGTAAGTAAGCACTAGTGTAAAATATTAGTATTGAGCTCATTCAAATGAGCTCCTATTTACTGTCTTGGTTGGAACGGTCAGCTCCCTCGTGGAACGGTCATATTTTCCATAAATTTTGGAGGGAACTGTACACGTGTAAATCAACCAATGGTTAGTTAGAAAAAGAATGGACAACATCGTTTTAAAACAAAACATGTATAATTGAATGAATATCGTCATTTTAAAATGATGTGATTGTTAGCATAAGAAAAACTAAATTTTGGAATGTAATCAAATAAAAGTTTGGAGTCTAACCAAAATGGAATTTGGGGTCTATAATATAATGGATATTCAGATTCTTTTTTATAGGAATTAGAAACCTGAATTCTGTAGAAATCTGGAGTATGAATTTCTAAGGAAATTTAGAGTTTGGTTTCACTAGAATTCATAATCTGAACTTACAATGTTCGGAGTCGAACTAGTAAATTTTTGGAGTCGAACTAGAAAAAGTTCAGAGTCAAACTCATAGATGATCGGAGTGGAACTAATAAAAGTTCGAAGTCGAACTCCCAGATGTTCAGAGTCAAACTAATAAATTATTGGAGTCGAACTCATAGAAGTTCAGAGTCGAACTAATAAAATTTCGGAGTCGAACTCATAGATGTTCAGAGTCAAACTTTGATAAAGTTTGTATTCAGAATTCAGAATGAAACTATATGAGAGTTTGTATCCAGAATTCAGAATGGAATTATATGAGAGTTCATATCTAGAATTCAGAATGGATCTTCTTTACAGTTCCTATCCAGAATTCATAGTTGAACTTCATTACAGTTCATATCCATAATTCGGAGTGGAACTTAATTAGAGTACATATCCGGGATTCAGAGTGGAACTTCATTACAGTTCATTTCCAAAATTCGGATCCTAAAACAGAATGCTTCATATCTAAGTATTATATGATTCCGTGGTTTTAGGTATGAATCCTATTTTTATACTTAAGAAAAATATTTACATGTATAAGGAAGTATATGTTAGGGTAAAATTCCTTAAGGAGGAAAATTTTTCTTATAGAAGTAAAACATAGATTTTCATAAGAAAAAGGTGTTTGTTATTTTAAAAAAAGGAATGGAAAAGTCATAAGGAAAACCTTATTGACTAAAAAATCTCCCCCCTTTTGGAAATCACAAACATCCTTATGAAAAAGAATATAAGGATTTTGAAAATTTTCATTAGACTTTGAAATTACATCTTATCTCCCTTTTTTCAAGGATGATAGTTAATAAAACTATCTCAACCTTAGGCATTGAAACTATAAGTGTTGTGTTCTGAATTTCCAGAGTGGAGTTTTCATTATCAAGGGAATGAAAAACATCGTAATGAGAAACTCCCCCTTACTTTAAGGATATTTCACTTAGAAATTTTTCCTTCACCATTTTAAAATTTTATTTCTCCTATTTTGAGTAATTCTTTTTCCATCTCTCCCTTTGTGATTTTCCAAAGAATTTAAGGGAATGGAAATGAAATAATGTACCTAAAACATTAGTATAAAACAACACAAGATACAACCATGCCAAAATTTCATTAGATTTGAGAAATGTTTTATAAGGAAAGATAAATACAATAAAAGATCCGAGTGGGTTTACTTTTCTTCTTTTTCCTTCGGGATCATCTTCTTCAACAGGGTTTTCAATTTCTTCAAATCTCTTTGATCCTCCTCATATTTCCTCTCCAAGGCTTTTATTCATTAATCCCGATATTTCAAACTTCTTCCTGAGACTTCATGGCCTCTTCCGGTATCATTACTAGCTCATCTAGCTTTACAAATCTTTTCTCAAGCTCAATCTCAAGATCTTTATCCCTTATAAAGTTTTGAGAAAGATAGTAAGCCTTATGATTCATTTCTTTCATTTTTTGTATCTGAGAACATTGTTCAATAATTATATCATCTTGAAGATTCTTAATCTTTGCATCCTCGGTATCAAAATCATCTTTTACCTTATTTTGAAAATTATCAAACTGATCCATGTCATCTTCAATTTTTTTAGACCACAAAGTGATTTTGCTGCATAATTTCCTGTCTACATAATATTTGATAAGAAAATTTTTATGGACATCCTCAATCTTTATAAACTTATACATCACCATAGATAAGGATTCTGACTTCTGATTCAAACTATGTTGTAGCATCTGGAATCTGGTGTTAATAGTGGGAAATATCAGTATGGTGTCCACCAGCTTTTTCAAAGAATCAATTACAAAGTCATGACCATGTGCTGATGACTCCGAATTAGATATCTTTCTTGGATATTTTTCTTCCTCAAACTGTATTAGCTTTCTTCTAGAAGAACCTCCAACCTCATTGTTCCTGATGACATCTTTTATAGGTGTATCCATGAGCACTTGTTTACCTTTATTTGTTTTTGGAATGGGTTGTTCATATGAAGATTCATCCCCACTTTCTGATAGTTGAACAATTTTGTCTTCATCAATTTTATCCTTCTCTGTTCCTTCTTCAAGATACATCTTCTCATATGATTCTTATTCAAATAAAACATTTTACTTCTCTTCTTCTTCCTTATCATAATCTTTCTAAGCTTCTTTCTCAACTCCCTTTCCCAGAGTGACTAATTTTTCTGATTCATCCTTTTCTTGATAATCATCTACTTGTCTAATCAAGTCATCTAGATCATCACTTACTTCTTTTTCTTCTTATTATTGTTCTTGAACAACCTCTTCCTCTACTTCTTTACAAGCTGTTTTCTATAATTCTTTAATAATCTCTTTTCCTTTGGACTTTTCCGGAGTGGGGTATTTCTTTCCAAGGGATTCTGGTAAAGATTGGAAATCAATGGTTTTAGGAATGGGAATCTTCTCAGAGGATATTTAAGTGGAATTCAAGAGATATTGAACAACATCTTCCTCTAACATCATCTTCTTCATATTTTTCTCTTTTTCTTTCTTTTCTAACACATTTGCAGCTTTTTCTCTTAACGAATTAGCCTTAACAGTGTCTAATTTGAACTGTGGATCCCCTTCTTTCTTCATCTCCATGTCTTCCCTCCACTTAGCTGCCACTTCATCTGGGTATTATTTTTGTTTTCTTGGCATGGGAGGTGCGTACTGGGTTTCTTTAGATATGAGTTTTTTTTCTTCAATAACCACTTTATTGAGCTTCCTCTTCTTAGTAACTTTCTTTGCTAATTCAACATTCTTCACATTTTCTAGAATGTTCTAAGCCTCTTCTTCTGGTAAGGGGTAGAATTCTGCAGATTCATCAGGAAAACCCATTTTCATCCTCATTAATGTTTCATCACTTAATAATACTACCTTGGAATTTCATGGCATGGAAGTGCAAGAATCCTTGAACGAGTCAAGAAATCTGATGATAAGTTTGGAAATCAGTGCCGGATACATAATGATATGAGCTTTCAGATTCCCTTCTTTAAAATTCTTAACTGTAATCAAAACATGCCTCATCAGATTTACCCTCCTTAGATTTACCAAGAAATATAGGACGTAAATGTCACTCTTCTTTAGATTATCCTTATCACCAATTCTTGTTACGAGAAAACCTTGTACCAATAGTTGTAGAATCCAATTATTTGGAGTGAGATGATCAATCTTAGCTATCATGGCATCTTTAAGTCCAAGATATTTCAAAACCTTCACCTTTTTGAAACTTCCTTGCTCATCTGGAAGATTGTGTGAACAAAACTCAGCTTCACCATCATACGTTAAACCCACCATGCTTGCAGCCATGGTGTAAGATAATATCTAAGTCTTCCCATAAGACTTGAAAGAAAAGAATTCTATGCCATCTTCCTCCAAGAAAGAAATAGAATTGTTGAACTCAATTAGAAACTTTGTATAAACCAGATCTTGTTTCAATGGATTCGATAGGCAAACATCCTCCCAACCATTAAATTTGATATTCTTAGTTATAAGAGAATCATACTTGAAAAATCTCAGATGTACTAACCTCTCCCTGTAAACTAACCACTTTGAGATTGGCTTTGAGGTAGACATATCATGAGATGTAGCTTCAACGGACTTTCAGAATGGAGAGTTTTGGAAGATTCAGAATGGGCTTAAGAAAGATCAGAACGGTTCTTACAAGAGAGGAAGGGCTTCGAGATGCGAGATATTTGAAAATCTGTTATGGGATGACCCTCAGTGGTCCCCATTATATAGGTGTTGAGACAACGGTTCAGATTCATCGATTGATCAAATGGTTGAGATACATTGAGATTTTATCTGACGGTTTAGATATAAAATTCAAGGTAAACATGAATTCGATCCGTTGAGGATTTGAAGAAAAACATTCAGATTTATGAAAACTAGAATTTGAAATTTTTTAATACTCATTGGAATATACCAACAAGAAAAATATGACTACGAAAACATAGGTAGGGAAATAAAACCTTTTGTATTGGCTACAAATATTGTTCGTAATTGTTAATATTCTTCTTGAGGAAACTTTAATAGTAAAAAAACCCATTACGAAAAATTCATTATGAAAAATTCATTATGAAAAATCTCATTAAAAAATTTTCATTATGAAAATCGTCTGTACGAAAATTATCATTATGAAAATTCCAGTATGAAAATTTACATTTTGAAAATTTCAGTTCCGAAAATTTCATTGCGAAAATTTCTGTTCCAGAAATTTTTAAAAACTCATTACGAGAAATTTTAATTACAAGGTTTTGAAATACAAAATACAGAAATTTTGATTAAAAATGCCAAAAAATGACTACGAAAATTTTGATTATGCTATCATGCAAATGTACTCCCTCTATGAAAAAGAGTTTATTTCTGTAAGGAGATTTTTTCAACAAGAATTTAATGAACAAGGATTACCTCACAGTTATCATTCCTAACTTCTGTTTAATGTATTTAAATCTATCAGAGGGTAATGATTCTGTTAAAATGTCATAAAGTTGATCTTGCATTCTGATAAACTGAATAATGATATATCCTTTAATTCTGTGAGTGTCTGTTGCATCTACAACACTGGAGCGCAACAACATCCAGCTGATACATATTCAGCTTCAGTAGTGGAGAGTGTAACTGAGTTTTGCTTCTTGTAGGACCAAGAATCTAATGAATCTCCTACGAAATGACAAGTTCCAAATGTAATTTTTCTGTCCATTCAACATCCACTAAAGTCCTCATCCAAAAATATTTTTAAAACAAAATCATTTCCAGAAGTATAAAAGAGTCATAAATCTATGGTTCCCTTTAAGTAGGTAAAAATTCTTTTCACTGCCATTAAATGATATTCCTTAGGATTGGATTAATATCTTGCACATAAACATACTGAAAACATTAAGTCTAGAAAACTAGCTTTGAATTATATTATGCTTCCTATCATACCTATAATATATGTTTGATCTACTGGTTTCCCAACTTCATCAAGATCAAGAGTGTTTGAGGTACCAATAAGAGTACATATACTGTTAGTGTTTTCATAACCATACTTTTTAAGATGATCTTTAATATAATTATATTGGGATATATAGGTTCCTTCTGGTTTTTGAGAAATTTGAAAACCAAGGAAAAATTTTAACCCACCCATCATACTCATTTCAAACACATATTTCATTAAAATTGCAAAATAATTAGTTAAATATTGTAGAGTTGAACCTAATATAATATCATCAACATAAATTTGAACAATCAAAACATTTTTCTAATCTTTCATTATAAAAATGGTTGGATCTTCATTTCCCTTAAAATAGTTATTTTGAAGCAATAATCTTGTAAGTCTATCATACCAAGCTCGTGGGGCTTGTTTAAGGTCATACAAAGCTTTCGTAAGTCTAAAAACATGATTAGGATGTTTTGTATCTTCAAAGCCCGGAGGTTATTCAAAAAAACATCCTCCTGAACATAACCGTTATGAAAAGAACATTTTACATCCATTTGAAAAAGTTTGAAATTGAATAATGCTTCAAAGGAAAGTAAGATACGAATAGATTAAAGTCTAGCTACTGGAGCATAGGTTTCTTCATAGTCTAATCCCTCTTGCTGATTATAGCCTTTAGCAACCAGTCTAGCTTTATTTCTAACAATGACTCCATTTTCATCACACGTGTTTCTGGTGACCCATTTTACTCCAATAACATATGTTTCCTTAGGTCTTTCATCCAAGGTCCAGAACTTTTTCTTCTCAAATTCATTTAGTTTATCTTGCATGGCTTCGATCCAATCATCATCACCCAGATCTTCATCAGTGCTTTTGGTTCTAATTGGGAACGAAATTCAAGATGTTCTACGTAATTCCTCAGGGAACTTCTAGTCCTTACAGGTTGATTTAGATCACCAATGATACTATCGCTGGGATGATTCTTTAGAAACACCTGACTTGGGTTTTGTAAAACATGTTCATCAACATAGGGTTGAAAGTCTTCTGGGGTAAATGTTTCCGAAATATCTTCATGAAAATTTTCTTATCATAAGGATCTTCTATCAAAGGTTGATAATCAAGATTTGAAAACACATCCGAGGATGTAGGTTGGGATGGTTTAAAATCTAAAGGATCAGACTCACCAAATTTTACATATATTGTGTCCTCAATAGTACAAGTGTTTTTATTGATAACTCTATAAGCCTTAGATGTTGTGGAGTAGCCTAAGAATATTCCTTCATCAAATTTTGGTGCAAATTTGTGTAGATTATCATTAGTATTCAGGATGAATACCTTGTAACCAAAAACCATGAAGTAGGAAAGTCTAGTTTTTCTACCATTACATAACTCATAAGGATTTTTATTAATAAAATGTCTAATCAAAACTAGATTTATAGTATAACAAGAAACACTTACAACTTCATCCAAAAAATTTCTAGCAATAGAATATTCACTCAACATGGTTCTAGTTATCTCTTGAAGAATTCTATTTCTTCTTTCAACTACAAAATTTTGTTGAAGAGTTCTAGGTGCTGAAATGTTTTGAGTAATTACATTTCAACAACAAAAAGTTTCAAAATCAGAATTTTGAAATTCACCTCCATGATCACACTGATTAGTTTTCAGTTGAAGGTTTTTATCATTTTTAACATGGTCTCTAAAACTTTTAAAATAAGAAAAAGCTTCAGACTTCTTTTCTAGAAAATAGACTCTTGTAAATCTAGTGTAATCATCGAGTAGAACAAAGACATAGTATTTGCCTCCAATGCTTCCAGTTTGTGTTGGACCAAAAAGATCCATGTGCACTAACTATAGTGCATCAGTTGATGAGACTTCACTGATTTATTTAAAACTATATTTATCTTTCTTTCTATTTTGACAAGGATCACTGACTTTATAAGTATCAAATATATGCTCTGGTAGATCCTTAACTAAACGTTTCTTATGAATTTTACATAGGTAACTAAGGTTATAGTGACCTAGTCTTCTATGCCACAACCAAGATTGATCTTCCACTGCACATAGTCAAGGTATGTCTTGGATCTTAATATCTTCCTAGTTCAAAGTTTAAACATTCTCTTCCATATGGGCAGAAATAATAAACTCTACCTTGGAATTGTGTACTAAGAACTTAACATTCCTAAAATTCACAAGTAATCCTTCATCAAATAATTGACTTATGCTAAAGAGTTTTTGCTTAAGACTCTTGACAAACAAAAGATTTGATATCAATGTTTTACCACGAAGAAAAGTATTACCTATAACAACAATTTCTCCCTGAGCATTATCTCCGAAAGTTACTTTTCCTTCTTTTGTCTTGATAATATTTTCAAAATATATTTTTTTAACAGTCATTTGCTTGGAACAACCACTATCCATGTACTATGTATTGTTGTTGGTACTTCCATTATCTTCTTAAAAATAAGAAAATAATTAGACTTTTGGAATCCAAACTTGTTTGGATCCGAGATTTTATGATAACAAAATGTTGGTTATCCACATTTGTTTAGAGAAATATGCATTAAGAAACCCAAGGGATTGAAATCTATTCAAAGAACAGTATTTCTTCCAATGCCCACCACTTTGACACGTAGTGCAAAAAGGGGCTCTAGAAGGAATAAAATAGTTGTTTTTGAAAACTGGTTTTTGGTGAGTATAACCTACTCCAGTATTGTTTCGATGAGGTTTAATTTGAGAATAAATCTTGTCAGAATTTTCCTTCCCAGAGGTAAATTTTTCAAGGAGCTTCTTTAGAGAAAAAATTTCGAATTTTAGTCTAACGGCTAAATTCCTATCCTCAGGAATCATTTCCTTAGAGTTAGATTTTTCCTCAAAAACATTCAGTTTTAAAATAGAATTCTTAAGATATTTAGAAAGTTCTTCCTTATCAAAATTTTCATTCTCAAGGTTTTTAGAATGTTTTTCTAAAAGCTCTTCTTTATCATTATGATCTAAAGAATGATCTGAAATCTCTTTTGTAAGAACATATTCCCTAGTATTTTTCTTATCTAATTTCTTATAAATTTTACAATTTTTTGATTCATGTAACTTGGAAAATCTAGAAACTTCTTTTTATGAAGGATATTCATTTTATGAGGATGAAGAATCTTCATTAGAAGTACTATTTTCGGAATAGTAATTCATATCAAGAGATAAATTTTTTAAAGCCCTGACATAGCATACCTTGTCCATAAGACATGTATCTGGAAAAGATGTATTAGAAATTAATCCCATATTCTTCTGAGCTGATGAATCATATTCTGAAGACTCAATTTCTGAAGAGTCTCCACAACTGGCACACCAAGTAGTATTAGTTTTTAGACTTTTCTTATCATTGTATTTATAATACTTCTTCCTGTTTCTTTCAGAATTCCTCTCTTTTCATTCATTCCTTTTAAAGATAGGTAAATCAGGTATTATGTGTCCACTAATTTTGCATTCATAGAATGTGACCTCTGAATCATTCTTATCATTCCTTTCCTTTTTCATATACCTCCATTGGAAATTTGTTTGACCAACTATTGTATTCATCCTTCGATCAAGATTATATAACTCATTCTCTGATACTTCACTCTCACTAGATTTGGATTGGATAGTAACCTTATTAGACTTGGATCTAATTACTCTCTCAGGATTCTTTGATTTCATGTGATTTGATGTAGTGGTAAAAGAAACAATACTATTCCCATTCTTCTTTTTGATGTTGTTAGTATCTCTCTTCATCCTTGTTGGATTTTGAAGAAGTGTTCCAAAAGTTCATCTAAGGAAATTTGTGTAGCCTTCCTGTTCTCATCAATAGCTTTTATCTTTGATTCCCACTCATTGGGAATAATATCTATAATCATTTCCACAAGAGCTTCAACATCCAAACCTTTCTCTCCCATATATTTTAGTCTATTCACTATAGTCATAAAACTTTGTTGTACTTTACAAATGGGCTCTCTATAAGGAAAATTAAAACCATGTTACTCAGCTCTCAACATAGCTCTTCTAGTCTTGATGACTTTGGATGTACCAAAAATATTAACTTCAATTTTCTTCTATATATAATTAGCTATTTCACAAGAAGAAATTTGGTTATATATTTTCCTAGTCATTAAACATAGTAGATTATTGTGTAACTTATAGTTTAGTTGATAATCATGCTTCTCTTGGTTTGTGAAAGCATTAACTTCCTTATCAAGAATTTGATAACCTTCAATAAGCATAGCAAAGTTGTCTACTCCAATATTGATAACAAAAGTCTTCATTTGATCTCTCCAGTATTCATAATCATTACTATAAAAAATTGGTGGTCTTGTAGGATTTATGTTGTCAATGGAACCAAAGTTTAAACCTGCCATCCTTAAGAAAATCTTTCTACCCAAAAACTTGTTAAACACAAAAGTTTTGATTCAAGGAAAATATTCCTAAGAAAGGAAAATATAGAACAATGAAAAAATGAGCAAGAAAACCTATATGTGAGTATATGTAATTCAAAGACCAGCTCTGATACCAAATGCCATATCGGTATAGAGTATGATGTTTCCAACCTCTGATACCAATTGTAGGATCGAAATAATGATGTAGATGATCAATATAAAAGATGGGGGTGAATTGTTCACATTAAAAATTTCCTTAAACAAGGAAAGATCTAAGTTTAACAAAGCTAAACTATGAAAATTCACAACACGTCAAATCACTAATGAAATATTTGGAAAAGGTATGAAGTTACAAACTTCTAGTTCTATGCACTTGCTTAAATCTTTAATGTGATTCCGAAAATAGGTTCTGGAAATATAGATCTGGAAATTGAAAATTAACCAAGGTTTACAATATGAGATTCTACCTTAAATCGTATATAATCTAAACTAATCAGAGTACAAGTTTAAGGAAATATAAGAAGATTATACTTTCCGTACAATAAAAAATGCAGTGGAGAAACAATTAGTAAAAGTACACGTAACAAGATATAGATCTTTTAACCAAAAAAGAAGGGTATCCAACAATCTGGGATAAAGGTCCCTTGATTTATAGTTTCAATAAAGTCTATCTTACCCACACCAGGGTAAGCCCTTGATATGAAGATTGGAGTCTCTATCTTGCTATCCACAAAAGCCCTCAACTTCATGGTAGTTGGAACCTGTATCTCCCTCAGCAAGGAAGCCCTCAAACATCAAGGAAGTCAGCACCTCTGTCTTCCTATCCTCGTAAGCCCTAGAATGTAATCACCAACATTCGGAGTCACACAAATCATGTTTGCACAAGGCAATGTTTGAAAAAGTTGTTCATACTTTTTGCACGAAGCTTGAGAGTTGATAAGAGCATCTCTCTCTAGAAATCACTTCAAAAGAAAGTAAGCACAAGCGTCAAATATCAGTATTGAGCTCGTTCAAATGTGCTCTTATTTATAGGCTCGGTTGCAATGGTCGTCTCCCTCCTCCAATGGTCATATATTCCTTAATTTTTGGAGGGACCTGTACACGTGTATCTCAACCAACGGTTAGTAAGAAATATAATGGACGACATCGTTTTATAAAAAAACATGTGTAACTGAATGAACGACATAGTTTTATAATGAAGCGAGTGTAATCATAAGAAAAACTATTGTTCAGAATGTATAAAAATAAAAGTTCAGAGTATAACCAAAATGTAATTTGGAGTCTATAAAAAAAGAATATTCATATTCTGTTTTATAGGAATTCGGAACCTGAATTCTGTAGACATCCGGAGTCTGAATTTCTAAGGAAATTCGGAGTCTAGTTTAACTAGAATTTATAATCTGAACATACAATGTTCGGAGTCGAACTAGTAAAAGTTCGGAGCCGAACTAGTAAATTTTCAGAGTCGAAATCACCGAAGTTCTAGTTAACCAAATAAAATATCGGAGTCAAACTCCCAGAAGTTCGAAGTTGAAATACTAAAAGTTAGGGGTCGAACTCACAGATGTTAGGAGTTGAACTAATAAAAGATCAGAGTCGAACTCATAGAAGTTAAGAGATAAACTTTGTTACAGTTTGTATTCAGAATTCGGAATGAAACTATATGAGAGTTTGTATCTAGAATTCGAAATGGAATTATAAGAGAGTTCGTATCCAGAATTTGGA
Organism: Viscum album; assembly: GCA_963277665.1. Lineage (NCBI taxonomy): Eukaryota > Viridiplantae > Streptophyta > Magnoliopsida > Santalales > Viscaceae > Viscum > Viscum album. Next base: position 71,940,178 of record OY728149.1, read on the forward strand.
ATCGAACATCATTATAGTTCCTATCCAGAATGCGGAGTAGAACTTCATTATAGTTCATATCTAGAATTTGGAGTGGAACTTCATTACAGTTCATATATGGGATTTAGAGTGGAACATCATTACAGTTCAATTCTAGAATTCAGATCCTAAAACAGAATGCTTCACATCTAAGTATTATACGATTCCAAGGATTTAGGTATGAATCCGATTTTTATACTTATGAAAAATATTGATAAGTATATGGAAATCTATGTTAGGGTAAAATTACATAAGGAGGAAAATTTTCCCTATAGAATTAAAACATATATTTGCTTAAGTAAAAGGTGTTTGTGATTTTCAAAACAAAAATGAATTGAAATGTCATAAGGAAAAACTTATTTACTCAACACCTTTTTTGCTATACATTTCATGTTCCAGGATTCCAAATCCTTTATAAGATTCAAACCCACAGAATAGATGAAAAAGATTTCTGAATCCAAAAACAAAAACACTAATGTCCTTTTATACCAACATAGAAGGACCAGACTGATACCATTTTTCATGACCCGTCCATTCACATTGGCTTGATAGAACAACAACTCATTATATATCCTTAAGATACATCTATAAGATTCCAATGGATGGAAATAAGTGACGAAGGGTTTGATATACAAGTTGGGGATGATTTAGCCTTTAAAAAAATATACAAATAAAACAAACCAACCATAACCAAATATTCACTATATGATGAAATAACAATGAAAGCCAACTCAACAACTTCATGTATCTCAAAACCACAACGATGTATTTAATAGCGGAAGAATACCCACGAATCAATGTACATAGTGTATAAACAACCCAAGACATTCAATAGATCAAAAGACTCCATTCTCCACAATCTCCAAGCTCCACAATCTCCAAAACCCCCAAACATTACAATGATGTGCTAAAAATGTGGGAAACATTACCTTTTCCCATGTCCTGGAAGATAGCATATGCAAAAGCACCAAAGTGACAATGCCAGAGTGAGTATAATACTCAATAGATTTTCCGGAATGACTTCAGTACTCACGCCACTAGTATAGAAGATTTAGAAACATTTTTAATAAAAAATTGATATAAATGTTTTTTGAAAAAATAGTTTATAATAAAATATAATCATGTTTCCCAAAAAAAATTATAACCAAAAGCATACAACTTCCATTGAATCCAATTTTAAAGTAAGTTATTTTTCATAAAAATAACTTAACAAGCTTTAAAACCATTTCATTATATCCCCTTTTTGTCATTCCCAACCATCCCACAACCCTTGAATCTAACCATGCATGTTGGGTTTTGAAAGTTCCATACTCATGAGCAGTTTCTAGTCGATATTCCAAGTCGTCACAAGGTAGTCGTTTCCCATCTTCAATTAACCCTTTTCCACCGAGAACATGGTAATATTTCAACCATTAACAATATAATAATTATGAAATTTATATATTTTTTTCCATTTAACCACTTTCACTGAGCTTAAGGGTATATTTAAACCATGCCCCAGAAATGGAATATGAACTCACACATATATGCCCAAGGATCATGCCAAAATACCTTATCAATAAAAACATCATTTTTATTAAAAATAAATTCTATAAAAGTCATTTCAATACCAAAAAATTTCAATAGAACAACATTTTTATTGAAAACCAAAATTTAATCAATCCATTCAACAATTCCAGTGAATCAATAATTTAAAATCAATATTTTAAATTAAAGTAGCTAAATCACATTACACAAAAATTCACTAGGATTTCTCAATTTCACTAAAACCATAAATCATCAATGAAGAATATTTATTCAATGATTTTCACTATCAATTCAATTCAAATAAACCAATTTAAAACTATGCCAATAAATTATTTCAAGAGTAGTTGAGAGAAAAGCCTCTTACCTGAATGGTTTTGATGAAAACCACAACGAACAAAGAACACTCTAGAAAACGTGGTCAATTTTCTATGAAAACACCACATATATCTTCTCCTAGAATGTACAAGACCAAATCTCATCATATATGGCATTCATACACTTATATTTACTCAAAATGGGCATCGATCTATGAAACTGAGATAAGATGAGAAGTAGATATAAGTAGATCTATGAAACTGATCAAGAAAGATGAAGAACGATCACATACCCCAGCTATCTGGCTTTGATTTGCATAGAATGACTTCAGATAGCCTCCAAAATTCTTGGGAGAGATTCTTCTACAGTCAAGGGATATAAAACCCGAGTTATGGCTTCTTAATAAGTAAAAAGTCCCATTTAGTGGAAAAAACGTGTGAGATCCACTTTTTTAGGAAATCACATAAATGTTTTCATTGATAGTTTGCACGGTTAGAAAAATTCTATGCTAAAAATATGTTATCCATTGCCTCGGTAGACCCTCGAACGACATCCTCACATGGTCTCCCAAACCGTTCTCCAACCATATGGAATCCACTGCCTAAAATGTACCTAATACGCATGGTTTGACTGTACGGTTAGAGAAACCGTTCACCTCCCGTGTCACTTTCAATTTTCCCCAAAAACAACTCCAATGTTCCCTCAACTCTATAAAACATCACCCTTAAACATTATACCATTCAAAGGATTATGTAAATGTTACATACCAGAAACAAGGGGAACTACACTCTTAATCAACATTAAGAGAGAATGAATGAATCTCTTTCATCTCAAATGGGAAATGTAGTTTATACCTGGTATTTAATAAAATTAAACTCACCCCATTGTATATTCACCTTTTTCATTCAAAACTATAATTTAGTATTCAAGGTTGTTCTCAATATTTTTTCTCCTTCTAATATCCTTGTTCCGTCATCCAGATAAAAAATCATCTATCATACGAGAAGCTTTATTCGATATTTTTTCATTGAAACCCTTGTGGATTCTCCCAATTCTATCAAGTACCAGCAATTGATATTAGATTTTTTTATTCAAGTGTCTTTATTTATATTTAATATTAATAGTTAGAGTTAAATATCCAATTGAATATAATTATCAATAAATATTCATAGAAATTGCATGACAATGATATGTGAACCCAATTTTAATGTGGACATAGATGAGTGATGGAATGACATCGTAAATATTTATTAAAAATATTGTAATAGTATTTTATATAAAGGAAAAAAACCTTGCACAGTTTATAAACTTGAACATTAGAGATTGAATGATTATCTGGAGAAATAATATGATCTCTATTCAAGATAAATGAATGCTACTTCTTGTGAATTATAATTTGATTAATTTAATCGAGTTTGATAGTTTTTGTTTCACCAGGAAATTTTTTGGTTTGAGAACCCTCATTGAATTGGGTCTAGTTTGGAACATTGTCTGATTTCAGGGGTTCATTGTTTCATTTTCATGAACATTATGCAACCCTTATCTAATGTTTTGGAAACGACCCATGGTTACCCTCTCTTTATATGGCTACACATAATCTTTCCAAATTTAAGTTTTTAACGTTGTATTTTAATCCTAGAGAATCTTATGAAATATTGTTGGTTGAGAGGATGGAAGGTTGTGCTCATCGCACCCATTGTGGAGAAATATTGAAAACTATGGACACTATTATAAATTAAATATATGTTCATTAATCTCTTCCTAATCTCGATATGGGTCCATTTTTCCTACAAACACTGATCATGGGTTAATTATCATTCTGGTGGAAAATACTAGGGGTATCTTTAAGGAATCTATATGTACATATCTAACTCTCTCTATCCATTGACTAGTAATTACATCCTGATTATTTTCTAAAATTTTATTACCTTGGGCATCAGAAGGCACCACTATGAATGACATAAGTTAATATTTTGAGGCCGATATTGATCCACTATGCGTAATCATATCCATCCAAGTAATTAGAGGAATAAAAAATTATGTAGTCCACTGAACTCATGCAGTTTAGCTTCGTGAAAAGAGGACATATATTGGTGCTTTGAGAAACTAGGTATTCAATTAAATATAGGGATATGTCATACATATCCTAACTAGGGATGGAATTAGTGTTTTTTTAGTTCATTTAGATACTCAGAACACATACTTTTGAGGAAGAATTGAAAAACCATTGGAATGAATGGGTCTTAATGGTTATGATTTCAGATTCATGGTGGAATTATACTGAGGTGGGTGAATATTTGGAATCTTTAATTATAAAAGGAAGCTTGCATATCCTATTTAGTTTATTAATCAATGTTCTCATTGTTCATTAATTTCCATGTAGATCTCCCCAATGTATATTTCTTTATATGGGGGTGGTTTACATCATCGCATTCGTGGAGACATACATACAAACATTACAGAGTTTGTGGTCATTCATAATGGAAATAAAATGAATTTTGAATCTATCTATTCCAATGTTATCTATTATCGATGTGATGAACAATGGATAAAAAATAATTAATATTATTACATTAAGGAGTAGGAAATACATATTAAGATAACCTCATGGATATTTAATGTTGATATCTAGGCTTAGGGAGGTTTCATATGTATACAGGTTTTAATAAGAAACAATTTCATCATAGTTCAGTTGAATGGGGCTTACAAACTGATACTTCTCTTATATTTGGAACATACACACCATGGATAGACAAGGTTATCGTACCCAGGATTCCATTTTTGGATGGAGTCTTATGGTGAAAATCATATGATTATTTTAACTACCAAACATTACATGACCTATGCTTGGTGTGATAAAAATGGGATGAAGAATTATCATTATTATTTTTTATAGACGTGGGCATTATTGACTTAAACCACCCATTGGGGGTTAAAAATAGAGCATAAAACATGCGGAGATATCCTGCATCTCTTGGTTATTGTATAAATAAGAGTCACCATAGTTCCCATGATTGGGGCGTACTAAATGATGTTTCCCTTATAATTGGACATATAATTTTATTCCACAAACTCGGGATTACACTATGATGTTTCCCTTGTTTCCTACCTAACATATGTTTATTTTATACTCATCATGCTGTGATTTCCTGCTTGAAATGTATGTTATTAACATCCTGGTGTGTCCAAATACAATCTAATGATCTCGTTTACTTGTTCGAATAAATTTACATAATATATATGGAATATCCAAATGTGGACATATGATCCAGGCTAGATTGTTTTAAGGTCATCATATGACCAGGAAGACATTTTTTGGAATCCATCACATGAACTAGATGATTTGTGTAGAGGGTGTCACATGACCCTCAAGAAATTCACATGTGTCATTAAATGATATGGATGTAAAATTGGGATGGATTTGTGAGAGTCATTGTGACATGTCTAGGAGGTAATCACATGTATTTACAGACATCTTTAGTATGCATCATTAGACCTAACTAGAATGTCCAGAGGGCATCTCAATAATCTGTTTGACATTCCTGTGTACTACCATGTGGCTTAGATAACATTATTTGGTTTTTCCATATGAGTCCATTGAGGCTTCTATATGACCTCACAATTCTTTAATGGTGGTCTAGAAGGGTTTCTTGAGACCTCAGAAGCTTGTCTGAGGGATTACATGTGAATTTATTTGACAGGTAGAGTGTACTTTTCTTGACCAAAATGGAATACTGATGTAATTTTATTGAGATATAATTGACATATCTCTGTGTTATCATGTGTTTCTCATGGTTCTATTTATTTTAATGAGAGTCAACATTTTAGGTTCCTTTCATATGTCTCACATCATTAGTCTTATCTCTAGCCATCACATTGTGAATACCTAAGAATTTTTTAGTGTTTATATTATTTCACATCTCATGTGATCTAGTAGGTGTGTGGGGTGTTCGTTGTGTGTCATATATGAAATTCTTGTCCTGATATATGAGTTATCATCTGTAGTAATTACGCATGGGGAATGGTTACTCTGGTTGTTAATAGATATTACCTGATGGGAAGCATTTCCGATTGACAGATAAAACATATTGAGATAAATAATTTTGTGCGTGATTGAAAAAGACCAACATCTCATGTTTGTGGTTGTATTGTTAGTCAGATGTGCATTTTCTCTAGTGAGGTGTGGATTTTATATGTATCTACACCTAATTTTTATGTCGTATTATGATTTATATATCGTTCAAGTCTAGACTATAGTCGGTGAATGGATTTTGGAATCACCTGTATTTGTGTGTCTCTACTGTGGATTTTCACCACGGGAATCACCTGATATTAAGAGACCATAGTACTATCATGCAAATGACTATTTTATTGGATTATTACCAATAAATGTGATCTTTTTGAATCATACAGACATGAAAAAGTATTTATATATTGTCAAATTGACATGTACATCTGTTCTCATGAGATTAGTTTTCCAATCCATTCATGTCCATGTGATCTAAGGTGAGTTGTTTTTGTCTTTTGTGAGACAAGATGACTTGTTAGGGGGACTGTGGTATCATGATGACAAGTCAAGGTGTCACAAAAGAATGTTTTGTGGATGTATATATAATTTCATAATGGTTTTAGCATTGTGAGATACCCCCACGTCCTCTTAATTGTATTTAGGTTGTTTAATTTTTAATGATCAAGGGTCATGCAATATTACATGAGTAGTGTCAAAGTAAAATACTCTACCTCTAGATGATGAATCATGTGACCAATAAAGGACCTATAGAGATGCGTATGTAATTCATCATGGACACCATCTATTTTTCCTTGGCGAGCCAAAGGGGGCATGAAAGGTCTCATGTAGATGCATTATGATTCTCACATGATGAGGATGCCATGTTAGCGGTCTTTTTGAGAGACGAGGAAAACATGTCACTGCATTCTCGTGGAATCTTGTAGATTACATTGGGAATTTTGTGAGTCATTTATGACCAAGAGTGTCTCCCACCTCCACCCCATTTAGTTCCTTAATTTAATTTTACAATGTATTGGGTGTCTCCTATGATTGCAAGAATGTTTTTGAGGGCAACCATTCTACTCAATGGAGATACTTCATCTGGAATTGATGAAATCAAGGGGCCTTTTCCATTTCAATATTTTCCTCCCTTATATTCAATGTTGAATTTTTTGCTTCACCCACTTAATATTCAAGAAGGAACCACATGATAAATATGTAATATCATGATGGAACTCACACACTATCCCTATCAGTTTCTTTTCTTGTCTATGGAACATCGTTTGATCTGTGTGGTATCCTACGACAACGTGATGCCATTTTATGAGAATATATATTTTTTCATCTTTTATATGTCACATTCTCAGTGAAAAAATAATGTCAGATAATTGTTTATTATGTTTTCATGACAAGGAAGCAAACCAAAGGTTGAAAATTACATGTTTCATGTCATCTCATAAATGACGCACAACCCGAGACACTAGAATGTGTTGCATGGAAAAATGTTCACATCAAGGTGTGACAAGGAATCTAAATACTCATTTTATTGATTAATAGTTATAATGTGATGAAATATCCTTATTATTTTACTTTCACGTATGTGAAATATTTATTTTCGTTACATTGAGATATCATCTATAGCCTTGGGATTGTCATGAAATCATGAATATTGGATGTGTGTAGTGTGTAAATCCATCTAATCGAGTCATGAACGTCATTTCATGCATATTTTATGGTACATCAAAAAAATTCATTATGACTTGATCATGCAAAAACTTATGTTTCACTCCACTATTCTTGACATAATTAGGTATACTTTATTTTAATATCATTTTTTGAGAAGTCAAGACAATGATATGGGATCACATTTATGCTCACCAGAAAGAGTATATACATGATCATCTTTTGGCATGATAGTGAATGTGGTGGCACACCCTTTCAAAAAATAATTATGGGATTCCATAGATGGTTCATTTAAAAGGATGACAACTTTTTAATGTGAACCTGAGCTACTTCATGTAACCCTTATACCGTATTCTAAATGATAATATATTTAACAATTATTTTGGCTTATAATACTCTCTTTTTAATAGAAAACTCTATCACATTTTCCCAACATCATGTTTCCCCCTTTAATGTTTGATCTTCTACTATTTATAGGTGAGGTATCACATGGAATTATCTCACTTATGAAAGGGGGAATTCCCTGTAAAAGAACATTGTCGGCCATCAAACCAATATTATCATCCTATGATTGGAAAATAATGTCATTTAATGATTTGACTGTAATGAAAAAAAAACAGTTATTACTTTTCATGCAGTATGAATTTGACTTTTTTCACTAGATAACCTGACTAAAAATTCATGTAGTCACATTATCCACACCTACAGTTTAAATCAAGTGCTAAGGATCTTCCTAACATATAATTTATCCCTAAAACATGGTATTTGGGTGGTGGTTCTTTTTCGTGGTGGTGACCTCCCACATTTTCTTTTATATCATGCTCTATTGTTTAGTGGGGACATCATATTTGCTTCATATAGAGACTACCCTATATGTGAGATAGTTGATCAAGGGGTTTCAGGGTTACTCTGTAAACCTGGATATGCTGATAACTCCTCAGATCAAATTCTAGGAGATGATGTGCCTAATCAAATTGGTTATGGTGAAAAGGATGAGTGTGCTGGCCACACAGAATTGTCTGCACATTCCATGAAGGATAGGAATGTCCCTTGTCACTCTGGTCTAGAGGATGCTTAAACAATTTGTGGATGTCATAAGGAATGAAACTGTAGTATCATTTCCAGACCTTGGAGCTCCTACACCTGGATTTGTGATTAAGAAATGAAGGGCTTCTCATGCCTCGACAAACCAAGAATTTGTTGAAGAATGAGTCAACATGTGTCGACACTCGATTATTTCTGGAGTTCTCACCCCAAGGGGAAAGATTTTTGGAATTTAACGAATTAACGAGAAAGATTATAGATTTTTGGGGATTTGATGATTGGAGGATGACTGTAATACGGAAGTGTCACTACCATGTTGTCTTTCTCAGTGATGTGAGCCAGAGGAGGGTGTGGAGCAAAGGTACTTTATCTTTCAATCCTGGTTTCTTAAACATCAAGTAATGGGATCGTAATTTTGACCCCATGAATGTTCGATGCACTCATACCCAATTGTGGAATATGATTCATAAGCTTAATTGAATCTTCTAGAATCTACGTATTCTATGGGAAATTACCTCGACTATGGGTAATCCAATCCAAAATGATAGGCAATCATGAAATCCCAGGTATGGTTGTTATACCCATGTCTTGGTCGAAGTTGATCTTTCTAGCACTTTTGTGGAAGAAGTCATCCTCACAATGTTGGATGATAGCATGAAATTTAAAAGCATTCATGAATGGAAGCCCATATTTTTCAAGAACTACCTAATATTTGGTCATTTGACCCCTGATTGTTGGAGGGATATAAATTATTTGATCTGTAAAGAAAAAGGGCATGATGATAACACCTGCAATCGAAGAAAGAGCAAGGGAGAGAACTTGCCCTCCCAAGGTGATGGTGGTTATGAATTACTTGCTATAAGGAACTAGGGAGAGCCTCATGTTGGTGAACAAGGTCCTCTGGATGAACAAGAGGATCCTCACGCATTACCCACCGGAATTGTCACCTCTAAGAATCTGGTTACCTCACCTACTGATGTGTGGAATGAATTGGAATGGGATGGGATGCATGCCATTGGGAATAATGGTGGTGGACAGGGATTAGGTTCTGATCAAATGACCTCAGGGGATGGTTGTTCTTCAGGGATAGAGATCTCACTGAGGAAGAATTCTGATAAGATGCATAAGGTCAGTGTAATGACTCCTTTGGCACTATCTATGCAGATGGATAACCCCCCACACTAATGCAGATGGGAGTGGAGAGAGTACTGGGGAACATGATGATACATGCATGAACCCTAACTGTGAGAAGATTTTCATAGGTGGAACCCCGAGGCCTGAACAGGTTGAAATTCCTATTAATAGCACTGATGGGTGTGGTCCAGGTACTGTCCATGCAGCTGCTTTTGACCCAGCTGACGATTTTGTAGAGGTTCCTTCTTCCAAAATTTCTAGGAAGAAAAAGGCGATATGCACTGACCCTTCTCATATAAATGGAAAGAACATGTTTACTCACTTGATTGGGTGGTTCTGGTCTGATGAAACTGAGGAGGTTGCTTCTGAATGGATGTCTAGATCTGAGGTTTTTTCTGGGGCAGATGATATTGCTCTGAAAGATCAGGCTGGGGTGAGTGATGCTCACAAAAAAAAGAGATCAGTGAGGTTGATAATATTTCCAAATCTTCCTTTAAAAAAAGAAAGAAGGTAATGGTAAGAAGGGTAAAGGGAAAAGTACATATAAGAAAAAAAGGTCCCTCAGACAAGGGGCAGGGCCCAGCTCTAATGAGGATTTTATATTGGAATTTTCATGAGTTTGGAAAAACCCGTACGGTCAGGGCCCTTCAACATTACATCCTGACCTATAAGCTGATGCTTGTTGGTATTGCAGAGCCAAAGATTCTTTTTAGAAACTGGAAAGGCTTCAAATGGAGTTCCCTTGGATTTAATCTTATATCCAACAATAAACATTGCTCGAGCATGGATCACTTGTGGGTACGGAGAAATGATAGTACTCAGATTAATTCAGTCGTTAGAAAACCCTATAATATTCTGATTAGCTGCAAAAACGATGGACAGAATATCTCTTTCTCCTTTGTCTATGCATCCACCTCTTATTTAATATGGAGGGAACTATGGGAGGACCTTAAAGCTACCGATCTAAGGATGGACCATAAGTGGATTCTTATTGGTGATTTTAACACTATCATGACACCTGAGTAAAAAATTTGGACTTAGTTTATTAGGATAGCTGCTTATTAATTTTTTGAGTGCATTGATTCCTATAATCTAATTCAGATCCCTCTTACTGAAACTGACTTCACATGGTGCATATACACATGGGATGGGAAGTAGACCAACAAACTTAATAGATGAATTATGCATATTGATGAAAATGAATTTTTTCTAGGGGTCTATGGTTTTACTCTTCCCATGTGTCACTATGAACATAATTCAGTTATTGTGGATGTCAACTTTTAGAAGATGCAGTCATCCCCCAAACCCTTTAGGTTTAATAATGCTTGGATTTTTATCCCAGGATGATGGGAAATTGTCTTGGAGGCACGGAGTCTTGATCCTATTGGGATCCCTCTTCATAGAATTACTTCCAAATTAATGCATATGAAAGGGTCGTTAAAGGAATGGATAATGAAATCATTCTCTAAAATTTATGATGACATTAAATTTGCTAAGGAGGAACTTGGAAGAATTCAAATCGATCATGAACATCATACCAACTTATCCAAGGATGAAATCATGGTGCAGAATAGGTTGGATGATCTTATCATTGTGAAGGATAGACTGGTTAAGAATTAGTTGGATGTGAAATGGCCTAAGGATGGCGATAGAAATTCTATGCTCTTCAATAGACAACATAAGGAGAGGAGACCGCGTGCTGGAAACAAGGAGATCAGAATTATTAACCACGTTTACTCTGATAATAATGATATTTCTTCAACTGTTGTTGCCTATTTTAAAGAAATATACTCTAATAATTGAAATCCCTGCTCCACTAACCTGATAGACAACATTATCCCCATTATTGATGAGCATATGAATCGTTTTATCACTACCCCACCTTCAAAGCGGTAAATCAGAACGGCTCCCCTCTCTCTTAATCTTGAGAGTGCCTCGGGCCCAGATGGATTCACTAATAAATTCATTATGTTCTTCTGGGATATTGTGCAGGATGATATTGAGCGTGGCATAATAGATTTCTTTTGTCATTCAAATATTCCCCTTGGAATGAACTCATGCTTCATTGACCTCATTCAAAAGAAGGATAATTTCCTTGACATTAATGACTTCAGACCTGTTGCGCATGGGAATAGAATACCTAAATTCATCAGCAAGATCATCAGGTGCAGGATAGGTGTGCTTTCTGATGGTCTGATCACTGCAAATAAATTTAGTTTTGTCCCAGGAAGGAACATACAACAATTATTTTTCATGGGCTCATAGAGTGTTAATCTTATGAAATGGAAGTCAAAGGAAGAAATATTTGCTCTTAAAATTGACATCTCTAAGATTTTTTACACCCTTAAATGGAGTTTTCTTGTTGAGATCCATCATAGACATGGGTTTTCAAACATATTTCTGAATCTGATTAATACTATTCTTAGATCCTCACGGATGTTGAATCTGGTCAACAACGTGCCATGGGGGTTCATTCATTTCTCAAGGGGTGTACAACAAGATGACCCCCTTTCAGGTATTTTGTTTTCTATTATAGAGGATTACCAAAGTCTATGCTTCAATGAGCTTGCTCATATGTATATTTATAAGAGGATTAATGATGGTATTAATGATCATACTACATCCCATATAATCTATTATAAAGACTTTTTGTTGCTGTGGAGGGATTCAAAGTGAACCATATCCAACATTAAGGCTACTTTTTCACATTACGAGGCTGTGGATAGATAGGCCATAAGCTGGGATAAATCATCAATTTTCATTTTCAATGGAATTTCGGATGGAAAAAAGAACGTGATCATTCAATATCTTGGGATGAAGAGGGGATCCTTTCCCTTTCAATATCTTGGGGTGCCTCTTTTCTGGGGAAGGGTGAAACAAAAATATCTGGAAGGCATTAATGCTAGTATTACTCATTATCCTTCCACTTTGAAAGGGAAATCTATGTCCATGGATAGAAGGGTTTGTCTCGTGAACACAGTTATTACATCCAAATTTGTTTACTCTTTCTCTCTTTAAAAATGACCGTGATGGATTATTAAGGAGCTTCAAAGCCTGGAAAGAAACTATATTTGGATAGGATTAATATTTGAAATGAATTTGGTCATGATTAAGAGGAAATATTGCATAAAACCTATGGAAATTGGAGGATTAGGGGTCAAGGATCTTCGCACCTTTAATGATGGTCTGATTGGAAAATTCACATGGAGGCTGATATCAAATGAGATTGATGAAGAGTTTTTGTCGATCGGGTTCAAAAAACGGCTCATGAATGGATATAAATACTATCTTCAATCCTCGGTATGGGATTCCCTCAAGCATGCCTATGCAATGATAATGCAGGATACTAAATGGCTGGTCAATAGAGATTCCACTCTTAGGTGCTGGAAAGTCTTATGGCTGGATCAGGCCTTTCATTCCATGAATGTTCCATCTGAAGCTATTTAATTTTCCATCTCGTGCATTCAATCACATTAGATTTTTCATGAGTTGAATATCTCTGACTATGTGTTTTCCAAAGTTAATAATTATGAATTTATGGATTGTGAAAAACTAATCTGGCTTCCAAGAATTTTTGGAATTTTTGACCCCAAGGAGTTCTACAGGATTTCTTGTGGAAGTACTAACCATGCCACAACATGGCTCATGAAATTTAGGGCCACATTCATTCGGCCAGCCCAGTTTCTCCTCATTTTGAGAATATGGAAGAACATACTTCCCCCATCTGAACACTTGAAGCAAGCTGGTTTTCAGATGGCATCCAGGTGTGTTTTATGCAGGTCTATGGAGGACATCATGAAGCATGTGTTTATGGAGTCCGGGCAGGCCCGACAACTCTAGAGTTATCTGGGAATGATGTTTGGGTATTCGGTGGACTCTAGAATTATACTAAAGGACCTGATGTTCAGGCTACTGCATATGCGTTGCTGTGAGTATATGTGCAAGCTTCTTGCTGTTGCTATTGCAGTGATCATTACGTCCTTGTGGGAATCATAGAACCTGGCTTTGATTGATTGTGTGCATGATGTTTTTCGCAAGGAAATGATCTCCATCCATAGGGATGTGTACGCAACGTCGATGATCCAGGATGGTGCGATGGCTAACACTATTTCTGACCTACAAAATCTAAGGTTTCTTGGAGTTTCTGGCCAACCTTGCAAAACATGGATGCTTAAATATATTAGATGGATAGAACTAATTTCACCGAGCCTCAAAGTAAAAGTTGACAGAGCTGGTTTAGGTGTGTCGGGTCTATTAGGAGGCGTAGTTGTTTTCCGCACTTTTGTGGGTTCATCAAGGGATGCCTTTATCATTACATTGGCTTTGGAACCACTTATGAAGATGATCTATGGGAAATGATTCATGCTATAAGGTATGCTATCCAATTTAATTGGAGATGGATTTGGATTGAGTCTAACTCTATGACTGTAGTACATGCATTGAATACTAGAAAGTGTAATGTGCCTTGGCGTGTGCTTCCTCAGTGGTTTGAGTGCCTCCACCAATCCAGTCAAATACAAATGGTTGTTTCTCATGTGTATTGAAAGGCCAATCAGGTTGGTGATACATTGGAAAAAAATTCTCTACTTGATCCTGATATGATATGGTCTTCCACGACCCCTAATTATTGTGATCCAATGGTAGATGCGGATAGATGCGGTGTGTTGAACACTCACCTATGTAATAAACCCTTGTATGCCTGACTCTTTCCTTTTTATATATTATTTTTGAGGACCTTCCCACACCAGATCCTGATCTTCCTAATATACCATATGTGAAACTCATAAAATGGCCATGTGGGAATAGATATTATTTTCTTCACATGCTAAATATATGAACACGAGCTCTCTTTCCATGCTATATGTTGTAGACCACATGTTTCACCCTCTATCCCTGTCCACGATTCATATTCATGTCCTTAAATTACTTTATGATTTTCATGGGGGCTTACCAAAATCCAAAAAGATACATATTCTCAGGTTTTTCTGATATACATATCATGTAATATTATGGAATTCTTCCATATGAACACTAGATTTGCGGTGAGAGGACGCTCGTGTGGTTAGACCGTAATATCAGTTACATACACGATCCATTGAACTTTCATGACTGAACATGCTGGTGTATATTCTTCATCATATTTATTGATCTTCACATGATAGAAAATTTCATATATAATTCCAAGAGTGAGGATTTATAGTGAGTTCAAGGTCATATAAAGGGACATTCATTTCTGAAAGTAAATTTAATTTAGCTTATCCACAGCTTGACACCATTAGTGAGATATCCTTGATCTACATGGAGGCTTCAAAGAGTTATGACATGATCAATCTTGTAAACATTAGGTCCTACTAGCTTATTTTATCAACTCTAGGTGAAATAGAAAGATGAAATTTCAATTCCATGAGGATAAAAAGGATTATATGTAGTGACTTTTACCCATCACCCAATATTCATGGCATGATTAATTCCTTGTAAAATTATATAATGTATTATTATTATATTAAAACAACACCCACCTTAGAATTGAATTCAGTTGGAAATAAAATAATCTTATTCAAAGAAAAATATAGGAAAATTTTCAATATATATTATTCATTACAATTTCTTCATTGGTGTACCATAAAGAGAGAGAGAGGGTGGTCTATCTTTTCTAAAGTCCATAGGCTTGGTGAGTGTAATGTGATTTCTATCAAGACCATATAGTGGAAATTTTGTTCTTTTTTCCTTTCATGTAAACTAAATCGGTGTTTCACTTTAGTTTAGGGACTTTAGGCTTGGACCTTCTATAACATTATTTTGAGGTCACCTAGCTCGAACATTCTATTATTCTATTTTAGGGAATTTTATCTCAGATCTTCTTCTGATTCAGTTTATGTACATTTAGCTCAACCCATATGTCACTATAGTTTAGGGTCTTTTTGTCCATACCTTTTACCAATTTATATTATGTCCTATTAGTTCAGCTTTAATAGATGATCATTCTATATGGTTCCGACATGCATAGAATTTACCAAAACACATTGAGTCATTTGGATCTTCCATGGTGTTTCCAAGCCACAGGAGGATCAGAAATTCTTTTTTGTAGAGTTACTCACATGTTTAATAAAAATGGGCTCAAATGCAGGTGCCATAGCCATTTTTGGATAGTGAAGAAATTATTCTCCTGTTGTCAGTTATCTTTTTTAGGGGTTATCGAATATTTATGGAGATAATATTTGTTGAGGGATAAATACTAGTGATGCTTGGTCCACCGGGACAGTTAGATATTAGATTATATAAATTAAAACCCAACAGACTGATTCCTAAAATATGGTGTAACACCATAATATTTCTTGGTATGTAATCTCTTCAAAGTAATTCAATAACTTGTACTATACACAAAACAGAGTTCGAGCGCACTATGACTTAACAAACTAGCCATTCCAAAAACAACAATGAAGTGTATTAAAATGATTTTGAATTTTATGATCTCCATATAATTTTAACTTTTGTATTGTATGTTTCTTAGACATATTATAATAACATATTCATTTTTTCAGAAAAAAAATTGTATTTTTCCAAAAAATGAAATTTTACCACCATTTAATAGAGAACCCTTATTAAATCCAATATTTGACACTTTAAAATAATCAACTTGACTAAATAAAATTAACTATTAGAATCACGATATCAAAATTTTATTCAGATGAAATTGTGATTTTTTCTAATAATATTCATTTTTTATGAATAATAAGAAATACTGTATTTTAATTCAAAACATTGTTAAATGTAATATATTAATACAGTTATATTATCTTTCTAATTGTTTTTTTATGTTTAATTAGATAAAAGTTTTACCATTATATCCAATTTTGGTCATGGAAGTAATTTCACTTTAAAATTGAACATAAACAAGTGTTAATCTTTTGATAGTTAATATTTTTTATAATGATGTTATTTGTTTTGACAAATGGAATTAATTTTAAATTAATTACTCCAACTTATAATTAATGAATTTTGTAAAATAGAATTCATTTTCTAAATTGGAATATCAAATATATCTTAGGATGAAAATTGTTTAATTTTCTGAAAAACATCCATTTTCGATAAATAGTGAAACAACTAAGTAGTAGTTAAAAATATAACTTTTTGATTTAAATGAAATTTTACTGCATCTATGAATTAAATTTCTAAATTTTGACATACATGGTTTTTATTAGTAAGTAGACTTTTTTCAATAATATTAAAATAATTTTTGGTGAATAATAACTTTTGACTTTTATTTACCGCGATTAAATGTAAATAGGGTAATTCAAGGTAAAAGGAATATTCTAATAATAATAAATACCCATAAAAATTTTCCTAACCATATTGGATGAGTCATGGACAATCATAGGCATATTTCGGCCAGTTTCGGGACCCCATGTAGCCACTTATGAGTGATAATGACACTTTATATTAATTAATTTTAAGTAATGACAAAAATGACTTTAACATATATCTTTTAGAAAAAAATTTTAACATGGGGTAATATATGTTATCTCTTAAAATATAAATATTCATTTGAAAAATAAAAGGATTTCATAATTCATGGTATTTTTTTTAATAATTTTTAGTTATCACTTAAAAAATTATTTATGACACAATAATGATGTTGTGTTTACCTCATTAATGAATTATTCAAATAAAATAGATTATAATAATTAAAAAAATAATAAAAACCTATCCAATTCTAATTGGATGAATTTTTTCGACTATGAGTCATATTATTATCAACTATAATTATTTTTGTACCTTTAGAAACCAAAAATCTTTATATGATAAAATAATCGCTTCACACTTTCCTAAAGGGACCCCCCACCCCTTTTAAAAATCCATCAACTATAACCCATTACTGACACCTCCCAAGACCCTTGGTTCATCAAAAATCTCCCCAAATAGTTTCTAATGATCCCTCCCTTCCACCTAGAAGCATTATAATAGGCAGAAATCACATCAAGATATCATTTTCATCAAACCAAAGGGAGTTACCCTATTTTAAGGTAACATCATCCCTAAAGTTCTCTTCATTTATTTTACTTCTCCAAACCCATTAAATATTTTTATTACATTCTATTATTACAACACCAGTATAATCCATATATTAGTGTGTTTTCATTTGAATAATTATAGCTACAATTACACACACCTCCATCAAATGTGAAAAGAACAAACTATTTCTATGGATGGCGAACTACTGCCTCGCGAAACGATGATTGTTCAATAATATCCTACCACCTCTTATGGTGGCCATTACGATGGAAATTTATTTATATATTATATATATTATGTTTATGTTTTCTCTATGATTCTTTAATTTTCATTTACAAACAGACAATTATTCTTTCCAGTACGTGCAAACACGATAATATCATTGGAGGATGTGCTGAATACTGCCCCCTCAAGGTGATATGATTCATTCATGACATACATGGAACATATAAAGGATGGAGTTAATTAAATTATGTAACAAAAATATTATATGGTATTATACTAGAATTATAATATTCCTATGTATCATTACAATTTAATTTCATTAAATATGAAATATAAATGAATGTATCGTTCATGTATACGTATGGATTACCCTCTCCATTAATGGTGCATTTCTTTTCTTATATTCAAATATGATGAAATAATTATAAATATATATATAATGGATATATAATATATATATGATATTTAAATCATAAATATTATACTTGTGATAATATACTTTTGACCACATGGAAATTTTTTAATTATAACAAGATCATTTTTGACTCAAGTACCAATTATCAACAAAACAACCATTATTAACTTAAATGATTGAATACTATTTATAACATGGTAAAAGGTTTTATAAAGGTAATGATAAACTTGAAAAAGTTTCTTAATAATGTATAAATTTACTTTATTATATTATATTTGAAATTAAAGAATGAACGATTCATGTCGGACACGACGTAAGGGGTTTCTTTTCTCACATTTAATTCCGTGATATTTCTATTGTTCTCCACATATTTAGTGCATGTGGTGTATTTTGTTCTGAAATTTGATATATATTATCATGATTCTCTTTATATTAATGGTATTATGTGAATCATTTGGTGGTTATAAACTTTTGATAACATGACTTGATTTATTAAAATGTGGTAAGCGGTTTTAATCTCACTTCTTATTACTGTGAGATTTATGCTATATTGCCAATATTTCCTTTGGTGTGGTTTATGTACTTCCCATGATTTTATTCATTTTTTAATATACCTTAATTTATGGATATTTACATATTCATTGGTTGATACTTCTTTCATGTGTTGTATGTTTTGTACGTTACCAAATCGGTAAAAAAGAATTGAATTTCAATTTCCATTCATTGGGATTTACGCATACATAATTGATTACATTATTCCAATATTATGTGTAAAATCACTATTTATTTACTTATTTAGTAACTTCCACTCCCATTTTTGTGGATATAATTTTGACATGCATAATCACTCTATTGATAAATTCTGAACTCATCGATATAAACTTGATAAGAGAAATTTTAACTCAATTTCTATTCATTATGTTAAACATCCATGTCATTGGTGTTGTTTTTACAAGAATATGTGTGAAGGTAATCTTATTGATTTATGATTAATATCCTTTCATAGTGAGTGTATTTATATTTTCCACACATAATTATTTCATTGATATATCCTTAACCTAAAGATACAATCTTTATAAAGGGATTCAACTCAACTTACATTCCATTGAGACTTCATGGTTGTTATGATCCAATTCACTATTATATGGTGTATATACTATACATTGACATTTTATATCATGAATCCCTTTTATATCATGATATTATAATGTTTTTATTACCTCAATTATTTGTATTCAAGCATCTCTCATTTGGTTAGGATCTGTAACTAAAATATCATTTTAAATGTTTTAAAATTTTATGCTTCTAAATATTTCTCATTAATGTCCATGTTTTAAAAATAGTTCTAAGGTTTTATTTATATGTAAATTAATGTTTTAAAATTTAAATTCCATTTAAAAGTTTCAAAGTGGTATGGGACACAATGATTCAAAAATCTATTTTAAATAGATTCTGGATAAATAGTGAGACTTTTAAATGTTTTCATGAGAAGGTATATTTCTTTCAATGATTTTTACGAATCATTTTGAACTCATCAACATCCATTAAAAGATATTATTTATGATCGATTTTGATTTATTATGATACAATATTTCATACTGTATTGAAGATTTTGTGTTATTTTTGATGATGGATGTGTTATTTTTATACCATTCATGGTTTATAAATAATTTAATTACATTTCGTATGATAGTTTTAATACGAATAATTAAGTTTTGTTTAAAACTTTTCATGTGAGGAATGAATTGGAAAATGTTAGTGACAGTTGGAGCCCTCTATAGCTCCATGATGCATCAGTAGGTCTCATGGGACAAACTAGTGTCTTGGAACTAGGCTTTGACAAAATATTATATGTAGTCTTGGCACAAGGCCTTGACTATGTAGTTATAAAGTCAGGCATTATGTGTTGCATCATTATGAAAGTGGAAATTGGTATTTAGTGTGATTATTTGACTAGTATAATATCCATGTGAATACTTAAATGGTATTATTTGATTTTATGATTACCATATTATGATAAAATCATGATTAAAAAAAATTATTTTTATTCTTATACATTTCCTTAAATTTTTATGCTTATTTATAAATGTTTCCTCTATATTGTTATCTTTAATTATCATCTGATATCACCCATTTCTATGAATTATTTTTTCCATGATGAGAAGATGTATTTTATGGTTGACTTGTAGAGATAGTCTAACAATATATGTGTGTTTAAAAAGGTGGAAAAATTGGGTTGATGTTTTTATTTCATTATGTAATGTAAAACATATAATTCTATGTTTTACATCCCAGGCTACTAAACAGATCAGTATTTCGAGACATGATTCCTTGTATCATGTCAATGTCATGTAATAATGCACCGACTCTAGGTAACTGGGGTCGAGGAATTATGGATGGTATTACTGGAAGTTTATTAAAAACCATGTAATCTATATTTAGAAAAAATCAGATTATAGAACCGTACCCTAATATAGACTTTGATGATTAGTATATAAGAACTTCCTAGAATATTGGTATTTTAGATATTTTCTGATTTTTCTAAGAAATGCATCCCTATATGGATAGAAGCAGGTTGAGGCGGCTCTGGCACAGATGTACCTCGAGGTAAAACCTAAAAACACCGCATTGAGCTTGACTTGAACTGGAACTGGTTCACGACAATGTTTGTTGCTGCACTCTTGGTTACGACACTTCTTGGAGATATTCTTAAAATAATTCACATTTTCATTACAAACCTATTTGACATATTTTAATATAAGATGAGAATAAATAATCATGGTTTATCATAAGGTATTTTAGATTGAAAATAAGGTGTTATTATATTATCTAATGTATTTAATGACTCACACTATGCTTTTTCATGTAATTCAATGGCTGGATTCCAAAGAAGTCATATTATCATTGAACATGATGTACAAGTTGGGCATTATGGTGGAAATGTGCAACTAAATTGAATGTTTATAGCAGGAAAAGATATCATGTTCATCCAAAATAAGTTTTCCAAAAATATGATCAACAACATATATATTAACCAACTCTCGGACTCAACAATGAAGATAAGGATGATGAATTGTAAGATATACAATAGTGGATACCATGGAGAAAAGAAATCTCAATTTCCATCATGCATGAAATGTGGAAGAAGACACCAAGGAAAGTTTGTTAATGGAACAATGAAATGCTTTATGTGTGGGAATAAAGGACATAAAGTAAAGAATAACAGATGAAAAATTATGAGTATTATGGAAAAAAATAAAAATGATCATGAGAATCCAATTACAGTCATTTTTTGTAAATGTAAGGGACCATGTCATTTCCTTAGTAAATCCCATATTCCATAGAATAATCTCTAATTAATGGAAGAACCTATTTGAAATTAAATGGATGGATAAATGTTTAAAGGTATGTGATTACTTTGGAAGACTATTCTCTTGTATGTGTAACCATGTTGTATATTAGGTGAAAATACTATTTGAGGAAGAATTATCATTTATTTTGTGGATTTAGTTCTAAATAACCATGTAGTTTTATATGGTCCTTGAATACGAATAAAATATAGGTTATTAATTTTTAGGATGAAAATGCGACATATGAGATAACATTTATGGTTAAAATATTTTAGGGTTATTTTTTGGGAATTTATCTCATTTTTTGGAATATTATAAAAATATATTGTTTTTTAAAAAATTCAACACACAGACCATCTAACAACCCATCCCGTCAGACCAAGCTATGATAATCGAACCCACAACCAATGTGCGACTGGGATTTATCACCTACAACTGGACTACGTAATGTCTCTGGTTAGTATGACTAATTATTTTTAGTTAAATGAATTTATGGATAAAAATTATTTTGATTTTGGGAAATTATGATTTATCATTTGTATATAAAAATGATTTAGAGATTAAGTGATGGATGTTATTTTTGAAGATGTTCGATCTTTTGGTAACATAATATTCCTAAGGAAAATATAATACTATGGGATTTCATTTGAGGAGTAAGGGTAGGTTTTTATCTATGCTTTTATTGTGCATTTATAGTTATTTGGGTTATTTATGGAAATGATTGACATATCAAAGAGAATATGTGATTTGTTTAATTACTTTTAAGCATGTGAATTTAAGAGTAGTCGATATTATTTGGAGATACAATTTAACATGTAAGACTACGTAAGAAAATTCTTCTGAGTATTGGGATTGAATATTAGTTTGGTTAATATTGAAATATTTGATTTAAATTTGTTTATTCAATGGTATTTATAGAACTTTGGGTATTTTTGGTCTAATCTGAGAAATTAAGATTAGTATTTATTTCTCTGAAGGATTATCATTTTTTGGGATCATCTGAAATTTTTTTGGCAAGTTTGGTTTAGTTTAATCTATAAAGAAAATGGAAATATACAGTTCATCCTTTGTGGATTAAGTGATTCTCTGTAAGTTAATTATAGGGCTTCATGTGTGACCAAGTAATATTGAATACTCTTCATTTGAAGTAAAAGATGAGTTTGTGGTAAGAATTATATTAAAGATAAAACTCTACTTGTAATGTATATTTTTTCCCATATTCTATGAATAAATTAATTATTAAACTTTAGGGAAGGGATCTTAAAACCAAAATTTTTTATCCTAATGCTTTATGTTTTGTTGGACCGATGATATTATAAATCATCATAGATTGATGGCTTTAAGGCCCTAATATTTTTCATTTGTTTGTTACTAATGACCACAATCAATCCCTATAAATATTTACATTTTACTGCCTATTATGTGTCTCTAATTTCAACCAATTTTCTCTTTATAAATATCCTAATTTGGTGCAGACTTTTTCATTCCCTTTCCCTTTAAATAAGACTAAATTTTTTTAACCCAATTTCTGATGTGGGTTTTCCACAAAGATATTTTTTCTAATTTTAAAAACTTATTTTTGAAGAACAATATCAAATTTTGAGGACCCAATTTGTTTAATGAGGGGAGAATGTAACACCCCCTGATTTCTTGGTACGTTATCTCTTCAATGTAATTCTGAAACCTGTACTATAGGAAACACTGTGTTTGAGTGCACCACGACTTACCAAACTAGATATTAAAAAATGGTTATGAATAGTATTAACCATATTTGTAATTTTATATACTCCATATAATTTTTACTAATTTATTACATGTTTCTTAGAAAAATTATCAGAACAAATTCAATTTTTCAGATAAAAAATATATTTTTTTAAAAAAAAATGCAATTTTACCACCTTTTATTTGGGATCCCTTTTTGAATTAAATATTTGACACTTTTAAATATCTAATTTTACAAAATAAAATTCTTCATTAGAATCGGGACATCAAAATATAATTTGGATGAAATTTAAGTATTTTTCTAATAATATGCATTTTTTATGAATAGTGAGAAATACTCTCTTTTATTTCAAAAATGCCATTTAATATAATTTATTAATATTGTTAGATTATATTTTTAATTTTTTTGGCCTTTTAATTAGATTATATTTTTACCATTTTATCAATAAAATTTGATTAAAAGTAATTTCAGTTTAAAATTTAACATAAACAAGAGTCTATCTTTTGATAGTCAATATTTCATAAAAACATGCCTTTTTGTTTTGACAATAGGAATTAATTTTAAATTAATAAATCCATCTTCTATGTTTTTAATTTGGTAAAATAGACATCATTTTTGAATTTGGAATATCAAATATATATTAGGCTGAATTATTGGTATTTTTATGAAAAACATCAATTTTTAATGAATACTGAAACAACAAAGTAGTAGTTAAAGATATGACTTTTCCATTTAAATGACATTTTACCACATTTGTGAATTGAATTTCAAAAATACTACATACATGGTTCATATTAGTAAGTCAAATGTGGTTCAATAAGATAAAATTAATTTTTAGCGAATAGTAATTGTTGACTTGTATTTAATGCGGTTAAAGCTAAACAGGGTAATTCAAGGTTAAAAGAATATTATAACAATACAAAATTACCCTAACACTTATCATAAACTTATTGGATTAGTCATGTCTGACCATGGAATTATTTTGGTCGATTATGGGACCCCAATTATCCACTTAAGAGTTATAATGACATTTTATATTAATTAATTTTAAGTAAAAACAAAAATGACTTATACTTATCTCTTTTAGCAAATAAATTTTTACATGGGGTTATATAATTTAACTCTTTGACTATAAATATTAATTAAAAATAAAAAATGATATCCTAAATCATGCTATTTTTTATATTATTTATATATTAAATAAATAAAATAATTAAAGACATAATAATGATGTAGTGTTTCTCTCATTAATGAATTATTTAAATAAATAAGACATTGAAGATTAAAAAATTACCCAAAACTTATCAAATTCCTATTGGATTATTTTTTTAGAACATGATTCATCTTATCATCAACTATAAATTTATTTGGACCTTTAGAATCCGAAAATAATTATATAATAAAATATGTTTTTAACGCTTTCCTAAAGATCTCATCCTCCCCCGTATAAAAAACCCTCCCCTATAAACTGTTACACACACCTCCCAAGACCCTTTTCAATTCTATACTCTACCAAAATAATCACTAAATATCACTCTATTCCACCTAAAACCCTTAACTTATATAGAAGACACATCAAGAAATATTTTGGTTTCAAACCAAAAAGAGATACCCAATTTTATGGTAAAGTCTTCCCTAAATTTCTGTTCTTTTATTTTACATATCAAACCCCCTAAACTCTTTTTATTACTTTCTATTATAAAAACTCTAGTATAATAAATATACTAGGTTTTTTTATGAGAATGGTTCAAGCTACACATATAAACACCTCCATCTAATTGGAAAATAACGTATTATTTCTGTGGACGGCGAACTACTGTCTCACGAAACGACGGTTATTCTATTATCTCCTACAACCTCTTATGGTGGCAATTATGATGGAACTGTAACTATATATTATCTATATTATATTTAATTTTTCTCTATTCATCTGTAATTTTCATTTTTATACACACCTTTATGCTTTCTGATAAGTCTGAACACAATTATTTCATTTTAGGAAATGCAGACTACATCCCCCTCAAGGTGATATTATTCGTTCTTGACATAAATGGAATGTATAAAAGAAGTAGTTAATTGAATTATATAAGACAATTATCATATTATATTATACTGTAATCATAATATACCTATTTATCGTCATGTATTCATTTAATTAAATAAGAAATAGAAATTAAAGTAGCGTTCATTCGTACATACATATTACCGTCATCATGAACGGTGCATTTCATTTGTTATCTCAAAATATCATGAAGTAATTATAAATAAATATATATATATATTCTGGATATATATGATATATATGATATTTAAATCATAAATATGATACTATATATAATATATTTTGGACGACATGGACAATTTTAAATTATAACAAGTTCATTTTTCACTCAAGTACCAAATATTGACAAAACGACCATTTTTAGCTTAAATAATTGCATAATGTATATAACATGTTAATAATTGTTATAAAAGGAATAATAAACAAGAAAAATTATCTTAAGAAAGATTAAATTAACATTAGTTTATTATTCATGAGAATAAAGAACGAAAAAGTAAAGTCGGACCCGAGGTAAGGGGTTTCTTATCTCACTTTTAATTTTGTGAGATTTATATTATTCGACACTTATTTATTTCCTTTGGTATATTGTGAACTTCCATTTGATATATATTATCATTATTATCTTTATATTCATTGTATTATGAATGTCATTTGGTGTTTATTAAATTTTGGTCACACGACTCGATTCATTACATGGTGGTAAGGGGTTATCATCTCACTTCTTATTCCCATCATATTCATGCTATATTGCAACAATTTCCTTTTGTGTTGTGTATATACTGCCCATGATTGTATTCTTTGTCTAATATATATTAATTTATTTCTAATTAAATCTTCATTGATATATACTTCTTTCATTGGGTGTATGTTTCATAAGTTACCAAATCGGTAAAGAAATTTCGAATTTCATTTTCCACTCATTGGGCCATACGCATACTTAATTTATTACATTACTCCAAGATTATTTGTGAAATCACTATTTATTTACATATATAGTAATTTACACTCCCATTTTTGTGGGTATAATTTTGATACACATAATCACTCCATTGATAAATTTTCAAGTAATCGATATAAACTTGATAAGAGAAATTTTAACTCAATTTCAATGCATTGAGTTAAACATCCAAGTCATTGGTGTCGTTTTTACAAGAATTTGTGTGAATGTCCACTAATTGATGTACACTGAATATCCAATCACATTAGTGTATTTATATTTTTCACACGTAAATATTTCATTGATTTATCCTTAACTTAAAGATACAATCATTATAATGGAATTAATCTCAGCTTATATTTCATTAGGACTTCAGGGTTATTATGCACCAATTCACTTTTATTTGGGGTATATACTATACTTTTACATATTATATTGTGAATCCCTTTATTCATATGATATTATAATGTTTTTATTAACTCAATTATTTTTATTCAAGCGTCTCTCATTTGGTTTGGAACTCTAACTAAAATATCATTTAAAATGTTTAAAAAGTTATTATTCTAAATATTTCTCATTAATATCCATGTTATAAAAATGGGATTAAGGTATTATTTTTATATATATTAATGTTTTAAAATTTAAATTACCATTAAATGTTATAAAGTGGTATGGGACACTGATTCAAAATTCTATATTAATCAACTTCTTCATAAATAGTGATACTTTTAAATGTTTTCAGGAAAAAGGTATACTTCTCTCAAAGCTTTTTACTAGTCATTTTCAACTACGTAAAAATAAATTATAGGATATTATTATTGATCTACGTTGATTTATTATGATACAATATTTCATACTGTGTTGATGGTTTTGTGATATGTTTGACTTTGGATTTTTTATTTTTATACTATTCGTGGTTTATGGATAATGTAATGACATTTCGTATGATATTTTTAATACGAATGTTTATGTTATGTTTAAACCTTTTAATGTTAAGAATTAATTGGACTTATTAAATGATAGGTGGATCCTGAAATATATCCTTGATGAATTGGGAGGTCTCATGAGACAAACTAGTGTCTTGGCAAAAGGCCTTGACAAAATCTTATTTGTAGTCTTCGCACAAGGCCTTGACTATGTAGTTATGTAGTCTGGAATTATGCATTCCATCATTATTAAAGTGGAAATTGATATTTCATGTGATTATTCAACTATTAGAATATCCATGTTAATACATAAATTAAATTATTTGATTTTATATTTTCCATATTATGCTGAAGTTCAAATTTAAAAGGCTTTTGTATTAGTCTTATACATTTCCAAAAATGTTTGTGCTTATTTATGAAGGTTTCTACTATAATTTTATCCTTAATAAGAATCTGAGTTCACCCCTTTCTATGGTTTATTTTTCCTAGGTTGTGAATTAGTATTTAATGGTTGACCTGTAGGATAGGCTACGGATATAAGTGTGTTTAATAAGGGTAAAAAATGTTGTGGATGTTTTTATTTAATGATGTAATGTTTAACTTATGAGTGTATCTTTTACTGCTTGGGATAATAAACTGATCGGTATTTATGTACATGATTCCTTGTACAATGCCAATGTTATGTAAAAATGCACCGACATTGGGTAACCGTGGTCGGGGAGTTACAATTGGTATTAGAGGAAGATTAGTACAAACCTTGGGAGCTAGATTTAGAAAAACTAGGATTAGAGAACATTACCATAAGATAGTAATTGTGGATTAGTATAGATGAACTTTCTAGAATATTGGTAATGTAGATATTTTTTATAGTTTTCCAAGCAATGCATCCCTGTATGGATACGAGTAGGTAGAGGCGGATCTGGTACAAATGTACCTGGGGCTAAAATATGAAAACCTCGCATTGAGCTAGACTCAAACGGGAACTGTTGCATGAAAATTATCATTGCTGCACTCTTGGTTACGACACTTCTGGGGGATATGCTTAGGATAATTCACATTTTCATTACAACTGATGTGATGGATTTTAATATAATATGAGAATAAATAACATTGGTTAATCCTAAGGTCTTTTAGATTGAAAATAAGGTGTTTTGTTATTCATTAATGTATTTTATGACTCACACTATGAATTCTTATGTTATTTAATGGCTAGATTCTATAGAAGTCATAGTAACATTGAACATGATTTACTAGGTTGATTCAGCTATGAAAATGATAAATGAAATGGAATGTTGATAGGAGTAAAAGATATCATGTTCATCCCAAAATAATTTTTCCAATAATATGATCAACAACATATGTATTAACCAACTCCTAGACTAATCAATGACGAGAAAGGGGTGGATGAGAAGAGCTCCAACAATAGATACAATGGATAAAAGAAAGCTCAATTTCCCTAATGCAAGAAATGTGGAAGGAGACACCTAGGAAAGTGTCTCAATGGAACAATGAAATGCTCTATATGTGGGAAAAAAGAACATAAAGTAAATAATTTCCGAAGAAAAATGAAGAGTAATATGGAATAAAATAAAAATGATCCTAATAATCCAATTACAGTCATTTTTCGTAAATGTTAGGGACTTTTGAATTACCTGAGTCAATGACCTATTCTATATGATAATATCAATGTCAAGGATGAACGTATTTGGAAATAAATGGATGGATAAATGTTTAAACGTATGTGATTACATTGGAATAATATTCTCTTGTATGTGTAACCATATAGTTTTTATGTGGAAATACTATTTGAGTAAGAATTATCTTTTCTTTTGTGTATTTAGTTCTAAATAAACATTTGGTTTTATATGATCCTTGAATTTTAGGCAATTATAGGTTATTAATTTTTAGGATGAAAATGAGAGGTATGAGATAAAAATTATGTTTAAAATATGTTAGGGTTATTTTTGAGAAATTTATCTCATTTTTTGGAATATTATAAAAATATATAGTTTTTTAAAAAGGGAAACATGCAGAACATATGACAACACATCCAGTCGGACAATGCTTTGGGAATCAAACCAACAACCAAAGTGTGAAAGGGATTTATAACCAACCACTAGGCAACATGAAGTCCATGGATAGTATGACTAATTATCTTTATATAATGAAATCTATCGATCAAGAGTATATTGATTTTGGGAACTTATGATTTATCATTAGAATAGAAAATTGATTTGGTGATTAAGTGATAAATGTTATTTTGGAATATGTTTTCTCTTTTCGTAACACTATATTCCTAAGGAAAATAAAATGCTATGGGATTTAATTTGAGGAGTAAGGGTGGGTTTTATCCATGATTGTATTGTAGATGTATAACTATTTAGGTTATTTATATAAATGATTGACCTATCATTGAGAATATGTGATTAGGTTGATTACTTTTATGTATGTGACTTTAAGAGTAGTCGATATTATTTGGAGATACAATTTAACATGGAAGAATAGGTATGAAAATTATTATGGGTTTTGGGTTTCAATATTAGTTTGGATAATATTAAAATATTATTTGGACAATTGTTTATTGAATAGTATTTATTGTTCATTAGGTATTATTGGTTCAATATTAGAAATTATGATTAGCATTTCATTCTCTAAATGATTATCATTTTTGGGGATTATATAATTTTTTACTAACATATTTGGTTTTTGTTAATCTATAAAGAAAAGGGAAATATATAGATCAAATGTTGTGGATTAAGTGATTCTCTATAAGTTGATTCTAGCACTTCTTATGTGACCAAGTCATTGTGAATACTCAACATTTGAAGTGAAAGATGATTTTGTGGTAAGAATTAGATTTAAGGATGAAACTCTGCATGTAATGTATATATATATATATATATTCTTATTCTAGGAATAAATTAATTATTAAACAATAGAGAAGGTATATTAAAAACAAATGTGTTATACTATCACTTAATGTTTTTTTGGACCGATAATATTTTTAATCATCATATATTGATGGTTTTAAGGCCCTATATTTTACACTTTTTGTGATTGATTTCCTCAATAACTCTTTATAAAGGATCATATTTTCCATCCAATTATGTGTCGCTAATTTCCCCCAATTTTCTAAAAATCGATATCATAATATGGTGATGACTTTTTTATTCCCTTTCCCATTAATTAATACTAAATTTTATTAACACAATTTCTAATGAGGGTTTTCCACATAGATATTTTTTCTATTTTTAACCTTTTATTTTTGAAGAACAATTTTATATTGCAAGGATGCAATTTATTTAAAGAGGGGAAAATGTAACACCCCATAATTACTTCGTACGTTATCACTTCAATGTAATTCAATAACTTGTACTATAAGAAACACTGAGTTCAAGTGCACCACGACTTACCAAACTATATATTAATAAAATGGTTATAAATAATATTTACTGGATTTTGAATTTTATATACTGCATATAAATTTAACTTATGTATTATGTGTTTCATAGACATAATATAAGAACTAATACAATTTTTCAAATAAAAAATTTATTTTTAAAAAAAAAATTTTAACCACCTTTTAATGGTGATCCATTTTTAAATCCAATATTTGACACTTTTACATATTTAATTTGAGAAAATATAATTATTCTTTATAATAGGGACATCAAAATTTACTTTGTATTAAATTTAGGTATTTTTAAAAAAAATACTCATTTTTTTATGAATAGTGCGATATACAGTATATTAATTCAAAACTGCCTTTTAATAAAAAAATTTCATATGGTTATATTATATTATTAATAGGTTTTTAAGTGTAATTAGATTATATTTTTACCATTATATACAATTTTGGTTGTTTTAAGTAATTTCACATTAAAATTGAACATAAACATGTGTCAATCATTTTATAATCAATATTTCTTAAAAACACGGTTTTTGTTCTGATAACAAGAATTTATTTTAATAAAATTAATCCAACTTATATTTTTTGAATTTTTTAAAATAGAAATAATTTTTTAATTTATAAAATCAAATATAGCTTATGCTGAATTTATGATTTTTTTTTGAAAAACATCAATTTTTTATGAATAGTGAAACCACTAATGAGTAGTTACAAATCTGAGGATTTCATTTAAATCTCATTTTACTGCTTCTATGAATTGAATTTCAAAAATTAGACGTACATGGTTGTTATTAGTATGTAAAATTTGGTTAAAAAAGATGAAAATAATTTTTGGTGAATAGTAAAATTTGACTTTTATTTGTAGTAGTTAAATCTAAATAGGGTAATTCAAGGTAAAAAGAATATTCTAATAATAAAAAATTACCTTAACACTTGACTTACCCTTATTGGATGAGTCATGTCAGACAATGGGAATCTTTGGGATGATTTTGGGACCCCATGTAGCCACATAAGAGTTATAATGACACATTATATTAATTAATTATAAGTAAAGACAAAAATGACTTAAACATATAGCTTTTAGTAAATAAATTTTTACATTGGGTTACATAAGTTATCTCTTAGAATATAAATATTCATTACATTCATAAAAATATTTCCTAATTCATCAAATTTTTTATAATATTTATACAAAAAATAAACAAAATTATTTATGACACATTAATGATGTAGGGTTTACCTCATTAATGAATGATTTAAATAAATAAGATTATAAAGAATAAAAAATACCCAAAACCTATCAAATTATTATTTGATGAATTTATTTTTTACATGATCCATCTTATCATCAACATTAATTATATTGGGACCTTTATAAATAGGAAATAATTATATAATAAATTAAATTTGTCACACTTTCCTAAAGGTCCCCTCCTCCCCCTTATAAAAAGCCCTCTCTTATAAACCATTACTCAAACGTCACAAGACCCTTTGGATCGTACAAACTCTTCCCAAATAAACTATAAACATCCTTCCATTCAAACTATAAGCCTTAACATAGGCATAAGGCACTTCAAGAAATCCTTTGGGTTCAAACCAAAAGGAGTTACCAAATTTTAAGGAAATGTCTTCCCTAAAGTTCACTTCTTTTAATTTAATTCTCCAACCCCCTAAACTATTTTTATTACATTATTTAATGAAAAAATAGTAGCCTCAATTTAATATTTTTTTTAAATGAAAATTATTCGATCTAAAAATACAAAAACCTCCATCTATTGGGAAAAGAACATACTGTTTCTGTAGACAGTGAACTACTACCCCACAAAACGATGATTGTTCAATTATATCATATCACTCATTATGGTGGCCATTATGATGGAACTGTATTAATATATTATATATATTATGATTATGTTTTATCTACTCTTATGTCATATTCATTTACCAACACACCTTTATTCTTTCCAATATGTCTGAACACGATAATATCAATTTGAGGAATTGCGGACTACAACCCCCTCAAGGTGATATGAGTCGTTCTTGACATACATGGAATGTATAAAAGATGGAGTTAATTAAATTATGTAACACATATATCATATAATATTATACATGATGTATAATATACTTATTTATTGTAATGGTTTCATTTCATAAAATATGAAGTTGAAATGAAAGTAGCATTCATGCGTACGTACAGCTTACCGTCTCCATGAACGGTGCATTTTATTTGTTATCTCCAAATATCATGACCTAATTATAAATATATATATATATATATATATATACTGGTTATATATGATATATATGATATTTAAATCATTAATATGATTCTAGATATAATATAATTTTGACCACATTGACAATTTGTAATTATAACAACTTCATTTTTGACTCATGTAACAATTATTGAAAAACAACAAATATTAACTTAAATGATTACATATTTTTTATAACATGATATAAGTGAAATAAAAGGAATAATAAACTTGAAAACGGTTCTTAATTAATTAGATATTATCTTTAGTTTATTATTCAGGAGAATAAAGAACGAACGAGTCAAGTCAGACACGAGGTAAGAGGTTTCTTATCACACTTTTAATTATGTGAGATTTCTATTATTCACCACTTATTTATTGAATATGGTATATTGTGTTGTTCCATTTTATATATATTATCATGATTATAATTACAATCATGGTATTCTATTATTGATTGGTTGGTTACAAACTTTTGGTCCCATGACTTTATTGATTACAATGTGGTAAATGGATTTCATCTCAATTATTATTCCAATGATATTCATGTAATATTGTCACTATTTCCTATTGTGTGGTGTATGTACTGCCCATGACTGTATTATTTATATAATATAAAATAATTTATGGGTATTTACATATTCATTGTATTATACTTCTTTAAAGGGGTGTATTTTTCGTAAGTTACCTAATCGATAAGAACATTTCGAATTTCAATTTCCACTCATTGGGATTTACACATACTTCATTGATTACATTACTCCAACATTATATATTAAATCACAATTTATTTAATTATTCAGTAATGTCCACTCTAATTTTTGTGGATATAATTTTTATACACATAAACACCCCACTGATAAATTATCAAGTCATTGATATAAACATGAAAAGGGAAATTTAAACTCAATTTCTAGGAATTGAATTAAAAATCCAAGTCATTGGTGTTGTTTTTAGAAGAAAATGTGTGAATGTCCTATGATTGATTTACTGGGAATATCCAATAATCTTGAGTGTATTTATATTTTTCACACATAATTATTCCATTGATTTATCATTAACCTAATGATACAGGTTTTAAAAAGGAATTCATCGCAACTTACATTCTATTGAGACATCTTCATTGTTATGTGTCAATTAACTTTTATTTTGTGTATATAATTTACTTTAACATAGTATATCATGAATACATTTATTCTCATGATATTATAAAGATATTATTACCTCAATTATTTGTATTGAATTGTCTCTCATTTGGATCGGAACCCTAACTAAAATATCATTATAGATGTTTTAAAATTTTATTCTTCTAAATCATTCACATTAATGTCCATGTTTTAAAAATGGATTTAAGGTTTTACTTATATTGAAATTATTGTTTTAAAATTGACATTCCTTTCAAAATTATCAAAGTGGTATGAGACAATTTGATTTAAAAAACAATTTTAAACAGCTTCTTGATAAATAGTGAGACTTTATCATGTTTTTATGAAAAAGGTATATTTCTCTCAAATCTTTTTAATGGTCATTTTAAACTACATCAACATCCTTTATGGGATATTATTCTGGATCGACATTGATTTATTATTAAAAAACATTAATTGTTTATTGATGGTTTTTTTATATGTTTTAATGTGTATGTGTAATTTTTATAGCATTCATGGTTTATGGATAAAGTATTGACATTTCGTATGCTGGTTTTAATACGAATGTTTATGTTATGTTTAAAACTTTTCATAAGTGGAATGCATTGGACTTTGTAAGTGACAGGTGGAGCCCGCTATAGCTCATATATTCATCGGTAGTTCTCATGAGAAAAACAAGTGTCCTATCAAAAGGGCTTGACAAAATCTTATTTGTATTCTTATCACAAGGCCTTGACTATGTAGTTATGATGTATGGAATTATGCATTCCATCATTATGGATATTGATATTGATAATACATGTGATTATTCAACTAGTAGAATATCCATGTGAATAATTAATTGAATTATTTGATTTTATCATTTCCATATAATGCTGAAGTTCATGTTTAAAAGGCTTTTATTTTAGTCTTATACATTGCCTTAAATGATTATTCTTATTTAGGAATGTTTCTGCTATATTATTCTCCTTAATGAGCATCATAGCTCACCCCTTTCTATGTTTTATTTTACCCAGGATGTGAAGATATATTTTATGGTTGACCTTCAGGGATATGCTAAGGATATAAGGGTGTTTAAAAGGGAGGAAAGTTTTGTTGATTTATTTATTTCATGATGTAATGTAAAACTTATGAGTATATCTAGTACTTCTATGTCTACCAAAATGATCAGTATTTTAGGACATGATTCCTTGTATCATTCCAATGTTATGTAACAATGCACCGAATATGGGTAACTAGGGTCGGGCTGTTACATATGCAATTGATCAGATATTTCAAGGACACACCATAACAGTATAAGGTTCTAGGTTTTTCCTTGGTGTTTCTAGGTATAACAAGGATTACTGATCATTTATTACACGGAGGATTCCCTTGTAGTTTGTGGGTCAAGAACCTTATGTGTTGGTAGCATAGTTAACTAAAATATGATCTCCAAATCATTCCGAGTTCCATGAATGATTTATGAGGACTAAAATATCTAGATTATAAGGTTGGGTATATAGTACATCTATCAAGGAAGTGTTCTTGAACCCTAGTGAATTCCATCTCTAAAATAGGAAGCTTTATCCGTATCCCCTATTTTTTCATAGCATGAGGAATCGGGCATAAAATGATTAGGAATAAAGTGTCAAATTTATTCATTTATAATTGTTACGAAACAAGTTGATATTGCATTGAGAATGTCAAATATGATTTGATATTTTTTATAGAGATTATAAATCATCGTCTAAAATGATCATTTCAGTAGAATGATATTGGACGGTTGTACCAAGACTTACCTAATAAATGTGAGGATACTGGGATTTTACACAGTGATGTTATGGCTCATATTTTTAGTAAATCCCTTTTTATAGGGTGATTCATTTGTTTAATGAACATAGGCCATATTCATGACCCATACATATACATTCTGAGTCATGAAAAGTCTCCCTTGAAGCCGGGTATCCTCTACATGGGTGATGGATGTTTTCGGTGATCTGAGGCACTCATATCATGAACTGTGATTTGTTGAGAGTGTAAAAAAAATGTAGGGTAAGAACACTTTAAAAGGTGTTTCATTGGCTTGTAAACATATTATGATAGTGATAAGTCATGAAAATTCATTTCAATATATTTTTCACGAACCATGCGGTTTAGTGAGAAATGTTTTGATTTTACCAAGGGATACAATGTACACACTATGAGATTTATTCATTATCCATTTATGACCTAATTGTGTCCTAAAATCATAAAATGATGAGTATATTGAGTGAGGAATTGAATTTTTCTCAATCCATCTTTTATGGGTTATCATCCATAAATGTTGTATGTCCCTTTACCTAACATTTTTAGGACAAGTCATTTGCAAAATTATAGCCTACATATTGAGTTCATATAACTTTGACCAATGTAAAGGAAGTTTAAGGTCATGATGAATACATAACCAAAATGGGGGATTAAAAAATGGGGAAATTAGGATACACATGGTGAAGATTCTCCCAAAACCCTTCTGATCATTGACATTAATATGTATTTAATAATGAATTAAGTTTCAAAGGTGATGACTAATGATATAGGATAATCATACCAAGAGTAGTTCATATTACATAGAGGGGTTAAGTTCATCCATAGTTATTTTAGGGATCACAATGATCAAAAAGCCTTTTTGTAGAGTGAAAAAATTGGTTGATATCTATATGAGCATATACATGATCCAAATTAATAAATATATTTTCAATAAAAGGGTCCTTTGAATCCATATTTCCTTCCCATGAATCATGGATGGTTTTCAGAAACCCGAGTAACTTGAGGCATTATGTGTTGAGTATGTATTGAGGAAGTTTAAAAGTTTATTGAATCACCACGTACTATGGCTGACTAGGAGTAAGGCTCTTGTTGAACCTTCATATGGGACAAATCATTATTCTTGGTCTCCACAATATATCATCCTATATTATGAAATATTTATTTATAATTTAGTATAATATAATAATGACATAATTCATGCAATTTACCATCATGTGGTGAGGACAATTTTGTTGTGAAAGTTTAATGTAATATAACTAGTATGTTTTCCTTGATTTTTAACAGCATGAAATATGGATGTGGGAACTGATGATAAATTTTTTTCTTCATTAATTATGTACACAACATATTCATATACAGATTTGGAAAGTACGATGGAAAAATGATCCTGTGAAAGTTGGTCCGTTTCATTTGAGTAGAATGTTTTATTGGTTGTCATATCAGGTCCTAGGATTGGAGATCAAACAATCAGTGCATATTGTATGATAACAGGAATCGGGACACATATAGTTTTTTGAGGAACCCTATGGTTTAACATAATGTGGCATTGTTGACGCTTCTTTTTCTTCACATTGTATAAAAGAATGGAAAGGGAAATAACTTAGTACAAATTGATTCATCCTTTGATGAAAACATAAAAAATCGACAAAGGCATGAACAAGGCATCAAATGCACAAGGGTCACACCAGTCCCATCAATTTCACACAAGTATACTTGCACGCCACCTAATGATCATGCAAGTGACTTGCGCACCCTAAAGGATAACCGCCCAGGGTCTTCTCCAGCCTATAAATAGATCCTGTGGACCCCCCATTTTGAGGAGGGAATTTTTCCAGAATTCAGATATAGAGCTCTGAATGCCCATGTCTCTTCTTCACATCTTCTGAACACTTCTAAGGTAATTATTTTCCTATAATATAAGGTCTAAACAGGAGGAGTATGGTCTATGTGTTTACATTCACTAACCCTTGTGCGCCTAAGTGTTTTACCCTTAAGAGAAATGAACACACTTGCGCACCTCCCTACCTCTTCACGATAACTTGTGTGCCATCTTCTGTAAAGCCTCTAGGGTTGATTATAAAGGCTTTGATCAAGGATCACCCAAATATTACTTTAAGGGCTGAAAATTGCGCACGTACCCCAGTGTCGTGCAGGTATACTTGCGCAACCAGGACTTGCTCGCCCACATAGTACCTGCGCGCCTGCCAGGACTTGTGTGCCCCTACCTTTTTGGGTGCCTTTGCTACCCATTTCACCCCTCTTATGTCATTCCACCTCTCCTATTCAAAATTCTGTCTTCAAGACACCGTTCAAATCCATTTATGGAATGATTTATTGATTTGGATTCTTTATCTGAAAGGAACTCCATGGAACATCTCTCAAAATCTAGTGATTTACACATCATTATGTCACTAAAGATTGAGATTTCGTTCATTGAAACTCATCCTTTAAGAAGAGAGAATCCTTAACATGGGCCTTATTTTTAAGAGTAATACCCAGTCCAAATTCTCATTACTGTTGGCATCCTCTTTAGGAGTAAGACCCAAGTCCTCTAATCTGGGCATCCTCCTTAGGAGTATGCCCTAGTCTTAAAGTTCCCAAATATGGGCATTCTCATTAGGAGTAAGCCCCAGTCATATTTCTCTTAACCTGGGCCTCCTTTTCAAGAGTACTCCCCAGTCTCAAATATGGGCCTCCTCCTTAGGAGGAAGCCCCAAATCCCTTTAATTTTCCAATTCTTTTATCCTAGGCCTCCTTTTCAGGAGTAAGCCCCAGTCTTAAATTCCTTCTGATCTGGGATTCCTTCTCAGGAGTAAAACCCAATCATAAGTCCCCTCCTAATATGGGAATCCTCCTTAGATAAGCCCCAATATTAGAGTATCCAAACCTCCATGAAGCACATATACCTTTATATACCATGTTCCTAGATTTACTCCCTGAAGTAAATCTTAATCCTCATTTATTTTGGGAAGTCATACACACATAAGCCCCACATCATTGCATCTTTCGTGGCACAAATTGTATGGTTTCACCGATTCGTCTTGTTTCTCACACCGAGAATGACTCACATGAGCTTACAGTGTAAAATTAATCATGACATCATTCATGATCCATCAATCATGCATAAACATCATACTCCCTTACTTGAAATACGTGGGTTCTGATTCCTTTTTCAAAACAAAAGATACGTAGGTAGCCCATCAGTGGGTACGATCCCAACTCTAAAATAATCCATGTCCTCCTGAATGACAATAAACATAAAGTGCCCCAATGAGTGGATTTAAATCCAGTATTGTCATCATAATGACCAATTTACATTTGTTTATTTTTAAAGATACCATCAACTAATAATCTCTAAAAATACAAATGTTTCTTCATCGATGAATAACCTCGAATACATATATAATATTCTCTGAATTTCCTGTGTACCAATAATTGATTGTCAGACTAAAGGAAAGCTCATTTTATACTTGGTAATGTAATAAGGATTCAGGAACATAACTTAAATCTATAAAGAGAGTCCCAGAGTAAACAATAATTCCCCTAAAAAAGGTGTGATGAGTCCGACCTCCCATCCTCCCAACCAATGAAAATTCTTAAGCCTCATCAATCAACAACTAATGAGTACCTACCATTGGAAAGTAGGTACAAATAGATATAGAATCATTGGATGTTTCTGGTTCTACAAACAAACCCGTTAGAACCCGATTGGAATGTTTGAACATTCAATCAATGAGGTCATCCCCAATTCCAGAGAGAAACAAAAAATGGTGAACCCGACATGAATCCTTAACCAAGTTAAAATGATGTTTTACTTATTTGTTAGGCCCCTATTTAAAACTCAATTAGAGGGCCAACAAAAACAATAATTGATATATGTTCTCATCCAAAATATTTAGTGGTTGAATTTATCTTGATTAAGTCTGTTATATCAGCAGACACTCTTTTCCAAGATTTTTTGCATTCTATGAAATGGATGCTCGCATGTTCACACCCGTGAAAATGGCTGATGTGAAAACCTTTGCGGCGAATGCCACTACTGCTACTCCTACGAGATCATACTCCACTATGAGGATTACATCACCTACTCAGCGTCTTCAACACTGGGTATCAAACGCACTGGTTAAAGAGTACCATCAAAATAGAACTATTCCATCTCTAGAGACTGCCTGACGAACCCTCCAAGTAAACAATTCACCCTGGTCGTCCGGGCAGCGACGATCAGTGATCAATAAGCATGCAGTGCTAACCACTGTCTCCAACCATTTCGGGTCGTTATCCCCGGAATGCAATCACCATTCACTCCCTTATTCTGGGGAGATGAATGATCAGGTCCCTCAGGGCCTTATGTCAAAGATATAGGAGTCCTTCCCAAGGGATCCCATCAATAATCACCACCAGACTCGTGCGGCAGTGCACCCTCAACATGATGAGGGTAATGACTCCAGGCTCTCGGCTTAGGTTCCTCGAACCCGAGTAAGCAAGACGAACTGCCAGAGTTGAAATGCGGTTAATAGTGAGTAGTTTCTCATCTCTCCCATCTCCGGAGAAGTCGACCAACCTAACTTGGTGGAAAGCAACAAGCGGCCACACACAGCTGCCCGTTTTAATTCCATTGTCCAGCAGACTCAGCTGGAAACATCATGCCAATGCCGCTAGGCAATTCTGGCAGAGTACTATAGGCAGGAACATATACCTATTTATACATCATCAGATAGTCAGTAGGCTCATCTGACTACATATGATGGAGATCATCAACCACGTTTGGCGAAGTGCAATCAGCAAGCATATACACCTACTAGTACTAAATAATCCTACCAACTATCTCACTTGGTAGCATTCGGAGAAGTCAGTCGGAATGGTTTGGCAACAAACAGGAGGCATACTCAACTTTCTTCCCCCACACTTCAGTACTTTCAGGACTCACTGACAGGAAAAGGAGGATAGGAGCAGGTACATACACCTACTCTAATAACGGAATGGACATATATCCCCATTCTGGTAGCTGAAGTCACCAAGTATATTATATCAATAGTGAAAGAGCATAAACAAATACCTGCTCATATTCTGGATGCCTTCCAAGATATTATAATAGATTTAGTAGCATCACAGGGAAAGAAATGCAAATTTATCCCTACCAATGGAGTGACACATCAACAGTTCACTCCGGAACGGACACACACATTTGTTCCAGTCCAAGAGGGTTGTTGGGCATACTTCCCCATATCATATGGAAAACCAAGTTAGGAAAATACACCTGATTTGAGTGGATATCGTCAGCCTAACCTAGCCATCTCTCCTGATCAGGCACATACACCTGCCCAAAGCAGCCAGTTTCGGAAATAAGTGGTTTCCAAGGAGAGTAAGAAGGCGTCTAAAAAGAAGACTCTCCCAACACACTCACGAGATCAGGAGCCAATCTGTAACAAGGCCTTGCTCGATGATGGAGTTCTTGAATCCCTCAGACAGTTATCTGTTGGAATTCAAGATTCTACTCCCTCATTTCCCAATAGTGGGAACATTAATTCTGAATGTCTTCAAAAACACTTCATCATGAAGGCTTGCTTCATGACAATTCGGTCGATATCGAAGTTTCATATTTATATGAGAGCTACAATAACCCCCTGTGTGGCCAGAAGACCAATGAGCAAGAGATCTCATCATTTTCTATAAGCAACCATGGTGGTCATCCCCATGATGATGAATTTCGCTACAAATGTAATACACGCACTAGTGATGCACATTGTTCAGAAAATGCACCAGTGGACAATGTAGTGCCGAGAAAGCCCTCTTATCATGAGGAACATGAAAATGAGAAACCAGTCATATATGAAGCCTCATCGATAGCAGGTGAAATACTTTCTCAATCGGAAGATAGCCCAGGTTGTAGGTAATTCTCTGAACCACCCATAAGTCATGAATCTTTTAGTTTCATTAGTGGTTTCTCTACCAGTCTTGTTGAATTCGATGAACCAACAAGTAAGCACTAGCTCTGGTTAAATTAGTTAGAAGAATCTTCCTTGAATGATAAAGTGGAAATGCTAAACATGAGAAAACAACGGGCGAAGGGTGAAGTTCCAGTCATTTTTTTGCCTCTGGCTAACTCTTAGCATGTCATTCCAAGGATGTTGACGGAAGATGGGATTCATGATATTTGTATCAACATATGGAAAATTCTTTGTTAGTAGAAAAACAAAATATTACCTTATGATGAATATGAAAATCATTTTAATATAATAGAAGAGTTATAACGCCAAATTCACTTGGAATCTCTATTAATATCTCGATATCCGAAGGCTGAAAAGCAGTAGAGATCCCTTCAACGTCCATGCCTTGGAACACTAAGATGATTGCACAAGTTAATTACCAATGCCCCATATGGTATTCATGTGAGAGGATGGGTTGTTCATGGAGCACTACATTTCACTGTTCTCTCCTGTCAGCAAAGCCCGCCGAAAATGGTTTCATGCATTGTTATTGCACATGGCCAGCCACAGTCAATGGGTTTTTTTGTAATCAAAAGCTTGTTGAAGAACATGCCTCAACTATTTCTTCTCAAAATCAAGAATACAGAGAAAAAGTTTTTTAATTACTCCTGCATCAAGTAAACGAGAATATTGAATAGGCCCCTCGTATAGAGCAAACACATCATCAAGTGATAGAAGTTTCGGAAATCATCCAACAGTCTTTCGAGCCGAGTGATTAATGTGGATACAGGTTGATGCATCCACCTAATTTCCGGACCATGATCCGCAAGATCAAGAGAGCATTTATGAAAGTCTCAGACGTAGGATTTCATGACCCACCCCAGCTTTCCAGACCGGGGACTCTATTAAACCAACCCTCGAAATCAACAAATATAATTTGAGGAGCTGAGCGGGAACAGAAGGAACAACCCTAGTCCACCGGACTGGGGAATTTTTCAAATAATCAATCCCCTCTTCACAAAAAGTCGGTCTTTTCAGGATTGGGGAAGAATACTCAAGAGGAACGAAGAGCCAAATTATTAGGAGATTCTCTCCAAATTATGGTTCGTCAAGAAGTTCCTGAGGGATTTAATCAACAAAAGGAAATATCTCATCGAAGACATGGAAGAAGACAATATCACAGAAATACTGATAGAAGTGATGTAATGCGTTATGCATCAATAAATTTCATAAATGTCATTGTTACTGATCCACCAGATGAGGCTCACTCAGGGGACTCGGATGAAGAGGTTACTACTCAAGAAGTTGTACACACAGACACAAAGGAAGAAGGTGTGCATACACAAAATCAATGGATTACTCAAAACATAGGTAATCCTTCAGGTAATCCACTTCCACCTCTCTAAAAGGGAGCCAAAAGGTTAAAGGAAAGAATCATGTTATATATCCTTCCTCTAGAGAATTACAATCACTCTCAATAGAGCAAATATTTGTGCAACAAGAGGAAGAAATGAAAGAATTGAGGAGGTTGAATGT
Source organism: Viscum album (assembly GCA_963277665.1). NCBI lineage: Eukaryota > Viridiplantae > Streptophyta > Magnoliopsida > Santalales > Viscaceae > Viscum > Viscum album. The sequence continues at coordinate 71,983,619 of OY728149.1, forward strand.
AGAACTACATCAAGGTAGTCTTCCTCCTAAGCGTGCTGGAGTCAGTCATCCAAGGGAGATTGTTGTAGCTACTGAGATGGATTAAGAATATCCTCCATTATCAGTACACCCTCACAGGTCTAATACTATGGGTCAAGTGCAACAACAATTAGCAGTGCTACCATCAGTTGCAGTACAAGCTGCCATACCTGTCCAAACTCCAGTTATTGCACCTTCCCAATTCCATGTTTAACCAGATGTTTCTCAAAAGTTAATAACTACAATTTAGTCATTAAAAGCTCGGTTAGAGGCTGTGGAAGGGAAGCATGTGCATGTTCAACTAGAAAATAAATCTTTCCCTGAATGGGTAGATTCAATCTCTCCCCCATAAAATTTTGGGAACCATGTATTTCCAATTTTCAATGGATCAGGTGACCCTGAACAACATTTGACACATTATGTGTCTTGTTGAGATCCTATGATGGTTACTCTGGTGCAAAAAGAAGCAGTGAAACTCAGATTCTTCGTACGAACCTTGCAAGGACCTTCTTTTGTCTAGTATAAAAGCTTGGAATCCCGGTCAATTATCGGTTGGGAAGATCTCCGTCAACGATTTCTTCTTCAATTCAGCTCAACATTTCCAAAGACAACTATTTTCGATCAAAAAAACTATGAGAAAAGGGAGAATGAAAGAGTCTCTGATTTCATAGCTCTCTAGAAGGGATTAACATATTACCTGAGCTTAGCACTCCCTCAAGAGGAAATTTTGCCAATCAGTGTGGAAAATCTGCGTGATGAATTACGCACATAATTGATCCCTGTGAAATACACAGGAGGGTTTCGAGACCTTACCTCAATCACTCAACATATTGAATATTATCTTATATAGACTAAGGCTAAATCTAGTGTTATTAAATTAGCTCCAGGAAGGAGAATAGGTAAAGAAGAAACTGCTATAGTTATGCTTAAACAAGCACCTGTACCTACTTCTACCTCAATACCTTCATCTTTTCGAAGGGCTCTACCTCCTGAGCGCCAAAAACAAAGGACGTTTCGTGAAGACGATCAGAGAGATCAAGGACAAAAACAATTTGAGGATATAAAGAGAAAAACATACTTTTTCTGAAATGAACAATTTCCTGGTTACTTCATTTCGGCTCTGGAAAATAATTTGGTTCAGTTGCCAAGGCCCAAAAGGCCAAACAAGGAAGGAGATGAAGATCGTCCCAATTATTTCCCCTTTCATCAAATGTTGTGGAATCCCATCTAGGAGTGTTTTGTTTTAAAATACCTCCTAAAAAAGATGGTCGACTCGGGACAAGTCGAATTAAAAGGTTCTTCAGCTCAGGTAGCATGTGTAACTGCTACAGTTCCAGACGAGGAAGGCGAGTAGAAAGAAGTTAAGAACAAAAATGCACAAAAATATGATGATTGGATTGTCACAAAGATGATCAACTGAAATCATTCTATTTTGCGAACACAATTGAAGAAACCAATTGTACCTTCTGGCATGAATGCCACATCAGAATCCTCTTTATCAGAGGGAAAATCCTCAAAGAAACAACAAGATTCAATGAAAGAAAAAGAATAAGAAGAAGATGACTACGTGTTAAAGCCTAAGTTGTCTTTGACCCTGGCAGACTTTATGCCATCTACTTCAAATCAACAGGAACCGTCCCACAAAACAACATAGCCTAAACAGGCTAATCAGGAAGATTCTTTATCGAATGAAGAGTTGATTTTTGGTTCTGTTAATATGATTCAATTAACAGATCCATATGCCAGTCGTAGTTTCGATTTCAATGAGCCAGAATTACCAGTATCAAACAGAAGAATCTGAGGAAGTTCCAGAGGCTCAGGATACATGGGAAGATTTGGATCTTTCAGAAGCCACCATTCCAATTTTACCCCATCTAGAACTGTGTACGCAGTAGAAACTTGTGGTAGATCCATTCAGTGAGCTCAGCAAGAACAAGCATGTTCTTCTACCAATAACAAATTCACTCCTGGAACGGTTATTTTGGAGGATAGGTTGGGCTTTCCACCTTCATCCCCACAACATTTAAATAGATATAATCGGTCTAATCTTCCAAAACTAGGAATATTACCAACTCCTATCCCAATACAAGATGCATCATCTTCCAAAGCATCTACTTCCAAGGCACCTGCTAAAAAACATGTTCATGTGGGGAAACAGATACCTCTGGATCAAAAGTATGATGTATTGAAAAACATGGCTCAACTACCAGCCATGTTACCAATTCTGGATGCTTTAAATCTATCAAAAGATCTTTGGAAGGCACTCATTGAGGCTTTGTCATGTCCTCAGGAGTTTGAAACTGAAATTGTTGCAGCTCAAGTCTATCACATAGAGAATAATCTTGAAGAATTCCATGCAATAATATCTTTTACTGATGAAGAAGAAGATGATGTTATGCACAGGAATATTAGACCTTTGTACTTATCTAGAAAGGTCAATGGCGTAGATGTTTGAAGAGCTTTCATTGACAATGGTTCCGGAGTCAACCTCCTTCCCATTCGTACACTTAGTCGATTGGGCCTCACAGAATTTGATTTATCTCCTACTACGATGATGTTACAAGGATATGATAAAAATGAACATGAACCACTGAGCTAAGTTACACTCATAACTCAGTTTGGAGATCTTGTATCCATTTCAGATTTCATGGTTGTTGATCAAGACTCATCTTTCAAAATCTTTCTTGGAAGACCCTGGCTACATCAACATGCGGCTATCCCTTCATCATACCATAAATTTCTCAAATATTGTTTTGATGGTCAAGTTGTGAAATTATATGGTAATAAGGCCCCATTCATGAAATGTGAGTCTCAATACATTGAGGCAGAATTCTATCACATGAAAGAAAATAAAAAATCCACCACAAAGGAGATTACCAAACATAATGATCCATATGGTTTGGAGAAGAATACAATAAATCCATTTGCGAATGTGATTATATATTATATGTTTCCTATCAGTAAAATTGATAGGATAGACCCAAATCAAAATACTCTTATGGAAAGATCCATAAAGTCAATTACGGCAATCAAGCCAGACAATATGGGAGAAATTGGTGATCCTCCAAGAAGTGATGAAAGCCCAAATGGTGACTTCTTCATTTCATATGCTGATATCCCACAAGTCTATACTTCGCCAATCAGGATAGAAGAAGTTATAGAAACATCATAGGTGAAATATGATGTCGATTCTCAATCCTTCACCTCCTCTTTATTTCCCACGGAAGACCCTTCATCATCAATTGGGTAAGAAATGGAAGCTTCTTCTTCAAGATGTTCATATTTTAACATCTATTCTGATCATGGAAATTCTGCTTTATCATATACTATGCAGGTAGAAACGGAAGAAATAACACATGTTGAAGAAGAAGAGGATGATCTCAGAGATGCACCCCCAGCATTTGAAGATCATATTTCTACAACGGTGGATGAACTCAGTGAAGTAAATATGGGTACAAAAGAAGATCCACGCCACACTTTAATCAGTGTGGCCATGAATATTGAGGAACAGGAGATGTATATTTCCTTTTTAAAGAAAAATCGAGACATATTTGCTTGGAACTATAAAGAGATGCCCGGCCTTGATCCTAATGTTGCCACTCATCATTTGTGTTTACCGGAAAAACATCAAGGATTTAAGAAAGCAGCGAGAAGAACACACCCAACTTATGCTTCCAAAATTGAAGATGAAGTGGATATGCATATCAAATCTAACTTCTTTAGTGAAGTTCAATATCCCAAGTGGTTGGCTAATATTGTCCCTGTAATGAAGAAGAACATACAAATTAGAGTTTGCGTCAATTTCAGAGATATTAATCGGTATTGTCCTAAGGAGGATTTCTCAGTTCCAATTAAAAAACATTTAACTGATCTAACAGCTGGCTATGAAGCACTTTCCTACTTTCCTTCATGTATGGATATTTTGGATATAATCAAATCTGAATGGCCCCAGTAGATGATGAATCCATAGCCTTCAGAGCCCCTCAGGGTGTGTTTTCCTAACGGGAAATTCCCTTTGGCTTAATGAATGCAGGTGCAACATATCGGTGTGCCATACATCGTATCTTCAAACCCTTTTTAGGGAAGTTTTTTGAATTCTTTGTGGACGATTGTTTGGTCAAATCAAAACAATTTTTTAATCAATTGGGTGATTTGGAAGTCATATTCTGCATGCTTCGACAACATAATTTGAAGATGAATCCCTTAAAATGTTCTTTTGGGGTAACCTCAGGAAAATTTCTCCACTTTGTTGTACACCATCATGGTATTGAAGTCGATCCTGAGAAGACAAAGTCAATCCTTGGTATGTCACCTCCTTGAAATTTGAAATAATTAAGATGACTTCAAGGAAACTTAGCCTATATTCGGTGTTTCATCACCAATTTGGCAGGAAAAATTTTACCCTTCACCAAATTGATGAAGAAGGGAGTCACTTACCAGTGGACTGAAGAATGTCATGAAGCATTTGATATTCTCAAGAAATACCTCTTGAGTCATCTGGTACTCTTTCCACCTGTTGAAGGAAGACCACTAATTCTCTACGTGATAGCTTTAGAATGATCATTGGGTGCCTTTCTTGCTCAGAATAATGATGCTGGGAATGAAAATAGCCTCTAATACCTCAGTCGGACTATGCTTGAAGCAGAAACACAGTATTCACGTATTGAGAAGTGATGCCTTGCATTAATATTTGTAGTTCAGATGTTGAGACACTACATGCAACATCACAATGACCAATTTGTATCTCACAATAACCCGCTCAAATTCATCTGTAGTCGTCCAATGCTTACAGGACGTCTGGAATGGTGGGAAGTTATTTTGTAGCAATTTGATATTCAGTATGTGTCTCAAAAGGAAAGAAAGGGCCAAGCTCTGGATGATTTCCTGGATGAACACCCTACAGCGGAAGACACATTTTCAGATATTAAACTCACTGATGAGGATGTCTTCTATTTTCAAGAATGTCCTCAGGCATGGGAAATTCATTTTGATGGTGCTTCCAGAAGTCCCACAGGGAGGAAAATGGAAAATCCTAAATTCAACAAAGTTGGCTTTGTAATTGTGCTTATTTCTCCAGAAAAGGAAGTGTAACCTTATTCATTCATAATGTGGGAAATTTGTACCAATAATGAAGCAAAATACCAAGCTCTCATTGTATGCTTGGAATTGGCGCTTCAAGCACAAGTGAATCACTTAAATGTGAAAGGTGATTCATACCTGGTAATCAAACAAGTCAATGGGGATTATTCCATCATAAAAAAAGAACTAATCCCTTTGTATGATTATGTCAGAGAGTTAATGGCCGAATTACCTTTGGAGCCAACATTTTCTTATGTCTCATGATCACAAAATACTCAAGCTGATGCACTAGCTAATATTGACACAGCTCTGGAAGATCCAAATCGGGACAAGACAACCATCAGTATTTCCCACCGTCGTGCAATTTCACCATATGTATGAATCAGAATAGAGGTAATTAATTAAATTAGTCCCATTCCTGAACCGTATAGTCATACTATAGGATGGATGTCACCTATCAGGGAATAACATCAAAATGGAACACTTCCACTAGATATATCCAAGAAAGAACAAATCCGACGATGTGTGGTCAATTTTACTGTTTTTGATAGCCCAGATCACCTAGAAAAAATTCTCTACAAACATGGTTTTGATGGAGTTCTCTTCAGATGCATTGATTGTGAAGAGACAATGGTTGTCATGAACGAAGTGCATGCAGGAGTCTGTGGTGCCCACCAGTCTGGACATAGACTATCTTATCAGATTCGAAGGATTGGATACTTTTGACCTTAAATGATACAAGATTGTGTTGATTTCACAAAGAAGTGTCACTGATGCCAAGTACATTCTAACTTCATCCATAAACCTCTAGAGTTTATTCATACAGCTAAATACTCGTGGACATTTTCCACATGCGTAATGGATGTAGTGGGACCTTACCCTTCAGCTACGGCCAAGCAGTTTAAGTATATTCTTACTTCTACTGATTTCTTTTCCAAATAGGTAGAGGAAATACCTCTCAAGGAAGTTAGTTATGAATGCATTGTTAGCTTTATCACGTTTAACATCATTACCAGATTTGGTGTCCCTCATACCATATTGACGGACAATGGCACCAACTTCTGTTCATCCAAGGTGAAGAAATTGTATCAAGAATACAACATCAAATCCAACCATTCATCTCAGAATCATACAATGACCAATTTCTAGATTGAATCCTTCAATAAGACTTTGTCAAATATACTTCAAATGATGGTGGATAACGATAAGAAATCATGGCCCGATAATATCTTACATGGTTTATGGGTTTATCAGACTACCACCCACACTGCAACGCAGTCAACTCCATATTCACTGGTATATGGAATGGAAGTTGTCTTTCCCATTGAAGATCAATTACCCTCCCTCAGATTAGCCATTTGTGATCAGTCATCTATAGATGAGCAATCTCAAAAGTAATTAAATGAATTGGAATGATTATATGAGAAAATAATGTGCACTTTGCACCACTTGGAAGTTTATCAGAATCGAACAACATAATCTTTTAACAAAAAAGTTTGTCTTCATTCATTCCCTCATGGAGAATTGGTATTATTTCTCAGAACTCCAATGATAGTAGGAAAGAAACCTCCCAAGCTTTAGCCAAAATGGGAAGGACCTTACTCAATATATAGGGTCTACTCTATTGAAGCTTATTCATTAATCTATATGGAAGGAGAACTCATCACTACTGCAACCAATGCCAGATTTTTTAAGATGTATTGTGTATAAACACAAACTATATCATCATTGGTCCGGTATGACCTTAAATTGTACCGCCGTCCAGCAAGACATTAAAGTGAATAACCAACGGTCCATGAATATGACCCTAAACTGTTTTCACATACATCCAACATGACGTTAAACTATATCCCCTTCATCGTCCTTGATATATGACGTTAAACTATACAGCAATGGTCCGTACATATAACCTTAAACTATTTGTACTTTCATCCAACATGACGCTAAATTGTGAGGTCCTAACTACATGACTCTAAACTGTAAAAAAGTCATATACATCCAGAAATACGTTAAACTACATAACCAACGGTCCATGCATACAACCATAAACTATTTGCACATCCCTTACATCCAGCATTACGTTAAACTACATCATCCACGGTCCATACATATGACCATAAACTATTGTCACTTACATCCAACATGACGCTAATCTGTATTGTCCCTTTTTCATCCAACATGACGTTAAACTATGGAAAAGTCCCTAATATGTACAACATGATGTTAAATGGTGTACTCTTTTGTCCTTACTGCATGACATTAAACTGCATAGTCCTATTTTTGTCCAACATGACATTAAACTGTGTTTTCACCATCATCCTAACTACATGACGCTAAACTATACAGAAAGTCATTTGATACATCCTACGTGACATTAAATTGTGCATCATTAAGGTTTTTATTACCTCTTGTTTCTCACACTGAGTATGAATCACATGAGCTTAGAGAAAACTTCAACTATAACACTCACTCTAGGCTACAAACCATGTGTAAGTGCCAGCGACATCATTTTTTAGGTCGTTGTCCCCAAGAACAACTTGATCATTACTTCATTTTTAAATTGAACTACGCAAACTTTGATCCTTTACTTCCATGCTGGGTACGTAGGCAACCTCCAAAGGTTCAAGCCCAAAATCAATCTCTTCACATCGATTCACCTCCATCTGTTATAATGTTTATTCATGAAACCACCCCTAGAATCAATATCTTTAAATTAGATCACTTTTATCCTTGCTATACGACCTTAAATTATACAACAATTTTGTCCAGTATAACAATAAACTATAACATTCTTTGATACCATCGCCTGATAAGGAATCAATATTTACATTGATTTTAAATCATTATTCATTCCAAAGACTACGTGCATACATGGAAATGCCTGATCCTTTTACCTTGGGTTGAACCATCATTGCACTAAATTCCCTTTTCACCCTTCACATGTACAAAACAAATTTGTACAGAGGGTAGTTGTAGAACTACATGGGCCCGATTCCCATCCTTATGGTATACATAGGAACGTTCGAGTGTCCCACAAATCCAGCCCTAAGTCTTTTAGGCCTATCCCCAAATTTCACATTCATTCCCTTGGATGAAAAGTCCCCATGAAAACACACACTGTGTATTTCTTATAATGGTCCAAGATCTATGACCATATACTAAGATCTCCAATCCATTTGTCCCACACAACGTTAAACTGTATTTTAAGAACTACGTATGACTTGATTCCCATCCTTATGGGATATGTAGTGAAGTAAAACATTTCCATTCAGGACCCAGCCACAACACAATTATGGTTAGCATTGATCTGTGTATCTCTGCATACATTGGGAAATACCCATCTTTATCTGTCATAATACTAACCTTAAATATTTTCAGATCTTCATATCCATTTTCTTAACTTCTAGTCCCAAAAAGGTTTGAAATTCTGAGAGTTCCTTTTCCTGAACATGCAGAACGTGCCTTAGGCAGCCTTGCATAAATAGTCTACATAATGGACCTGTCAGCCAAAAAATGCTATTATTTGACTATGCAACCAATGCCCATAGGTGTCACTGCATAATTCAACCCCCTAACGGGGTTTTTTAAATATGGGTAACTTCATTCTATGGAATAATTCTTCTTTTGTCCTTATTTATTTTAATTAAAATATGTAGGGATCTGCAAAAATAGCCATGCTTAACAAACTTGTCCCATATCATTTCTCATGATTTGAAAGTATTCAAGTCTATGGTTTATATTCTCCTTCCCTACGTTTGGGTCAGACCTTCATAGGAGTAATATTCATCCAATTTTTCAATAATCTTGTTTGGAAATATGTTCTCCATATTCAATTACCTTTTTCCATATAGAAAACTCTATAATTTGGAAAATTTTATTCATAAATAATATTCACTATCTTTTTATCAATAGGAAAGTAAATTTTTGAGAGTTCTTTATCTTGACTATGTAGCACGTTCCCTTAGGAGTCCTTCCATAAACAGTCTACATAACAGACTTGTTAGCCAAAAGATTCTATTTATTTAACTATGCATCCAATTCCCTTAGGTGGCCCTGCATAATTTACCCCCCTAACAGGTTTGTTAAATAATGGTAACTTCATTCTTGGAAACTACTTCATATAATTACTTTTAGCTCTTTTTCATATCATTCCTTAGATCCAAATATTCTTACATCATTGTTTACAAATTATTTCCCTCATACTCGAGTATGGTAATGCGTTTTCAGATAAATTTTCAAGGAATTGAGTCAATTCTAATCCATTTCAATCAAAGCTATTTCGACCTTAAACATTATCCTTTCCAACGTGCATGACTTTAAACTACCCACAAAATACTACGGAACTCTGAATAATAGTCATGTTCCAGCTCAATAAACATACATTTTTTATGATTTAGGTAATATGTAGCAATTAAAAGATTCAATGATTGTAGGGTTATTTACATTAATCCTAGTAAAAATCAAACTATGCTTCCTAGGCCCATTGGCTTAGGTAAAATTTAAAGTAGGGAGAAAAGGAAAATATGTGCACATGTGATTGAAAATAAAATAATTCATTCCATTTGATGCACAATAATTAGAGGTACATCCACATATTGGAGCCTCTACTCTTTTTCAAGAAATTACCAAAGACTGTCAACAGAAGTCTTCACTTGATGAACATCATCCCGAGCTTTATCAGCAACTACTTGATGCTCATGAACTCGACCAACTTCACTCTTTTCAGCCTGATGGAGTACTTTCTTGGCATCCACAATGGTCTTCATACCATTCGTTTGAATTCCATCCAGTGAATTATTGAGTTTTTCAAGTTCCCCAGTAACAACATCCAACTGTTGCTGAATGTTCATCTTTTGGATGACTTTTTCTTTGATGTTATGCTTTAGCTCCTTCATCTTGTTAGCATAGTCAGCCTCATCTTGGGATACTGTAGCCTCAAATTTTCCGATGATGACTGACAGTTTCACCCTAGTAAGGTCTTCACGACACTTTTTCTCCTTCTCCCTCCTCAATATGACTTGTTTCACCACGGTATGGATCTCTTGGTATCCAAAACTGCCATGTCCTAACATGAGAAACGAGGACGACAATCGAGGGATCATCAATGATAGCTCTTCTAATGGAACCTCAGATATGATTTTCCATGTGTTGTTCCATGCCTTGCGTAGTGAGAAGATGAGTGCCTTAAGCACCTCTAGGTCTGATTCATCATCATCATCACAGGGGGCATGTAATATGGGATTAATGCAATTTAGGAAGTGCCATGTTCTGCTTCTTCCCCCCTGACCCTGGTTGCTTCAACTTATACTTCTGTTTGGACGGAAGTTGAAACCTCACCTCTAGTCCTAACCATTGAAGTTGATAGCCATGTTTGATCAATTAAAAGTATGGATAGTTTCATAGAATAATGGAAGTTGGCTGTCTATCATGAAAACTCAGTACAATCATTACCTAACAGTAGATCATCTGCTTGAGAAGACTCATCCCCATCATTACCAGTTTCAACAGGATCTTCAAGATGGTCTCATGATGGTTTACTGGGTACAAATCCACTTGAGATAATGTTTCTGCAATGGTAGGGTTGACATCAATGTCCACACCCTCTTCAGGCATTGGTAGTTTAACAGCTTTTATGGATGGAACTGCATATTATTTTCAGTCATGATTAGAAGTGTAAATTATAAGAAAATTTACTGGGCAAAGGATAAAACTCATGCCCAAGGTCTTCTAAATCACATGATAACTTAAAAATATCATAAAATTCATTGAAATACATGCCACGATTCATCATTTCATCCAATGATCTTTCAGATTCCTGATTAGTCTCACCGGTGGTAGAATTTTATGTGTCCTCTTGGTGACCCTCATTCTGCGACCCCTGACCCTGGACATATTCTTCAAAAAGGATGGCAAGTTCATTTTCTATGGCCGCCAATGATTCTGGTGCAGGTTATTCTCTACTTGTAACAGCAATAGGAGCAGTACTGGGAATAAATGTTCGCTCTTTTTCTGAATCAGTCAAGTCAGCCTGAATTTGTGTTTGTTCCACATCGCTATCCATAGTCCTTAAGGGAGGATCGGTCTTTTCCCTCAGATAGGAAATTGATGAATCCCCTGCAATTCCAAGAAAAGTGAGCAATATTTTTCATGGTTTAAAATTTATGATTATCTGAAGGACTTACCACCACTAATAAAGCATTTAGTGGTGGACATCCTCCTTCGTCGCCTTTGTCCTTTTGTCTTTTTAGAAGTATCAGCAGTCTCCCTTATTGTCACTTGAGTTGGCGAATGGAAGGCTACATCCAACACCTCATACATGGAATGTTTTCCTGGAGATATCAAGCCCAGTTCGCGAGGAGAATCACCACTAGCTATGATGGAAGTACCACTAGGGCTATACTATGGTGAAGGAACCTTAGTTCCATTCTTTGAAAGATGTAAGATGAAGAAAATCACTTCCTTAAGTAACAAATCTTAGACTGGAATCATGTTGCAAAGAAAATAAGGAAAGAAAAATTACATCTTCAAGAGCCACATAATTGTGCCACTCCTCATCTCCAGAACCACCAGCCCCCTCAGTGGGGCCACGATCAACCATTTCCTTCACCCTACTCGTGACAGGAACAGACTCATCAGTTGAATATATGAGCTTTTCCATCTCTCTGATGTATGCCCGCACTTCATTGGGGTTATCCTTGAATTGGATATCTTTAGAAGCTAGAAGATTCCCAATTCCAGTAAGTTGTAGGCCCTCATAAAAATACAGCCAGGCGATCTCAGTACAACAGTATAAACTATTCCATGTCTGGACAGCCACTGGTCTTAGATATGAAGGCTGCGAGGAAGGTCCTACAATCTTTGCCATCAATTTCATCCTGGCTCCTGCAACTGCAAATAAAGAATAATAAAATAAGACTTATTTCTTTATAAAGTAGTAGTGATTAAATTACCACACTGAAATAACACACTAGGAGTTGATGGAGTAGGTCTCTTGATTCTAACTAGAGGATTATATCGGGCACGAGGCCACTTTTCCACTTGTTGTGCCTCATCATCCCCATCATGGGAATCTGGTGAATCAGTCCAAGAAGAGGAATCTGGCGAATCAGCTTCAGGTGGGGAAACATCACCTTCATGAGGAATGGTTTCCTTCTCTATAGTCCTCTTTCTTTTCCCCACCTAATAAACTTGGTGATTCAGCACCCCTTTGGGGTATGATGCTATCCAGTGCTTGGCATACCAAGTAGTCAGGTTATGTGACGCTTTTTCAACTAGTAGATCAAATACCCCCCAATCTTCTCCCTTGACGTCAGCAACCACTATTTTCGAGCAACCATTAGATGTTTCTCTAACCTAACATCTATTGGGGGAGATACATCAATCTGTTGGAGACACTTGAATTGACGTGAAAATATATATAGAGCATAGGCCTTGTATATAATTTTTCCATCAATCCTGGCAACTAGAACACCATCTCTACAATCTAGCATGTATGCCCTCAGATCCAAACGGGTTGTTCCATCATCAACAAACTGCCTGGTTGGTGAATTCGAATAGGGAAAGAAGATTAATTACTTAAACATGTTCAGCCTCACTTTCATGTCATAGGAATTAACATATAATGGAGAAACTCTAGAGAATTCATGCACTGAAGGCCTGAATGAACTTCCAGGAATTTTCAATCCATTCTGTACATTATTAGTCCTAATGTGAGTGGAAATCCATCCCCATAAAACATGGAATGGTCCCACTATTATTAAAGTAGATTTACCCATGAATACATGAAGTAAACTCCTATGAATCTATGCCAAAATTTGGGTAGCCAACCCAACCATTTTTCCCTCAGCCAACTTTTCCACAATGACGAAGGTCCCGGGCCTGATGCCTCCTTTTGAATCCCTAAATGGGAAGAGGTAAAGGTTGAGCCATAAAGACAAGAATCCCACCAGATGAGTCTTCTTTGGGATCCATTAATTCACCTCATATCCCCATTTCTCAAACTCTCCTGCTTCTAGAGTTGGCCAGAATGTGCCAGGAGCACCCCTCATCTCAGGTTTTGGGTAGGTGGTAGGTTGTTTGGGCCTCTTATCCTTGGATTTCTTTTTCTTGGATCCTTTCTCCTTTGGCTTCTTATCCTTTGACTCATTCTCATTCTTCTCAATATGAAATATATTCATCCACTCCACTGAATGAATATCCTTTCTAGAATGAGTTAACGAGGTCTCTGAACTCTTGAGCCTGTGGAAAATCTTAAATAATTCCCAAGATAAAGCAGGATTCCTCTCTGAATCATTCCAAGTCACCTTGGGTGGAATGAATTCATCATAAATTTCACCCAAAATTGGAGCCCCTGTAATCTTCTGGACATCCCACATACTGATTTCTACTTCTCCATGAGTCAGATGGAAAGAATTAGTTTCTGGGATCCAATGGCTGAGTATCTCCAGCACGAAGTTATCATTTCTGTAAACATATGTTTTCCCAACCCAAACAGATTCATATATAACAACTCCTTTCAGATACGTGACAAACTCTACATAGGTTTGTCGCACCCAGTATGACCACATCTTAGTTGGCTTCACACCTACCCCAGGACGGAAGACCCAACTATTCTTCCAGCCTTTGGATTGATCCATCTAAGCATTTCCGAAATTTGAAGGATGACAATGTGGTTGTTGATCAGGCTTATGAGGTTTCAGATCTGGCATACATGGACTATGATGCATCATGTGGGCCTTATCCACTGTTCCAGCACTTATAAATACTCCTCCACATGAGATACTTGCTGAAGCAAAGATGGTATAATTATGAAACCACGAAAATGGGAGATAGTTCTTTGCTTCTGTAATAGTAACTTCTTATAGATGACCATAGCCATAAAATGGAAAATAAATTCTTTGGGCGAAGTCACGATGATATTTCTACAGATACTTCGACATATCCGAGAGAGTGCTACTTTTGACGGTATAATAATCGTGGCCAATGATGTTCATCATATCATCAATCTGCTTTCTCCCAGTTCATCAGCTATTCCGGTTCTAAGAGCCATTTGATTCTGCATAAAAGTTGAATAAATTAACTCTTATGTATGTTAATTTTTCATAACATTTGTGAAGGAATTTCAGAAAAATTTCAATGGCATTAAGTCACGCAATTCTAAACTTGGCATGAAAGTATGGATGTGTCACGCAAGTGTAAATGTGCTGCAGATGTTTTTGGCATTAAAGTATCATTGTGAAATTCATATTACCTTGACAATAGCACGACATCGAAGAAATAGAAAAAAAAGCAACTGGCATGGAGAATGGGACCTACGCGGCGAGAGCTCGAAAATCCGAAAATCAGATGCTATACACGGCAAATGACCGCATATTTATAGGCTAGGATTCCCACCTGCGCGCCTACAGCTAGCACGCTCCATCCAGGGCGCTCCAGCCCTGCGTGACTCACACCTGCATGGCTCGCGCCTGCACCCCTCTTTCCCTTTGGTTTTCCTTTTTTCCTCAGAGTCACATCCTTATTCTTTCGTATCCAACTCTGAGGGGGGACTTTTGTTGACGCTCCTTTTCGTCACATTGTAAAAAATATTGTAAAGGGAAATGACTTAGCACAAATTGATTCATCCTTTGAAGAAAACATCAAAAATGGACAAAGGCATGAACAAGGGTTCAAATACACAAGGGTCGCGCAAGTTCCATCACTATCGTGAAAGTATACTTGTGCGCCACCTAATGGTCGCACAAGTGACTTGCGCACCCTAAAGGAAAATCACTCGGAGTCTTCTCTAGCATATAAATAGACCCTGTGGGCCCCCCATTTCGAGGAGTGAATTTTTCCAGAATTCAGATACAGATCTCTGAACGCCCAAGTCTCTTATTCCAGTCTTCTGAACAGTTCTAATGAAATTATTAACCTAGAATAGAAGTTCTAAACCAGAGGAGTAAGGTATACGTATTAGAATTCACTAACACTTGTGTGCGTAAGTGTTTTACCTTTAAGGTAAATGAACACACTTGCACGCCGCCCTACTTCTTCACCATAACTTGCGTGCCATCTTCTGGAAAGCCTCTAAGGATGATTCTAAAGGCTTTGGTCAAGGATCACCCAAATATTACTCTAAGGGATGAAAATCATGCAAGTACCCAGGTGCCACACAGGTATACCTGCGCGACTAGGACTTGCGCGCCCACACAGTACCTGCGCACCTGTTAGGACTTGCACACCCCTACCTTTTTGGGTGCCTTTCCTGCCCATTTCACCCCACTTATGTCATTCCACCTATCCTATTCAAAATTCAATCTCCAGGATACTCTTAAAATCCATTATGGCATGATTTCTTGATTTGTATTCCTTATCTGATAGGAACTCCATGGAACATCTCTCATAATCTAGTGATTTACACATCTTTATGTCATTGAAGAATGAGATTTTATTCATTCAATCTCATCCTTTAAGATGATAGAATCCTTAACATGGGCCTCCTTTTCTGGAGTAATCCCCAGTCCAAATTCTCATTACTATAGGAATCCTCTTTAAGAGTAATCCCCAAGTCCTCTAATATAGGAATCCATTTTAGGAGTAAGCCCCAGTCTTAAATTTCCCAAATATGGGCATCCTCCTTAGGAGTAAGCCCCAACAATTATTCTATTAACCTGAACCTCCTTTTCAGGAGTAAACCCCAGTATAAAATATGGGCCTCCTCCTCATGTGTAAGCCTCAATTCCCTTTAATTTTCAAATCCCTTTATCCTAGGACTCCATTTTAGGAGTAATCCCCATTCTTAATTTCCATTTGATCTGGGCTTCCTTCTCAGGAGTAAAACCCAATCATAAGTCCCCTCCTAACATGGTTATATTATTTAGGAGTAAGCCCCAACATTAGAGTATCCAAATCTCCATGAAGCACATATACCTTTATGGGCCCTGTTTCTGGATTTCCTCCCTAAAGTAAATCTTAATCCTCATTTATTTTAGGCAGTCATACACACATAAGCCCCACATAATTGCATCTTGCGTGGAAGAAATTGTCTGGTTTCACAGATACCTCTTGTTTTTCACACCGAGCATGACTCACGTGAGCTTAGAGTGTAAAAGTAATCATGACATCTTTCATGAGTCGTCAATCATGTATAAAAATCATACTCCCTTACTCGAACTATGTGGGTTCTGATTCCTTTTCCAAAACAAAGGATACGTAGGTAGCCCATCAACGGATACGATCCCAAATCTGAAATAACCCATGTCCACCTGAATGAAAATAAACATTAAGTGCCCCACTGAGTGGATTTAAAACCAGTATGGTCATCATATGACCAAGAGTATTTTATTTATTTTTAAGTATACCATCAACTAAGAATCTCTAAAAAATACTAATGATTCTTCATCTATGAAGAACCTCGAATACATATAAAATATTCTCTGAATTTACAACGTACCAATCATTGATTGTTTGACTAAAGGAAAGCTCATTTTATACTTGGTAATGTAATAAGGATTTGCGAACATAACATAAATCTATATAGAGAGTCCCGGATTAGACAATAATTCCCCTAAAAAAGGTGTGATGAGTCCGACCTCCCATCCTCTTGACCAATGAAAATTCCAAAGCCTCATCAATTCACAAAAAATGAGTTCCTACCTTTGGAATTAGGTCCTAATCGATATGGAATCATTGGTTGTTTTTGGTTCTACAAACAAACCCATTAGAAACCGATTGGAATGTTCGAACCTTCAATCAATGAGGTCATCCCAAATTCCAGAGGAAAATAGGCATGGACGTCGACATCCTGACATTAAAATGGAAATTGTGGCAAGATCCAATGATGAAAATATAGGAATCACTATTATCATATAGTAATATATATCATTACATAAATAGTTCATAAAATACAATATAGTTTAACATCATGTGGTGAGGACCAAGAGGAACAAACATGAAAGTATAAAAATATTGTGGTTGGGTACAAGGATAGAAGTACGAGAATCATTATGTATCTCATGAAAATTAAAATAAAACTACACATAGTTATGAAGGATCATATAGTTTAACATCATTTGGTGAGGACATGGGTCCCCCAAGGTTATTATTCAATATTGCAGATGGGCCCAATAATATATTTCTATGTGTCACTTTGTATCCCATGGTGATGGGAATTGAGCCACACATAGTTCATAATGATGTTACATATAAAGGTATCAACCATAAAAAAATATAGGGAGAATTATATATTTATCTATAGGAATTTTTCCTAATTTTTGATGTTTGTGCATCATTATATATATCAGAATGATAAGAATTAAGTAAAATATAGTTTTTGAATGTGAAACTATCTCTTTGCATGGATAACACATATGTATAGGTGGTAATTATTTCTGATGATTTTTCTAATTGGGCCAAATATTATATATGTATGTAAAATTATGTATCTTGTGATGATAGAATGAAATACACAAATATTTATTAAAGAGTTATGATATTTTATTTCATCTTATATGGAAATTTACAGTGGAATTTAACATCATACAAAAAAGACTAATGGCATACCTTTTTTGGTAGTGTATTCAGGTTTGTGATGATCATTCTACATGATTTCATGCATTTTTTGTTTGTGGAATCCCTACTTTCAATTCCTAATCTTACATTATCTATTCTTCATGTGAAAAAAAAGAAAACAAAAGGGTTACTTTCATAATGCGTAGGCTGTTGATGGTACGACAGAGGAATTTTTTATCATGTAGTTACTGTACCAAGAAATAGGATCGAGGAATCCCTATGCATCTCATTACATATAAAAATCAAGACATATGTACATCAAGAATACGTATACTTTTAAATATCTTTATATAAGGACATTGATCACCATATGTGAAGGATAAGAGAGGTTATGGATCGATGCACTTTTGCATCATTTTGTGAGGACATTTTTCATGCAGTTTTAATGTCATATGCTAAGGATGAGGATGTACCTTTTAAAGACATGATGTTAGGATGAGAATTTATATTTTAACATAATTTAGTGATTAATATCTCGTACAAATTTACATTATCAAGCCAGGTGAAGCTTGTATAATTTCACATCATATAACAAGGATGATCTCATACAGTTTAAAGTCCTCTAGCCAGGATGAGCTTATATAGTTTAACATCATGTAGCTGGGAAGAGATGTGCTTGATGATATCTAAGAGAATTATTTCATAATAAATATTTCATTGGTGGGGGTTGTAACATGCTCCCCATACATTGTGGCTAATGTGTAGGCTCTGTATTGATAGAAAATATGTATGATGTGAGTCCCTTTTCCATTTGCGTTCTAGTTTCCAATGCTTCTTCCAAGGAAAAATCGGGTTATGTGATCCAATACCAATTCACTGTAGAAGAATGGATATAGGTAATTATTTTTATTAATGGATCATGTATCCCAATTTTGATGGGTTTCTAGGTAATTTAGTGTGTGAAACATTTTTTCATTGAGTAACTCCAATTCATCCTGCCTCTATTTCAATTTCTCATTATTTGAAAGTTTATATCAAATGGATATTTAATGGAATGAAGCTTACCACTATCAAAAATATTTCGTTGGTATCATAAACCAATTTTGATGGAATTTCAATTGTGGAATAATGTTTCTTGGTACGATTGGCCAATAAATTTATTGATGAAATAATAATGATTTACATTAACTGCATATTGGAGATGAGTGATATGGCCCAACAACAATCATCCCCCAAAAAATTCTTGAAATATTTATCTTTATGCAGTAGTCATTGGAGATGATGGATGAAGTATGGATAGATCTCGCATTAATTAAATTTATTGATGAATTCCATGTAGTCCTATATTATGGTTTTTTAGTAATATCCCAACATCATGATTTGATGGTAGAAGCTAGACCTTGGTAGATGGGAAGAGTAAGAGACGACATGGATTTCTTCCACGATGGTAGAAATATCTCATTATCCTATTATTATTAGGATTATTTCATCACATTAATTCATATGGAGTACATTCTTCTCATTCAAACTATCTTGAGGGTGGGATTTTTTCTACATGACGTTGAATCTGTTCTCTTCTAGCTTGGTCCATTAGGAGATTCTTTTTTGGAGATAAACCATTATTGGAGACATCTATTAAAGAGTGTTCTTCAGTTTAATAAACTCTATATTGGTTTTTTTAGATTTATTTCTTCCATATAACATTCATATATAAACCAAACCAATCATCGATAAAAGGTATTGAAAATTGATTCCTCGTGATTGGGGTTGGCATGGGAAGCTTCCATAATATACCATGAATCGACATGAGAATTTTAAGATTGGGGAACATGATGCAATGTGGGATCAAAATTGAACTATACCATCATTCCCCTGACATAGCCTATTAGTGGGTCCAATTATTTCTTTTTTAGGGAATATTCAACATAGATCTTATTAATAACTAATTCTAAATCCCCATTTATATTTATATTGGATATGTGCACATGTAGTGGTCGTTCCAAACTGAAAATATGGTTTTAATGTTCAGAATAATTATTTATGTAGAATTTCAATTGTGAAAATGATTTGGGTAAAAAAAATTCTCCGGAGATGAAACAGTCCATAGACTTCCCTGATTGATCCTCAGTATTCAATCCTTTTACCAAAAGGACTCTGGTAGGCACTATCAATGTACATATTCCATGATTGGGCAGTGTCACGAACATAGAATACCTCCTCATATGGATTCTCATTGTCTTATGATGTATTTTGTAGGGTAAAATATGTTGTGTGGAAGTCATCCAAGACTTTCCCTTTCAATGAATTCTTGTGATAAAAAATGAATGTTGAATTTCTAAAATATTAACATCCTTATGAACATGATCTCATTTAGCATTGGAAGGCCCGTGTTATACTTGAGAGAGTAAATATGAGAGACCAGATGTAATATTTGGTGTTTCAAGTAATTAATCTTGTTCCACACTATGTAAATTAGTGAAGGGAAGTTCTTCTCGACATCATCATATCTGGTTTCAATACATAACATTATAGTTGTAAGGAATTTGACATTTCTCTCACTTATTGTATCATTTTTAGTGTGAGGAGGGTTCCTAGTGAGTTCTCCATTTCAATAAATTTTGTGTTTTCTACCCATTACCCTAGGAATCAAAATTGGTTGGAACTATTGGTACATCTTGATACATTCAACAGATTTTTAGAATTCATCATCCCATTGATCAGAGATTCCCTTCTTCATTAAACTAGTTAAGAGGATATATTTCACATCCAAGTTGGCTATGAATAATTTAATGTATTTTATGTTACCTTGGAACCTCCTAGGTTGTTATATTTTATGGTGAAATTTATAAAATAGAACAAATATTTTGTGGGTCGAGATCAATGTCATGGTGTTAAAACAAAAAGCCAGGGAACCTTCCAGATTTTACAGAAAATTATATTTCAGTGGATTTATCATCCTACAATGATTTTGTTGATTATCAAAGTCTATTTGGAGATCTATTAAATAATCACATTTCTATCAGGATTTAAAAACACATAATCAAAATAAATCTCAGATATATTTCATAATAATGGCATAAAGATATGATGAATGATCCATTGATATGTAGAAACATCATTCTTTAAGCCAAAGGTAATGAATTAATATCTATAAATACTTCGAGTCACTCTGAATGGAATGTATTATTATTCTTATGTGGTAATATTTATTTGATTTTACCTTCATATAACCATCTACAAAAAAGGACATCTGAGCCAGTAGTTGCATAAACCATGTATTATGTGATCGAAAAAATTAAATCATCATTTGGTAAGTATTGGTTATGGTATCTGAAATAAATAATGAATAATGTTTTTTCATTTATGGGGATGATTTTGGGATTAAATCTTGTGTATTTAACTTCATGGAAAATGTTTTATTTTAAAAAAAATTTAAATTCCATCTCTTCATTGTGGAATGAGAGGGGTGCATCATCATGGAAACCTAGTTGAAGCCTCAATGAGTATTGGGCTTGACGAGTTGGTTCATAGAAACATATGAATTCATATAGGAATTTTTAGTATAGTTATAACTCAAAAATATCGATATTTATTTATAAATCCAATATATATCTCCAGCTCATCGTTGGGAATAGTGAATATATTAAATGAAGTTCGCATGTATTCACTTTTTCCATTTATTTACCTGAGAACATCAATGGTGGTGGAGACACCTTAATCGAATATGGGAGGTGAGTTCCTGAGGTCATCCTCAACTTCTTCAAATTCCAAGAATATGGAGGAATTTTCATATAAAGATGGAAATCATGTTGCTTCTCTATCACTATCAGGGTGGGGGATGTGAAGATACATTATCATCCCTTACCATTTATGTAATTGAAGAGATAAGATCGAGTTGATATTCTTTTAAATTTTCACTGAGGGAAGACGGGTCTTAGACCTCCATGAAATGTTCTCTTACCAGGATATGATTTTTGGAGGATATATAGTCATTGTTTAGATTAGTCCATGTATTATTAGGGGTGGTAACCATGTCATTTAGGGTTGAAACCTATATGTCATTATCCACCAATGTTCTCTTGCATCCCCTCATATATAAATATACTTTTGTATATTTGTCTCTACATGTATTTTGAGAGAACAATCACCTTGTAGTATAATGGATATTCCATCAATTGGGTATTTCATACATTGATGTATTTTTAAAGATACCACCATTGAGTATGGATCTAGGGACCTCAAATATAGACATTATATGTGTGTATTGCTAGATAACTATAAACAGAGCACCAGATATGAGTTCTCCAAACTAAGGATGGAAATATATATTTTCAAGTGGGGTTTCCTTGTGAATATCATACCCTAAAATGGGAATCTTTATGGGAGATAGATCCCCTTCTCAATATCCAAAAATTTGGAGGGCTTGAACCGAGATATGATTGATCTTGGAACCGTCATAAATTATTGCCCTTTGTGCATTGGAATTATAATAATTTAATGAGACAAATTGGGGTCTGATGTTCTCATTAGTGACTTCTTTCTGATCATAGTTATTTAAATATGGGGATATAATTCATTCTAATGGAATTCTATCCACTTAATGAATATTTGCTGCAATGACATCTTTTTCAAACTCCAATAGTCTTTGTAGAGCATCAATGACCGAATCCATGAGTTATTTTGAATGATGTAGTGCATCCAAGATTTTGATATTTATTGGGAGAATTTCAACAAATTTCATAATGTCATAATTTTATTCCAGAAGTTAGTGCCTCTTGAGGTGGGGTTTCTCCTCGACATGTGGCACCAGAACTAGGGAATTTTTGTTAGATGGTCTTGGGGCTTCTATTAGGGTTGTTGTGGAATCTGTTGCTTGTGGTGTGGGACATGAAATCTATCCTTGTTTTCACAGATGATTAGATAATCAATCCATTACTATGTCATCAACAAATACAATTTTTTGAAAAAAACTATTATTGGGTTATGAGGCACATCCATGTCTTTGATGGGTTCACTGAAGTGGCTTCCCATGGGTCTCAGCTTCATATAAGTCATGTTGGGGGACGTTACAAAAATTTTAGGTATGAAGAGAAACATTATGTCCCCCTTATTCCCAATTTATGTGTGTGTGTTCCTTTTCTCCGGATTTATGAAATGAACTCTTATTTTGGTTAATATTCATCATCAAAAAGGGGTCTTCCATGTGTATCATGTTGATTGAACCAGATAAGAACTATTCTTCTAATGAGGGTTCTATTTTATGGGTTGGTTTCTATTCTCAAGATGCTCCAGTGATGAAAACATCAATTGTAAAATCTTATAAGGAATGATAATAGAACTCTTCCCCATCTATTTCATCATATAATTGGTAGTCGCACTAAATATTGGAAGGTGTATTCAATGATTCCTCATTCTGAGGTGGATCTATTTTGGGTCTATGTAACTATGATATTAGGGATACATGGGAAAAATCTACTATCTTTCTATTCACATAGTTCGTTTCCTTTTTCACAGTTCTAGATGAAACATTCATCCAACCGCCTTCTTATTTTTACTAGTCAATAGTAATTCATATCACTGACATTGAGGAGTTTTACTACACTAAATTCTATAATGGGGCATGCCTACAAACATCTGTTAGAATAATATGTTGTCCTAAATATTATAATTGTGCCTTATATGGTAAGGGTAGTGGTCAGGATGGATGGGGAGGTCGATGTCAACAGGTTTCCTAGGCTGTTTAGGTTTGATCATGGTATTATCCATGGATTCAAACAAATAACTAGGGCCTTGTTTATTTCAGATGGAGTATACCTTTTTTATTTGTTCCTCAAATAGTAGGAAACCCTTATTATACTTTGCTTCTTGATTATGGAGATTATTGTAGTTTCTTCAACTCGATATGAGGTGTTTGGTGGTTTTCTAGATTCCTAGGAGTTTTAGTGGGTACTAGCACTATCTTGATATAGGAAGCAAAAAAATTATGTTTTCTTAAGCCTTTTACCCTATTTTGGGTGGATAATTATTTACAAGGACGGAGTTATCAAAATTTATTAATCTAAAAATTGGAAAATTTGTGAAAAATCATAGAACTCAAATAGATATATCATTCGAATCATAAGAATCTATGGCTCATTCAATATATTTTCATCATAGAGTTACAGAAGTTGATCTAGTGAGATAGCGATGATGGGTGAATATGTCAAAACATTCCACCTTATTATGTAGATTGACACCCTCTCATTTTATAGTTTCTTATAGTCTGTAATATCTTTAATTTTCATTTTTCTTATCATGGAGAAGAATATATAATTGGACTAGAAAATAATGTATTCACATCCTATAAAAAGTCTTATTGGTATAATACTATACCAAAAAACTGACGGCCCTATTAGATTATACACAAAACTGTTTGTCTTTTTAGACACCTGCAGATCTTGAGGTACCATCATCATCCAACATAGGGTCAAAATTTGTTTGAGAGGGATTTGAAGATCTCATGCACCACCAATGGTATATAATATATGATTTCTTCAATTATATTGAGGCAATGTGTCGTCCAACCGCATGAGATATGGCTTCCTTTTAGGACGAATAGGTGCATATCACCGCACTATAGTTTCTCTTCGAGTCATAAGGAACTCAATGATATAAAATAGTTATGGGGGTAGTGATATTTGAGCCAAATCCCATCAACATGGATTTGTAGGGGGTCAATTAGGGGGTCCCACCTTCTTCTCATGTTGATTCTCAATTCATCCTGAGACTGAATGATTTCTCAAGCGAGGGAGAGGGTTTTATGAAAATAATGTAAATTATTTATCATTTTAGACATCCTTGTCTATGTAGATTGGCTAGCTGAATTCAAAGTCGGTCTAAAACTCCAAAGATGATTTTTAGAAGATTGGTTCTTATGGTAGGATGTATATTGACCCCATCCAAATGATGATTCTATAAAAATCTATTTCCCATGAGTTTCTCTACAATGTGTTTTTAGAGATTTTGATTTCACTCTCTTATTCTGATCGTGATTCTTCCCTAGGAAGAACCTCAAATATATTGGGAGGTTACTGTGATGTGTCTATACCGTTCTATTCATTACTGGTTATTTTATTACATGGTGGTGGAAAATCATTATTCAATGGTTCTATATTTTTGAGCCTCATATGGTTCTGAGAACATCCTTCCTTGTTTGTGCATCTATAACAACCTCTTATTAGGGTAAATTTTCCATTTTGTGACCCTTTCTATTTTTTCATTGATCCACAAACTCATCCATATTGATTGTGATGAAATTTTATAGGGATATCATTGAATTTTAGTTGTTGATGTACATTCACCGAAACAGAATGACTTTGAACTACCTTCATCAGCATTATTCTTCAATCCCTCAACTATATTGGACCATATTAGCTTTCAACCTCTGTAGGGTATGATCACCTCTTCCATAAATTCATTATATATTAGAATAATGAAAATGACCTAGGGGGATTCTCCAATATTATAATGGTATAGTCCCTATATATAAGAGGTTTTTCTTGTGCTGGGGGGAATGTGTGGGATGCCAAACATTGATCATGTCCTACCAACCTGGAGAAGATTGATTTTCACACCAGTTATGACGTTGATGAAAATTACTCTAGCCCTAAGTATTGGGGATTATTGAGGCCCACTATTTAAATTTATTAGTTCTATTATTGATGATCTAATAATTCTCATTAGGGATTTTATGATTCTCATGATGGACATTGAGATATAAATTCCCCTTTTCCTAACAGAATTAGATGATCATTAATCACAATTTTTTTTACAATGGACCCTCTCAGTGGATGATGAACATGTACATGGGGATTAACATACAAATACCCCCAGACTAGTGGCCTAGTGTTTGTTTTAAGCTGATGAGGATATTTCATGAATCATCTTGGAAATTTAGGATCATGGTGGGTTGGGTCTACACTTGGATGATGGTTATGGATGATTCTAATACATAGATTTTGATGTGGTACAATTGTGCTCACGTTGGAGCTATTCATGATGGTAAAAAAGGATAAAAATATTTATTTATTGGAATATTTATGGATGATCTGGTCGTTGGTCCCCGTGTCCAAGATAGAATCTCATTTCTTTTAGTGGAACATTTAGATGCACTATTTTCTATCCTATACCCCCTTGAAATGTATTAGAATTGTTAATGAAAGGTAATTTCATTGTAGTGACCAATTAGGCTGAGTGTCACCTAGTCACATTATTGTTTAGAGCATATAACTTTACATGTCACTGAAAATGAGGGATTATGTTGTCACAGTTGTGTCGAAAATTTTAATGATATTTTATTTCCCCATCCTAAAATATACATTCATGATGTGGCCTCAATGATCAGAATCCAAAGGGTTATTATGAAATTGTATAAAACCTGTTGATGATTTACACTCTATTTTTCTAGTTTTGAATCCTTATCCATGTCGACAACGGCTAGGTATAGCTAACAACAGAGTATATTGATTGTATCATGGGGAACATCATAACATGGGTAAGGGAGATGTTGAAACTTCAGTAAAATATTAGTAGACCACCTTTTATTTCTTATATAAAGAATTAAATCCTTTTATAGAACATATGGTATCTCATAGTATGGTGTTTTGAAGGGCCTTAACATGATGGGATGGTTGTTTCCTGCTATGTCTCTCCATACAGAAATTTCAGGATCCGCTTCAACAAAGATACAAGACTCCATCCAGTGAGAAAATAAATTGTTCTTCTGAGGGACACCTACTAACATGAATTGAGTACTATTGGAGGTTCATGTAGAACCATATGTAATAGAAAACAATGTTTCCAAAACCTCTCTATATGAATATTTCATAGTTTGGAAAACATAACAATGTAGTATCTTACAATAAAGAGGTGAGGGATTAACTTATCTATGAGAGATATCGTTTTGTGTACATTGTCCATTTTGAATGTCAGGAGTATAGTTCCAACTATCCATTTACAAATATACACATGGATGAATATCATGGTAATGATCATCTTCTATTTCATTTGAATATTAGACATTTAATTATGGTTTTTGGAATGTGTCTAAAACAACTGAAAGGACACTGAAATTGATCAGATTGGGAATATGGGGGTTGATCAACATTGTGGAGAAAATATTCCAACCTAAATTTCCGTAATGTTCTAGTATATGAGCCTTCTATATAAAAATTCCTAGAAAATTCTTATTATCATATAGTGTTGCAAGAATATGCACAATATAGTATTAAGATATTGTAATATGACATTATATCATATCATTGTTAATATGAATATGAGCATGTCCTCAAGTATGTTCTATTATCACATGGTGAGCCTCATTCCCTTTGTGAATATGATCCGGATCATGAGCCTTCGATATATTACAATGTTCATTCATAGTAGGGATATGAGCCTTCACCAGGAATGTCCGACCCCCACCATGTGAAATCTGGTTGGAACATGAATCTCATCCCTATTAAAATATGCATTCCCAACTAGAATATTTAAATGGGACACTATAATGGTAGATGTGGTATAAATATCCACTTGTATTTCCTTGTAATGATGTTGGATCAGTCATTCATCAGTGTTTGTAGGAATATATACATATATATTTTAGTATAATATATTATACTATGAAGATCACCCGACATGAAGGTGTGCATTTATTGAGGCTTGATCCTTTTTTACATTGTCATCACTAGCTAAAATGGAGATATATGCATGATCCTATGCCTTTGTAGTATGTTTCTGAACTTCATTGACAAGAATATAATCCTATACATAGGGTTGTTTCACTCTCACATTGTGAGACCTATCTAGATTGGCGTATATTCTTGATCCTATACCATTAGAATATGTTTGTAAACATTTTGAATATGCATGTGCCCTATTCGGAGGCATGTTCCTCTCTCACATATTGAGCCCCAGTTGGATATGGAATATGATCTTGGTTTGAGGCCTCATCCTTTATCAAAATATTCTGATATGTCTCTATAATTGGAGAAAGAATGTGATCTTGATCTGGTACAACCACTTCTTCTTAATTTTTAGATAGTCAATATTTCGTGGTTATAGTTATAGGATTTTTCAAAAATTCATTCATATGTAGCAACAATTGAATATATCGGTAGAGTTATTTAGATGTTTCTGTAATATATTGGAATTTAAGAAAATATTGTGTAGGGATGTAAGGATTATCATTTTCCATCCAAACTAAATAATGGAAGATGTATTTTATAGAATAGGGAATTGGCCAAACTATTTTCATCCTTATTCCACTAGAAAATTCCAATTGACTTAATTCATGGGGGTAGGGATATGCGCCTCCCGATGATTGCTGTAAGAATACCCCCACCAACATGTTCATAGTGAGAAAGAATATGATCATAAATGATGGATTATACTTGGATATTTTGTAAAAAAAATTCAGTGGGATTGAGAATATGAGCCTAATCAGGGATATCCATCACCCTCCTTTCTGGATGTGTTTTCCTTACTTCCCATGCAAAGAAATTAGAGGTTGTAGTGTGTAGGATTTTTCCCTCAAGAAGTCGACTGGGGGGTACTGGTTGTATGGTGCTGGAGATGGTGGTTGATATATTCCCTCACCAGTGGGACCTGAACCAAAAGAAACCCATATTTAATTCCCTATTCCACCTTCATCAAAAATTAAAGGATGATTATTTTTTTCACTAGGGATAATCTACTAACGTTGTTGGCTGCATCCAAAATGGACACAATCATAGAGACATCTGTCCCTGGCCGATGTGGACTCAGATGATTCCATTCTTAGAGAACCTCATGAACATATTATAATGTCAAAAATGTACCATGATTGTGGTAATATATATCTATAATTCTTTTACACTTTCTATCGCAATTTCAATAAATTTAAATCATTTTACAGCCATCAGGAATTGCAGTAATAGGTTATTTACCAAAGTGATTATAGGATAATGATGATGTTATCCCAGATGCTGAAAAAAATAGCAGCATCTCTAGCCATGACCCTCGGAATGGAAACTATAACAAGTTAGAGAAATATCATAGGTATGATATGCTCAATCATATATCCATGGTTAACATAATTTTCCTTTTATTTCTCATTTGAACACTCTTCTTTGATGGAATTGTAAAACTGAGGATGCCCTTATTTCAGGAAAACCCTATTTATAGATTTTCATCTATATGATTATGCATGTATTAGAAGATTGTTTTTATAGGATATGAAATTCAATTTTTTATAACCCCCCATTAACTGATCAATTCTCTCTTTTATGATATTCAAGATGGAATTTCCAATTTGGATAGTGTATACTATGAAAACTCAAATGACCGAAGGATAATAACCTAGTAATATTTTTATTAGAGTGATTCATATCAGGTTCAGAACTTATTTGTTTGTATAATGTGTAAAAATTTCTCAATGGATATTATGACACTCACATAGTTATTAGTGGGATTCCAGTCAAGGTAACCATATTTGTTTCATATAGAGTGAAAATGAATTGTCCTGATGGATAATAACCACATAATTTTTTTATAGTGAATCATGTTCGGTTCACCATTTTTTATGTTTATTATGAAAATTAATTTTTCCAATAGATAATAACCTAATTATTTAGTTATTAGAGAGATTTGTGTCGAGTTCATCTTTTTTTTGTTTGTGTACAGTGTGAAAACGAAATGTCCCAATGGATAATAACTCAATAATTTTTTGGTTGATAGATTCACATGTGGATAACCTTTTTTTGGGAAAAACATTCGATTGGGAAACCTCATTGAAGTGGGTCAGCGTTGTCTTGATGGTTGATTTGGGGGTTCATTTTTTCCACAGTCATAAACATTAGGTTACCTTTGAATCTTTTAACTGAAATTCCCAACGGTTCCCCAATCTGTTTCTGGGTGCATACATTATTTCCAACGGTAGTCAGTTAGCTAGGTTTTTAGGCACAATGACTCTTAGGGAATCACATAGGTTTAGACGATGGGAGGTTGGTTCATCGAAACCTATTGGTGGGAATTCTTACATACTTAAGGACTCAATTATAATTTATTACATATTCATTGATATGTTACAAATCTTGATACAAGACTTTTTACCCAAACAAATGTCCCATGGTATTGATCCCTTTCATGTGAAAAATATGGGGGGTCTCATTAGTGAATCCATATAAATGTATATGATATTATCAATCCATTTCCCTGTTATGCACAACTAGGTAAGTGATAAAATGATATAAATAAGAGCATTTGAATTTCCAACCATGCAAAGAGTCAGTTAATATTCAAATGAAGGAATTAAGCTATTATAAGGCATCCTAAGTATCCTTGTTGTTCTAGTAATCAAATAAACCACAATTAAAAGAGACTGTTAATATTCAGAGGAAGGAATTAAGCCATTATGAAGCATACTACGTATCCTTGTTGTTGTAGGTATAAAAGACCATGTAGTTTGTTGAACTGGTGTAGTTTAACATTGTGTAGAGAGGACATATATGTGTTCCATGTGGCATATGTTATTAAATATCAATTCATAAATATATTTCATTCATATAATTGTTAGGAAGGGATTCATAGACTTCATGGTTCATTTGGTTTCATAGTTCCCAGATTTATGAGGTAGAATGATCATCCCATGGGAAGGACCGGGTCCCGATTGTTGATATGTCACAGTCATGGGGGACACACCCTGAGGTGGGTTCCTATTTGAGTCTGGGCCTTAGAAATGGCATCATATGTAAGCTAGTTAATATATTATTAGTGTTCTCATAGTTAAGTCATTCTCTTCATACTATCTCATTATAGATGTCCTCATATGTGGTAGGATTTCATAATTATTTTAATTAGATAAAACAAATTGACATTTCCCTTATTGGTGGAGATATGTATTAGGAATGAAATGATCATTTCAACTCCATAACGCCATGTTACCTATGATCAATGTAAGAATCAAGGGATAACATTTAATTAGTTTCATCAGGTAAGGGCATGGGATGTAAATATTGGGAAAACACGATGGAGATTTAATATAGAGATTATACCTCAAGGAGGCATCATAGGTATCATGTTTATAGTAATAATCAAAGTCATTATACATCTATTGATCAAGGATTACCCACTGAAATTGGACTTATAATCAGGTCTAATACACCAATGATGTAAAAGGTTATCAAGCCTTATTATTGCCTTTAATAATTGGTTCTTATGGGGAAAATTATATGATTATTGGAAATCCCCAAGATCACATTAGATATGCTCATTTTGAGATATGAGGGATGGTAAATGTTTATTCTTATTGCTTATGGATGTGTGAAAAATGTTCATGGACATCCCTTGGGGAGTTAAAACATGGACTTGGGCCTTATGTAGGTGTCCCATGCATCTTAGTTATTATAGGAATCTTATTCACCATAGTTTGTTTGGTCATGGAATTCACACTAATGTTTCCATAAAAATGAATTCATATCATATTATTCTTTTTATTGGGGATTACATTATGAGGTTTCCCTTTATTACATCTTGACATATGCTGATTTTTCACTCATCAAGCCTTGATTTGTTGATTTTTATGTAGGATAGTATCTTCCACGAAAATCCAATGATAATCGAATGATCCGGTTGAATTATCCTAAGGACATTCCATTATATATACGGAAGGTCCAATGATTTTATAATGATCAAAAATGGTTTTTATGAAAGAAATCACAAGACCAGGATGACATATTCTTGAATCCATTTCTTAACCTGATTGATTTTTCTAGAGGGACTTGAAATACCTTGATAACATGGCCATGTGTCAATGTAAGAGATGTTTGTCAAACATGGATGGAGTCATGAGTTTTTTTATTACATATCTTGAATGTTTATCTCATGTCCTGACTGACATGTCTAGAAATCATCATGAGACCTATCAAGCTTGTCTGAAGGGTATCACGAGAGTAAGATTTTCATGATTGGGTTTTATAATGAAATTTAGATGACATGGGTATGTGAATATATATTTTTATGGATACACTTATGATGTTTATCATGAGGAATTAATGGAGAAACTGGTGGGTTTCACGAGACACAATTGTTTTGTCCGAGGGACTCGAAATGACATTCTTTTATATTTCAAACTGATTTTTCATAACCCAAATGGAAAACAGAAGGACCATCATGGGATCTAGATTACTTGTACAAGTGTGGTCAGGTGTCATGGGTGATTAATGTGAAGTGAATGAGGGGAACCATTATATTTTCTTTTCATAAGTTCCCCACTATTAGTCTTTGGTATATCCTTTATATTATGATTTCTATAGATTTGTTTTGTGTATATCTTATTTTATATATGGCATCATCTAGATGGTGTGTGGGATTATCATCAAATATCCTTCCAAAAATCCTCCATGTGATCTATGAGTGATCACACCGATTACTTATGGTATCTGAGGTTGTTACCCAGATCTTACATGATGGAAATAATTTATGGTCATGGGATGGGTTTCAATAATAATGATGCTCTTATGCTTGGTTATAGATGAACCAAATTCTTATCAGTATGGTGGTAGAAGGTGTCACCAATTCATTTTTCATTAGTTGGTGAGGAATTTATAGTCCCTTCCACCTAGACTGTTCATTAAATTGTGCATCACATATCATGGGAGTCCAGGATGGAGTCGGAAAAGGTTTTTCAACTTCATGCACCTTCATGGGTCTCTATTGTGGATTTTATCATAGGGTTTCGCTAGATTTCTATCAAACCCAATTTTATCCCATCAATTATACTTTTATTTTATCATTTCCAAATAATGGTAGCTTTTTTAATAATGTGATCATGATGAAAGATTTAAAAATTTTCATTTTTATTTTCCCAATTATTCTCATGGAATAATGGTGCATGCCCAATTACATTCATGTTATCTAATGTGAGTTTTCTGGGTAATTGTCTGATATAAGGATGAAATGTACGAGAGACATTATATGATCATGCAAACTTATTATGGAGTCTTGTGAGGCCACATAGTTGGTATCCTTAGCTAGTATCATGGGAGTTATGAATTCAAGAGGATATCTGATTCACTTCTATATCATTGAATTGTTTATCTTCTAATGGTTTAGGTTCATGCGAGATTAAATGAGTAATGTATCAACAAATTACTCGAGCACTTGATAATGCATTTCCTGACCAATAATGGTTCTATAAAGCTGCATGCACATTTTATGAACTTATATACATGTTTATCATTGCGGATTCAAAAGGGGAAGTGTTAGGTCACCTATAAATACATGATGATTCTTACTTGATAAGGATTTCACTCAATCAGTCTTTCAAATGATCAGGAAAACATGTCACTAGAGTCTTTTAGAGACATATAGATCACCAGTTCATGATAATGTGATGTTTACTACCACATGTGTCTCATAGAACCTATCAATTTATTTCTGGTTTTAGTTTTATATTGGATTATGAGTCTCACGATATTTCATGAATGTTGTCAAGTAAAACCATTCAACTCATTAGTGATCCATAATGTCAGTTTTACATATTCAAGGGGCCTCCACCTTTGGATATTATCCTCCCATGTTTTGTATTTTTTTTCATCCTTCACCAACTAATTTTCCAGGGTGTCACCACATCATAATGGTGGAATATCATGTTGGAATTCATTCCCTATAATTCCCTATCACTGTACCTTCTTATTGAATGTTGTATCAGCATTATTTTATCTGAAGACGGTGTGCGGAGATTCTTTCGGTTTGATTTATTTATTGCCTTTGATGTTCCATGTTTTCACTGATTAATGATGTAATATAACATAATAAAAATACAATGTAAGGAAAAAAGGATAAATTATTTTTTAAAAAAATAGTGACCACTAATGGTTCAGTTTATTTCATAATATTAAAACACCCATCCTTTTCATGTCAAAATATTTGTTATATAGTTATAACTATGATAGGTTTACTAAGGGTAAATAAAAATGCTATGGAATAAAATTATAAAAAAAACCTATCTAAAATCTATTGGTTTATGGGATTATCACACTATAAATAATTTTCATTAAATATAATTCCATTTCATGTTATTTGGGTTGATATATAATTTATTATAAATGAATCTTTTGCAAAATTCCAAAAAAAGTGGCCCTCCGCTTCTTTATAAATAAAAACATCCTCCATCATCTCATTTCACAACGACAAATCAACTAGATTGACTAAAATCTTACAAATTTTTTTATCTACTTCCCTATACAAATTATATTTGTGATGTTATTACCAAAGGAGAAACTATAGAGTCAATTAGGGGTGATCTAATACAGATGTTTCAAGGAAAACGTGATATCTATAACTGATCAATCTATTTTTATACTCTTATATACCTCCCTTAAATATTTGATATATATATTTTATGATAAAAAATTAATAATACTAAATATTAATAAAAGTTTTTTATTATTAAATACAATTATATAGACCCTTTATTATCGAGCATGAGATGATAGTATCACTTGTGAGTATGTATGACTTACCGTAACCACATAGTTGTACAATTCACTTTCCATCTCCATTATAAATGATGGAGAATTATGATTGAATTATTATTTATATATTATGAATATGATATTATTGTACTTTTGGAATTATAACATCATATGTACATTTTTACCACCTAATCATTTGGGAAATGATAGCGCCGCTCGTGCGTACATTAGACATACCATCTCCACATTGAGATGTGATTCATTTTTCATACATGTTTCACAGGGTTGGTAATAAGAATACGTATTATGATTATATATGATGTATAGGATATAATAACTATTCTACAAGGATAAAATATTATATAAATTTACTTCTTTTAATCTGACAAGAAAACTAAAATAATGTTCATGCATATGTACATCCTACCATCTCCATGAACGGTGTATTTTATTTTCAACGTATAAATTTTATAGATAACCATAAATACACACATAAATAATATATGAGATATTTACATAATTTATAAAATTTATATGTGGATTAAATTTTTATAAGTTTATGAGGATCAAGAATAAAAAGTCAAAACATTTCTGAGAAACAAAACAGTTGTAACCATAACACAAAATAAATTTAGAATTGTTAATAAGAGATTAATATAAAAGAATAATTAAATAATATATAATATAATATATATATATATTAATATCGATATATGGAATAATTTTAATGAACATATATTTACTTTTCATGAATTTGTAACATGCACGAAGGAATTCAAGACTTATAGTACTTGATTTTGGTCTCACGTGTATTTTTGTGGGACACATGCATTTTAAACTACTAATTTATTATGTGTGGTTTATATACTGCCTATGATATTTTTATTTTTTAACTGAATATTATGTTATTTTAATATTCATATAATTTTTTTATCTCATGACACATATGATTGTACTATTTATTATGTGGTAAGGGTCTATTTCACAATCTCATAAAAATTTTGGATTGTTTTATTTTAGATATATGTTGGGGAATTTTTATCTTCTCAAAAATTATTTCAAAATAAAATTCAATAGAGTTTTAAATAATATTTTTTTAATATTGAAATAAAATATTACCCATTTTTTATTTTTTACAATACTGTCTGAATAGAATATTTTTATAAATATTTAAACAGTGCTCTTTGTGACACTGAAAAAATAAATATAGAAGGATGTTTTTTATATTATGTAGAATGAAATTTTTTCTATAAAATCATGAATCCATAATGATATGAATCCTAAATTAAATTATATTATGCTTATTTTAAAGGAAAATTAATTTCCTTAAAATTATTCATCTCATTAAAAAATGATCCCTTAAAGGAAAATATATGTTACTAAAGAATAATTCCATGTAATCTGTCAAAAATTATTTTCCATCTAAGATGAAACACTTTTATTGTACATTTTATTGATTTTATATATGATCCAATGATACAATTTTTATTATTTCTAATAATGGTTTATAGTTATGATAGAATTATTCTTATGAAACCTATTCCTGTTTATTGAGTTATCTTGTGAAGAAGTGTTTATGATAATCATTTAATTTCAAATGTTCTGATATTTTGAATGATATATGGTCCTATGGCCCACATATGAATGGTTTTCATTATGTTTTGGGTGAAACCTATACCTTCATCCAATTAATTTGGGTTATGAATTATATCACATGATCTAGATATGGGAAAAATTTTGATGTGCTTTATTTGTCATGAGAAACAAGTATATATTGTTGATCCATTAAAAAAGGTGATAAGTTCTGATCCATGAGTGTTGGTAGTTGAGAAAACCAAAAAAATACTATACTTATATTGATTCCACACAGAATTATGACTTTATAACATGATTCAATAAAGTGTTATGATGAAGATTCATTATTATGATTCATTTTAATGTTTTATGTCATAACTCATGTTTATGAACCTTGATAGGTTAGGTTTGAACGTTGTATGTTATTTTCATGATAACAAACCAATATATCTTATCTTATTCTTTTATAAGTGAATAAATTTATAACAACAATTCTTACCCTTACTGAGTGTCTAAGCTAACCCATTTTCTTATGTATCCATTCTATATGATATAATGAAAATATTTATGTTGGAGTACTAATGGGAATGATCATTGTAGTATATATTGAAGACCATTCACCATATTAGAATAATGTGTTCCAATTTTCCAAATGGACTAAACTATTATGGTCCTTGTTAATTTATTTGGGAAATTTATTAATATACCTCTAAAAAGATGAGAAATCATTGTGTAAAAATCATGGGTAATTATAATAATCATGTAATTATAGTGTGTATTAATATCATTTTAGTTTCCTCTCTAAAGATATCCAATTAGGTTATCCATGTTGGATCATGATGAAGACTAATTGAGTTATGATTCCTAAGTTCATGGACTATCTCATGAGGTCTTTCCTCTATTTATGATGGCAGTAGTACCAAAGACTGTTAAAAAAAGATAGTTCACATAGGTCTGAATGGAAATGCACACAGTCATAGCTCTCTATGTGAGTTCTAGTGATAGACACTACTGAGTTTTTTTAGAATGTCAGAATAATATGGATTGGTGGATTGGCATGAGTCTATGATCTAATCCCTCAGTTTTTATCAGACCCAGACATAATAGATGGTTGTGCTTGTATTTAAAAATTTATTTAGAAACATGGAAGTGGTGGAGTTTTATGATATATACCTATAATTAATTGATTCCCTTATGGTAAAACATCATCGATATATTTCAATAGTATTATTTACCTTAGTTATTATGCTCAGTATATATACAATAGATTCTTGAGTACCATAAGGTTGAAATGATGATTGATGAGTATGTTGTGATTTTCACCAACATTATGTATTACTCGTTTGATATGGTGCAATATTTTTTTATTCTCAGAAAAGAAGATTTATTATGTCTTATATGTATATTCATTCAATAATAGTAATCTTATACATTTATACTTATGCTTGAGTGATAGATCATACCTTAGAAACTACGAGTTTTTTAGTATAGGGACATTGGAAAACTGGGTCCAATAGTGGTCATTATGTGGCTATATAATATATAAAATTTTCCATTTTTCATAAAATGAGGTATCAAATAATGAAGAATAATAATACCTAAAATTAGAAACAAGGATATGCATATTTGGGATCACATTAATGATCTAGCCTGCCAGATGTGGGATGATGTTGTGATTGAGAAATGTGTGGAAATATTGATCATTACATACCAAACCAAAATTGTAAGGAGATTTGGTAGATAGTATAAAAACAACCAAAGTAGACATAGAACAAAAATCAGTGATCTTTCGGGTGTGATAACGTTGGACCAAAGGGAGGCGGGGTAGGAAGAAGATCAGTTCCAGATCTGAACGGATAAGCTTATTGTGGCTGTCAAAAATGACTGAAACTTCCATAATCACCAATAGCTGGACCAATCCAGTAATAGTGATCTAGTGGTTGTGGATGTGGGTAGAAAAAGTATGTGGAGTGATATGATCAGGTTTCTCATTAGAATACTTTAGTTAAAATATATGTTTTTATATTCTTTCTACAAGATGGATAGAAAAGGAAAATTTCTATTTCATTATCTCTTTATCCCTCATATGATATATATATAACCATATTGGGAAATTTTAACATTACCTAATCATATAAGATATTATTGGAATATATTCTTCTATATCACACATCTAGGTGTACTGTATGATATCACTCATTAGAGAGAGTTTCTCATGTGAACATAAGGCAATCATAGTGAATTATTATGATGTGATATTTTTTATGGAATAATTGTCCCTCTTTTTTACCCAGATTGGATATCACAAAATAAATTTTATGAGATTATCGTTTTCATGAGAGATATATATCATGGAAGACTGATTGGGCCTTATGAGTAATAAGATACAACCGCTCATGAATCATTTTATGAGTTTATCCATTGTCTTGGTGGGTTATATATGAATATGAATTCCAAAATTAGTACAGAACTATATGGATTTTTTTTATCACGAATGTTCTAGGATTGTCTCTAATGAGGGAGATAATATTTTCATCAAATTTTCAAACAATAATGCATTATTATCTTCTATGTCATATTAGATGTCCCCTAGAGAGTAACGAGTGTTGAGGGTGTAGTTAGAGGACCTTCAGGAGAACAATTTTATTATAACCATTGTGTCCTTGTGGGAAGATATGGTTTTGTTCATTTATATTTATTATAATACTTTGAGTAATTTTATATATTTTCATCACAAAAAATGAGTAAAAATAAAGAACAAGAATCCACGGTTGAGTATCGAGTACCTCTTCGCCCAATTTATAGGTTCGAGTTAAATCATAAATATTTATTTCATATATATATTCAACTAAATGAGAATTAATGAGTTTGATATTCTGATTATATAATTTTGATTTTGGGATGCACTCTATGAGTTCCAGGAGATTCCTTCATTTTTTGTATCTTATGAAGCATAGCATCAATACCTACATGGAATAATTTGTTGTTGACTTATTCTATGAGAAACACATTTACAATACATCAGATCAGGATAATGTAATGAGTTTTATGATGGTCCTAGATAAACCCAAGGAGTAAATTATTTATGGTAATCCATCAATGTGATAGTTTAGGATATGTGGGCTTCACTCCATAGGTCAGTCTATATTTGATCATTGTTGACCTGTTGACCCAATGAAGAAAGATGTGAGGATTTCTTGGGATCCCCCCAAGAGCATGATTGAGGATTAGTCTTTATACGTTTTGGTGGGGGTAAAAAAGTATGTTTTTGGTATAGTCATATATGTTATAAAATACATTTTCAATATTAAAAAAGAATGGGTATCCATTTAACTAGATCGAGTAGTGTTAAAGAGACTATGAGGAGTTGAGACAAAGAATGAACTGTACAACTATTTTGAGACTAAAAATTGAGGGTGTTGATTAAAATATGTTTTTTGATGCAAACATAGTGGGGATGGATTTTATGTTGATATAAAAGAATGAAGTGAACTATTATTGGTTTATATATTAGATACCCTATAAGAAGAACTATATGATCTATAATAAAGAATTTGATTGGTAGTCCATACTATTATTATGTCGAGGAACAATCGTTTGGGTTAGTGATATATTTGTTACTCAAAACACTAGAGACTCAAATACATATAAAACGAGAGATATTATAAGGTTAGGTGGAGTTTTTTTGGATTTCCTATAGGAGTATGAAATAGAGGTAGTATATACTAATGGGAATAGAAATGAGGTGCGATATTAACTAAGCAGGAAGTCTTACTCTCACATGGTAGAGGATATGTCTAATCAGTTTCCATTATTATAGTTCACCCTGATGGAGGATCGGGGTTCATTTTATCTTTAGTCTATGGTGGTATCACCTACACCTAATTAGTGTGTAGGAGATGCTCAGTTTGGATGCATCAACAATTTGGATATTTGAGACTAGTTATCTTTAGAAGCCACAATAGATGGATTTTTATAAAGAGGGAAGCATGTAATCATTTTTTGGGGATGGATAGTGGTTCCAATCATTTTTCATGAGATGCTATTGAGGTATTTTCACACTAACACAAGTTATGGATCATATCATTATATAAGTATATAAGTAACCTCAATTGTAATTTTGTGGTGCTGGAATGAGGATGACCATCGCTGAATACATTTCCCAGTGTCTCTATTTTTTGTAGGTAAAGTTTGAGTATTAGGATCCCGCGGGTTTGGAACAAACTGTCTTGATTCTAACTGAAAATGGGATGGAATATATATAATCATTTTTATGTATCCTTTATGTGGAATAAAAATATATGATACTATTTGAGTGTTTTTTGACAAACACACTATGTCAGGACAATTTTATTAATTTTTTAAAGAAGAGTTTGGTTGAGATTATAGGGATATTATATGTGTTGGAGATCATTATAATTCATTGGTTATCCTCATCAATTTTATCCAACCATGATTCTTAGTTCCAAATTCTATTTTATAGAGGACTACATGTGGCTTTTGGAACCCAATTGTGGATATAAATCATGATTTACACATAAAACATTACTAATATAAAGATAACCATCCATGTGATGGATGATATTACAAGTACCTCTATGTTGCGATTCATACAGAGTTCATACGATCACGTTACCTTTATATATTTGTTCTTATTAGAAAAACTATCACTCTTATATAGGAAATAAGTATTTTGATTCCCCATATAGGAAACCCTTTATATCATCCTTATACTATAATGAGGCTGAAGATACTTCCCTAATAAGGAATAATATGGAAAACATGATTATTAAGATGATTCAGTTGATATAAATGTGTTTTAGGACATCCTTGAACAAGTTGTAATAATAGAAAACTTAAAGTACTTCACCATTGGAGTTTGAGTAGGGAGACTATGTTTTCATGTGATTATCCTCACGACGAGGATTGCAAATATTTTTTCATGGAAGAAAACTATACATATTGTTAATTGGATCATACGTGATCCTGAAGATGGTTATTAAGGTTTTTTATTTCATGAAATTTCCCCCATAGTGGGAATGTGTACACAATTTTGTACTTTTTTCACATTTGAAGACATATGTTCTTAATATGACGCACATTATTGATTGGGTGAATCTAGACACCGAGGTTTGATCTGCATATACATAGTACCTAGTGGTGATCATAGATTGGCATGAGAGGATCCCATATGTGAAAACCATTCCAATGTTTTTTAGACTTTAAAAATACATGATCATTAGATAGATCTCCTAGAGGCATGATAACCAAATAAGGTATCAATTTCACAATTTAATTATTTTTTTGGAAAAAATACATTATAGAAGGTATAATGTGATGACATTAGTTGTGATGAATTATTCTTATGAATAAATAAATGTATATATCATAATCCTGACTGAAATAATTTGTTGTGTTTGGCTGTCTTGGGAACCATGGATTGATAAACGTAACATATTATTATATTCCAAATCACCTACATCAATACTTACAATGTATGTTGGTTTATCATTTTTCAGAACGTCATATGGGAAATATGAGAAGATGGTTGATTTTGGAATTTGGGGATCACTCAAGGCATGAAAAAATATTTATCAGCATCAGACATTCCACAAGAGGAAACCCCTTACATATGTGTTTAATTAAATAAATAATGTCTTAATATATTTTTTATTAAATTAACAATCGACACATACATCCATATAAATACCCCTTTATGGAAAATATCTAGCATTATCCACATAACCTTAGGTGAATTTGAGAGGTGGAGAAGTGTTCTTCATTGGAATTGGAATAACCAATGACAATGGCCGACAAATGGATCATGGTGGTGCACGATACTGATGAAGAGCATGGTGGATCTTCATATGCATCACTAATGGATGAATTTTTGACCGTTGATTGGTCCATTACAATTTTTCAACTTATATTTTCCGTTTCCTCCACATTGTTAAAATTATTAATAAATAGATTTTATCAAAAAAAATTTATTTATGTTCATTGTAATTTCACATATACATTATAGCTTCTTAATAAAATAATTATTTTCCAAATGAACACATGTTTTGTACTCATATTTTCCATTATTCGATGTTTTTGTAGGGGATCACATCATACAATAGTGATACTGTGTTGTTTGTATATGTTTCCACATTATTCTTTTCATTATTCATGATTGGATTTTATGGTCATCAATTCAAAATTGTCTGGTCATATTAGTTCATGATTAAATCCCAAAATAAGATGCATAAGTGTTTATGAAGTAATGATTAGAAATTGTGGAAAATTATCAAGGATTTACGGGATACAGTTGATGGATACATATAGATGTACCCCTGATCTATAGAGTATATATGATTAACTCATATGCAAGTGATCAATTTTATGATTTATATACCACAAATCCCAAAAATAAGAATTAGGGGTGGTTCATTATTTTTAAGTATATTTGAGAAGTCAATAATGTGCGAGAATAATTAAATATGATGGATCAAGAATCCATGTGAAAGATATCAGTTTAATAAAATTTATCAACAACACACCGTGTCCCTTAAAATAATAGACACCATATATTTATGGTTCCTTAAAATACTGTGTTTTTGGATGAGGTAAGGATCACAATACTTTTAGATAGGTCCAAAAGCCACGTGACCCTATTTTGGTATCTAA
This sequence comes from Viscum album, assembly GCA_963277665.1. Taxonomy (NCBI): domain Eukaryota; kingdom Viridiplantae; phylum Streptophyta; class Magnoliopsida; order Santalales; family Viscaceae; genus Viscum; species Viscum album. Next base: position 72,025,942 of record OY728149.1, read on the forward strand.
TAAATATCCCAAATATACTAACCCTGGGAAACCATTTGGTTAGCAAATCCATGTCTTATCTGGGAGATACTATGTTGTTTTACAAGACCACCCCTTCCATTTTCAACGTGTAGATGAAAAAACACTTTGATTGAAATACATTTTTTTGTGTCTATGTGTACTCAACATGAGATGCACAGATTTTAACATCTTTCACTAAGTAATGACTAATTAATAGTTTAACATCATATGATTAGGATGTCACACATATTTTTATGACTTACTACATGGATGCCAGTAAAAATTTTATAGTCTTTTTATATGGAATGGAGACTCATAGTTTAGTTGCACAGTGTTTAGGCCATACTTAGGGGAAAAGAACCAGGAATGTTAATGGTCTTGTGTCTCATCCAATGTTAAAATTACAAGGTGTATCTACATATACCATAAGCATAATAATCATTACAAACATAGTTTTTATGAATATAGTGGTAAAATAAAAACACCGGGGGGGGGGGAAATCCTCTTTTCCAAAGAAGCTGACACATCCCACAATTATCATGGGGAATCTGGAACATGTTCGTGGTAGGTCCAATGTTTAAACTCGTGTGTCGAGGACATGGGTACCTCAAAGGATAAATGTGTGGTTCAGTTCAAAACAGAGCATGAATGAGGATTGGAAAATTCCACACCACATCACATACTCTTGAATGGGAAGTCAGGGCCACAAATGCCAAGGTCAGGAGATTACCATTCAGCCATCTGGACTCATGAATCAAATTCTTGAATGCTTCTTACATGTCCTATAAGGTAAATAATCGACCCTCATATATTTATTTGTATTCAAAATAGTTTAACGTCATGTGTTTAGGATGATAGTGTCACATTTTAAGGTTGTTGTTAGGACCAATGCGTCACACCGCCTCATATATGGATATTACCCTATCACAAACCCTATGCCTATGAGAATCATGATCAGTTTCGGAAAAAATGAGAACTTTTTGTCATTCCCTGTCTAAAGAGAGTATGAAATGGTGGAATTTAAATGTTGGGTTGGGGATGTCCCAAACAAACCATGATTCCTAATTGATGTGCCATAATGCACAGAGTTACAACACATGTTGTGTTTAGGGTCCGTAAAATGAATAGGGGCATTAATCATGTGATTCAAAACATTTATTATTTGGGATGCAATGGGATATGGATGATGATAAAGGATAACTAATAACCAGGTTTGTAACCTAGTATCCATTTCATGTTATCCTAGAATGGGAATGAACAAATATGGGTCGATTGCTGAACATACTCAATATGCGGGAGTTGTGTCAAATTGTCCTCTGAATTCCATCAGTGCATTTTATCAAGATGTTAGGAAGGAAATTGGGCATAGAATCCATAAAATTAGAAGGTCCCTAAAGATGATAATGGTGATAAAAATCCAAATGATGAAATGTGTCAAGAGATAACATTACCTATGCAATTTAAGGATCCGGTAGGACGAGGGCAATGATTGGTAATATTAAAGAATGTATATGGTGATATTAATATAATCCCCTACATGAACGAGGACTGAAGAAGTCTTCAACACAACAAATTCTTATGACTGAATGCATACTAGATGGTATAGAGAAGTGAATGTGGTTGAAATTGGACCATAGATAAAGATTCTGGGCATCAATATGTATCCCATAAGGGTGGGAATAAAGCCACAGATAGTTCTTCTTGGTAGTACGACTAGAAACAAATACCAAAAGGGAGTGATATACTACTTTAAAGAAGACTATCTCTATTTTTGAATAGTTTAACGTCATGAAAACATAAACAGTAAGAATTTGAGTTTACGGTTGTATAGATCGGATTGTAAGGTGCCTATTTTAATGTCATGTGTGTGGGACATGCTTATATAGTTTATTTTCATAAAATTAGGACAAGGAATATGGAGATATTTTTGATATAAGTATGTGGTGAGGTTATTCCAAAGCCAATGTGATTGATGATCGGAAAATTGCACACCACATCACATACATCCAAGATAACTCAAACAAGAATAGAACTAGAGTGTTCATAGTTATGTATCTTGACCATAGACTATTGTCTAGGAGTCCCTACGTATCCCATAAGAATGGGAATTAATCCACATGTAGTTCTTGAAGTTTTTATGAAATGCGAACAACACTAAAAAAGGATATCATCATCTCTAGGGAAGACATTTTATGGATGGATAATTTCTCATTACACAACCTAGGTACATAAAATGTTGTTTAGCATCATACAATAATGACATAAGGGATCTTAGTATATGGTCATAGGGTATGGACCATATGGTGATACTTCCAAGGAAAAAATATGTAACTCGGTTCATTAAAGAAATTCTAAAATGAATGTGGAAAATGAAATCCACAGCACATCCTAAATTTTAAACAGACCACTATCACGACCCATCCCAGCGGGGCCCGAGCCGTAACTCCCCATGCCCGCCTCCAATAGGCCAGGGGCTGGTGACTAGCACCGAGTAGGAATGATACTAACATGGGAGGAATTGCCTATAAACCTGTACACACATTGATACATCTCCATGCCCACAAAGCTGAAAAGTAAAAACTACTAAAAGGAAAAGATGCATGCATACACTAAAACCTAACCAACAGAGTATGACAGGGAAGTAAAGTACAGTAATGTAAAACCCTGGGCCAAAAGTACAAGCCCACCAAATGAAAGTCTGCAACAAAGTCCATCCTATAGAGAAAGGGACTGGGACTTCAACCTATCGCTGAAGGAACACACCTCGGCCTGTCTAATCTCACTGGGCATCATCTGGTCCTAGTCCACCTAGAATCCTGTCAAATGCTCACTCATCTGCACAAGTCACAACAAGTTCGGGAAAAGACCTTGTAGGGGTGAGTATAACAATACCCAGTAGGACACCCCCGAAAACCACAATGGAAATTCAAACAAGGAAAATACCACAAAGAAAGGTACAGTTAGCTCTACATAGTATATGTCTACAGAACATATAACAAGAATATCCAGATATACACATACACAAACGACCTTCGTGATACCACCACTAGGATCCAGCTCAATGATTTTACTAAGCCTACCATCGGGAGAACAAACTCAACGGTCTAAAGAGAGAGACATGAAGTACTCGTTTTGGGAGAACACACTCCTAAGTATGAAGAAAGAGACACGAAGTACTCGTTCCGGGAGAACACACTCCACAAGTACCTTGGAAAAAAGATGCTCAGATGAGGATCACATCCAAGTCATGGGGTTATTCCGACAACTCAGTCTGAGATAATCTGCTAAGCAGAGGATCGACGTCCAGGTAAAGTTGGTCACGTCGATACCAAGAACTCTACCCAGGGTTCTAGGAATGAATAGAGGATCTGGATCTAAGTCTCACAAAGGGGATTCCAATAACTCTATTCAGGTAGTCTGCTGAAGGGTTTATACTTCTGTATAATGGAATTGATACCAGAACCTTCAGGGGATTTCCAAGGGTACGAACCCTAAGAACTAGTCCAAGTCATAGAAGGAAAGTGGTTCAAGCCATGAAGAAAATGTTACACTGCATGTAGTATGGTTACATGCCATGTTCCTTGACCCCGGGTACTACCCGTGTAAATGGATTTTGTCCTTCGTTCAAGCCGTGGAAAACCAAACTACATGGCGTGTAGTAAATGACACACCATGTTCCTTGACACCTAGTACTGCCTGTGTAAACGGCCCGTGTCCTTCGTCTTGTCAGATAGAAAAACAACTACACAACGTGTAGAATAAAATCACACATCGTGTTCGAGTACCTAGGCTCGCTCCGTGTACACTGGCCATGTGCCCGTACACGGCCTCTTCCCGTGTCCGTGTCGCCTGCTCGTGTACCAGTACATGGGGTATCCTGTGTATCTGGCCGTGTCTGGCTGGGGAGGGTTATACATGGCGTGTTCATGGCCTTGTACCCTACCCGTGTCTGTGTACTCCCGGAGTACACGATAGGTCGTTCATCGATGAACACACGCCATTTAACCCATACTACACGGCATGTAGTTGGGGTTTTTCCAGAAACTTCGTCTTCCTCTGCACGCCTCAGCTGATCCTCCGGACTTCTATTCAGCCGTCTGTTTGCTGCGAAACTCAAGATGATCGATCACATCATCATTGTGATGCAGAAACCATGGGTTATGGGCCTTCAATCAACTCCAAAATCTGATTCTAGTCACCCGTGCAGAAAATGTTCGAACAACAGTTTCTTCCAATCTGCTCTGATTCATCCTTCGCCACTACAGGCACACCTCGGTAGGGTCGTGTCGGTGCTAGATCATCAATTTGGGATAGTTTCATCGCACAATGGGTGTGCAACGATCCGTTGTTCATCATCCAGAAAAAAACACAAAGAACACTCATGAAGAACACGATAAAATTGGTGAAGGGACACACACAAATTGAGAGGGATGAACCTCGACCGATGTTCGTGTTGATCATGGTTCATCACCATTATAAGGCTGAACAAAACCAAACAATAACAAGAATCAAATCCCCAAAATCCACGCAAAATCCCATCCCGTAAGAACGATCGATCCATGAGCTAATCTGTTCGTGGATTAGTCCACTTTTGACGTAGAAATCATAAATGGGGAAGAATAAAATCACAACAACATCCTACCTAGATCTGCAGAATTCGTTGGAGATGATCTAGTCATCGCGTCATCGTCGCTGGTGAAAATCATCAAGAATGTCGCCACCAGGTTGGGGGTTACCTCCAGTGCGTTCCCAGAGCCTCCAGGGGGAAATCAGTGTTATGGGGATTATAACCCTAATACCCTGCGTAATCTCTATTTAAAAGATTAGACATATTTGACGTAACATGCATTAAATAAAATATTTTAATTAAATATTTTATTACTGTTGCGTCCAAAAACTAGATTTCACCACCGACCTGTTCCGGTCGATGTTAGGCTTCTCCTTAGGTGAAGTCACTGTTCTAAACGCAAAGGCTCTCTCAGATTTCTGATCTGAGCACTTGTTCTGGATATCTTCCACTTTTTCCGGAAAACCGCACACACGCGTAATTTAATTAATAAATTAAATTCAAAAATTTTTTTTTGGGCTCACCGGGCCCCAGAACTGCATGTCGTCTCAGAGCTTGGTCTCAACATAATTACCATATAATATTATAATAATACATTGGAAAAAATCCAGGACATTACATCACACCCACCTTAGGGATTTTACGTCCCCGAAAAGACAAAAAAAGGCTACTCAAAACGATGTGGGTACTGCATGCGAATCTGAGCCACCTGCTCCCACGTGCTCTCCTGTAGATTCTTTTCCTACCTCTGGACACCCACCTAGGGAATAACTCACACACAATGGATCTTCTCTTACCAATCCTCAATCTCCACTGGCTACTCAGTAAAGGTCACACCATCATTGATTTCCAGCTTGCCCCAATCGATGACGTGCGATGGATAATGCATGTACATCCGTAGCTGCGACAAATGGAAGACATTGTGGACCCTGTCCGTCTTAGGAGGTAGAGCTAAGTGATATGCCACCACGCCAACTCTACTCAGAATCTGAGAAGGGCCAACGAACCTCGGAGATAGCTTTCCACCTCGGCCAAATCTTCGAAATCCTCATCGAGGTGAGACCCGAAGGAACACATGGCCTCCCTCCTCGAACTCCAAAGGCGTCCGCCTCTAGTCGGCATAAGACTTTTTCCAATTCTGTGCAGTCTACATCTACTCCTAGATGACATGCACCTTCTCTATAGTAGCACTCACCATTTCTGGGACGATGAGTGTTGACTCTCCTGGGTCAGTCCAGCAAAGTGGCGACCTTCATGGTCACCCATATAGAGCCTCGAATGGTGCCATACCAATAGTTTAATGATAACTGTTGTTATAAGAAAATTCCATTAGTGGTAGGCGACCCTCTCATCTATGAACGATGTCAAGTATGAAATCTCGTAGCATATCATCCAGGACCTGGCTGGTCCGCTCTATCTGACCATTAGTTTGGGGGTGAAATGTTGTGGTCAAGCATAACTGAGTCCCAAAATCTTCCTAAAATACCTTCCACAACCAGGATGTGAAACGAGAATCATGATCTGAGACAATAGTGGATGGTACTCTATGAAATCTAACTATCTCCTGCATGTAGAGGCATCTCAAACTCTCTACTGAACTATGATCTCGTATGGCTAGGAAGTGGGCCAACTTGGTGAGCCGATCAACGATCACCCAGATGGAATCGTGTCCCCTGGACGTGCGTGGTAAACCCGTCATGATGTCCATGGATATCCCATCCCACTTCCACTATGGCACTTCAAGGGGCTGAGTCAAACCTGCTGGAACATGGTGCTCAGCATTTACTTGCTGACAATTAAGGCACCTAGAAATAAAGTCTTCCACACTCTTCATTATTCCTGGCCACAAGAACTAATGTTGGAGGTCCTGGTACATCTTTTCCACGCCTGGATGCACCGCCAAAGGAGATTTATGAAACTACCTCAGAACATCCTCCTGTAATGTCACTAGTACTACCGTGCGCCCTCTAAAAAGGACAATGTGCTCCCCAACATCTGAATATCCATATGCACCATCACCTATGGATATCTGAGCATGTAGAGTCTCATAGCTAGCTTCCTCACGCTGTGCTTCCCTGACTCGCTGTAAGAGTTGAGGGGTAACAACCATCGATTGAAGGTAAGCTCCCTCATCCCTATCCATGAAGGACAACTGAAAAGAGGCCAACTGCCTTGTTTCCTCATCCAGCAATGGAGAACTGGGTTTCCTAATGAGAGAATCTACCACCACATTCCCCTTCCTAGGAGTATAGAAGATCTCAGTGTCAAAATCCTAGAGGAACTCAAGCCATTACCTCTGTCTCAAATTAAAATCCTTTTGAGAAAAGATATATCTGAGACTCTTGTGATCAGAGTAGATGGTAAACCATTCGCCAATCAGGTAGTGCCACCACATCTTCAATGTGAAGTCTACTGCTTCTAACTCAAGATCATGGGTCACGTAGTTATGCTCATGTGGCCTCAACTGACATGAGCCATAGGAAATCACCGCTTGCCTCTACATCAGGACACAACCAAGACCGATTCCTGATGAATCGGAGAACACTATGTACTCAACACCCTCCTCCGATAATCTCATTATCAGGGCACTTGTCAGACTCTGTCTCAGCTACTGGAATGCCTGTTGGAATCTCTCGGTCCACACGAATGGATATCCCTTTCGTTTCAATGCATTCATGGGTGCTGCAATCCTGGAGAAATCATGGATGAATATCCGAGAGTAGCCTACCAACCCAAGGAAACTACGCACCTCCGTCACACTTCTAGGTGGCTCCCATGCTGGCACTGTCTCCACCTTTTCTGGGTCAACTCCTACACCATCAGCTGAGATAATGTGCCCTAGAAAGTGGACCTCCTGTAAATAGAACTTACACTTCGAGATTTTCCCATACAACTGGTGCTCTCGGAGTGTGTCCAGAACCATCCTTAGGTGTCTCGCATTCTTCTCTTCGGACGCAGAGTACACAAGGATATCATCGATGAAGACCACTAAAAACCGGTCTAGATAGGTCTGAAAGATCCGGTTCATGAGTCCCATGAACACTGCCGGGGCGTTCGTCAAACTGAAGGGCATCACCAAGTACTCATAGTAACCGTAGCGACATCAGAACGCCGTATTCGGTATATCCTCCTCCCATACTCGCAACTGGTGAGAGCCTGATCTTAGATAAACCTTAGAGAACCATTTTTCCCCTCTCAACTGGTCGAAGAGGTCATCGATCCTCAGTAGTGGACACCGGTTCTTTAAGGTCACCTGATATAAGCGCCGATAATCTAAACACTACCTCAAGCTCCCGTCCGCCTTCTTGGAAAACAGCATTGGGGCTGCCCAGGGTGAAACCCTGGGTCTCACAAAGCCCTTCTACTACTAGTCGTCCAGCTGCATCCTCAGCTCACGAAGCATTGTAGGAGCCATCCGATAAGTCGATGCTAATATCGTGGTCGTCCAGGGATGCAACTCAATGTAGAAATCTATCACTCAATTGGGAGGTTGCCCGGGGACATCCTCTGGAAAGACGTCCTCGTACTCAGCGACCACTGCTATAAACTGGAAACTTCTAACATCTACCGCGCCAAGGTCTAGGCAAGCCAAATGATTTAAAATCTATTGTTCCCTCTTATGCACGAGTCCATCATGTGCTTCCTGGGTCTCTCTTTCACCGACAAAAGAGAAAATTGTCCCATCACTACGGATACACCACACCCTTCGCTTAAAACAATCAATCTGGGCATGAAATGTGGATAGCCAATCCATACCAAGAATGACATCATAAGGCCTCGACAGTACCACCAAGAGGTTCAAGCCGAAACTCTTGCCTCCAAGGGTTATGTCACACTACCTGCAAAGGTGTGTGATCTCTGAATCTTCTCCAGTCGGTGTTTCTAAGCGTAAGGGTTGAGTCAACGGATCAATGAGAATCTTAAGGTCTCGAACAAGATAAGAAGTATAAAATAATGACTAGAACATGTGTCTATCAATACGGTAACCAAATTAGAAAAGACACAGACAGTACCTCTAATCATTCCAGGAGTAATTGGGTCATAAGCCTCTACCGCCTACAGCTTCCCCTACATGTGTCCACCAGCTCCCTGAGCCTGGGGCAGTCCTACTGGGGGTGGTGGTGGTAAAGTGTCAAAACGCCGACCACCTTCAGCTTCTCTCCTAGCTCATCTTCCACGTCCTCCGCCTCGCCGATCTACCTGCTTCACACGTTGCCTCTGCCTTGGTGGTCCATCCACCACTCCTGTGTCAGTATTTTGGTGGGTTGGACAATATCAAGCGAGATGTCCCCTACAATCACATGAGTAACATCACCTCTCTTGAGGATGGCTAGAAGCGCCCTGTGAACCCTGTACGACTGATCCCTTGTCCTAGGATCTCCTCTGGAAACGTCTCCCGCACCTGGGCCCATGACGTCAGCTCCCCGCCGCTGAGTTCTCTACTCTAGATTTCCCACTACTGACAAATTCCGGTTGTCCCTGCTCTTCCAGGAAGCTCTCGACCACTAAATCCTGCTCGAGAAACCCAGCATAAGTATTTATGCTCATAGGGAAGATGCTAGCTTGAATATCTCTGTGCAAGCCCCGCTTAAATGTCTGAGCTCTGAAGTATTGATCCTTGACCATATCCATCGAGTATCACAAGTGGTCGGTAAACCTTGATGAATAGTCAGCCACCGACATGGTTCCCTACAGGAGCTGAAGAAGCTCGTGTATGCGTACTAATCTCAGGGTAACTAGTGAAAACTCCTCTCTGAAGAGATGCTCATACTTTGACCATGAAAGAGTTCCCTCATTGTGAGTTTGGATGACCAAACTCCAATATCGCCCTGTCGAGCCCTGTAGAAGGCTCGCTGCCAGGCTCACTATCTGGTCTGCTGGTGTCCTGACCAAATGGAAGACTCTGGCCACTGCCTCAATCCAGTCCTCTGTTGACTGAGGGTCAGGCTCACCTAGAAACCAAAGGGGTATCTATCTCTGAAACTCGTGGAGTGCACTCAGCCTGTGCTCCTCCTCCACTGCTACAACAGGCGCCAAACACTACCCCATAGGTGGTGGTATAACTAGCACGCCACCTGGTGGTAGAACTGGGGGATCTAGTCCCTGTATCGAAGCTTCATCACTGAGGGGGTCATCCTCGTGATCGGGCTGCTGGACCCTAGTGGGTGCGTGTCATGGTGGCATCCTATTTAAGAAACAAGATGTATCACAGTCAGTGATTATATCTGGATAACTGACTTAAGAAGGACATGTAAACCACAACACACATTCCTATGTGATGCATGTACCATTATTTTTCCCCCATGCAACTAGTGTTTTAATGTTCCGAGTTGATAAGAAACTTATCAGAGCCCCAGTGTATGGATATGTCGTTCGCCGCACCAACACAGTGGTCCCTGGCTTGAGAGCCGAACTCGAACACTTAACATTGTTGCCCCAAACCAACTCACGGATGCTCGGTCCTAAGGTAGAACCGACCACCTCTGATACCACTCTGTCACGACCCATCCCAGTGGGGCCCGAGTTGCAACTCCCCATGCCCACCTCCAATAGGCCAGGGGCTGGTGACTATCACCGAGTGGGCATGATAGCAACATGGGAGGCATTGCATATAAACCTGTACACACGCACACACACTCTAAGCCCACAAAGATGAAAAGTAAAAACTACTAAAAGGAAAAGATGCATGCATACACTAAAACCCAACCAACAGAGTAAGATAGAGAAGTAAAGTACTGTAAAGTAAAAACCTGGGCCAAAAGTACAATCCCACCAAAAGAATGTCTGCAACAAAGTCCAACGTGTAGATAAAGGTACTGGGACTGCATCCTGTCACCGAAGGAACACACAATGGCATGTCTGATCTCACTGGGCACCGTCCAGTCCTGGTCCACCTAAAATTCTGTGAAAGGCTCGATCGTCTGCACAAGACTCCACTCGAGCGGGCAAAGCCCGTGCATGAGAGAGTATAACAATACCCTGAAAGACACCACGAAAACCACAAAAGAAATACAGACAAGGAAAATACCACAAAGAAAGGTACAGTCAGCTCTACACAGTATATGTCTACGAAACATATAACAAGAATATCCAGATATACTCATACATAAACGACCATCGCGATTCCTCCACTAGGATCCATCTCGTTGATTTCACTAAGAATACCATCGGGGGAACACACTTCTAGGTTTGAAGAGAGAGACATGATGTAATCGTTCTGGGAGAACACACTCCTAGGTCTGAAGAGAGAGACTCGAAGTACATGTTCCAGGAGAACACACTTCACATGTACCTTGGGTACAAGATGCTTCGATGTGGATAACAGCCAAGTCATGGGGTGATTCCGACAACTCAGTCTAAGCTAATCCACTAAGCAGAGGATCAGCGTCCAGGTAAAGTTGGTCACGTCGATACCAAGAACTTTACCTAGGGTTCTAGGAATGAATAGGGGATCCGGATCTAAGTCTCATAGAGGGGATTCCAACAACTCTATTCAGGGAGTCTGCTGAAGGGATCATACTTCTGTATAAATGAATTGATACCAGAACCTTTAGGGGATTACCAAGGCTACGAACCCTAAGAACTAGTCCAAGTCACAAAAGGAAAGTGGCTAAAGCCATGAAGAAAATGTTACACTACGTGTAGTATGGTTACATGCCAGGTTCCTTGACCCTGGGTACTACCCGTGTAAATGGACTGTGTCCATCGTTCAAGCCCTGAAAAACCAGACTACACGGAGTGTAGTAAATTAAACAACATGTTCCTTGTGACCTGTACTGCCCGTGTAAACGGCCCATGTCCTTCGGCTTGTCGGATAGATAAACAACTACACAACGTGTAGAATAAAATCACACACCATGTTCGAGTACCTGGGCTCGCTCCGTGTACACTGGCCATGTGCCCGTACACGGCCTATGCCCGTGTCCGTGTCACATGCTCGTGTACCAGTACATGGGGTATCTTGTGTATCTGGCCGTGTCTGGCCGGGGAGGGGTATACATGGCGTGTCCATGTCCTTGTACCCTACCCGTGTCTATGTACTCCCGGAGTACACGATAGGTCGTTCACCGATGAACACACGCCATGTAGCCCATATTACACAGCGTGTAGTCAGGATTTTTCCAGAAACTCCGTCTTCCTCTGCACGCCTCGACTGATCTTCCAGACTTCTATTCAGCCGTCTGTTTGCTGCGAAACTCAAGATGATCAATCACCTCATCATTGTGATGCCGAAACCATGGGTTTTGGGCCTTCAATCGACTCCAAAATCTGATTCTAGTCACCCGTGTAAATTTTTTTCAAAGAATGGTTTCTTCCAATCCGCTTCGATTCATCCGTCGCCACTACAGCCACACCTCGGTAGGGTCGTGCCGGTGCCAGATCTTCAATTTGGGACAGTTTTATAGCACAACGGGTGTGTAAAGATCCGTTGTTTGTCATCCAGAAAAGAACACAAAGAACACTCACGAAGAACACGATAAAATTGGGGAAGAGACACACACAAATTGAGAGGGATGAACCTCGATCTATGTTCGTGTTGATCATGGTTCGTCACCATTAGAAGGCTGAACAAAAGCAAACAATAACAAGAATAAAATCCCCAAAATCCACGTAAAATCTCATCCCGAAAGAACGATCGATCCATGGGCTAATCTGTTCGTGGATTAGTCCACGTTTGACGTAGAAATCATAAATGGGGAAGATTAAAATCACAATAACATCCTACCTGGATCTGCGAAATTTGTTGGAGATGATCTAGTCATCGCATCGTCGTCGCTGGTGAAAATCTTCAAGAATGTCGTCGACAGGTCGGGGGTTCCCTCCAGAGCGTTCCTAGAGCCTCCAGGGGGAAATCATTGTTATGGGGATTATAACCTTGATACCCTGCGTAATCTCTATTTAAAAGATTAGAGATATTTGACGTAACAGGCTTTAAATAAAATATTTTAATTAAATATTTTATTACTGTTGCGTCCAAAAACTAGATTTCACCAACGACCTGTGTCTGCTGATGTTAGGCTTCACCTTAGGTGAAATCACTGTTCTTAACGCAACGTTTCCCTCAGATTTTTGATATGAGCACACGTTCGGGATTTCTTCCACTTTTTCAGGAAAACCGCACATGCGGGTAATTTAATTAATAAATGAAATTCAAACATTTTTTTCGGGCTCACCGGGCCCCGAAACTGCATGTCATCTCAAAGCATGGTCTCAACATAATTCCCATATAATATTAAAATAATACATTGGAAAAAATCTGGGACATTACATCACACCCAACTTAGGGATTTTACGTCCCTGAAAAGACAATAAAATGCAACTCAAAATGATGTGGGTACTGCATGCGAATCTGAGCCACCTACTCCCATGTGCTCTCCTGTAGATTTTTGTCCTACCTCCGGACACCCACCAAGGGAATAGCACACACACAATGGATCTTCTCCTACCGATCCTCAATCTCCACTGGCTACTCAGCAAAGGTCGCTCCATCATCGATGTCCAGCTTGCCCCAGTCGATGATGTGCGATGGATAATGCATGTACATCCGTAGCTGTGACAAATGGAAGACTTTGTGGACCCGGTCCGTCTTAGGAGGTAGAGCTAAGTGATATTCCACCACGCCAACTCTACTCAGAATCTGAGAAGGGCCAACGAACCTCAGAGATAGCATGCCACCTCGTCCAAATCTTCGCAATCCTCATCGAGGTGAGACCCGAAGGAACACATGGTCTCCCTCCAAGAACTCCAAAGTCCTCCGCCACTGGTCGGCATAAGACGTTTTCCAATTCTGTGAAGTCTACATCTACTCCTAGATGACATGCACCTTCTCTGTAGTAGCACTCACCATTTCTGGGACCATGAGTGCTGACTCTCCAGGGTCAGTCCAGCAAAGTGGCGACCTTCATGGTCGCCCGTATAGAGCCTCAAATGGTGCCATACCAATAGTTGAATGATAACTGTTGTTATAAGAAAATTACACCATTGGTAGGTGACCCTCCCATCTACAAACAAAGTCAAGTATGCAGTCTCGTAGCATATCGTCTTGGACCTGGCTGGTCCGCTCAATCTGACCATTAGTTTGGGGATGAAATGTTGTGATCAAGCGTAACTGAGTCCCAAAATCTTCCTGAAATCCCTTCCACAACTGGGATGTGAAACGAGCATCATGATCTGAGACAATTGTGGATGGTACTATATGAAATTGAACTATCTACTGCATGTAGAGGTGTCCAAAACTCTCTACTGAACTCTGATCCCGTATGGCTAGGAAGTGGTCCAACATGGTGAGTCGGTCAATGATCACCCAGATGGAATCGTGTCCCCTGGACGTGCGTGGTAAACCCGTCATGATGTCCATGGATATCCCGTCCCACTTCCACTCTCGCACTTCAAGGGGCTGAGTCAAACCTGCTGGAACCTGGTGCTCAGCCTTTACTTGCTATCAAGTAAGGCATCGAGAAATAAACTCTTCCACACTCTTCTTCATTCCTGGCCACCAGAACTGACGTTGGAGGTCCTAGTACATCCTTGCAAAGCCTGGATGCACCGCCAAAGGGGATGTACGAAAATACCTCATAACCTCCTCCCGTAACGTCACTAGTACTACCGTGGGCCCTCTGAAAAGGACATTGTGCTCCCCAACTTCTGAATAACCATCAGCACCTTCACCTGTGGATATCTGAGAATGTAGAGTCTCACAGCTAGCTTCCTCACGCTGTGCTTCCCTGACTTGCTGTAAGAGTTGAGGGGTAACAACCATCGATTGAAGTTATGCTCCCTCATCTCTATCCACGAAGGACAACTGAATAGAGGCCAACTGCCTTGTCGCCTCATCCAGCAACGGCGAACTGGGTTTCCTAATGAGAGCATCTACCACCATATTCCCCATTCTAGGAGTATCGACGATCTCAATGTCAAAATCCAAGAGGAACTCAAGGCATTACCTTTGTCCCAAATTAATATCCTTTTGAGAAAAGATATATCTGAGACTCTTGTGATCAGAGTATATGGTAAACCATTCACAAATCAGGTAGTGTTGCCACATCTTCAATGTGAAGTCTACTGCTTCTAACTCAAGATCATGGGTCGCGTAGTTATGCTCATGTGGCCTCAACTGACGTGAGCCATAGGCAATCACCGCTTGCCTCTGCATCAAGACACAACCAAGCCTGATTCCTGATGCATCACAGAACACTATGTACTCAACACCCACCTCTGATAATCTCATGATCATGGCACTTTTCAGACTCTGTCTCAACTGCTGGAATAGCTGCTGGAATCTCTCGGTCCACACGAATGGATATCCCTTTCGGGTCAATTCTTTCATGGGTGCTGCAATCCTGGATAAATCATGGATGAATATCTGATAGTAGCCTACCAACCCAAGGAAACTTCGCACCTCTGTCACGCATCGAGGTGGCTCCCATGCTGGCACTGTCTCCACCTTTTCTGGGTCAAATCCTACACCATCTACTGAGATAATGTTCTCTAGAAAGTGGACCTCTTGTAACTAGAACTGACACTTCGAGAGTTTCCCATACAACTGGTGCTCTCAGAGTGTGTCCAGAACCATCCTTAGGTGTCTCGTGTTCTTCTATTCAGACGCAGAGTACACAAGGATATCATCGATGAAGACCAATACAAACCGGTCTAGATAGGGATGAAAGATTCCGTTCATGAGTCACATGAACATTGCCGGGGCGTTCGTCACACCGAAGGGAATCACTAAGTATTCATAGTAACCGTAGCGACATCTGAAAGATGTCTTCGGCATATCCTCCTCCCATACTTGCAACTGGTGATAGCCTGATCGTAGATAAACCTTAGAGAACCATTGTTCCCCTCTCAACTGGTCGAAGAGGTCATCGATCCTCATTAGTGGACACTAGTTCTTCAAGGTCACCTGATTTAAGCGCCGATAATCCAAACACTACCTCAAGCTCCCGTCCGCCTTCTTGAAATACAGCACTGGGGCTGCCCATGGTGAAACCCTGGGTCTCACAAAGCCCTTCTTCTACTAGTCGTCCAGCTGCATCCTCAGCTCATGAAGCATTGGAGGAGCCATCTGATAAGTCGATGCTAATATCGTGGTCGTCTAGGGATGCAACTCAATGTAGAAATCTATCTCTAAATGGGGAGGTTGCCCGGGGACATCCTCTGGAAAGACGTCCTTGTACTCAGCCACCACTGCTATAAACTGGAAACTTGTAACATCTACCGCGCCAAAGGCTAGGCAAGCCAAATGATTTAAAATCTATTGTGCCCTCTTATGAACGAGTCCATAATGTTCTTCCTGGGTCTCTCTTTCACCGACAAAAGAGAAACTTGTCCCATAACTGCGGAAACACCACACCATTCGCCTAAAACAATCAAACTGGGCATGCAATGTGGATATCCAATCCATACCAAGAATGACATCGTAAGGCCTCGATGCTACCACCAAGAGGTTCAAGTCGAAACTCTCACCTCCAAGGGTCAGGTCACACTGCATGCAAAGGTGTGTGATCCTTGAATCTTCTCCAATCGGTGTTTGTAAGCGTAAGGGTTGAGTCAACGGCTCAACGGGAAACTCAAGGTCTCGAACAAGATAATAAGAAGAAAATAATGTCTAGAACCTGTTACTATCAATATAGTAACCAAATTAGAAAAGAAAAAGATAGTACCTCTAATCATTCAAGGAGTAACTGGGTCATAAGCCTCTACCGCCTGCAGCTTCCCCTGCATGTGTCCACCGGCTCCCTGAGCCTGGGGCGTTCCTACTGGGGGTGGTGGTGGTAAAGTGTCGAAACGCCAACCACCTCCAGCTTCACTCCCAGCTCTTCCGCCACATCCTCCGCCTCGCGGATCTGCCTGCTTCACATGTTGCCTCTGCCTCGGTGGTCCATCCACCACTCCTGTGTCAGTAGTTTGGTGGGTTGGACAATAACAAGAGAGATGTCCCCTACCATCACATGAGTAACATCACCTCTCTCGAGGATGGATGGAAGCACCCTGTGAACCCTGTACGGCTGATCCTCTGTCCTGGGATCTCCTCTGGAAACGTCTCCCTTGCCCGGGCCCATTACGTCAGCTCCCCGCCGCTGAGGTCTCTACTCCAGCTTGCCCACTACTGACAAATGCCGGCTGTCCCTGCTCTTCCAGGAAGCTCTCGACCACCAAATCCTGCTCGAGCAACCCAGCATAACTAGTTATGCTCATAGGGAAGATTCTAGCTCGGATATCTTTATACAAGCCCCGCTTAAATGTCTGAGCTATGAATTACTGATCCTTGACCATATCCATCGAGTATCACAAGAGGTCGGTAAACATCGATGAATAGTCCGCCACCGACATGGTTCCCTGCTGGAGCTGATGAAGCTCGTGTATAAGTACTACTCTCAGGGCAACCAATGAAGACTCCTCTCTGAAGAGATGTGCATACTTTGACCATACAAGAGTTGCCTCATCGTGATTTTGGAAGACCAAACTCCAACATCGCCCTGTCGAGCCCTGTAGAAGGCTCGCTTCCAGGATCACTATCTTGTCTACTGGTGTCCTGACCAAATAGAAGACTCTGGCCACTGCCTCAATACAGTCCTCTGTTGACTGGGGGTCAGGCTCATCTAGAAACCTAAGGGGTCTCTATCTCTAAAAACTGTGGAGTGCACTACGCCTGCGCACCTCCTCCACTGCTACAACAGGCGCCAAACACTATCCCACAGGTGGCGGGATAACTGGCACGCCACCTGGTGGTAGAACATGGGGATCTAGTCCCTGTATTGAAGCTTCATCACTGAGGGGGTCATCCTCGTGATTGGGCTGCTGGACCCTAGTGGGTGCGGGTCGTAGTGGCATCCTGTTTAAGAAACAAGATGTGTCACAGTCAGTGATTATATATGGAGAACTGACTTAATAATGCCATGGAAACCACAACACATTCCTATATGATGCATGTATCATTATTTTTCCCCATGCAACTAGTTTTTTCATGTCCCGAGTCGATAAGAAAGTTATCAGAGCCCAAGTGTATGGATACATCGGTCGACGCACCAACACAGGGGTCCCTGGCTTGAGAACCGAACTCGAACACTTAACATTGTTTCCCCAAACCAACTCACAGACGCTCAGTCCTAAGGTCGAACCGACCACCTCTGATACCACTCTATCACAACCCGTCCCAGTGGGTCCCGAGCCGCAACTCCCCATGCCCGCCTCCAATAGGCCAGGGGCTGGTGACTAGCACCGAGTAGGCATGATAGTAACATGGGAGGCATTGCATATAAACCTGTACACACTCACACACACTCTAAGCCCACAAAGATGAAAAGTAAAAACTACTAAAAGGAAAATATGCATGCATACACTAAAACCCAACCAACAGAGTAAGACAGGGAAGTAATGTACAGTAAAGTAAAAACCTGGGCCAAAAGTACAATCCCACCAAAAGAATGTCTGCAACAAAGTCCAATGTGTAGAGAAAGGTACTGGGACTGCATCCTCTCACCGAAGGAACACACAATGGCCTGTCTGATCTCACTGGGCACCGTCCAGTCCTAGTCCACCTAGAATCCTGTCAAAGTCTCGCTCGTCTGCACAAGACACGACTCGTGCGGGCAAATCCCGTGCAGGGGAGAGTATAACAATACCCTGTAAGACACCACGAAAACCAAAAAGGAAATAAAAACAAGGAAAATACCACAAAGAAAGGTACAGTCAGCTCTACACAGTATATGTCTACGAAAAATATAACAAGAATATCCAGATATACTCATACCCAAACGACCTTCGCGATTCCTCCACTAGGATCCATCTTGTTGATTTCACTAAGAATACAATCAGGAGAACACACTTTTAGGTCTGAAGAGAGAGACATGATGTACTCGTTCCAGGAGAACACACTCCTAGGTCTGAAGAGAGAGAGAGACACAAAGTACTTGTTCCAGGAGAACACACTTCACAAGTACCTTGGGTACAAGATGCTCCGATGAGGATCACAGCCAAGTCATGATGTGATTCCGAAAACTCAGTCTAAGCTAATCTGCTAAGCATAGGATTGGCGTCTGGGTAAAGTTGGTCATGTCTATACCAAGACATCTACCTAGGGTTACAGGAATAAATAGAGGATCTGCCTCTAAATCTTATAGAGGGGATTCCAACAACTCTATTCAGGGAGTCTGCTGAAGGGATCATACTCCTGTATAATGGAATTGATACCAGAACCATTAGAGGATTACCAAGGGTACAAACCCAAAGAACTAGTCCAAGTCAAAGAAGGCAAGTGGATCAAGCCATGAAGAAATGGTTACACGGAGTGTAGTATGGTTACACGCCATGTTCCATGACCCAAGGTACTTCCCTTGTAAACGGCCTGTGTCCTTCGTTCAAGACATGCAAAAACAAACTACACGGCGTGTAGTAAAGTACACGTCGTGTTCCATGACACCAGGTACTGCCCATGTAAATGGACCGTGTCCTTTAGCTTGTCAGATATAAAAACAACTACACGACGTGTAGAAGAAAATCACATGTCGTGTTTGAGCACCTGGGCTCACTCCGTGTATGCTGGCCATGTGCCCGTACATGGCCTATGCCCCTGTCCGTGTCGCCTGCCCGTGTACCAGTACACGAGTTATCCCATGTATTTGGCCGGGTCTGGCTGGGGATGGTTATAAACAGCGTGTCCATGTCCGCGTACCATACCCATGTCCGGTTACTCCTGGAGTACAGGCTAGGTCGTTCGCCGACGAATAGACACCGGGTATCCCATACTACACGGCGTGTAGTTTGGATTTTTCCAGAAATTTCGTCTTCGTCCGCGCGCCTCTTCTGATCCTCCGGACATCGATTTAGCCGTCTATTTTCTGCAAAACTCAAGATATTGGATTTTCTCATCATCATGATGCTGAAACCATGGGTATCAGGCCTTCAATCAGCTCCAAAATCTGATTTCGGTCACCCCTGAAGAAATCATTCAATGAACGATTTCTCCTAGTCCACTTCGAACTGTCCGTCGACACAGTAGGCACACCTCCGTAGGGTCGTTTCATTTCTAGATCGTCAATTTGGGACTGTTTCATTGCACAATGGGTGCGCTACGGTCCATTGATCCTCTTCAAGAGAAGAACGCAAAGAACACTCCCGAAGAACATGATAAAATTGGGGAAGATACACTCAAAAATTGAGAGGGACAAACCTTGATCGATGTTCATGTCAATCATGGTTAGTCACCATTAGAAGGTTGAATGAAACCAAACAATAACAAGAATCAAATCCCCAAAATCCCCGCAAAATCCCATGCCACAAGAATGATCGATCCGCGGGCTAATATTTTTGTGGATTAGTCCATGTTCGTTATAGAAATATAAAACGGGAAAGAATAAAATCACAACGACATCAGACCTGGATCCACGACGTTCATTGGCGATGATCTGTTCTTTGCATCATCATCGCCTGCAAAAATGGTCATGAATGTCGCCGCCGTGTTGGGGGTTCCCTCCAGAGCATTCCCAGAGCCTCAAGGGGAAAATCCGGGCTATGGGGATTATAACCCTGATACCCTGCGTAATCTCTATTTAAAAGATAAGAGATATTTGACGTAATAGGGTTTAAATAAAATATTTTAATTAAATATTTAATTACTGTTGGGTCCAAAAATCATATTTCCCCACTGACATGCGCCAGACGATTTTAGGCCTCACCATAGGTAAAATCACTGTTCTGAACGCAATGGTGCCCTCATATTTTTTATCCGAGCAACCGTTCGAGAGTTATTCCACTTTTTTTAGGAAAAATCGCATGTGCGCATAATTTAATTATTAAATTAAATTAAAACATTTGTTCCGGGCACACCGGGCCCCAGAACTGCACACCGTCTCAGAGCCTGGTCTCGAAATAATTTCCATATAATATAAAAATAATACAGTGGAAAAACCCAGGACATTACAACCACACAAAAGATTAAGACTTACGATTCCTGGACATGGGTGTTTTATTTTAAACAGGGGATCCTATTGTAAGGTTGTAGGGTTCAGACAAAAAGAAGTGTGGGTCTTCCATGTAGGAACAACCCATACCCATATCGATAGTCCCATTTAAGCTATGCTTGGTGAGGGAAAAGTGTGGGGATGATATTTACGACACATGGAATAATTAATTGGGGGAGATGGTTCAGAGTTGAAGATGAACCCATGATGTTGATTCATCCTCTTAATGTGAAAAGGTTCATGGTGGCATAACACCAAGGGTGTCAAAATTCATCTTGAACATGATGGAGTGGAAAGGGATTTGAATCCTGATACGAATGTTTAGGGAATAATTTCAGTGGCATAATAGAGGAGGATAACTATTGACCATGTTCAAAACAAACCATCTATATTGTGTGACCAGAAATGGGATAAACTAAAGAGGGTCCATCGCTAACCATATTCGCTACAAGGAACATGTCTCATAATGTAATTCAAAATCATCTCGGATGATGGCTCAATGCAGTAGGTGAGCCATAAGGCCGAGAATCCATAAAGTTTTGTGGTCATTTTATGTGTCAAAGAGTATGGAAACCCAAATAATGGGAGAAATGTAGTGTGAAAACAGATTTGAACATTTCCATGAAGAAACCAATATTATAAATCATAAACCATAGTAAATAATAGCACATATATGAGATATAATTGAGGTTGAGAAGTCCAAACAAGAAGGGGTCAAAATGGGATGATGAACCTAAGGCTAGACCTATAGATGAGATGTTTGGGCGTTTCTACATATCCAATGAGGATGGGAATCAATCTACATGTAGTATATGAAATACCATGAATTTTAACACCATGTGGTTAGGAATAAAGGGGCATATGATTATCAATAATGGAATTTTTATGGCATCAGATAATAACCTGATGTGAATGAGGTCCAAATAAGTCAAGATACCACAACATTAATGACCCCATTAGAGGAGCACAACTAAAGGGTTTGGAGAAAGAATTCATGATCTTGATGTTGGACCCAAGTACAAAATGATCGGGAGTTACAATGTATCTCATAATGATACGGAATCAAGGAAGATGTAGTTAATGTTAATGGAATAGCAGAATACCAATGAGAGGGGAAATACTATTGTGCAGGTCAAGCCCATTCACCAAAAGAAACGGCATTTGATGGATCTTGTTTATTCTTTAGTGTGGATGTGTTTTTCATGGTGAATCAAAACCCAGGATGAAGAATTCTATAATCACCAATGGAATCAAGCCACAAGTCGGGATTGAAAAAATGGCATGGTGGATGACCAATACCAAACCCGATGTCTCCTTAAGAAAGGACTTCATAATGTTGTGTCGTTTTTCATAGTGATTTCAGGAAGATAGTTTCATTGTTTGAGGTAGTATGAAAGGAACATCCCATTATATTTAATTTCATAAAACAAATAAGAAATAGTTCAATGCCATGTGTGACAATACATCGTAGTTTAACGTCAAATGGTTTGGACAGATAAAGAAGAATGTGATTAAAAAAGGAATGGATATTGCACTATAAAGCATAAATGAAATGAATGAGGCCACAAGACAACACCACATAGTGTGAAATACTAGGGGGCCTCAAGAAAATGGGTGAGAAATGATCGACAGACCTGGGGCTTGACACAATGAAATTATGACTTGGTGTTCTTATGTATCTTATAAAATTGGGAATCAATGCGGACATAGTCCTAGAATATGACATACAGTTTAACGTCATGTGGTGAGGATTGGAGGAAAATGGGGTGAGGATCTATCTAGAGAGATATGTGGAATGGTTATTGAAAAATAGTGGTGAATGAGGAAATATGCCCACACCACACCACATACCCCCAAGAGAACATAGGCTAAGATTCTAGAAGGAACAAAATGTTTTTAAAAATTGGGGCTAGACCCGAGGATTACATATCCGGGAATTTTTGCGTATCTTATACAGATGGGTATCATGAAACATATTGTTCTGAAAATTACATTCAGTTTAACATCATTTGGTAAGGACACGTGATAAGATGTATTCCAAAGCGGAATGTTTGTGGAATATTAAAATAACCCGACATTAATGAGGACATATGCCCACATATGCCCCACAATTCAAAATTCATATAGAGAACACATGCCAAGGGGCAGGGAGAAGGAATAGATGGACTTGAGGAAGGAACCGAGGACAAAATTTCATGGAGTTCCATCATATCACATAAATAACAGGAATAATGCTGTATTTAGTTCCTAAAATCAATACAGTTTAACATCACACAGTAAATATGAGGGATTCTTGAAAGGAGATCCCCGAAGGGATATAAATGGAGTGGATATTAGAAACCTACTGTGAATGATGACCAATGAGGACCTCACTAACCGACGTGATTCCAAGATATTTCAAGCCATGAGGATGGATGAAAGTAGCGATTGAGGTACCTGGTGTTGAACATAAATATGAATCATCTGTGTGTTTCTACGTATACCATTCGAATGGGAATTTGTCTAGATCTAGTTTTGAAAAATCAATGTAGTTTATCATCATTCGATAAAGATGTAGAAAAATATCAACACAATTTCATAAAATGTTCGATCATAGATGACAAGTTTAATGTCTTGTGGGTGGGAAATAATTGTAGAAAAAAGGTGTATCACCATGCCAGTAATTTTGGAGGCCATGGGGATGGAGAAAATATTGAGGATAACAGTTGACCATGATTAGAACATATTATCCACCACATGTGATCTTAATTGGGAATAAAATATTGATCACGGACCATTGTCCAAACACTCAATGCAGGACTTGTGTGAAATTGATGTTTGAGATCCTATGGGTCATCAACAACAACTTATAGGTGAGCCATGTGGAATGATACCAAGCCGCTAGGGGGGTTCTTAAAGATGATAGAGACCCAATTTATGGGAAACATGAATCATGGTTGTATCTGTGTAATTTAATGTCTTGCGAAAAGAATAAAGGATATCGTTGTTTAAGGTTATAGAGATCATACCATATGGTGTATTCACCATTCGCAGTTTATCATCATGAGAGATGATAGTAATATTTGTTTAGGGATGTAGATCTCAGAACATTTATAGTCAAACCTCTTACAGGATGGGGGGATGAGTATATTAACATCTGAAAAGATATGTATTCCATTACAAAAATTACTGCTTGATGAATTTGGCATTGGTGGTAAGTGTAATACGCTCAACATCCATAGTGACTTGAGATTATTCACCATTGAGAAAAAAACTGTTATTGACATATAGTCCTTCCCATTGGGGATCCATCCTCAGATGTTTCCTGAATGGTATCATTTGTAATATCAGGGCCCATACCACACCACATTTAAGAAGGAGAGGAGGTGAACATTCATATTAAATTCCCTGACAAACTAGTTTTGATGCGTCTCTAGATTGTGCAATACACGAAGCCTGTTGTCGTCTTGCACTTGTAGTTCTACCAGATAGGATTTGGATACTATATCTAGGGACTGTTGATCATAGAAAGTTGTCTGTATTGATTGTAACTAAATCTCGATTGGCAGGACTTCCTATATTTTGTGCAAAAGTGAATATGGAGTCACCTGGATAGAATTAAAAGTCCTCGTCTGATAATTCCAGAGATCATTGGGATGTTTTTTTGGATAAATCTTATTTTTCAGAACAACCATCTTCCACAAAAGGATACCTAGGATTTTTTGAATTACTTGATTTTCCCATTTTCTTTTGAATGATATCAAGAGGTATTATTAGAAGAGATTTTTATCTTTGCAAACAATTTCTTCATCTCGGTTGCCTAGATGTTTGTGTCGTTATTAGTGGGAACAATGTGAGGGACTCCAAATCAGTTGATGATATTGGATCTCACAAATTTAAAAATGGAATATGACTAAGCATTATTAAGGGGAATAACATCTTCCTACTTGGAAAATAAAAATGTAGCATCTAGGATTAACCGACATGGTCGAGCTGTTCTTGATGGATATGGTCACAATATATCGAGTCCAAAAAACCAAAATGTGTCAAGAGTACACGATAGAGTTTAGAGGATCTGGCGGTCAATGCACAAAAAGAGCATGGATATGGAATGAGTGGAACCTCTTGGAAAACTCGATATAGTCACAGATCATGGTGTGCCAAAATATTCCAAATATTTGGATCAAATGAGAGTGTTTCATCCAAACTTGATGAGCCCTATAAGAACTATCATGAACTTCCTTCATAATCTGAGAAATCTCATCAAATTGAATTAAATAGATGATAATACCATAAATCCCACATTGTTAGAGGATATTCTAAATAAAGGGACAACTATGGTGGGTGAACTGCATTGCATGCCATCAGATACTCTCATGTTCTTCACAATATGTTGGGAGGCTACCGTGAGAGTGATACTCGATAAAGGGAGTCTTCTAATCAGGGGTCTCCTCCAATACTGTGGATAGGGGACCTAGAGGTCATGATGTGGAGGAATCAATGTTAAGGAGGCTTACCTATGGGTTATCATCATCATCTGAATTGATGGGCGTGATTACTCTTTGATTTACCACATGGATAATTAAATCATCCTATTCAGGCTCTGCAAGAGATGCAGCGAGGTTGTCCAAGGAATCCACATGACAATTCTACAATCGATGGACTTGAATAACATAATTCATAGAAGGGATCTGTTCTTTCAGCAGGCATGTATGGTCTAATAGAGGTATGACCTCCAGCTTCCTGATGATGTAGTCACCATTTATCTGCTTGATGACATGTTTGGAGTCCCTTTTTACATGCATGTGGGGAACACAAATCTCGAGGTCTATATCATGACCAGTTATGAGAGGCCGGTACTCTGCCTCATTGATGGTACAACCTTCTGAACATACGAATAAGTAAGGCAGGACAACTAGTGAATGCATGTTGACGTTGATAACTCAACCTACTTTGTTGAGTTTGGGATCATTGGGTCTCCTACTTGTAGGGCTTCATGAAGTTCCATCAAAGTGCATTTCCCAACACAGAATGTCTTCATCCTCTGAGAGGAGTGCCTCATCGACAAAATCATAATCTAGTGACGGATTTTTGGGGGCAAGATTAGTGGCATGAAATTCAGATAATGTGTTCACCTTTATAGCCTTCCAAGGGTCGAACTTGAGGTCGAACTGTTGAAGGATCCCTTCCCCCCGGTCTAGATAAATTTTTAACAAAGGGAGGTTCAGAATGTAATTAAGTGGATCCACTAGAGACACTAGATTTATCTCATGGTACTACATTTAATTTAAAAATTCATACATTATGAATACCATCCCAAGGAATCTTTTCTCGATAGAGGAACATCTAGTCTCTGTATCAAGGAGTAGGCGGTTGAGATAGTATAAATTTCTCTCTACTGCCTCATTGTTCTTCTTTATGAGAATTAAATTACTAGACTGTTCTAGAGAGATCACAAAAGGGACTAGAAACTTCCTAGAAATGGACGACATCAGAATCAGAGGCTTTAGAGGGTACTGGTTGATTTAATCAATGGTAGTCTATCACTACTCATCCTACTAATAATAGGAACCTTTAATTATGATCCAGAAAAAGGGATTACACTTGTCAGCCATATTTGCGATGAATCATTGTTTGTAGTGTAAGTGGACATGAAATAATCTGAGCTACCGAACGTTACATGGGAGATACATCTAACTGATTCATTAATTTTTTTGGATCGATATCAATATCTCAATATATGATAATGATGTCGATAAACTAAATGTTGGTGACCCGAAAGGAAAACATCAAGGGATTCATCTATAGATTTTGAGAATTGAGGAAGCCGAATAGTTTCTCAAGATCACTGATATTGACATAAATCTGGTGATATTTAACCAACCGTTCGTCCACATATCCTTCAAAAAATGTCCCAAGGATCATATTGAATATGTGGTGCTGGAACACTAATAGGTTGAACCCGCGTTCTTTAAAATGAAAGGCATTACCTAGTAGAATAATTTTTATTGTGTTTCCTTGAAGGTGGTATACTCTTCATCCTCAGGTCCCATTCATATTTTATTATATCAATAATACCTATTCATGTAGGAGAGAGTCTGGAACATGGTGGTGGAATCAATCAACAGGTCGGTCATAGGAAGTGGAAAATCATCTTTTGGACAGTGAAGGTTAGGATGCACAAAGTCGATGCATAATATGATATATAATTTCTTATATCCTAATAGGAACAATGTTATTTACACATCTGGGATATTGGACGTCCTTTATGATTTTGGATTTGATGAGCATATCAACCTCATCCTTGACCATGGCACTGAGAGAGTGGTGTATATTTCTAGGTGTTTGTTTAATCCTGTGATGATTTCAAGGGAGACCGAGATGGTGAATGAAAAAATGGGGATCTAGACCTACAGTATCACCATAACACCATTAAAATACATCATGATGTTTTTTTAGGAAATCCACGTATCACTATTCATATTCTATAGTTATAACGACACTAATCAGTGATGGTTTCAGATTTTTCTTGGTACAGTGGTTCACATGTACCAATTCATCGACCGTAATGTATATTCCCACTTATAATGTGTAAGGGGTGTCTTCCAAATATTCTTTCATTATAAAAATTAATAGGATCATTGGTGGGAGGAACCTCTTCTATATTTGATGATCATGACGAGACACTACTGAAAACCAAAGAGGTGTTTGAGACCTCATTGAGGTAATCTAGCACTACTGAATCCATGGAAATGTAATATTTGACCCAATCTCATCTAGTTATATACCACAAGGGGACAATCATGAGAATATCAATGTAATAGTGGTGTGTTGTATTTATTCAGTTTATCCTAGACTGCAAAACAAGTATGTTGTATCACTATTTCCAACGGTTGTACATCCTGATCCATTATAGGAGTAGGAGGCTTTGGGATCACCTATGCAGTTTTTTTGTAGGAATTTGAGGTGATACTATAACATTAATTAGACTTGGGAACGTGCTTTCCTCTTGTTCGATAGAAAATATACATTACCCAAAGTCCACAGTCGTGGCCTCTAATTTGTGAATCAGAAAAAAAGTTAAAGCCAACGAGGTCTGTATACGGCTCGATCAAAACAATAGTGTCTTCAATCTCATTGGATTGAATATGTTTGTCTGTGATCTTGTAGTAGTATACATCAATGTTGTGTAATTAACATGAAGTTAAGGGATACACATCGTATTTCAATATTTGTACTCGATCATTAATTGAGTACGTAAGGAATTGGTGATATGAGTAAAGGACAATAGCCTGCAGGTGGAGCCATGGTCTACCCATAAACCCCAAGTATGAGGTATCATATAAGACAACGATGAACATAATGCAAGAAAATAGACCATAGATTGGGTCTTCAAGAGAATCTAGCCAAATGGTGTCTTCTCTATCATATCATAACCCTGAATCATCAAGTTAGAGGGACTCATAAATGTTTTGGACGACACTATATTTTCGATTGTTCAGGTCTGGATAAGGTTGATTGTAGAGCTTCTGTTGACAAGACAATAACAGACCTCCATGTCATTGAACTGTCCTGTGAGGTATAGGGGGTGTATGTTCCCATGAATAGGAACCATAATCTTCTCTAGAGAAAGAGACAATGGATTTACATTCTGCATGTTTGAATGTCTCATCATGGAAGTCTTATTTGGCTTCTAAATATTATTCAAATAGGAGGGGGCATCTTAATGCCACCTTAAGGGAATCAAAAATATATTTCGAAAGGCGTACAACCTCTTGGATATAGATAAATTCAAGAATGATGGAATGATTCTTGAGGAAATCATATTTCCATTTCAAAGATACACTTCTGATGATAGGATTTCACTATGTGGAATGTGTGTGACAAGTACTGTTTTTTGAACCCAAAGTTTCTGGCTGGTGTTGGTAATGTCTCAAGGTCACTCTTTGAACCATGCAGAGTGCCTATTGTCTGATGGCCAAACATATGGGGTAAATAATCAAAAGAATGAAAATGATTACAGAATGGTCATGGTGGATATTCATGAAAATGTTGTAAAAATGGTGGTGGATGAGGATCTAATGAAATGTGATGATAAGGTTGCGCATGCTGAACTATACATTGGGCCGCTATTTGGACCCGGTTCCATGAAAAGTATTGATGCAATAATAGACCAAAGAAATTACAGTTATTCACAAACACATGGCCATGTCAATAGTGGTGTTGAATGCGGACATTGGTAGGGTCCCGATGGAGCTCTACGTAATCAAGAATCAAGTAAGGGTTATCATCTTGATGGTATTTACCGTAACGAACCACTGGTAATCACATGGATAATCTTCCATTGTTCGATGGAATCATGGATTATTCCCCATATCCGGGGGAATGAAATCACCGAGAGTACACGATGGATTTGGAATAGGTGGAGGGCTCTAGCATCCCTTGCATTATTAGTGGCTTCTCCCTTGAGGGGACCAAAATTGAGAGGATTAATTACAGGTAGTAGCTGATGGTTGAACAACGACTTTTTAAGGCTCATGGAAAATAAAAAATGAATTTATAATACCATGGGAACTGGCAATTTCCTTAAGATCCATCCAATCATCACAATTTTTAGACCCGTAGTTCGAAACATGATGCAATTCACCCTAATTGTCGTTGTCATGCTTTATAAATTAGACATGCCACCTATGTTGGGGTTGGACTGAATCATACTATGTTGTTATAGACCTAGTCCTAGAGCTTGTATTTATAAACATATATTTTATTGAGGGTGTTCCCAAGGAACCGGTGGTGGGTTTAGTAATATGGATGATCAGTGAGATTCACTACTTCCTGACACTTCCATTCTGGAAATAGTGGAATTCCCTCATCCAAGGAACTTAAAAGATATCCCGGAACCAATGCCTCATAAAAATTGTTGGTTTGGTTTCTCTGACATGAGAGAAAAAAAACTTTGGGAGGTTAGCGCTGATGATTTTTTGGCAGAGACTATAAAGGATGTGGAACCTAATTATCTCACCTAGGTGGTGGTGGCACATTTTAATGGGGAACCAGCAGATTTTGAGGTGGGATTGCTGAGCCAGAGGCTGTGCTTGAGGTGGTGGTTCTCTGCAATGCTATAGAGGTGGCTCTTTTACTGTTATTTCCAATTTGTTGTGGCCTCTATTTGTGGGACTGCAATGATCTAGTCCTTATTGACTCTTTTTATGGGAGCTACAAGAGGAAATGGACGTGCTATTTTGGCTTGCTGTAAGGTTTTTTCTAATAATTGACTATTTTCAGAGAAATATCAGAAACCACCTAGGATGTTTTGGGTGATTAGAGAAAAAAATGTATGGTTTTCACGTTCCCCACTCACATCATTAGCATCTTCTACGAGGTCAGTGGAATCAAGAGAATATATTAGGTCCTTAAACCATCTGACAAAGTCTGTGACATGATTGTTAAGCCTATTCTTGCACTTGGTAAGGTCTTTAATACCTGTCTTCTAGTTCATGGATGTAAACTGGTAGACAAAAAAAATTAAGATCATCCCAACTACCAATTGACCAAATGGGTAATTGGTCGTACTAGAAAAAAGTTGGCCATTCTAGTGTCAGTATAAAACACGAGAGCTTAGCAGCCTCCGGTTGTGCTAGTGTTACCAGCATGTGTCCACTCCTTGATATATAGTGGGCCAGATAGTGTAGAAGGTATCCTTCCACATTAATGGTGGATGAGGTTGGATTTTAAAATCCCATTATTGTTGGCATATCATCCACCCATGAAGGATAAAGATTGAAATCATGTATTATTTCCAACATTAATGTTTATAGGTCCTCGAGGTGAGAAGAAAGTGGTTCCGTCATATCATCTAGATGAGGGTTCAGATCATGAAAATTATCCTTGACCACAAACGAATTGGTTGTTACATCAATTTGGTATATGGGCACAAAAACATTTGAGATGATGGTGTAATTAACCATAGTGATGGGGTAATAAACTATAGAGTGGATAGTGGAACCTATGGAGCAGCTGGTGGATCCTATGATGATTCCTAAGGATGGCGTTCATGCAATTTAGAAGGATTGTATGTGCATATCAGGACTACCTTCCATAAACACCACATTCAACTATATCTAGATGGCCATCGTTTTTGAGATCACCCATAAAAACTCACCAGGTGGAGGTTGTACCTTCCAATGACCCTGTTTCCCCTCTCTAGGATTACCATAATTTGGGAATTGTTCCGTGGTGTACTCAGGGTGGTTCTCACCAAACATCCTCATAAATTTAGAAAGTTGTGGCTTCAAGACCATCTTTTGAATGAAATATTCTGTATTTTTCACTATTCTAAATGGGATAAAGGGTTTTATATTCCAAATATTCAATTTTTCTTTAATTGTGTCTTGATAGAGGGGAAATGACTCGGAAGGTCTAAGAACCAAAGAAAAATTCTCGGTTGTTGAGTATGGACACCATCAAGATTAGGCAGGTGTTGTTCTGCCCCAGCGGGCTATTCCTTTTGTACAGAATTTATGCTAGTACTCCCTTCATGGTATATCTTGTAAACAACCATATTCACAATTAAAATTCCAAGAGGCATAAAGAAGATATCCCTGGTTGAACGCGGTTGGTGCCAGATAGTGCTGAAATTTCTGTTAGCATACTAACCCCACACTTGTATTTGGACATGCGTGGAAGCCTCCATGATAAATTTTCATGGCACAATGTGGATTTGTACACATTGTTTCAATAGTG
Source organism: Viscum album (assembly GCA_963277665.1). Taxonomy (NCBI): domain Eukaryota; kingdom Viridiplantae; phylum Streptophyta; class Magnoliopsida; order Santalales; family Viscaceae; genus Viscum; species Viscum album. Next base: position 72,057,193 of record OY728149.1, read on the forward strand.
ATTTCTGATAAATAGGAGATACATGGTGCTAAGAAATAGGAAGCATGGCCAACATGACCAGGTGGCATTGTTGTCCAATGTCTTTATAGTGTTCCCAGCACTTGGGGAAAGCGAACCGCTAACAAAAGAGTTTGAAATTCATCATTTCTAAGGACCGGTGGAATCACATAACCTCATAATGGGTAGGAGAATATGTAATGTTTATGTTTTCAGTGGCGATTGGCGATAAAATATTTGGGAAATGGTCTGTTGTGAAAATGTACCACAAACACCTCTTCTTAAACATGGGATCTGGTCCTTTATTGCCCCACTCTTTGATTGGAGGTGGTTGTGGGACATATAATAGGACTATAGAGGTCTATTGTGATGGTATACTTGTTGGTGGAGAGTAAGACGCCCGAGCTGACAATCCAATTCATCTTGATCGATCTTACAAAGAATTCCCAGATTTCACCACTACATCCCTATAACCATTGCTTCCCATTTAGGGGATACAATCATTGGTAGTGGGTCACTCTATGCACATACTCTATTGTTCCAACAAATAATATCATATGATCTCTGGTTGAGATAGAGAGTGAACCTATTGATGATAATGTGGTCATTATATCTATTTCATTTATTGGGGAAAGTATTCTTCCTCATGTATGTATCCAAAGAGGGATGCGAGGATCTAGTGGAACTCAATTTTTAGAAGCATGAGGCCAATACACATTCTTCCTGCCTAATCCCATGGCATAAAGTATCATGATGTGGTTTTGAAAATTGAATCACACTCTGCATCAGAATTTACGAATTGGAAAAGTTTGATTTTGGTTTGTGGCATCTCACGATTCTTCCTCTAGCGGCGTAGACCCACCTTCCTTCCCAAAGATGGTTGTTTGGGGAAGGGATGATTATTTACATATGAAGGACCTCAATATGGATTATTTCTTGAGAAGGGAGGGCCTCTTCTTGGATTGGATCTATAATAGGGAGGACCACTGCTTGGAAAAACCACATTGCGAGGAGCACCGTGGAAAATGTAAATTGGAAAATGTGGAGGACCTCTCTGATTAGAAGATGCTACAAAGGAGAGGGCCTCCATTTTAGTTTGGACTAACATGGGGAGGGGCTCCTTGGTGGTCTTCAATTACAAAGGGAGGACCTTCAAATCACCCAGATATTATAGTTGTTGTATGAGTGCCTTTGTTATGACCATAAGGGATATGGGAAAGACCATCGTGATGACTATAGATGATGCAGGGAGGGCCTCTACTGATGTCGTTGAGAACAAGGGGAGGACCCAGATCGTACTAGGTGATAAGGAATGTAGGACCCTCACATTGAAAACTACGTAGGAAAAGGAAATTATCATAAATGAGACCCGAATCACATGGAGGACCTTCGTGCTGTATGTTATTGAAGCGGGGAGGTCCAACAATGGAGTTGATGATGGTGGCTTGAGTAACATCCCTATGATGGTTATGGGAGTAAGGAGGACCTCTATTCTATCTATTGATGGTACATAGAGGACCTCTGTACTGAAGGTCAACAGAGAATATTGTACCATGACAACTAATTCTACCATCAGTGACTGGGGAGGTCAACTAAACATGCTTATGAGGTTGATGGTGCCTCACTCTAGATTGGGAATGGAAGTGTCCTTTCTCTAGAATAGGGGAATTCCTTTACTCTAAGCCAACACTAGTGGACCAATAGTGTCCACCAGTGGTTTCTCGTTCCATAAGAGTCGTGGAAGATGATGCCCTTAGTAGACATCTTCATGAGATTTTACCAGACATTGAATTTTGAATAGCCAAACTGGATATGGATTTTCAAGGGTATAGACCACATGATCTTCAGTTTGTGGGACTAGCTTGTGATTCTAGCTTATCCAGGTTAGATCTCTCCTCGATGGCTCCCTATCACAATTCATTTCTTGGTGGAATAAGACCGCCCCTTACTAAATATGCTTAATGGAGGAAATATTATGTGCTATATAGGGATATGATAACAATAATATTGAAGCTCAGAGTGGGTAGTGGTGGATCCATGTGGGGCCATTGGGGACAGCATTACAAATACAACATGCAAGCCTCTAGGTCTTGGTGATCCATATCCATTATTGGGATTACCCATTTTTGTTAATATCAATTGAAAAGTGTATTAATCGCATGCGTATGAGTATATTCAGAGAGTTATAGGGGGCATGGGTGCCCAATAGCGGTTGTTCTTGAAGTTATCACAAAAATAAATGTAGTCATGTGTGAATACCTTGATGAAATTTCCCATGCCACTACATCCGAGGGTGGGAGGTGAACAATTTCCTTTATATTGAGCATGGGTCCTACAATCTAGGAAATTTATCCCATTAGTATAGATAATAGGAAATCATTGTCCAGGTCCCCATCACCCTTCAATATTCCATGGATATATAGATTGATCCATTCTTACAACATCGTAGAGTTGGATTCCCAAAATATTACTTCTCCAACTCATTCTAACCTTCATAATAGGCCCAAGATTTTATTCGTGGGACCTGGTGCCGAATACCTAGATCTGGTGACATGATTATCTGATAATTTCTCAAATTCTATTCATCTCTATATTGAGGGGAATAAATTTACATCAGGTTCTTCATTTCTGTGTCCAATGCTTTCTTTAGAGCGTGCATCCATCTGTGGGGATGCACTGGATGTTTCAATTCATTACCACTTCCAAAGGTGGGATACATCCGTCCCTTATTTAGAGAGGTTTAATACTTGATTGAATGGAGATACTGGGATGCTGGTCTCTCCTTATAGGGATTTATCCTTGGAGTTTGTTGCTAGTCCATGTCTCCCTTAATGATTAAGATGTTGTTTGCGAATCACTTCTCGGTGCCATATATATTTGGATTCCATATAATTTCCCTACTTCATTCAAGACATTACATGGGTTAATGTTAGGGAAGAATCTTTTGTTCATGCGAGTAGTCATGTTGGAAATCACTTATATGTTTTGATGATGAATCAATGGTACACCTGGATTGAATTTCCTTGTGATAGGGCTACTCACAGTTTTGGATGTTGAAGGAATCCCATGTTGAGTGTGGGGGATTTTTGGCCATAGGCATGTCTCTATGGATATCCTTTGCTTTCCATTTCCAACACATGGTATGTCGTGAGTATAACATCTATTGGAGATAGATTAAACTAATTCGAATGTGGATTTGAGTGGATAAAATGGGTACATCCGTAGGAAGGATCACTTGAGAGGTTTACTAGATGGGTGGAACCATACACCCATTGAGGAAGGATCTGAGGATCACTGGGTATTGAAAAAGGGGACCCCAATATTTACCATTTTCTACGATTAAACATCAAACAGGCATCATATATACAATATATTAAAGAAAGTGATCAAGACCCATGTAGTTCAAGAGGTTCATTCAAGGGATTGGGGTGCACACAATGGACCCCAACACGAATACATCTTGGGATTATGAACAGTTAGTGTCATGGCTGTTACAAAGGATCAATGAATTTAGTGGGGCTTACACAAGGTTAGCTACTCTAAGATGGAATGATTTCACTAAGGTGTGGTGGCTCGGGTGAAATCAGGATGGATATGGATGGAATGCTGAAGGATGGAATGAGAGGTGATGAAACTGAGGACCAGTGTAGAGGTAAATTTATTGGGCTTGAACCTTTATGAGGATTCATACATATCCCCATGGAAGGGAATGAATTTCCACATCATTCAATAAATTGGGGGATGAGTTACTTGAGGAGTTAACTCGTGATGATGGATGCATGGATGGGACCAGAAGGATGTAGAACTTCTGGGTTGGGGCATGAACTTACCAAAATAGAAAGGCATAAGAGAGATACCAGGATGGTGAATGAGTGATGGGATTGAACCTCAGGGAGGAATACAACATATCACCATGTTATTGAATCGAATTATAAATAGTTCACTGATGGGAGTCTAGATTTTTTGTGTACAGAAAAGACAAAAACCCAAATACATGCTGGGGACTTATGCGTGGTTAGTCACCCATTGATAGAGGGGAACTCTTGGCTGTAAAAGTATGAGTTTAGTGTAGGGTTATGCATGGTTATCTTCCTGAGAACTGGTATGATAGTATTAAGGGGAGGAGGAGGGAAGTGGGTGCTTAAAAAAGCGATGACAAAGATTAACAGTTTTTTGGGATGATCCTCATGGAGGATTCCTATGTACCTTGTCATGGAGACATGGATAATAAACCACATATTTCGAATGAATGCAATTTAATTTCATTCGATATGAAAGGGTTTTACAGTTTAACAACATGCAGGATAAGGGTAATCATTCATTAAGTGGTCGAGATCGATGAGTGATGGGAATGAACCTATGTGAGGCTTCATATGTACCTTATGCAAAAGGGGAATGTATCAAAGTCTATCTAGTTTGAATATGCGTTGTAAGGGGATTACGTAAATTGGTGGCCCTAGGATGATATCATGGTTGATACATTATCTATTCCCATGTGATCCATGATTGTTGTGAGAAATAAGAGGAAAAAAATAAATGAAGATCACATGATGAAAGGTGCGTCTGTGAGAAATGGAGTGGGGGTAACACCTTCTGATCGGCATAACAAAATCAAGGTTGGGACTTGCTCTAGGATGGATGCATGAGTAGGGGTCAATATGTATGAAGAGTTTATGGTAATCGTACTAAAGAAAAACTTTCATGTTTTGTTGGAGGATTAAGAAAATAATGGCCGAGGTGCGTGTGACATCAATTCATAGAGTGGGAGAGGTGTTAGAAGGTGCTAGTGCCCATCCCCCTCAAGTCCTCTCTAGACATGTCGCTTATTTAGTGATCACAGTTTAAAGTCATGTGTTAGTGATGTGGGTACATGGAAGTTTAAAGTCCAGTATCTCAGACAGCGGTGATTAATTCCTCACCACTAGGTCTTTCATAACTAGTGCACATTAACTATTGGTTAATGCATAGAGCTAGCAATACCATATAGACATGAGGTTGTGGAGTGATCCATTGAGGGTATTATGTTAGCGTGTCTTTGTGAAGATGAAATAGCCATTATCATCCCTATGATAAGAAGCATGAGGTAAAGCAACACAACATGAAGCACCGCCCAAGGAACATTGACATCAATATTCACAATCCTAGAGGGACTCATATGATAAGTTTCCGTGAATAAAAACACATATTAGAGATGGTATTTTTAATGATAAGTGGATCACAGAGCATATGGCTTCACAAATATCATAGGATCACAAGGCATAGGGATTTGTAGAGATCACAAGATCATAGATAACATGGTCACATAGAGAATTGGGGCTCGTGGATCATATGGGATCGTAGAGGACATGGTCTCATAGTGTACATGGGATTTGGGAGAATATAGGCTCATAGAGATCAATGACACAAAGGGAACATGGGCTCAGAGGGGATATGGATTTTCCAAGAAGATCCCTTTCCATAGTATATTATCATACCCTAAACATAGAGTACACAAGTTTTTGAAGGGTTATTTCTGAATAATGGGTTCATTGTGTTGTGATCAGTACCCCAGGGGGGGATACATCTTTTGTGATGGCCCATGAGCTCCACAAAGAGAATCCATCCATGAAGAGAGAGTAAATTTGAGTAATGGGGAAAGGATTTTTCAATACTCAAGTACCTCAGATGATTCATTTTTTAGATGGTTTTCAAATAAAATGGTGCTTTGTGGTTTGAGAATTACGAAGATTGATGTTCGGGGTCTTGCCCCATTTGAAATGGGGTCTGTCAGGTATTCATTGGTGGTAGGGGCATGGTGACTTGAGGGCATTCCATAACAAAACATGTTCATATACATGAGAGGTATATTGAATCAATTTTCTCATACAAATGTAGTTTACTGTCTTCCACTCTATAGGGGAGAGGTTTCCTTCATTCCCTTTGTAGTGGTCATAGAGGCTTCCATCAATTTTTCAGTGCTCATGGAGGTGACTGTATTTCCCTCCCCAGCACGGAGACATCCGTCATGTTTGCTGTAACTGTGGTATTGACAGTCTCATTCCCCTTCATTGGGTGTATAGAATTCTTGATCTTTTCCCCGGTCGTGGTGCAAACGGGATTTGGGAAGGTGCTTCCATTAAGAGGGTACTTCACGAAGAGGTCCCATTGGGCACCATTTAGTTCATTTTTCTTTTCTTCCCCATTCACATATTTTGGAACCAAAATATATATTGATAGGTATTTATTTCACGATGGACCACATAATATATTCCTTATAAAAACATTTAAATATCCTACTTAAGACATTTAGTCATATATTGGTGAAATAGAACATAATAAAGGGGTATATAAGATGCTTTTTACAGGTCAAAAATAGAGATATCTATATAACATAGGAATATTAATATGAGAAAATGAAAATAACATTTGAAAACCATAACCTACATATTATTATTCACAAAAATGAGTCATAGAAAAAAAAATTATAGTTCTTAAGACATGTATTATAATCTAATAAAATATAAATATCCATGTGTATATAACATTGACCTAAGACACATATTTTTGGCCTACACATAAGAGTAAGAAATAATTTCCTTATTTGTCAAGGATCAGTCCAAATACAATCATTGTGAATGGAGTTAAGTCCCTATAATATTGTCGTATTTATGGTTAACTATAATGAATTTCGTATTATAAAATTCCCACAATTGAATTTAGAATCTTCTCAATTTATTTCATTTTTATATCTGGTTATATCATTCATTTCCCAATAAAATGGATGTATATATTGGTCCCAATAGTAAAATAAATAAAACCATACATACATATACCATAAGATCATAAGACATTCATCATAGCGAAACCCATCACAATAGATGATTTTCATAAAAATTTTGTCAACGGAATACTTCTTGAAACAAAATAGGACTGATACTCATATCATGGTTTCATCATACCAAAACATGTGAAAAAATAAGTTGGTTTTATATGTATTATATTTTGGAATAACATGTGGAATAGAAATGAGCTTCATAAAGATATAATCATCATTCACATTAGAATATTTTTAAATAATATGAATGGTATCCTTGGATCATATCATTATTAATGAATAAGTAACATCAAATAATTTAATATTAGATGGAAAATTATTTTCAAAGATCACATGGATCTATTTTGGGGAAAATAGCCTTCCCAATAAGAAATAATCTATATAAAAACCAAAATCTAAAAAATATTAACTAATTTTTTTATTTATTAATGGCCATGAAAACTTTTAATTGAAGATTTTGATCATTGAGTTTCTAATCCAATGGAAAATATATTTCCTATTATTTATTTTAAAACATATATTTCGTTCATCTTTTCCTTAAAATCCAAAGGAGCCTTGTTTGAAAAATAAAATGAATATTACTATGATTTTTTTTGTAAAAACTAAATCATGGTTAAAAATGTCTGTAATAATAATATAGTATCATTGAAATACTGTTAAAATATTTTTTATAAAATAATTATTTGGATGAAAAATATTCTTTGACCAAAGAGTGAGATACAGTCAGTTTTCATGAAAAATCTATTTTTGAATCATGAATACATAAAAAGAGAAAAATAAAGTAAATGCGTATTCTCAAGCAGTGAATAAAAGAGAATAAAACAAATTATGTTATGGGGAGATACATAATTATATTTCTTGATAAATAACACAATCATAAAAAACCCCTTTAAACAATGTGATTGTAAAATCATACCATTACCATTTGAAATATTTTGAATAACATGACCAATTAAAGCTTATAATCAAAGGAAAAATAAAATTACTTTAATATACGGATATTAAAGATATAACATGTTATTGTGATAGTATATAGACCTCATAAAAGAATATCGGTTCATAATATAACATAACTCACAATGATTGGATATTGAAACAAAAATCGCATACCCTAAGTTTCGACATCCTCCTACACATTTGAACCTCCATTATAAGAAATATATTATTATTATACATATATAATTGAATAATAATTATATATATAATATCATATATAAAACAATTTTGAATTTTGTTTATCAATTTATTTAAAACTTTATGTTAATATAATTGGTTTTTCATAACTTCATTGTTTTTATTTTATGTTTTTATTGGGTATTTTCAAGCCTCATTATTTAATAATGGAAACAGAATCTAAAAAATACTAAAACATAAAAAAAATATCATATATTATATATTATATTTATATTTATAGTAATCCTTTAAATTTATAAATAAAAAATGAATTCCATCGTTAACGGAGAGGTAGGCCATACATATGCAAGAACATTGTCTCAATTTTTTTGACAGATAGAACAACAGAACAAATAAATATATTAACTTTTTATAATATTTTTATTATATATATATCACATATATTTATTATATTTACCCTTATTACACAAAATTAAAATCATTCGTGAAAAATGAATCGCATCTATTCATGAGGTGGCAATCCACCATACACATGATTTATGTTATCATATCCCAATCAAAATGGATAATAAAAAGGTATATTTTATTTCATAACTCAATAATTATTATTTTGTAAATATAATATATATATATAGATAAGTGTTTGTGTGTTTTTGTGTCTGTGTATTCATTTAATATATCCTTTTTAACATATATATTTAAAAGAAATGAAATACGTATCACATCGGTCCGTGAGCTGATACTCTATTATACACATGGAAGACATTATTGTATAATATTGAGTTGGGAGTTTATAAGGTAGATGTAATATTATAATAAATTAACTTCAATGGTATTATAAATATAACATATAACAATTTAATCAATATTTATATCTATGAATTATTGTGGTGATGGAAAATGAACTAAAATGATTCCTAAGGCACTAGTTGGATGTACACACGACCGATAGATTTATTTCCAATTTTTTGGAAGAGGAGACATATGTAGGTCATGAAATTAACATAATATAATCATATTATATGGGATATATCAGTTTGATTATTTTTTTCATAGTTGAATATGTTTTCAAGGAGGTTGATGAACATAAATAGGTTTAATAATTTCTACACTACTTTAGAGACATTCTTTATGCTTATACCAAATGTTGTTATAGGAGGTTATACTAATAAAAATAAGGAAATCATAATTAGTATATGGAATTAATTAATATAATTGGGAATGGTTTTACCATAAAAATGGTTTGGGATGATTGAATAGGATAGTATATGTGAGGGCCTTTAAATAATGTGGCAGAGCACACGCATGGAATATTTGTAAAAAATAAAGTGTACACCCATTTTCACCTGAAATAAGGACATATAAAGGCCCATCATCAATACTTACTATTTATAATTTGAAATATTGATATAAAAACAATGTTAGATAAGTTTCTAAGTCATTATACACCATATAATTATAGATTAACCCATAGTAAACCAGTTTTAACCTTAATGGCGGTAATTAACTTTTTGAATTTTCCATATTAATTATTTGAAAAAATTTATTGAAATAATTATATAATATTATTTATGATAATTAAAAATATGGAATCAAAACTTTTAAATTCAATTCATATAATTTTCTTATTTGAATTTAAAATTATACCCTTAGACATAGAAAAAGAATTCCAAAGAAAATATTTTCAAAAGGAAAAAAGTTTATTATATAATATTTCAAAAAAAGTAGATTAAAATTACAATTATTGGTTTAATTATAATATTATTTAACTAATTATAATTTTATAACCCATTTAAATAAAAACATTACCCTCTAATTTCTTTAAATTAAAATGCATTTTTCAATAAAAACTAGTATTATTCACTATTCATCCGATGAATAATAGTTTTCGAAAAAATATAATATTAACCCTATGATAATTTTTCCATGATGATTCCATAAATGAATTAATTTTTTAATATAAAATTTATTATGGTTTTTAAAATAATTTTTTATTATTTTTTAATAAAAATAATTAAATGAATTATTTGAGAAAATAGAATTTCACAATTGTATAATGAATTTACAAAGAGATTAAGTTCATTTTTAAGGATATGTTTTATTTAAATAAAAATATAATACAATATATTTAAAATATATTTATTTCATTTCATCCTTCCATGTTTAACATCGAGATCATAAAGACCACGTAATACAGTAATATAAATTGAATATTTTGGTTCATTAGAACACTTTGTTTCTTTTAGAACAAGGTAATGATGAATTTAAATATATAAGACAAGTTTTATAATATTTTTGGGTGTTACAAAACATCCTCACATCCTACAAATATAAAAAATAACCACCCATGAATTTTTTAAATCATCCTGCTAAAGCTTATCATTAGTATTATCATGAATAATGTGATCATTCATAAAATTTTCATCGATATATCATTTATGAAACTACTCCACAATCCAAAACATGAGAAATTTGAATATCATCTGACATGGGATACCAATACTCCAAACCTCCATTACATTGTGAGGAATTTTTGGATTATCCTATAACACTGTACCAAAATCCCTAGATACTAAAAAAATCACATCATGAATTCTGACCCAGTACATCACCAAAAAAATTTCCTTTTCATAGGGTATAAGAGATAAAAATTTCATAGTCCTAGAGAAACACCATAAACCATAATTGATTTATATGAATATTCTACTGAGAGAAATAACATGTTTCCATATTAAGATATATGTAGACAAAAATTGATTTAAAATGATTTTATTTAGACAAATATTTAGAGAAAAACCAAATACTTCCAAATTGAGATCATTTTTTTCATATTTATGCTTCGGAGGTATACCTTCTATGAACTATCGAATATCACTATGATCTTCGACATCAATATGAGTCCCATTATAAGTTGGGAATTTTTATATAAAATCATATCAATTAACTTCCTCAATTTGAATATATATAATATTATCCATAATCAATCTCTCTTTTATATAGTTGATGGATTCTGAAAATTGATCAATTCATAAGAAAGATTGATCCTTCTTTATCATGGACATCTATAAGACATTGAACTAAAAAATGAATATATAGACCTCTGATGATTTATTATGAGGATAAGGAAACTAGAAACCAATGAAACATGATTTGGGGATACTAAAGAAACATGTATAAGAATCATTGATTGATCTAGTTCAACCCAATTCAAGACACCACATTCCTAAGAAAATTAACATCTCACATCCAAAACATATTCTTAAAAATTTTGTTACAGATTTTATGGTGTTGAAATGTTTTCAAAAAACCCTACGAGGCTTCAAATTCTCATATTATTTCCATATATATATGACTATGTTTTCTATTATCACTACCATGGATTAATTGAAAAAATTAATTGAACACATATTTCATGAGTCCCACAAAATTTACATGGGGAATTTTGTTAATAAACTAGACATAAAAAAACTAAAATTTCTCATAGTAACATATGAACACAGTATTCAAAATATCTTCTTCCCCCACAATCATATAAGGAAATAAACTCTATAGTTAAAAATTTAATTATAAAGTTTATCTATTACACTAATAAAATAATTCATTTATCATTACAAGGAAAAAAGAAGTTAACCATCACTTGATTACTTATTTAGTTTCCTACTCCATTATAAGAATCTATTTTGGATTCTAGGAGTATAACACTAAATCACCCCATGTATGCACATTATTTTGAATGAAACTGTTGTATATTATATAATCAATTTAGAGTCTAAGCACTCATAGCTCATATGGTTCTATTAGATATGGATACATGAAAAGCAGATAGTCACCAGACAATAACTCCTTATAGAATGTGATATTGTATCATGGTGATAAGGTTTCAACATTATTAAGTGAAAAATAAATGAAAAATATCCATAACTCTTTAGATAAAACCAACATGCGTTTCTGGAGATTCATGATACATCACTTATTATAGAGACAATGAAATCTATTTTCAACCATGACACATCTAATAATCCTAATCAGCAATGAACACTGAACACTAACCCTCTACATCAAACCTGTTGACTCTCCTACATAACAAATAAATATACAATTTTATATTACATAACTAAATGATGCCAAAAATGTAATGATATTATTTTTTATGTAGAAATATGAAATCCTGAGCTGACTAATGTTTCACCATCACCATCTCTATACCCCGACCGAAAATAAAAAAAGTTATGCCCTCCAAATAGGGTAAAAATCCTATAGCCAATAGAAGCCTCTCCACTCTAAGTTCCATGGTTTGGAAGAGGACAAATGAAATGACAGATTGTTATTCTACCTTATCAATCAATTTATATGCCATTATATATAACATATATATTTTAACATGGAAAATATTAATCACATCTTTATCCAACATCTCGATAACAAGAAAATCATTACATTTTTCTCTTTTACATCTCAGTTGATGACCACCTCCATCTATATGATTTTTTATGATAACATTGAGCATGAGGGAAATCACATGGAAGACCTCTATGATGTGAAAGTAACATTAATAGTTCTTATGTATATTATTATAGGTACCAATACAATATTATAAGAAACTTCCATTGGGAATGATAAGGATTCATACCACCCAATCCAAAATAAACATCTTAAATGATCAAACACTAGAATTAGTGATAGACAGTACCACGTAAGTGATAATCACATATGACTATATCACATGATCATCCCACACTTCCTGAATAATTTAAACCATTTGTGGTAGTGGCCCAATAATAATTTTATCAATAAAATAGAATCATTATTTACATAATAGTAAAAAATCACTTCGATTTATTTAGTTTAATTCAATTTAATTTCCCTAAAACATCTCAATCAAAACACTGTAGAAAATAAGAATGTAATATTTACCTCTCAAACCCCTTCTCCCTATATGATAAACCATTAATAAAATATTTCATTTGTGAATGATCCATATTATTCCCCATGACTGGGGGGTTTAATAACCCATGTTTTATATTTTTACCTAGGTTTACATTACAAAAAAAGTGTAGTATGTACCATTTCTCTACCATATGATGTCATATTGAATATTTCTCAACTAATTTCTTATTCCATATCTCACCAAAAATCATTGATACCAAATTTCCACATCACATCCCACTAAGAACTCATCTTGTTCATGTAGTGAAGATGGGAGTGACCCCAAGGTATTCCCCAAATTGTGCATGGATTATCGAATGACACATACAAAATCAATTACACAATTATATGGTATTACAATCATATAACCCATCAACATAAATATTATTACTCCAATGAACACAATAATTTACATGAAACTAGGATCGATAATAATCCAACAATGCATGAATATGATAAAAAATATATAATTTATCTGATTGATATGTAATAGAATATTATCCTATGATGAAGCTCTAATATAGTTATTCCCATATCTTTCATTATATCCCCATTTAAAATGAATAATAAATTACAGATAGGATTGAGTATACATGTATACACATTTAAAAAATAACAAGAAATAAAAAGAATGTTGATGAACCATAATAATTCTTGAAGGAAAAAATGAATAAAAAAGAGCCTATAAAATGTTTGATACCATCCATCTTCACCAAAGTTCACTTGAAAATTATCTTAGTAATAATTAATAAAAAATAATAGATGAAAAAGGATCCTGATAACCACTCCCATCTATTTTTACACTATTATTCCCTAAGACCATACACCAAAGTGCAAAAAATCCTTTCAATAGTTGTATCTGATTACATAGTATAAATCACATCACAACCTCATCTCATATACCACTTTTATAAAAACAAACACAATCATAGACAAATTTATACCACTAAATATCAAATAACATCTTAATATCTCACATAAAATACAATAAGGTATCGTGATCCTAATATATACAAATCTAGATCACTCATCCCACCATGTGCGGCCACCATAATACATCATTTTGTCAATTCCTAGTAAGGAATTTTAGAAAACAACCTAGTAGATAGAATATATAATCACATATAACATGATACATTAAATTTCTTACCATAACTAAAAGGGAGATCATAGAAGAGTGGATGTAAGGCATTCATTCCCTCACTAACTTGGATCTTAGGGAATACACCCAATACCCAAAACCGTTAGGTACCAGTAAGGTTATCTGATTGGGGAGGGGTGAGTTTAGAAACATAAAGTAAATTATGTTATTTATATTTATAAACACACAATACACCATCTATAAATAGATAAAAAACTATCACTGCATCCTAGTAACCACACCATCACTTCCACATGTTATAATCCCAAAAAGACATCAAACCACCAAACTAGTCCCTCTTCCTATAATATCTACAAAAATAAGAACTAAAAATTATTCATTTAAAAATATCATTTAGTCATTTTCATATTTTCCATTTAACCCACCATATTAAATATATTATGTTATTAAATTCCATATTTAATGAAATTCAATTCTTAACTATAACCATTTTTTTGTAATTTACTTATATTTGGAAATTACATATTATATTGGCCAATTTAATATCAAATGTTTTCACACACCATTAAAAAATGTCCAACACAAATCACATTCCATGACCTCCTCTAAAAATTAAAAACCACTTCATATCTCACAAAAATCCATTAGTATTATTATTCAAATCCCATTCAAAAAGTCCTTACAACAGTATAATAACCATATATCAAAAACCATCAATGATAATGGATACAAATCGTAGACTTACTACTCAATGCATGAATATACTAAAAACCAAATAAATCATAGTTAAATTGAATAAAATTTCAAATTAATGATATTAAGAATAAATTCATCATATATCATTGAATTTCAACAACAACTACAATCATAATAACTATTTTCAGTCGTGGTTTTCTATTTATATAACATCATCCTCATGAATGTGAATAGAAAAATTATATATTTAACACAACAGTTTCGTTATACCCATTATGTAATTAACCTATTACGAAAGGAGATCACCCCATTTAAATTAGATCAATATGAACTAAATCAAATAATATACAAAAATTCATAGCAGCATCCTAAAAAAGAGATACGAATCACAAAAAAATTACAAGACACATGTAAACACGTATGAATTTTCCATAAAGATTAATTTCCCGTAGTTTAGTTCATTATAGTTTTTAATCCTGTCTATATTATCCATCAAATGAAAGAAAAATCATCATTATTAAACATTATACACTAGAATAAAGAGTGGTATCTCATCCCCTCCTCACATAGTGCTTCTAGAAACAAATCATAATTGCAGTGAAAGGAAGAGGAGAATACAAGACACAATTATTATAATATGATCTCCAAAAACCTATATTCCCATAATCTATCATTTTAATAATGATCCAGTGAACTCCAATTTGAGACTAAATCAATATTTAGGACTTGTAATTGATAAAAATGGATGCAACAAAAAATAACACATAAAAACATCACCTCATATTCAAAATGATCGATCTCCTAAGGCCATGGATTAAATCAAAGTGAAAACAAGATGACTGATCTCTAAAAATCCATAGACAAAATAAATAAAATATAAAAGGGAAATGAATGGTTCAAATATAACATCTATTACACATAAAAATAACTAAGAAAATATATAATAGGCATCAAATCAGTCCATGGAATAGTTCAACACCACAACAAGATGATATAAAAAACAATTAGGGCCAAAAAACCATCAACTATTGGATACACACCATGGAGGTTCCAACCTCTTCACAATAAACAGACATGAATTTATCTTTCTCAATAATCGACTTGAATCATGGAATAACTAATTTCAATATTTTTGGGTTTCATACAATTAAAAATCATCCTAATATAGAACTTTATATGACCATGGAGTGTATAAAATGATTTTTGATGAATCCTACATTCTCTACAAGGAATCACAAACCATTATAAATATAAACTAATCCCAAAAAATAATCTCACCACAAACACAACATGTCCTTATGAAAAAACACGTTTTTATCCTTCACACCCAACACAAAAAATATACCATGATAAAAATTCATTAACCATTAGATTTTAATTATTGTTATACATTTCATACAATCATAACATGTATATATTTTATATAAAGTCCAAAATATAAATATTACATCAATAAAAATAAATTCAAAATAATTAAATCAATTTTTTTTTTATTTTGAGATTACCTAAAAAGTATTATTTGAAATTATTTATTAATTATATGACTTATTTATAATCACATATCATAATATAATTCCCATTGTAAATGAGATACTTAATGAGCGATACAAATTATCAAAATGGGAAAATAATATCATTGAATTACAATGATTTACTTTAAAAACATATGACAAAACTTGAGATTGTTGTAAATATATTATTTTAAAGATTTAGGGTACATATGAAATAATAATTTGACATGATAAAATAATACGGACCATGAAATGGAAACACATGATTATAAAAGTATCATCATATAAATTTAACACATATACCATGACATTGAATATCATGGAAATAATAATAATGCAAGGAAATATAACATAAAAATATGGAACAAATATAATTAACATATTGGATAAGGATTCATTAATTATATCCCCTAACATAGTAGATATGGTATTACTATCTCTATAATATAGTGGATTTAGCTTCAAAAATCACATTCAATAAATTTCCCACGAGATATAAAACACTTCACAATTTATGGGGGAGCTACAACCCTACCCATCACATAATGATAAATCATAAAAATATGTTCAAAAAACATTATATTATACTCTTCATCTTGAGAACATCACATAAATAGGTTGGTTTACATAACATTTTCCAGTGGTATTGGATAAGATGAAAATAAGGATTCATTTGGTTGATTCCAAAAAATAAAATCACCCAGAATTAGAATATCATATGAGAATTTATAGAGTGATATATTAAAAAAACATCAATTGGGGTAGATCATTTTTGATTATTGAAGAAAATAGATATTTGATCTTAAAAAAATCCACAAAACATTATAAATATAATTTTAAAAAGATGATGTTACATGCCAATATCAAAATTCATCTTCATGAAGGTGAAAAAATAATTTTTTTAAAACATTATGTTAAACATATAAAAAAAAGGATCCATGAGAACAAATAATTTAAATTTAATAGAATGTGGAGTGCTATATACAAAATATATGAAAGATAATTGAAATAAACTTATATGATGTTTGTAGAATTTTATAAAAAAACACATTAATAAAATAGTTATAATGATTTTGTTTAATTTTATTTAAAGAGGGACATTTAGATTATAGAATATGATACACCCCTGGAATTAAAAATAATAAAAAACCATCAATGTTAAGAATTTATTTAATCTTCCGGGAGAATGTTCTAACAATGAGTGTAATGTTTTTATTAACCATGATATATTTTTAAGAAAAATTAAAACAATCGATGAAGATGATTTTTATGTTAAAAGATAATGTCCCAACATAGAAATATGATATAAGAAAATAAATATATAAATGAAAAAATATATGAAACCTTGATGTTCATATTTAAATAATTATTAATATTATCCATAAAATGAAAATTGAGTCTACAAAATATTATAACTATGGAAATGATTTTCGAAAATTAAAATAAATAGAACCTATTTTTTTATGTACTATGAATTAAATAAATTGATCAAAAAATATTTCCATGACTGGGTATATGACAATATTAATTATACGTTTTGAATTATTTGAAACATGACACACATAATTTAAATTAAGATAAAATTTCATTGATTTTTTATGAAAATCAATTTTAAAAATAAATAATTTATATTCAAAAATTAAATAAAAAAAATCAAAAAAATAAATTCATTGAGAAAAATATACAAATAAATAACTAAGGAAGATTGTATAAAACTATGATAATGAAAAAATTAATTACAAATTGTCTCCTCTAATAACTATGCAATTTATATCAAATTCAATTGTAAGAGTCCTTTGAAAATCAATGATTTATGGAGGAGAAAATTCATAAAATTTATAATATAAAAATATTATTTTGTTAAATATGTGAGTATTGAAAATAACATGTTACAAATTAATATTTTATGGTGTTAGGATAAATTAAATAATGGATTTTGATAAGTAAATTAAAATCTATAGAATCTTAAGATGAAGTAAAATTTGAAGAAATCATATATTAGAATTAATTGTACAAAAAAGAATTTTTTATGAAATGTGAATATAAATAAATGAAAGGAAATCGAATTAATAAAAAAAATAACTTGGGTTTCTTCATGGTTATCTCAACTATAAAAAACTTTATCAAAAATAAGTTAATATAATAATCTAATTCATAAAATTATTTGTGTATAAAACCTTTTATATTAAAAAAATGTATTCAATTACTTAAATGTTATGAAAAAATTTATTTTATATTGATTATATTTTGTTCGTTATTCTAAAGGGGTAATGTCCCGACCAAAGAGATGCTAAATGGTTCCCTGATCTAGTGGCTCACAAGGCCTCATGTGTGCCTCCCCATACACTAGAGGTTGCTGACTACTAGTGAGGTCATATGTTTTGTCCATAGGGAGACATTTCTCTCATGTTATAGTGATGAGAAGTTGTATAATATCAGCATTCAATAGAAGAAGTAGTGAATCTATCATTCAAAAGATTAATATATAATATAACAATATATAAGAAATGTCAAATTTAATCTCATATAAAAAATTATGTGTCATGACAAGTCTCCAGAATTTTGTAAAAATACATTATAAAGTACCCAATTCAATACATGTATTAAAATACCCAGATGACCAGGTGAAATATCCCAGCATACATCATGAGCATAGCTTGGCCATGTTTTCTCTTGCTCATAATCATAGATTATTTCTAGCATCGTATAGTGGGACCTTTATCAAGTATATACATTCTTCCATGATGTCTATTTCAGTACCTAATTATGGCCCAAAAAAGGTGCAAGATAACACTCAATAGGCATCCACCAATAGTTTTGATAAAACATCTAGTCTATATACAATAATTTAAATAATATTTTGGAATATAAGAGGTATAACAGTCATAAAAGTAAAAATCCCATAGAAAATGTAATAAATGTAATGTGATACTATCAAGCCTATCAATAATAATCAATCTACCCTCAACAGGGGAAGCTATAAAGATGAAATATGCAAGGGATATATGCAGTCTACCAATATATTCAAATACCAATAACTGGTCTAACTAAAAAGCATAGGAAAAATATATCCACATAGGACCATCTATGTAATCAGGAGTAAATATACACATAGGCATGTCATATTATTCTGATTGTCCCCATCTACAATGACCATTTTTTATAATCAATTGTGTTGAAATCTACCATGACTATGAAATATAATAAAAATTCGCACACAATGGTCATGACGTGAACCAACTATTTTCATTGCATGAAGGTGAAGATTCAATGTATAAAAGGCCAAGGAATCTAAGTTTAGTCCCAAGAGAAAATAAATTGAGACTTGGTGACGGCATAACTTTCCTCCAAGGATCCTATCAACATACTATATTCCCTGTAAGCTAGAGGGAATTTATATCAAAGGGATATTAAGGCCAAAGGTATCTTATGAAATCACAATAATAGGACTAAAAAAGTCATAGTAATACACTACCAAAATCATTATCCATGTGAAAAACATCCATGGAATCCTAAGAAATAAGAATCCAAGGCATACGAATTGAGGAACCGACTATATTAATAAAACCACCATTTCATTTTATAAACATTTCATAAATATTCAATGAGTTAATTTATCTATTATAACAAATCTATTTATTATGTTAAATCAATTTACTACATGAAAAAATATAGAAGAAGAGGCATAACATTACCCTAATCAATTCAATACAATTCATTAATTTTATAATGGATCCCTCTAACTCAGTGAGAACTCACACACCTAGTGGTGTGATATAATGTAAGGTATTTATAAGGGAATACCCTAAGGGTGGCATTTTTTGTGGAAACAACATCCAAAAATCACTTTTGTATTAGTGGGAAATAATATATGTTCACCATTAATTAAATTTAATAATTTAATTAATATAAGTGGAACCTATGAAAGGTTGGACAATAGAAAAAATTAAATCTATTATTATAATATACAAAAAACAAAATGATAATTCATAGACCACCTACAATAGTTTTGTAGTGGAACTATCATCCTGTGTCAACTTCTTCATTCAGTCAACATTGGATGAAAAATTAATAATGTACCAAAGCCATGGAAATATGACATATTACCTTGCAACTATCTAACTATTTAGATATGATATATAATTAAATACAACACAAGTTGAACTAAGTAATCAATATCATGGATCCAACAAGACCAATGATAAATAAAAAAGTGTTTAGATCATGACATGGAATCCAAACCAGGGTCTCAGCTTCCATTAGTAATCCCGTGTGAGAGAGTAAGAAGGGATAGTTTTTGTAAAAAAGGGCCTACCTATTATTTAATGAAACACTTCATAGGCATTTACAAAGTGTGTGTAATCATGACACATATTTTAAATACCGAGGTCTTCCTCCCTTGAAAAAACCCTATAAATTATGTGAATTATTCAAGCTAGACCATTGCGTTTATTTTAATTGACACAGGTCGTTAATCCTTATTACATATAATGTAATTGTACTTGAACCAAAATATATCCCTTATACCTCTTTCTTTATAAAATACAATCCAAGTGGATTAGGACCTGGCACATTGTCCAAGATAAAAGACAACATAAATAAGAGTTTTACATGAAATAAAAGATATATACGTCTAAGAAAAACATTTGATCTTACAATCTTCACAATTTAGAGATTTTTTTACATAAATTTACGTTACATGGGTGGTTCGGAATTATATAATAAATAATTCAGCAACCGACCATATACAACAACCTTTCACTCCCATGAATCATCATATAAATGGCCATTACCATGATTCACTATACCATCTCGGCTTTCCTTGATATCACATTCACACATATAAGTAATACATTCAACCCTCTAGTGACATAAAGGTCTCACTTTGGAAGTTGATATATATATAGGCTGAATAAGAAAATATGAAATCTATCCCAATTATTATGTCGAACCCCATATTGTAGAGAAAAAAAAGATTCCATAAGAATTGATATGTACCTCTATCAAGGGGAACACACTATAATAATGCACACCATTTTCTCTGACTCCCAATAGATTATCAAGGATCATAATGACATGTTAATAGTAAACAACATTCATAAGGATATCCACAATAGTAACATATATGAATATAGGTGATGGATCTATATCATGAAGTTTATATACTATAGTAGTGGAATGTAAGAGCATACCTCTTACCATAGACAAATTGATGCTATGCACCTATGGTGTAGGTTGTAGAGAAAATATCTGATGAGAAACATGGCCCTTCAAAACAACCTCACTACCTTCACTAGGCTCACTATATTGTCTACATACAACTGGTTCCTAGATTTCTCATTCAATACCACCACATTGGCCGGAACAATCAAACTATCCTACTTCCCTCCCTGGAGCAACATTGTAAATTCTACAACTAAAAATAGATTCAAATTTGATCCCCATCATTTTCAATAATTTCAGAAAATAGAAATTCCATTGTTGAAATCCATGTTGGTACTCCCCTCATTAGAATCCTAAAAACAGTGCTTTATTCCACTTAATGATGATTGACTATGTCAAGAGGCATAACTGTCATACTCTGTACCCGAAGGTTACATCGGGTTCCACTCGGTAATAATCATATCATTCTTTACCTCAGAAATATTCATCAACCAATACACATTGAACTATGATCAAATGAAATTATTGAGTACTTCTATGAAGAATACACCTTTTATAGCTAATCACCATAGTAGAACACTACAAATAGTTTATATCATTAGAGTGTGATGACTAATCCATAACAGTCATCACGCCTTTATCCAAATGCACAAACTCACTAGCCTATTCTGTTATCATATTATTATGGAACATCCTTTCACAAAACATGGATTTAATATCCCATAAAACATATTATCAGAGTATATTAACCTAGTTAAAAACATCAAAGCAGTTCTAATGTGCTCCATGAATAAAATAAATATAACTTTTAAATATTCTCTTAGGTGGGGTCTTCAGATGCACAATGATCAAAATAATAGTGTCAAGACACATCTTAACATTCATAGGACAACCATCCCCAGAAAATGAGGATGTAATCTACTATTGGATCACACACTTTAGTACATCTATAGATGATGCAGATTGCAGTGCTCCCAGAACAATATCTATAATTTTCCGAAAAGAATTCTAGAACAATTCTCGAGCACCCATTTCTAGTAGAATAAGCTATTAATCTAAATGTAATTAAATGAGGATATTTTGGAATCCAGTCCCTCCCACATCAATACCATGTTCATCACCACCCTCCATGTATATGATTGTAGTTTTTTATAGTGGTTTGTCTCTACAATTCCAATCACACACACCTCAAAGAAAGTTGAATAAAAAATATTACAATCCAAAAACTTATTATAGGTCAAAGACTTCCTATAACCATGTCACACTTCTCTACCTACTCCTATATATAGTATTGGGTAAAATTAAAAAATGAATATATCAATGTTACACTAACTACTTTCAACTCTAATGTCGAGACAAGGTCTAGTTTTATTTTTTCACCAATTCAATTTCAATTTGATTTTAAATTTATATCACATTTATATATTAATTTTTTAACCAAATAGATCACAAAATCTAATCCATAAGTTCCCAATAACCCAATGAACCCAAAATTTGTCCTCCACTTAATCCATACAATAACATGATCTTTCACATGCCACCAATGGTATATGTCTCAACATTCCATAGTTGACTGCTTAGGATGTATTCTTTATACTAACAAGGAAAACACTATTTAGGTTAAAATAGGTACTCTTAGTACCATATATGTTTCCTAGTTCCCTATAAGAACACATTTAGTATAACAAAAAAAACCCACAATGCACATATTTGAATGTCATATAATCATACAATGCATATTATATGAAATGTCATAATTTTTGGCATGTGATCCCTAACTGGTTCCAAAAATAGAGCATCATATGCATACCATAATCCCATTAAGAAAATATTTAAAAATCCACAAACATATATGTGATTACCAAAAAATTCAGGTTCATCATTGAATAATGGAATCAAATTAACTAAAATCAGAAAAATCTGGAAAATAATAATTTCAATTATATGCAATTTTAGTTTTTACCATAAATTGGTTAGATTATATTGGGAACAAATAATTACAATTTTTGTAAACATTCATAATATCTTTTCTATTTTTGGAAAATAATATGGGAAAATTAAATACTATTTTGATACCACATTCCATCTTCTTAGCCTGGGAGCCACTAAATGGTTCCCTAAGAAGGTGGGTCACATGACATCAACTGTGACTCCACAAACACTAGAGGATGCAGACTTATAGGGATTTTATAGGGTGTGCCCATGAGGAGACAATTCCTTTATGTCAGTGTGTAAATTAATTTTATAGTAAAAATATGAAATATAGTAAGTAGTGAATTAATCATACAAAATAGTAATATCTACGAAAATAATATATAAAAAATAAAAAAGGAAGTCCCATATACAAAATGTTTTGTAATATCATGTCTCTACAATGATAGATGAATATGTATATAAGCATTCAATTTTATACATGTTTCAAAATACCCATAATTCCAATAATAATTATCCCACCTAGCCTCATGATCCTCGCTTAGTCTTGTGATCTCTTGATCCTACGAATAAAACATGTTAATAATAATATAGTGGGAGTCTTCCTTAGTCTCTACCTGCATCCATTAAGTCTATCCAAGTACCCAATAATGAACTAAACAAAATGTGATAAAACAATCTATAGGCCACCATGAACAAGGTCTATTAAAACATTAGGATTTTCATGAATGGATAATGTAGTGTTAAATATATTACATTTATAAAAATTGTACATATGAAAATCCAATTTAAATGTAATAATTATAAAGGAATTATTATGCCAATAAAAAACATTAAATCTCTCATAAACATGTATAGCTGTGAAGAATAAATAGAAAAGTGAAACTCACCTGTCTACCCACTGCATTCAAATACATGTTACTAGGATATCAATATAGAATAAGAAAACAATATCCACAGCATCCTCGATATGCAATATCCCATAAATATCCTCATGGACAAGCCCTTTAATTAACATTTTCCACACCTACCACACCCCCAACATATAATCAAAAGTCACCCACAATAGCCACATAATGTATTTAAACTTTCATACCGTGAAGGGTAAAAAATATGATATAGAATAATAGGTCAATGACATCGAGTCCCATGAGAATCTTAATTGAAACCAGATATCGAATTCGATGGGGTAAAAGGATCACGTCAATATATTATATCTATTTTTTTTGATGAAATCAAGATCCAAGGGTAGAAATGCCATATGCATCCTAACAAATCATGATCCCAGGAGTAAAGAAGTCCAAGGATTCCACTACCATAATCAATATAGATGGGACAATCTTCCATGGAATCATAGGGAATAAGGATCCCTATTATACAGACTGAGTCATCTATTACCATAATCAATTCATCATGTCATTTCATTCAAATTTCATAAAAATTTAATGAGTTCATTAAACTCATATAATATATATGAATAAGAAGTCAAATAAATTTACATCATTTAAATACATGGAAAAAGAGGAATACCTACATCCTAATAAATTAAATCCAATTAATTAAATTAATATTTTCTCCCTCTAACATGGTGACCAGTCATACACAAATCGATGTAGTATAATGTAAGGAAAATATAAAGGACACCCCATGGGTGGCCTAGGATGAGATAAAACCCTCTACAAATTTCAATGGTACTACTGGGAATTACTAAAAGTTTCAAATTATTCTATTCAAAAATTTAATTAATTGAACATGCACCGTAGAAATGTATAATGTGTGGCATAACAACAATTATTCTTATAAAACACCTTCTGAATGCACTTATTATAACACTCAACCAGTATCAGCTAATTTTTTAGTCGTTATCAAAAGAAAAATGTAGAATAAAATAGATACCAATAAATTTGTTATAATATCTTGTACCAAAATAATTCCATCGATAGGGAATATAATTTACAACATGAAAATTGGAATTAAGGACTCCTAAAATTGGATCAAACAAAATTTATAGTGAATGAAACAAGTTATAGATCACAAAACGTCACTGAATCCTATGTTTTAACTTTCATGGGTGCTCTAGTGTGAGAGAGAATGTATATGGTTATGTTCTGTCAAAGTAAGAGTCCCTTTCTATTGTTATAAATATTAAACTCAAGAATTTACATGATATTTATATGGTCTAATGTTTGTTTAATGTTCATGGCTTCCCCCTAGAAAAAACCATTTACACGACTTGAAATCATTTATCCAGACCATTACACACCATCTAATTGATAGATGTTTTGTATCCATGTTGCATGTTGTATAATTGGCCTATATCCAACCAAAAGTCATCCTCCAACAACATTTCCAAAAAAACAAACTATCCCATGGCCTAGATTTGGGTCTAAAAAATAGCACATAATGTAGTGTTTAACAGGAAACAAATATTCTTTACCTCATAAAAACCCATAGGTTTTTACAAACGGTTATTTATCCACTGCGGAAAAATGGTTTCCATCGTCATTCCATGATCATAATTTCATAATATCTAGAATATTGAATAGTAGAATAATATAATTTAAAATTATTTATGAATATTCGTTTTTATTTTATGGTATTTTTAGGTACTTCTCTTGAAGATGAAATCCATAATGCACAAGTTTTTTGTAAATTTTTATAACTTAATGTTGTTTACTAATAATATTTTAAATATAAATATTAATATAATGATAAAAATAATTATTTATTTATTAAAATAATATCATAAATATAACTATGTTTTAATTTCTATCCATGATAAGAAAATAAATCATTATCGATGAAGGTTGTTAAATAAACCAGATAATAACATTCAATAAATGATGGGAAAATATGATTATGAAGTTATATTATTAAAAAATATTTATTCTATAAGTGTAATAATATTCTTTAGTTTTTATTTATGTGATTAATCTTAATTTTACAGAGTTTAAAATATTAATATTATATAAAATGATTTGTAATATATCATTACCTACAAAAAATCATATATTCTCATGTAATCATTATTTTATATTAACTAAATGTGGAAAATTTCATTGGTATATAAGTTACCAAAAATTTGTCATGCCTTTTGGGGATAGAATATGGTATGGAATTGTATTAAAAAGAAATAAATTCTATGCTACGAAGGGGTTATAAGGGGATCCTTTTATGGGTGAGCATGAGTATAATTTTCTCCAATAACCATTCCATAATGAATAAGTAATTTATTTTCTCACATTTATTTGATCAATAATGGAAGCCTAGATCATCACCAAGTATAATCATTTAGTTATAATGCTTTTTGATAATTAATTATTTTTTCTCCTTAATTTTTCCATTTTACATCATTTTACCTTTTCAAAGACTACTCAATTTTTACCTCAATAACATATTATTATGATGTAAAATGTAATTTACCTCAATAATTAATTTTTAGATATTTATTTCAAATATTAACTAAAATTTATTATATTTAACTTCTAAATTTGATTGTAATTTATTTCAATATATAAATGTGTAATGCGGAAATTGTTTTTTTTGAAAGTAATCTATTTTAAGAATAATATAATTTTATTCTTATAAATTAATAGAGTTAACAATATTTAGATACATTTTAATTTTTTTATGTATTATATAAATGTTTATCCTTAAAAAATTTCATTTTTAGGTTTTTATTTTGTTTATTAGGATAGAAATTAATTTACCAAAATAAAAATTCCCTTTATTAATATCCCATTTTAAAAATAAATGGGTTCATAATCTTTAAAAATATATTAAAATTAATTCCATGAATTTAAATAAATATATATTGACATATTGACACAATAAAACAAATATCATTAAATTAAATATTTAAAATAAATAAATTGATCATTTAAATAGAAACATATAATTCATAGTAAAATACTTTCTTATAATAAATAATAATTCATTATTGATAAATTATTAAAATTGTATTTATTATTTTTAAATTATTATTCTAGGGATGTAATATATTTACTCTATTAATCAATAATTATATGCAATCGATTTTATTGATATATATCTTTAAAAGTAATAGGTTTCCCAAAAATTAATATTTTAATAAAACAATTTTATTATAATAAAATGAATTCTAAAAAGTAAATTGATTGATAATTTTTTATTATTTTTATAAATAAATAATATTTTGTCAGTTAAATTATTTAAAATTCATTTTTTAATAACATATAAATAATAATTATTTAAATTAACTACATATCGATAATATAAAATTGGTAAGTTGTTTACTGTTATTATAACCAACATCTATATAACTATAAATCATTATCATATAAAATATCCATCACCTTCATTACCTCATATTAAAGTGTTCCATTTTAAATTTAATTTTTTTCTTCCTATAATTTTCGATTATATATTACAACATGATTTCTTGCTTAATGATGTTATTTTAAAATGAATAAAATATTTCAGTAATAATATTTTCCTGGTCGGGGCTGACATTACGAATTATATAGTTATAAAGATATTATTCATTTATTTTTATTTTAATTATTTAATTTATTCAATTTTATGGGATTTAATAATATGTGATATGAAATACATGACATAATTTACATTGGTTGAAACTTTTTACAATTATTTTATAACATGTTGTTATGTTAAATTCTTTTTTTTGATTTACTTTTTTTTGATGATTCTATTGATTATTTTGAATAAAACATGTAATGAATGAAAATATAATTATAGCTTAAATTTCTTATCTAACATCCCACCATAAATAAATAAACACCCTACTATTTAAATTATCACCCACTAATGAATATTGGAATGTCTTCTCATAAGGATTAAAAGACTTAACATATGATTTCTAAGATGATATAAACCACAGTAACTAATATTGGACTAGGTAACACACTATTCTATTCATTACATGAATATATTATGATTTTGAGTAGTTTCAACAATTTTCTAAAAATATTAATTACCAGTTGGTTATAATATATATGATTATCTATAGTAATTCCATTCAAGAATTCACATTCATGATCATACTTCCATCCTAATACTAAAAAATGCAGAATTCTAAAAATAAACTATAAAATTAATCTATTATTTTAATAAGAAATAACATTATAAATTTATATTATTATTTGACCCAATTAATTAAACATATAGCGGTTTGGGTTCAACTATGATATAATTGTATAAAAATACATCATTTACAATTTTACCTAGGTTTCCATATGTTTTCATTATATTGAAATGAAAATTTTCTTTCTTGGGAGAAATAGAAAATTTCATCTGAAATAGAGAAATATAATTCTATAAAGAACTATATCATAGACAAGGAACGAATATATGACCAAATATTTTTTTTAAAAGGGTTATAAATACACTTATGGATTTTCTAATGAATAATGAAATTGAAAATTAATGAGAAAAAATGAAATGAAAATTTCAATATAAAAAATAAAATTATTTTTGTCATAAATATTTCAGGGTAGTAATATATAAAATATATTAATATAAAATGAAACATTTTATAGAAAATTTTTCAAATAAGTGAAATTTTATTAAAAACACTTACCTAGTAAACAAAACTTATTTCGAAAATAAATAATTTAAAAAAAATAAAATGGTAAATTATTTTTTATAACCATGTAAATTTGGATAGAATCATCATAATGAAAACTAAAGAAGTCGGTTGGAGCATCTTAACAAGAAACAATTGATAAAATATTGATTCCATTAATACTTTTATATAAAATTTAACTTTTTGTATAAAAATATATTAATTTATAGAGTTAAAGAAAATAAAAATTTCTTAAAAATAGAAATTTTTCCAATAAATTCTCAATTTAAGACTGAGATTGTATATTCTACACTTAGAATTTAATTTTTATGGTTGAAAAACAATAAAATATTATATTATGAGACGTAAATCAAAATCACAAATAATAAATGAAGATGTGTTACAAAATAAAAATATTGAATCCACCCCACATTAAATAACAGATTTGATGAAAAATAATTAATACTCAAATAGAAGAAATTGATTTAAAAAAACTATTACTATGGATTAATGTATAGATGAGAACTCAATACAAAATTATATAATAAAATATTGATCATTTATAATATTATTGATAACATTTTATTTTTATTACCTTTATAACACCATAACTAAAACTACCGGTCTAGGATGGATTATTACATGTCCTCATTCAGGAATTCCCATAAATAAGAGGAAATGGAATAGAAACGTTGGCATAAATCAGAACATATGGAGAGTAAACCCATGATATATATTTTTAACCAATAAAAAATATGAATAAATGAAAATAAAATATTATTATTATAAAACAAATTTTAATTACATAAACCATGTGGTATGAATATGTCATAAATAGAAAACAAAGAGGACAATGTCTGTCTCAAAACATCTCATAACTCCATCATAACTAAAATCAATATATAATACAATAATTCTGAAAAACCTATCATTGGTACATACTATATCAAACTAAGCATAAAATTCATATAAATTATATCTTTCTTATGATAATTCAACATATCTTCCAAATATAAATGATCAAGAATCATAATGAATCATGTTAACTAGAGACTATATAGATAAAAATATTTTTCTAGTATAATATTTATCATCAATTTTTTTTACATAATGTACAATTCTAGAATCATCATATATAATAACATTCTTCATAAGCTAAGGAAAAATTAAAACACATGAAGTGGTGATCTCAGATACTCATGAAGGATTAAAATATAAAATATTAGTCAATTATTGTATGAATTGATATCCATCTGATATGGGTATGAGTATATGTTATTATTAGTATGAAATAAAACCAAAAGAATCACTGGACATCATGGGTCATGTAATCATGAATTTTGTTTCCTAATATTTTAGAATAAAATTAAAAATAAAGAATCATGAGTTAAATTCAAAATCATATCAACAATTCATAAATATTTAGAGATATAAAAGTCATAAAACCATATCATATATCATTATTATATACCTATACCATTATATTACATAAGATCGTCATTCACCACATGTTTCATATATCATAATCAATCTGGAATCCAAACCTATTCCCATTGTTGGTCAATCGTATCAAATCATTTCTTATAATTATATCATGATATATAAGTACAATTTGAATATATTGAAGGGAAATATAAATCCTATACTAACCATCATATAGTTAAAACAATAAAAATTTTCTTCAAAATATAATAAATAATTCCTTATATGATTATTTCAGAAAATGTGTAAAGGAAATGGGTTTCAATATATTTCATCAATTCATCATAGTCTGAATTATAGATAAGAAATGGGTTTCATATTATTTTTATCATAACATTATTAACCCATGGGAGGAAATTGGTTTCATAGTTGATTTATCACATTATGTATTATAAAACATGTTTATAGAAAGAATAAGAATAAATAATTGAAAGATCCCTATTAAAAATTATACCACTTCTTCAGACAACCTCTATAGGTTGAAAAATGCCATTATAGGATGGTATAATAATCAAAACATGCCCTATATTAGGTAGGTGTGGATGTTAATAATGAATTTGGGTTGGGACTGGCTAATATTATAGGCTTTAAATCTTAGATAATAGTTGAGAGGAGGTTTCCTTGTATAAGTAAGGGAGACGACACACGTGGAAATTTTCATAATATTAAAATATTATAATGTTTTATTAAATAAATCTATAAAATTACTCCAAAAAGATATATGATATAAGTTCAAAATTTTCCAATAAAATTATATTTAGATTTTATTTGTGACATTTCCACCATTAAATATTTTTTGTAACCCCATATTAACCCCTTTCAACAACTACTATGGTTGTTTACCTCAATTACTATTCACAATGAAAAAAAATTAATCATTACATATTAAATAATATTTATTATTATATTTATTATTTTACAATAAATATTAAATAATTATATCCCAATATTTAAGAAATATTACTTCTAAGATAAATCACAAAATGGTATGAAGAACAGTTTTCCAAAAAATACATTTTAAGCATAAAAATGTTTTTATACAAAAATTAATGATAATTTAAATTAAAATAACATAAAAAACATACTTTATCATTAAATATAATAATGAAATATTAAAACCATTTTAAAAAATGATTCTTCCTAAATACATGAATCCAAAATGCAATTATCTACACAATCTGTATTGGGTTCACTATTCTCTAAAAATTATTCATTTTATAAAATTCAAATCAGTTTGACCAAAAATAATTTTGATAGTATTATATAAAAAATGAAAACCATTTTATTAAATAAAAATTAGTTAAATTGAAATCATTAATTATATTATTTTTCAACAAAATCCTATAAATCAAATTTTTTAAGAAATAATAATTTTTAGCCAAAAAATGACTTCAGTAATAAAATTTGTTCTAAATTAATAATAATTAATCAATAATTTCATATTTAGTAGGGGAATAGAAAATATATTTCAAAGTTTCATTACTCTTATTGATATCCAACAATTCATTAGCTTGGTTATCACATTAATATTTTAAAAAATGATATTTATACAGAATATCATTGTCCAATTAAAGATGTTATTATATTCCAAGAAAGATATATGTGAAAAAAATTATTAAATGATAATGTATCTCATAAAATATTTGTGTATTACAATTTAAACATCTTTAATAATTTCACCTTTGAAATTATATTACTGTGATACAATATATTAAAGACACTTCCACCTCATCACATTCACAAGATCCCACATAAATTTATTAAATAAATGGTATCTTGAGAAAAAATGGACAAGGTTTATGTTATTATGTCACAAAAATATATGACATCAATTGAATATTTCAAATGGTTTTTTATAGATGAAAATAACATAATCCATTGGTATGACCTTCGGGTTCAATAGATGTGTTAAATTATGGATATACAACCATATAAGGGATATATGGGAGACATCGTGAAATTAAAATATGTTTTTTGAATGATTTATCTGAAAAGAAATTATCCTCATATGTGAATAAATTTCATGGAGGCTAAAATATATCATTATATACTTACACCTAATTTTAAATATCATAACCTTCTTCAAAAAATATATTCATATGAATATATATTCACAATATTAAAACTCTAGATCTACCCAATGTTTATTAAAATAACATTTATATTCACTCTATAATTCAATGATATGATATTTAATGGATATAAACTTTTATTCCATTTAAATAGAAGGTTTATGTCCCAATAGCTATATTTTTCCAAAATCATCGTTACTCATTAGGGTTTTTCACTTCCTTTCATATGGGGACTCATAAGGATCTATCTATATGATTGGGTAAAAGTTATGATTTTATGATAATAACAACAAATGGTACTGTTGATTCAAATATCCATTGAAATCCCAACCCAAATATCACAAAACATATTTTCTACTTTAAATTGTCATATGATACTGCTAATATTTTGTATGATGATATAAAGTACCGAATGTCAAACTTCTATCTAGAGCCTACATCATCATTTTCAAAATATTTACTGTAAAAAATGAAGAATGATCACATAAAATATAATATGTTACTCTAAGAAATATTAACACTTCATTAAAATATTTCTTATGTATTATATATTAAGATAAATCTTCTATTACGGTATATAAATTTCTAACTTCATAAGGTGGTCGACTACAACTGAAAAAACATTATTCCCCTTATTATTTTGGGATTTTGAATGTTAAATAAATTGTAATGTATTCAAATTTCTATTATGGAATGATCAATTATTTTATCATCCCATTATAATTCTATCTCTTGGAAATACGATTTGTTCATACTCGGAATCAAAATAAATACTCCAAAATATCCCTTTTTAAGTTACCCCATCAAATAGTCTTTCATATCTGTATATATATCTATACTTCCTAAAATAATAATGAATGATTTGGTATGTTCTTTACCAAATATAACCATCTTAAAATATTATATATATATTACATATACAAAGGTTCCAAAACATATAATTACAGTACAACTACAACTAATCTTAGGAATATTTTCATGATTCTTCTTTTGTTTCACATCTTCCTCTAATACCTTTTAATTCATTACATTGATGGATAGTTGAACATTCATATGAGAAAGACTTTATATTCACCATTTACTCATGATAAAATGATCGGTCTTCAATAAATAAATTAATACAGGATCACATTCCCTCAATATCATGTTAAAAATATATTTCATTCAATTTAATAGCATTATCCCCTTATTCGTATTCTAGGTTTTTTAATTTATTAATTATTAATAATATTTAATTAGATCAAACTATCTTATTTAGGTATTATTCAAAACATTACATGTGAATATATACTTCCATAATTTATGATCCATATACAGGAAACCATTCAACCATAAAGATTTAGTATATATACATTCAATGAAAAATTTACAATAACATTATCTATATAATGAGTCGAGTAATTTTTTGATGTATTTTTAGATGTTTAGAGGAATTATATAGAGACATATCATTATGTATAATGACACATCCCAATACATTAATTGATTTATACCAACCGATAAAAAACCATTCTATATTTAATGTATGTGTAGGAAAATGTGTATGTACCATGATTTTCATAAGCTCATTGAAATTATCTTTAAATTTATTTTTTCATATTTTATTAACTCCCATAATATACAAATTGATGAGTAGATTATATATTCATGATATTTTTTTCCAAAACATGTTTTAGTATAAAAAAACCATAAAAACTATAGATATTTTTTATCATGGTTGGTCATGGAAATTTCTCAGTATCATTATTCATTGAATGATCCACCATTATACCCTCTCATGGGATTATATGGCCTATAAATCGATCATTATGTTTCCAAAATTCTCACGTGATAATTTTTTATTAAATCGCATCCATTCAATGGTTACTTAGTACAATAGTAATGTGATACACATAATTTCACATGATCAAATAATATATAAAAATATTCTAAATCATAACTACCACTAATTGATCAATGTAATATCCATATACACAATTCATTATATCATTCAAAATATTGGGGATTTTGGAATGTACAAATGGAATCATGGTAAATTAATAATAAATATAAAATGAATGGAAGTATTTCTTGGTTAAATCATCCCTCATTAACCCAAAGTGAAGATATGTAGAACAAAATTTAATCATAGAAAAGTATTGATCAAGACATACTTGAACAAACAATTCATCCAAATGTTGATGTGGAATTATTTATTTATTGCAATCATGATGTGTTCATGATAATCAATGAAAATAAACTTTAACACATATTTCTTCTTAAATAATAATAAGTTCACCACATGATGATTCACTGGGGAATATGAATCCCTTAGCTTTATTCTGTTATAGTTCCTTCCTTAATTAAATAACTCAATTGAATAAATTTGATATTGATACATTGTAATTTCATTGGCAACATGTATATCTTATTTACAAAAATTAACATTATGATTTAGGGTAAGACTATCTGCAGATGAAATACATATGAAAAATCATTAAAAATATTCATTTGTAATAGGTTTAGTTTCTCCCCATTAATTTGAGGAAGATATTCCTTGAGAATAGTAAGTAATACCCATATAACAGATGAATATTCCATTGGATATTTATATTCATCCCCATACTGAATGGTGATCATATAATGATTTCAAATATCAATCATTAAATCCCATCCAAATTAATAAATATAGTATGTTTATAGAGAGATCTATTCCATGGAAAAAATAAAATAATATTAATCTATATGGTTAATCACATTATTTATAGGTATAATATTCCTACAAACTTCTATAGTAGATGATTTATGAAAATGAGATTTGATCATCATACCATTATATATTTTTACCACAAAAATAATATAAAATCATAGAATTGCTAAATATATGACCTTCTAAAATTCAATAGATATAAAATAGTCGGAAGAATAACGATTAAATAAGATAGTAGTTATTCATGAGTGGATGATAAGTGTAACTTTCACCACTTCATTCTCGTAACCCACTTCAATAGTTTGAATCGCGTGATATTTCCCTTTTTCATTGGATGTAAGAGGTTAGTTATGAAAATCATAATCATTGAACTTTATATTCATTAAAGTATTAGTTATATACCCATTCGTATTTTAGTTGAAGCATATTAGTTTTTTTGTTTCATTTTATATCATTTCCCATCCCGCAATTTCATCTATTAACCACTTTATCTCAAGTCAATAGTGGTCAGATTTAGGACTATCTGATACAAATATAACGAAACTCCAAGATCAATTTAAGATAATTTTTTTCTATTTCATCCACAATTGTTGGCATATAGGTTATTACTATTTTATTCCACTATGTTATTTATTCATATTAAAATGTTAATAAATATTGATTTTCATATATAAACCAAATGAATTATGAAAAAATATAATTATATTTCCCTACCAAGAGAGAAAAATTAAATATTTCATCATATTTTATAATGCATCTCATAGAATATTCATTTTGGAGACATGTTTTTTATCCAACAAGGAATTAGTAACTTTTTAGGGATGGTTGTTAAACCTATATAAAATCATGAATGATGTGAAAAATTATCCTCATACATATGATGTGATTCATAATTGTTTTATTTAATATCCAATAATTAATTATCCATTTTTGTAAATAGAATAAAATGGATTTAATTAAAAAATTCTTTTAAACAAATAGCATTCCATGATGTGTATTTATACCTTATACCTTATATTTTTAATGATGTTCCACCATTGATCGTCTTCAGATTCAATATGATAAACAACTAGAAAATTTATTTCATGTTCTGAACTTATGAGAACATAATATACCACCTCAATGATATTTATCAACCTCTCAACCACAAGTGGATCCAAATTCCAACATAACACCACTCTGATACAAACTATAGTTACCCATGAATAATATACATAGATAATACATTATTTTTTTGAATGTTCATTTTATATCCTAAATATAGATAATTGAGAAAAATAATGTTTTACTATACTTGGAGGGTAGATACATAACCAAAACTGTTAAGTATAATCATCTTCTAAAACATCTAACTTCACATATGGTACATTTCTAGAGTCAATTTACTTAGTTACCATCACCAAAAAACATGGCAAATTAAAACATAGGAAGGGGGTTCTTGGATTATAAAAAATTGAAAACATGGGTGATATCAATAAATTATCACCTGTATGTATATCATGTTCATAATGGGAAGGAGTACATGTTATTATCATTATAAAATCATAAAAAATTATACATAGATTATACTATGTAGTCATGGAATACAAAATTAGTATATCAAAAGTCTAAGGAATCATAAAAAATAAATCACAATCCATGAGGGAATATCAATAGTACATCAATATTTGAGATGTTAGTGGTGAAATAATAGGTGATAAATATATATTACATGTCAATTTTATTATTGATATAATAAAATCATAGAACATTGGGAATCACCACATATTTCTTATATGATAGTATATTTAATATCCCAACCAAATTATTTTAATATATCAACAAAATTTACTCATTTACCATTAATTTCTCATGATTTGTGAAGATTTACTCAGTTCATTAGTGGGTTATATAATTTCAAGGATTCCTATTACATAATGAAAACCAATATATGTCATTTTTAATATCATATTATTATAATCATATTATCATATCATAACCCTTGCAAAAGAAAATATGTTTCCTTAAAAATCATCAGTTAATTATTTTATCACTCATGGAAAAGAAATGAGGCTCTGAAGGATTTCATTATAACATAATAACCCCATTATAATGAAATAGGTGTCATAGAATCATCCTTAAACAATTAAAATAATGATATATCAACAAAATAAAAGATCATATCCAAATTCAATAATTATAATCCTTAAAGGATTTTAACAATGATGAAAAATACATTTAAAGATACATTCGAATCTTTCATTGAAAACATGACAAAAATATAACATTATTTTCATAATATATTAAATTAAAATCACTTAAATAATATAAATTTCATATTCTTTGAAAAAAATTAATGAATTAAAAATTTAATCCTTAAAATAATAATGTCTATAATGGTGGAAATATATTTTCATGACATATATCTTAGAAGTAAACACTATTTCCACACCATTAAAAAATAGTAAAACCCCACTTTCATTATAATAAAATTAAAATGATTAATTTTTTAGAAATTGTAAATAATTGTAATGTAAGTGAAAATTATCATTTAAAAAAAATATTTACTGGATGTAACATTCATAAAAAATACTAAATATTATGTTCTTATCATAAAATGTTTATAAGCTATAGAGGAAATCATTTCAGTTTTATATCCAAAACATTTATCAATATTGATAAGTACCCAAAAAATCAATAATATATAAAACATTTAATAACAACCATAGTATAAGAAAAAAACATTGTGTACCGTAAAATTACCTTCAATAAGAATTTATCATAGAAAATATGGAATGGAAATTAAATATAATCATCAACCATTACCTAATATTTCATCTCAAATCATATGCATTCAAACCTAAATTATAATTGATAACTACACAGATATATATATATATATTATAGAAATATATTTATAGAAACATACATTTTACCATTCAATTATACTTTTCAATATTATTTTCAATAATAATCATTATATGAAATTTATATTTGGAAGAAAACTAGTCTATCATCCAAGATTATTTCTGTTTGCTGTTTCTTGTACATGCTCATATGCCATGGTTTTATCATACCTATGATCCTAATAATTATAAATTTATCATATTTATTTATCATATAAATATTTATACCTGTTGTTATATATCATGAATGAAAAATTAGTTACATAACATCATGGAGAAGGTAGTCCATACGTACACATGCGTGATGTTTCCACTATTTGATGGTTAAAAATAATGAAAGTTAAATAATAATTAATCATTATAGAATAATTATTATATAATAAATATAATATTTCTAAATTAAATATATCCTCATTAAAAACCATTTAAATATTACATTAAAAATTAATTGCATCACTTCATTGTGGTGGAAGTGTACACATACACACGAGTGACATAATTATTATACAATGGAAGGAAATGTAAGAATTAGGTTGGGATATTATAATTGAAAAAGAATATTTATGTTTTAAATAATTTATATAATCATTTTAAATACCATTATATCCAATCTTGTATGATTTTTACTAATAATGTAACATATCTCTATGTGGAGGGGGTAGTCCATATGTATGCATGAAATCTACACTAATTTTACATTTCATTGAAAAATGGGGAAATAATTATTCCATCATTGTAAGAATGTCCAATTATATTTATAATAATATATAAGTCACGACATTAATTTTTTCATATGTTTATTTTAGGTGAAGAAATAAATTAAATAGAATGAACTTGGTTAGGATCTATACATCTTCTTCAAACAACATCCTGGGGTTATTACCCAAATACATCTCATGACAGTATTATGATCAATCCATGACCTATATGTTGTTATGAGGGTTTATATTAAACAATTTTTGGGGGAATGTTATTAGAATAGTGTAAATGGAAATGTGGAAAAGCGAGGAGAGGTTTTGTCTTATTATATGTGAGGCAGAAGTCACAATTGTAATTTTTCAAATGATTAAAATATATTAAAATATTATTCAAACCAAATGGATCATACAATTAAATATTCTTGAATGGATGATACGATATGGTCAAAATATATCCATATAATATTATTTGTACTTGTTTTTATTTATTTTATCCTTTATGTTTAACATAACCCATTTTTAATGTCTTTTAGCATTTATGGTAGTAATGAATTTTCACCTCATATACTATTCATAATGAAGAAAAATTATGTTAAAATTATTAAGATTAAATAATTATTATTAATCAAACACAAAATCCATTATAAAATATTAAATCCTTATAAGTGGTATAAGTCACTTTTAAAATAAAAAACAAAAAACATAGTGAAATTTTTTATTGTAGAAAAATGAATTTCATGTATAAAGTATTTCCATAAAAAACTTAACAAATCATTTATTACAATTAAATTTATTCATATTATTTTAAATACAAAATAAACCAAAAAAAATTGAAAATAAATTACAAATTGGAGTATTTTTAATAACTTGAATAGAAATTAATTTATTTTATAAAATCAACATTTTTCACTATGATATAAAAAAGTAAAGCTTGCAGAGAAATTAAAATTTTCACATTAAGATATATTTAATATAATGATTTAAAAAATGATATGATTTTAAAAAAAAAATACTTTTTTTTAGAAATTATTTATAATGTTTCTTTCACAAAAAAAGTGAAAACAAAAATTTTTATGAGAAATACTTTTTAAGCATAAAATGACATCACAAAAATTTGAGTTCTTAATTTTTAATAATTATTCAACAAATTTTATTGGGTCAGACTATTATACATATTTTTCATGCCCTGGTTACTTCTATTCATACCTTCTATGTTAATGATCATTCTCTGATTATCATAATTAATTTAATAATATTTTAATACAATATTAAAATCAATTTAAACAACATATTTCATGTAATGAAATATATCATTTAAATATATATATTATTAAAAATGTAATATATCATAAAATATTTGTGTTTTATCAAGAAAAATAACTCCATTCTAGACATTCCAAACTCATGTAAGGACACAAGGCCATTATGCACAGTCCACTATAATTCGTGAACCCATTATAAGTATCACACATAATGTCCCCCATGTTCCCAATTAGATTAACCCTTCAGTAAGGATTCCACATAGAACATTGAATCTATATAGTAGATGCCCACCAAATTTAAAAAAACATATGTATAAAGAAAAAATAAAATTGAGAGATATGATTTATACACACATACAAACCAATCAAACCAAGAATCTACATAGGTCACACACACACAAAAAATGAAATTTCCTTAAAGGTATCTTGATCAACATAATCTCACACTGAAAATAATTCCATATCATATATTTTATATAATTATAACATCATTCATAGTAAATTACTACCATATGTTTATCGATGAACAAAGTCACGGTTCTCTACTTGAAAAAAATATCTAGCACTTAAAATCCCTAAAATCAACCCCAAAGAAATGTATATAGATTCAAGGGTGAATATCAAAGAAAAGAAACATTTTATGGTATGTGTTCATTTT
Source organism: Viscum album (assembly GCA_963277665.1). Taxonomy (NCBI): domain Eukaryota; kingdom Viridiplantae; phylum Streptophyta; class Magnoliopsida; order Santalales; family Viscaceae; genus Viscum; species Viscum album. The sequence goes on from OY728149.1 coordinate 72,097,777, forward strand.
TTACACACACAACAAGATCCACCCTAATGTGTGGGGAAATATGAATATAAGAATGATAAAGGCAATACACGATTTCCTCCTCCCACATCATTGATCCATCATGGAAAATCATTACATAACGTCAAAATTTCATTAAATGAACATGAATTTCTAAATCATATATATTATCCTTTTTAATATAACAATATATAGTAATAAAATGATGAAATTTGGATGCATGATTTCTTACCTTGAATTAATAGGGTATAATGTCTTTATGTTCATTGTAATTTCTCCATAGTGGGAATTATTTATCCAAGAAGATGCAATAGGGTCCATAGGATTGAGGGTAATGGTTATGCATGGGATAATATTGGGATTTGAATTGTTTTTAGGTCAAAATATAAATTTATGGATTAAATAATAATTCATTCTTGGATTCGTAGCATGATTCAGTAAAGCATGTGAAATGATGTTACATTCACTATTTGATCATGGAGCTTGCATTTTTTATCAACATTGTTTATTAAATTATTCAATATGAATGATTATTTGTTTTATTTCATGTTATATGGTTTTCTAGGGAATGTCACAAGGTTTTTTCTAACTATTAACTGGTCAGTTATTACCAATATCTCCTCTCCATCAAGCTGTATGGTTTCCTGGGTGGAACTAGATGGTTTCCCCTAATAATTCGCAAAACATTCTCTACTAATAATGAATATAAAAACAACCAAAAAAATATAATCTACTTGAGACACTCATAAATAATCTATGAACACAAAACATTTAAATAATATCCAAAAGGACGGTACTAGGCATCTGGAAATACAAGGGAAGTTATAATATTTAAATATAAAGAATTCATAACATCTAGAAGTGTCTCTTGAGCTCCTTCATTGAAAACATGGGCTTTTGAGCTAACACATCTGATTCCAACTCTGAAAATTCGTATTGGATACATCTAGGTTATTGAAAAACTTATAAAAGGAGAACTACCTTCCATATGAAAACAATTATTCTTTTATCATCAATTAGAAAATACATTCCTTCATTCATAAATATAACTATAACTCAATGTACTAAAAATAAATTACATACAATGGAACAAGACCAAAAAATTTATGATGAGACACATGAAACATATCACGTATACCTTGATTTCATAAAAGAAAATCCAATAAGTAATCCACTTTCATAATCTATTCTATTATCACGTATAATTCTATAATGTAGAGTTCCAATTTTCAATCCCTAAGTAATACCTAGTGCATTAATCGAGGTGATACCCAAAAGAAAACAACATTACCCATTGAGAAATAAAAATGTAAAAATATTTTTATTTTTAATAATTCTGTATGGTTTATACTGTAAAAATACATATTCTCGAAAAACAACACCCACTCATAGGGTTCATATACTAAACTCAACCTGGTAATAATATATTTTCTGGATTCATGAACACATAATTGAGTACAAAATTATCTAACATTATGAGGCTCTAAAAATTCAATTTAATTTGTTTATTGAATTATGAAACTATATAATAATTCATCCCAGGATAAACGGTTATACCATTACATTTCAATGATTAATTCAAAAACTCATTGAATATTCTCTAAAATCGATATTATCCTCTATTATTTTCAATCTGTCATTGAATGATATGTATTACATAAATAAACCATTTAACACATAATGTTCTAATCATATAGAAAATATTTATGTGAAATGGGAATCTGTATTTGACTTGATACTTATAGGAACTCCATGAAACCACAATATCTATGGGTTGTAAATCCTATAGAACTCATCCATTGATTATGATTCATAAATCAGAATGAAATATATAAAATTTTTAAAATGACCATCAAAACACCAACCACATCATAATATATTAGTGTTATAGGAAATACTATGAAAATTCAATATATAATGTATAACATTTCAAACTAGTGTAGGAGTTAGATGATGTACACCATAAGGACAATGATGATAATAATTTATCTTATATAATGTGAGTAAATGACAGTAAAATCATATTTCAACCTTTTACCTACCTAAATAGAAGAAATTACATTCAATATAATAATACATTTTAGTTTCTCTTGGATTTACCATCCATATTGTGGTATGTGAGTCCTTCATCAATTAATCTCACATGCAAGTAAGAACCACCACATTAAAATGGACCAAAATGAAAATGATATTTATTAATACATCGACCTATATTAATTTTCCTCTTATAAACCTTTCACACATATATAGAGAGTCCATATTAAAATCTTAACTAGCCTCTAATTGACCAATCAATGTATATTTGATAATAAAGAGTGAAAAATATAATAAATATTTCTCTACAAATACCATTATATACCAATTTCACAATAACATGATATCATTCCCACTTATTCTGATGATTGATACCCAAATAATGCAGCTTTATACTATTCCGATTTATAAAAAATAATGTTTTCAATGGAATACAATATCTCAAAATTGATATATTTAAATCAAAATCTCTACATATATTCAACATATTTTTAGCTATTTGTATGAAAAAAAGTGTTATAATACCTTCTTCTCTATATATATAATGAAATATCTCCCTAAAGATCTAATGTTTTCATTAATTTATTTCATGAAACACATTAAAAATTATGTAATGATTCAATTAGTTTCTCATTTTGGGTGTAGTTGATAAAATCTATAAGTAAATTTCTCAATTAATATTCATCAAAGATGTCCACAAACTAACCCCATAGTCATCTCAATACACAATTATCATTGGTTCTAGTTGAATAATAATTTATTTATAGAGTATGTCACGACCCGCCCTCGGGGTCCGTGCCGTGACTACCCCAAGCCCGCCTTCCATAGGCCAGGGGCTGGCGACTAGCACCAAGGCGTATATCCCGGTAAAATGGGAAGGCATTGCCTTTGTAAAGTAAAAAAACACCACAGAGTAAGCAAGCGAAAAGTAAACACTAAGCAAAAGCAGAGTACAACTGAAAGTGCGGAAAAGTAAATGGGCCAGTATACAAACCCAAACTGAAAGTAAAGTACAACTCGAAAGGGAAAACAGCAACTGAAAGGTTAAAGCCGCTACACCAAGCTGTCCACTGGAAATCCCACCTGAAGGGTGGGTACAGATAGCTCCACTGCTCCACGGGTCCCGTCGTCCGCTCCGAGCACGTCCCGCCGAGTGGTCCACCTCTAGGTACCGTCCTGCTCTGCAAGCCTCAGCAAAGATCAACGCTATCCGTCGTCTGCAACCAACACAACGTAGTGCGGGCAAAGCCCGTGCAGGGGTGAGTATAAGCTACTCAGTAGGGACCCCGAGACCCCTGAAGGTCTCTCAAAATCCACAAAGGATAAACCACGAAGAAATGTACAATCATGAAGTAACAACCGACACTGCTTAGGTATATTCCCATACATATACCTAAGTCATCAATTTCAAATACGCTCCAACCTCCGAGCCCAAGTACAACTCAGTCCACACAGGAAAGTAAACGTATTCCACACAGGAAAGCAAAACGTAATCCACACAGGATTGCACAACACAATCCACACAGGAAAGAAATAGGATTCAGCTCACTCAGGATTTTCATTATTAAAACGTAACTACTGAAGAGCCCCATCTCTGAAGTGTACAGTGTCCCGTCACGACTCTGAGATACTGCTCACTAACCTAAGACTGCTGAGGTACTCCTCCTGTCGAGTACCGCGGGTCTGCCGCCAACTACCGGGCGCTCCGTCCGCTGAGGGTCTGCTGCCAAATACCGGGCGCTCACCCAAATAGCCTACAGAGGTACTCCTCCAGTCGAGTACCGCAGGTCTGCTGCCAACTACCAGGCGCTCCGTCCGCCGTGGGTCTGCCGCCAAATACCGGGCGCTCCGTCCACTGGGCTAGTCGACTCACTCCAAGTCGAGTCGGTCGAGCAGTCTTCAGGTCTCAGCCAGCTATACGGTCTCCGTGCTCCGTACGCTCGTCTCCAGTATCGCGGGTCTGCCGCTACAACCAAGCGCACCACCTCTATCGAGTAAAACAGAAGATTCAGCTCACAAAGGTATACTTCTTCGGATGACGATAAAGATGATCACTGAACCATCTAAGTCGTCGGACCCACGAAGGATCGATAGGTACTAACCCCCGCAGTGACCTACACAGGTTCGGACCCACACAGGATCGGGCCCACGCAGGACCTGTAGCACTGATCCACGTAGGATCGCTGAGTGCAGTAGTCGTCGCAGTCCACTGCGGATCTCTGCACAGTCGTCGCCGCAGTCCACTGAGGATCTCTGCATGGTCGTCGTCGGAGTCCACGGAGGATCTCTGCACAATCGTCGCTGTCGGAGAAGCAGTCGCAGCCAGCACTAGGGTTCCCGCACACAGCAAGCTCGTTCGGAGGGTCCGCTCCACGAGCCGAGAGGCTGATACATCAAGTGTCACAAAGTCCAGAGTTGATGTATCCAAAAGTTCTGTATCGTCAACAGGAACTCAACGCAACAGACGGCGCGTCGATCGGACGCCCGGTCTGAGAGTTATTGGCATTTTCGTCCCCAGGGCCCGGTTGGTTTTTAAGGCAAAACCAACCCGACCGTACTCCACCTGCGTCCAAACCTCGGGCGGAGTATGCCAAAAGATCCGTCTCACTAAGAGGAACACAATACAGCTGACAGCACGTCAATCGGACGTCCGTAGCTCAAGATATGAGCGTTTCCGCTCCGAAGGCCCGGTTGGTTTCGTGAACGAACCAACCCGGCCGAACTCAAAGTAATCCGAAACCTTGAGTGCGATATACCAAAACGACCGTCTCGATCCAAGGATCGTGTTGCTGCAGACGGTTCGTCGATCGGAGGTCTGTGGCTCATGTTATGGCCAAAAGACCTAATATGATTCCAAACGGGGGGGTTCGGGTCCGGGCCGACCCGGCCCGACCCCCCCTGGGTCGGCCCGAACCGGGTCGACCCGGGTCCGACCCGGCCCAGCCGGTCGGCCGGCGGCGCGGCGGCCTGGCGCCGCACGGAGGCAGCAAGCGAGGGGGGGGGGGGATCAATCCCCCGCTTGATTGGAGAGGCGGCGCGGCATTATGCCGCGCCCTTTTAAAAAAACACCCCCCCCCCCCCACGTGGGGGCCGGCTTGAAGAAACCGGGGGGCCTCCTGCCCCCCCCCCCCCTCAAGGAAACCGCCCTCCTCTTAAATGAGGAGGGTTTTTAAAGCTGGACGGGGGAATTTATTTCCCCCGGCCTTTGACCTTCCGGCCGGCCAACTGCCGGCCGGTTTTCTCCAACGGGACCGGAAAAATCCGTTCCCCTTTTCGGCTTCTGACGCCGGCGGCCCGGCCGCCGGTCTTCTTGTCCCGCCGCGGCTCGGAACCGGCCGCGGTGTTCGTCGTCCGGCGCGGTGCGACGGCACCACGCCCCTCCACCGCGCCTCCGATTCCCCTTGACGCGGCGCGACGGCGTCGCGTTCTTGATGATTCTTCCACGGCGCGGCGCGATGGCGCCGCGCAATATAAACATACAATTACCTGCGTGGTGCGACGGCACCACGCCACCTTGTTTCCACCCGCAAGATAAATCAACAAGAACGATGGAGGGGGTTCGGCTGTGTTCATGCGGTCCGGCCCCCTAACGTTAAATGATAACACAACTTAAAATCCTTACGTTAATCATGCATGAACCACGAACAAGGATAAATAAATAAACAAAATACAACAACCCCTACCTTGGGTAGAGGTTCGAAGATTTGTCAACGTCCCGCGGAAGACAACGTCGCAGAGGTCGGGCGTCACGGTAGTCGTTCGTCAAATCCGATGACGAAGAGGTACGTCCGAAGAGATACGTCGTTGGCGAATCTTCGTATGCCGATGAAGGGAGTCCGAGGAGGAAGCGATGTTCCCTCTCGTTGACACGGAAGACGAAGAAGAGAGGAGTGGCGTTCTTCGTCGAAGCTTGAGCGTTCTTCGTCAAGTTGAGCGTTCTTCGTCAAAGATTGAAGAAGGAAGAAAAGCTCTCAAAAGATCTCAAGATGGCTAAAGAGTTCTAACCCAACAAAATAAGCTAAGAGCTTATTTTATTAAGTCAATCCAACCATTTGAAATTCAAAGGTTTGAATTAAGACAACTCAAGCCATTAATTAACCAACATTCCATCATAAATTAAAAGGGGAGTTTAAGGGAGAAGATGAGAGGTTTAGGTTCGTGTGGGTCCCACCACACTTAATCCTCTCAAGGGAGGTTAAGTGGGTGTGGGTCCCACCCCTAAATCCCTTGGAGAGAAGTTAACCTACAAAAGTAAAATAAAAAGAATTCCACATTTTTTATTCAACTTTTTATAATTCTCCCAAAAACTAACTTTCGTCCCGCAACAAACGCAACTTCCGAAAAGGTCTCTTTAAGCGAATATCGGCGCTGCGAGTTCATCGGTGCCCTCAGATTTCAATTCCGAGCACCGGATCAAAAGTTAGGAATTCCCGCTCGTTCGTTCACTGAACGTACCCGAGCCAAACTTCGGAAATTGATTCCGGGCACTCCGGGCCTCGGAATCAGGTGCCGTCTGAAACCGCGCTCTTGTAAAATTCTAAAGAAAATTAAGAAAAAAATTCCCTTGAATTTTACGGGTCTTTACATTACTCCCACCTCAGTGCTTTATGTCCCTGTAAAGATACATCAAAAACTAGGGAAACAAATGAGGGTACTGAGCACGCATCTGAGCCTCCCGCTCCCATGTGCTCTCCTGGAGATTCCCGTGCTTCCATCTGATGCGCACAAGAGGAATCAATCGCTCACGCAGGACCCGCTCCTGTCGATCCTCTATCTCCACCGGGACCTCCGTAAAAGTCGACCCATCGTCAATGTCAAGCTCCCCATGATCAATGATGTGCGTCAGGTCATGCACGTATCTCCTCAGCTGAGACACGTGGAAGACATCGTGCACCCGGTGCAACTGAGGTGGAAGAGCCAGGTGATAAGCCACCTCGCCAACCCTGCTGAGGACCTGGAAGGGTCCGATGAAGCGCGGAGATAACTTTCCGCCTTGGCCAAATCTCCGAATACCACGTCGAGGTGAGACCCGCAAGAAGACATGGTCGCCATCCTCGAACTCTAGTGGCCTCCGCCTCCTGTCAGCATATGACTTCTGCCGGCTCTGAGCTGTCCTCATCCGCTCCTGGATGACCTGGACCTTCTCTGGCGTGGCTTGGACCATCTCCGGTCCCACCAGAGCTGCAAGATTTCTTCTTTGCCGATAAGAGAAATCTGGTCTCATCCCCTGGATGAACCACATTCTTTGCCTAAAACAGTCAATCCTAACATGGATGATACTAATCCATACCAAGGATGACGTCGTAAGGCCTCGACGCTACTACTAAGAGATTCAACCGTTACTCTCACCTCCAAGGGTTGAGTCACACTGTCGGCATTAGTGTGTGGTAACTGGGTCTCCTCCAGTAGATGTCTCATAAGTGAGGGTCAAGTCAACAGCCAAAACTGGAACCTCTTAGTAACATCACGAAAGAGGACAGGAACGAAAATATCACAAAGGTATGCGTCTTTTATTATTGCAGCTCATAATACAAGACACTACACAAATTCAACAAGGAACCAGAAGTACAAAGGACGTATCCACTAGTTATGCTCCTGTCCATCGGCTCCCAGAGCTCCATGATCGAAGGCCTCGGCTGCCTGAAGCTGAGCTCTCGCATGTTAACCTACTCCCTGTGGTCGGGGTGGACCTCCTGGTGGTGGTGGTGGCAGAGCCTCAAAGCGTCGCCCACCACCGGCTGCTCGTCCAGATCCTCTACCTCGTCCCCCTCCTCCCTGCGAACCGCCACGGTCGAACCTCTTCCTCTGCCTGGGAGGTTCTTCACTTAACTGCTGATCATCAGCATGGCGGGTCGGACAGTCACGAGCCATGTGACCAATCCCGCCACAGGAGTAACACAGCCCACTCTCGGCACGCCTGGCTCTGACTCCACCCCGGCTTCCCCGTACAACTGAGCCTGAGTCGTGCAGTCGGCCACCGGTAGGTCTGGTCTGCCTGGAACCCTGAGTCATCCGTCGGCTACCTGTTACCGAAGACTCCGCTATCTGCCGCCCTGCGGTAGGTCTCGCTGTGGACTCAGCCAGGAAACTCTCGATCAGGAGGGCTCGCTCCAGTACTCCTGTCTGAGTCGGTATGCTGAGGGAGATCAGCGATGCCCTGATCTCGTGTCTCAAACCCTGCTCGAAGGTCCGGGCCCGGAAGAATGGGTCCCGTACCATGTCGGTCGAGTAGCGCGAGAGATCGGTAAATCTCTCCGAGTACTTAGCGACCATCATGCTGCCCTGCCGCAGCTGAAGAAGCTCCTGGATACGCACCGCACGAAGGGTGGCTGGGACGAACTCCGAGCGAAAAAGGATCTCAAAGTCCGTCCAAAGTAGAGATGCCTCATCGTGCACCTGGAGCATCAAGCTCCACCATCTTCCTGCTGTTGCGTGTAGTAGGCTCGCAGCGAGGATCACCATGAGGTCTGCTGGTGTCCTCACTAGCCTAAACACTCGTACCACTGCCTCCATCCAGTCCTCTACTGCTTGGGGATCCGTCTCCCCGCGAAACCTGGGTGGTCGCTGTCGTTGAAACTCATGCAGTGCGCTGAGGCGACGTGCATCATCAGCGGCTGGTGCTGGAAGTATCGGGGGCTCGGCGGGTAGTGCTACCGCCGGTGCCACTGCTGACAAAGGGCCCTGCACCGAGGCCTCGTCGCTCAGTGGGCTGTCGTCACGCTCAACTCTCGGAACCGTAGCTAGCTGCCGTCGTGGGGCCATCCTGAAAAGGAAACAGGTGTGCCATGGTCAGAACAATATACCTGGTGAGCTGATATAAGTAATCACAAAGAAAACTTTGAAACACACACACAATCAATGTTTTCATGCATTAAGTTGGAAATCAGAAGTCAGGGTCCTGGTTTACGGATACGTTGGCCGCCGCACCAACACTGGACTCCCTGGACTGATAACCACACTCAATACGCTAAACATTATTGTTTCACATAGAAAAGATCAGAGTTCGCGGTAGAACCAAACTCCTCTGATACCAATTTGTCACGACCCGCCCTCGGGGTCCGTGCCGTGACAACCCCAAGCCCGCCTTCCATAGGCCAGGGGTTGGCGACTAGCACCAAGGCGTAAATCCCGGTAAAATGGGAAGACATTGCCTTTGTAAAGTAAACAAACACCACCGAGTAAGCAAGCGAAAAGTAAACACTAAGCAAAAGCAGAGTACAACTGAAAGTGCAGAAAAGTAAATGGGCCAGTATACAAACCCAAACTGAAAGTAAAGTACACCTCGAAAGGGAAAACAGCAACAGAAAGGTAAAAGCCGCTACACCGAGCTGTCCACTGGAAATCCCACCTGAAGGGTGGGTACAGATAGCTCCACTGCTCCACGGGTCCCGCCGTCCGCTCCGAGCACGTCCCGCCCAGTGGTCCACCTCCAGGTACCGTCCTGCTCTGCAAGCCTCAGCTAAGATCAACGCTGTCGTCGTCTGCAACCAACACAACATAGTGCGGGCAAAGCCCGTGCAGGGGTGAGTATAAGCTACTCAGTAGGGACCCCGAGACCCCTGAAGGTCTCACAAAATCCACAAAGGATAAACCACGAAGAAAGGTACAATCACGGTGTAACAACCGACACTGCTTAGGTATATGCCCATACATATACCTAAGTCATCAATTTCAAATACGCTCCAACCTACGAGCCCAAGTACAACTCAGTCCACACAGGAAAGTAAACGTATTCCACACAGGAAAGCAAAACGTAATCCACACAGGATTGCACAACACAATCCACACAGGAAAGCAATAGGATTCAACTCACTCAGGATTTTCATTATCAAAACGTAACTACTGAAGAGCCCCATCTCTGAAGTGTACAGTGTCCTGTCACAACTCTGAGATACTGCTCACTAACCTAAGACTGCTGAGGTACTCCTCCTGTCGAGTACCGCGGGTCTGCCGCCAACTACCGGGCGCTCCGTCCGCTGAGGGTCTGCTGCCAAATACCGGGCGCTCACCCAAATAGCCTACAGAGGTACTCCTCCAGTCGAGTACCGCGGGTCTGCTGCAAACTACCAGGCGCTCCGTCCGCCGTGGGTCTGCCGCCAAATACCGGGCGCTCCGTCCACTGGGCTAGTCGACTCACTCCAAGTCGAGTCGGTCGAGCAGTCTTCAGGTCTCAGCCGGCTACACGGTCTCCGTACTCCGTACGCTCGTCTCCAGTATCGCGGGTCTGCCGCTACAACCAAGCGCACCACCTCTATCGAGTAAAACAGAAGATTCAGCTCACACAGGTATACTTCTTCGGATGACGATAAAGATGATCACTGAACCATCTAAGTCGTCGGACCCACGAAGGATCGATAAGTACTAACCCCCGCAGTGACCTACACAGGTTCGGACCCACACAGGATCGGGCCCACGCATGACCTGTAGCACTGATCCACGTAGGATCGCTGAGTGCAGTAGTCGTCGCAGTCCACTGCGGATCTCTGCACAGTCATCGCCGCAGTCCACTGAGGATCTCTGCATGGTCGTCGTCGGACTCCACGGAGGATCTCTGCACAATCGTCGCTGTCGGAGAAGCAGTCGCAGCCAGCACTAGGGTTCCCGCACACAGCAAGCTCGTTCGGAGGGTCCGCTCCACGAGCCGAGAGGCTGATACATCAACTGTCACAAAGTCCAGAGTTGATGTATCCAAAAGTTCCGTATCGTCAACAGGAACTCAACGCAATAGACGGCGCGTCGATCGGACGCCCGGTCTGAGAGTTATTGGCATTTTCGTCCCCGGGGCCCGGTTGGTTTTTAAGGAAAAACCAACCCGACCGTACTCCACCTGCGTCCAAACCTCAGGCGGAGTATGCCAAAAGATCCGTCTCACTAATAGGAACACAATACAGCTGACGGCACGTCAATCAGACGCCCGTAGCTCAAGATATGAGCCTTTCCGCTCCGAAGGCCCGATTGGTTTTCTGAACGAACCAACCCGGCCGAACTCAAAGTAATCCGAAACCTTGAGTGCGATATACCGAAACGACCGCCTCGATCCAAGGATCGTGTTGCCGCAGACGGTTCGTCGATCGGAGGTCCGTGGCTCAAGATATGGCCAAAAGGCCGAATCTGATTCGAAAGGGGGGGGGGGTCCAGGTGCGGGCCGACCCGGCCCGAACCGGGTCGACCCGACCCGGGTCCGACCCGGCCCGGCCGGTCGGCCGGCGGCGCGGTGACGCGGCGGTGCGGCGGCCTGGCGCCACACTGAGGCAGCACGCGGGGGGGGGGGGGGGGGGGGGCGCTTGATTGGAGAGGCGGCGCGACATTATGCCGTGCCCTTTTAATAAAAACACCCCCCCCCCCCCCCACATGGGGTCCGGCTTGAAGAAACCGGGGGGCCTCCTGCCCCCCACAAGGAAACCGCCCTCCTCTTAAATGAGGAGGGTTTTTAAAGCTGGCCGGGGGAATTTATTTCCCCCGGCCTTTGACCTTCCGGCCGGCCAACTGCCGGCCGGTTTTCTACAACAGGACCGGAAAAATCCGGTCCCCTTTTTGGCTTCTGACGCCGGCGGCCCGGCCGCCGGTCTTCTCGTCCCACCGCGGCCCGGAACCGGCCGCGGTGTTCATCGTTCGGCGTGGTGCGACGGCACCGCGGCCCTCCACCGCGCCTCCGATTCTCCTTGACGCGGCGCGACGTCGTCGCGTTCTTGATGATTCTTCCATGGCGTGGCGCGACGGCACCGCGCAATATAAACATACAATTACCCGCATGGTGCGACGGCACCACGCCACCTTGTTTCCACCCGCAAGATAAATCAACAAGAACGATGGAGGGGGTTCGTCCGTGTTCATGTGGTCCGACCCCCTCACGTTAAATGATAACATAACTTAAAATCCTTACGTTAATCATGCATGAACCATGAACAAGGATAAATAAATAAACAAAATACAACAACCCCTACCTTGGGTATAGGTTCGAAGATTTGTCAACGTCCCGCGGAAGACAACGTCGCGGAGGTCGGGCGTCGCGGTAGTCGTTCGTCAAATCCGATGACGAAGAGGTACGTCCGAAGAGATACGTCGTTGGCGAATCTTCGTATGCCGACGAAGGGAGTCCGAGGAGGAAGCGGCGTTCCCTCTCATTGACACGGAAGACGAAGAAGAGAGGAGTGGCGTTCTTCGTCGAAGCTTGAGCGTTCTTCGTCAAGTTGAGCGTTCTTCGTCAAAGATTGAAGAAGGAAGAAAAGCTCTCAAAAGCTCTCAAGATGGCTAAAGAGTTTTAACCCAACAAAATAAGCTAAGAGCTTATTTTATTAAGTCAATCCAACCATTTGAAATTCAAAGGTTTGAATTAAGACATCTCAAGCCATTAATTAACCAACATGCCATCATAAATTAAAAGGGGAGTTTAAGGGAGAAGATGAGAGGTTTAGGTTCGTGTTGGTCCCACCACACTTAATCCTCTCAAGGGAGGTTAAGTGGGTGTGGGTCCCACCCCTAACTCCCTTTGAGAGGAGTTAACCTACAAAAGTAAAATAAAAAGAATTCCACATTTTTTTATTCAACTGTTTATAATTCTCCCAAAAACTAACTTTCGTCCCGCAACAAACGCAACTTCCGAAAAGGTCTCTTTAAGAGAATATCGGCGCTGCGAGTTCATCGGTGACCTCGGATTTCAATTCTGAGCACCGGATCAAAAGTTAGGAATTCCCGCTCGTTCGTTCACTGAATGTACCCGAGCCAAACTTCAGAAATTGATTCCGGGCACTCCGGGCCTCGGAATCAGGTGCCGACTGAAACCGCGCTCTTGTAAAATTCTAAAGAAAATTAAGAAAAAATTTCCCTTGAATTTTACGGGTCTTTACAGAGTAAAATTATCTCCATCTCATTGAAATCCTGATACAAAAAGTCACTCAAAGTGAATTTTACCCCCTTTAAGGAATATTTGGTCATAATTTATTTTGTAGATTTCAATTTTTTCATGAATTTCTTACATTTTATATATTATCTACGGAAACATCAAATATGAACCAAATTCCATGGAAATTCCTATGATATTTAATCCTTATCCGTATTTTCATAAACAATTATACCACTTCTAGAAATAAAAATCCCATGAATGCAAATCACTTAGAAATAAATGTGATTATTTAAGATCGTGGAATAAATAAAATTAACTGAAAGTGTACTAAACATGATCTTCAAATCTCTAGAATGATATTATTAGTTCTATGAAAACACATCGAAGTCAAAAAAATATATGAAAAATGAATATAAGATGATGAAGACAAATGTTTCAAGAAATCCATGAAGACAGCAAGAGTATTTTTCAAAAAAGAATACATTTTATGGCACTTTAAAACACATTTCTACATCCAAATTCTATATTAAATATATTTTCACCTCTAACACAATGTCTGGGATAATCCAAACATCGATAAATTTTTAATAACCATTGGTATCTCGTCATCTAATCAGTTAAATCATTAATACAAGTTAATAGATACTAGCTCAACAATTTAACCTAATTGGATATCTAATAATCTAATAATATCCATATGCTATCATCCATCATTTTTGAAAAATAATATTCACTATAAAGATATTTTATTTAATAAAAATAACTTTTACTAATCTTTATTAAGTTAGACACTCTTTTCCTTTATCATTCCATGTGGCATCTAGTATGGAGGGGTCCATATAACGACCCATACTTTACATACATTTTTAATACTTCAAAATTGAAGCACACTTATTACAACATATGACAAAACCACAAAGGACCATATAGGTATAGTGTCTTTAGAAACTGGGAAACATAAACAACTGGTTCATAAATCTTCTACAGTGTCTCCCATTTATTTCATCATATCTAGGGTCCCATTTAGCATATTATACTTAATATCCATCTTCATGACATGGGGAAATGAAAACATAAAAGGGTGAGCTCAAATGCTCAGCAAGGGAAAATAAAGGAAATAAAAATCATATCATATCTTTTTGAATATCATAACCTGCAAAAGAGATCATAATATCTTAACATGGAATATATCATAGAAGTGAAAATGAGATCCCCATAATCATAACATAAAACTTGAAACTTTGTGGCATGCACACATAATCATGGAAAATCATTTCTTGTTAGTCATGACTCATTGCCAAGACTATCTTAGCGGACAAAGTCCATTTCTGAACCGAGTTCACTCCTCGTTTCAGTCCTGTATCACTGAACCGAAATAACCTTCCGTTCCAGCCATGTCTATCTCATGAGATATAAATCCTTACCCAATGCATTGGAGGGAGATATAGGTCCCACCCATCTTATAATGAATCCTTTCTTATGTGTGCCACATAATCATAAATCATACATCATCGCATAACACATGTAACAGAAATGGGATTCTTGAAACATCATCAATTCATAAAACAAATCTTATAAGGCAAATGACTTCATAAAAATAATTCCCTCACAACATAATCAAATCAATGTAATTAAAGGGATAAAAACAGAACCCTTTATTATCTTAGATGGAAAATAATTTTAATAAAACACTTGAACTCCATTCTTGAGGAAAATATCCTTTCTTCTTCAAAAACACTTTTCTTTTCTTAACATGTCGTAAAATTATAAACTAAAAGAAGTTGATTAAAAATAAACTTGAAAAATTGTAAATGAATCTTCTTGGAAATAATGTTTTAAAAATCCATTCATACCGTATAAGTTAAAAAAACATTCTTCGTACTTTTTTCGAAAAAGTCAAAAAGTACCTTGTACGAAAAATGACAAAATATTCCTTTCATATTCTTTACTAAAAACTCGCCGAAGGGTAAAATTTGATTTAAAATATTTTAAGTGGATGGAAATAATATTACATACTGATGAAACATGGATGTTGATGATAAAATACACCCCTGTAAATACTTACGAATAAACAATCTCGGATAAAAATGAGATTGTGATATTTCCCTTACCTTAGGTCCAATTTGCTTTGTACGTGTCCGAAGCTCCTGTATAATGGTTTAAATAATGTTATTGACTTATACCAGAATCATACATATTGATATGATATCATATATGGTCATATTCTTAGCTTCTTGATAGTAATATTTCATTGTTACTTTTTACTCGGGTCCTTATTGCCTTTTGTTCTTATGCGTGTTTTTTCGAATAAATTCTTATTCTTCTTTTAAGGTTATAGATATCTTATATCCAGAATGGTATTAGTGTAAAATATATCATATTTATTCATTAAATATATTTATATAATTACTATATAATGATGATCATGTATAACGAGTCGCATCACATCGTGGAGACGGTATTCCGTACGTATGCATGAGTGATGATATCGTTCCTATGATCGTGGAACTGTATTGGAGTATATATATATTATTTCAGAATCAATATTAATTTATAATAATTATAAATAGTTACTCATTACACCATTATACCCATCCTTGTAAAGTGATGGTGGAAAAATAGATTACACCACGGCGTGGAGACGGTATTCCGTACGTACGCACGCGCGGTGATTTCATTTTTCCGTAGGATGGATAGAAGGTGAATTAGGGTTGTTTCATATTTATAATAACATATAAGTATGTATGTAATACTGATGTTATTACTTTATCATGAAACAACTAAAGAAGAAGAAGTTGAAGAAGAAAGAAATTGAAAAGATCGGTAATGGATATTACCTCTTCTTTGGAACGCCTCTTTGAATCCTCCACTTAGGGAACGAAGATTGGTCTTTGAAGGAGACCATGACCTCTAGGATTATTCTAGGGAAGTGGAGAGGAGAAAATTGAAGGGGTTTGCCGAGCTTGAGTGCTCAAATAGGTGTGAGGAGGAGGGGGAGGAGGTGCCCTTTTATAAGGGAGGAGAGGGGCACCTTAAGAATATCTCAAAATATTATTTTATATTAAAGTCAAAATTGGTTTATAATGGTTCCAAAGGGTCATATTTCGAATCTAAAGTGGGGATGGGTCGAAATACTATCAACCAATAGGATTTAGACAAGTTTAGGGTATTATTTTAACCTTATCAATTAGATTTAACTCTAAGTTAAATAATTTAACTTTTACCGTGTCTTTTTGTTTTCTTTCACTATAAGGTTAATACACTTACTATAACATGCCAAACGAACCCCAAATTGTTTATTATTAATATATATATCCTTATCTAAGTCATTTGGCCGATCCTTATATTTTTAGGAATAAAATAACAATTAATAATATAATATTTGATTTAAAAACTATTTTGTGTCAATTTTGACACTATTTGATATATGATTTTTGTGAAAGTCATAACAGAATTATATGTTCGAATAAAGTTGATTAAATCAACACTAATATAGCATAGTAACCTATAAAATTAGTTTAATTCATAAAAAGTCTCAAATGACATTTATTTTGGTGTTTATAACACCAATTATGTCAAAATTGCATTAATAAGATAATTACTGCATCATCATTGTGTCATAAATAAATTAAATTATTTAATGTCTAAAACTTATAAATAAAATACCATTATATAGGAAATCTTTTTATCTTTATAATTAATATTTATATACGAATTTATATTATGTATAACCCCATATTAAAAATGATTTACTTATTAAACTTTGATTTTATCTATTTTAACCCTTCTTTAAATAAATTAATAATAAATGTCCTAATCTAATCCAAGTGGGCCTAAATGGTCCTATTTTATTCCTAAGTTTGTTTTTGGTCGAATTACATTTGTCCAATAGAATTAGGACATGTGTTAGGGTAATAGTAATATCATATTTACCCTTAGTTACCCTATTTACTATTAACCGCGGTAAAAAAAAGTAAAAAGTTACTATTCACCAAAAAATTACTTTTATCTTATTGAACCACATTTTACTTACTGATATCAACCGTGTCTGTTGGATTTTTGAAATTCCATTCACAGAAGTGGTAAAATTAACTTTTATGCAAAATTCAGTTTTTAACCTACCACTTAGTGGTTTCACTATTCATCAAAAATTGAAAGTTTTCAGAAAAATACCAAAATTTACCCTAGGCTAATTTCGATATTCTGAGTCCAAAAATGAAGTCCATTTTGAAAAATAAAATTTCAAAAAGTGGTTATTACTATTCATAACGGCTAGTTTTAATAGCATATTGTTGTTTAGTGAAACTCGGTATTGCGTACAACGCAAGCTATCGAGGAAGGTCGCGATTGCGTGTAAAGCAAGCCGAGCAACTGTTGTGTAGAAAGAGATTCCTTTGATGATTTATATAACATAAAAGTCTCGGGTGTTACATTCTACCCCCCTTAAAAAGAATTTCGCCCTCGAAATTCGTCACTTTGTAACAAACAGATGAGGATACTTCTCCGTCATCATATCCTCAAGATCCCATGTAGCTTCTTCAAGTTGGTGGTTCCTCCATAAAACTTTCACCAATCGAGTGGTCTTATTTCGTAGGACTTTTTCGCTATGATCCAAAATCTCTATCGGTTGTTCTTCATAAGAAAGATCTTGCTCCAGCGGTACAACTTCTGAGCTGAGTACATGTGAAGGATCAGGTATGTACTTTCTCAGGAGAGATACATGGAACACATCGTGAACTTGAGAGAGATTCGGTGGAAGCGCCAATCGGTAAGCTACCTTCCCAACACGATCCAGTATTTCGAAAGGACCGATATATCTAGGGCTCAACTTCCCCTTCTTTCCAAATCTCATAACCCTCTTCCAGGGAGATATTCGTAAGAACACTTTATCACCCACTTCAAACTCTAGGTCTTTTCTTCAGTTGTCAGCATAACTTTTCTGTCGACTCTGAGCTGCTCTTATGTGTTGTTGAATAGATCTGACCTTTTCTGCCATTTCATCAACAAGATCAGGTCCTAATAGCTTTCTTTCTCCAACTTCATCCCAGCAAGTTGGAGTCCTGCATTTCTTTCCATAGAGAGCTTCATAAGGAGCCATCTGAATACTAGAGTGAAAGCTATTATTTTAAGAAAATTCCACCAAAGGTAGGTGTTGATCCCAACCTCCTTTTAAATCCATAGAGCAAGCTCTCAACATATCTTCTAGGGTTTGAATTGTTCTTTCAGACTGACCATTTGTCTGGGGATGATAAGCAGTGCTGAAACTGAACTCTGTATCCAGAGTATGCTGAAGACTTCGCCAGAACTTCGAGGTAATTCTCGGATCCCGACCAGATATAATAGAATGTGGTACTCCATGAAATCTTACCAATTCCTTTACATATATCCTGGCAAGCTGATATAGGGAGAAATCCTCTCTAATAGCAATGAAGTGTGCAGACTTTGTAAGACGATCAACTATGACCGAGATAGCATTATTGCCTTTGGATGTTTTAGGAAGTCCTGTGACAAAGTCCATAGTGATGTTTTCCCATTTCCATTTGGGTATGGGTAATGGTTGTAACATCCCCTTAGACTTCTGTCTCTCAGCTTTAGCTTGTTGACAAACCAAGCATCGAGAGAGATATTCAGCAACATCTCTTTTCATGCCATACCACCAGAAGTACTTTTTCAGGTCCCTATACATCTTCGTGCTTCCAGGATGGATAGAGAATGATGAACTATGAGCCTCATCCAGCAGCTCCTTCTTTAATTCGGGGATGGGAGAAAGACAAACCCGATTCCTGAACTTTATTATCCCATCACAATCAAGGTTGAATTCAGGAACATTTCTCACCTTCTTTTGTAACTCGACATCTTCTTTCTGTGCCTCTTTAGTCTTCACATGTATAGATGGTTGAACATTCATTTGAGAAAGAAAAGATTTTTCCCCTTCCATTATAATTCTAAGATCCATCCTTTGTAAATCCATAAATATTGGATCTTTTGTGATCCTCATCATGGATAAACTAGCATGTTCTTGTCGACTTAATGCATCTGCCACCTTGTTTGCTTTCCCAGGGTGGTAATGGATTGAGCAGTCGTAATCCTTAATCAGCTCCAACCATCTTCTTTGACACATATTCAACTCATTTTGTGTGAAAGTATACTTTAAAATTTTATGATCAGTATAAATATCACACCTTTCACCATAAAGGTAATGCCTCCAAATCTTTAATGCAAAGATTACCGCAGCCAACTCCAAATCATGTGTTGGGTAATTTTGCTCATGGATTTTCGACTGTCGTGAGGCATAAGCTATCACCATATCATTTTGCATAAGAACACACCCCAATCCCTTCTTGGATGCATCACTGTAGATCACAAACCTTTCTCCACTACAAGGCAGTGTGAGCACAGGTGCACTGGATAACCTTCTTTTCAACTCCTTCAAATTCTCTTCACATTCCTCTGTCCAGACAAACTTAACTCCTTTCCGAGTCAACTTGGTGAGTGGATTAGATAATCGTGAAAAATCTTTTACAAAACGTCGATAATATCCAGCCAAACCAAGAAAACTTCGGATCTCAGTTACTGTTGTTGGTCTCGACCATCTTTCGATAACCTCTGTTTTTGCTGGATCCACATATATCCCCTCTTTTGAGATTATGTGACCCAAAAATGCAAATTTTTGAAGCCAAAATTCACACTTGGTAAATTTGGCATAAAGCTTCTCCTTTCTCAGGGTCTTCAATATAATTCTCAAGTGATCTTCATACTCTTCCTTGATCTTTGAATAGACAAGAATATCGTCTATAAAGACTACCACAAATTGATCAAGATAGTCTCTAAAGACTCTATTCATTAGATCCATGAAGATAGCAGGGGCATTAGTAAGACCAAATGGCGTCACTATAAATTCATAGTGTCCATAACTTGTACGGAAAGCCGTCTTTGGTATATCCTCCCTTTTGACCCTTAATTGATGATACCCTGAACGAAGATAAATCTTGGAAAAGTATTGAGCTCCGCGTAGTTGGTCAAATAAGTCATCAATGTGTGGGAGAGGATATTTGTTCTTGATAGTGATCTTGTTAAGTTCTCGATAATCAATGCAGAGTCTCATTGATCCATCTTTCTTCTTAACAAATAGAATAGGTGCTCCCCAAGGTGACGCACTAGGGCGTATGAATCCCTTATCAAGATTATCTTGGAGTTTCTTCTTCAATTCCTGCAACTCAATTGGGGACATTCTATAAGGTGTCTTTGAAATAGGAAAAGCACCCGGTATGAGTTCTATTGAAAACTCAACTTCACGATTTGGTGGAAGACCCGGTAATTCCTCCGGAAAGACATCATCAAACTCCCGTACAATGGGCATATTCTTAATCGTGAGTTTCTCACCAACCATTTGAGATAAATAACCTTCATTTAGTGGAATCAATACCCATAAATGGAAGAAATTTCCACTAGAAGGTTATGTTCATCCTTGCATCGATAGACGATCATTGATTGATCTGGAATATGAAATGTGACTTCCCTTCTTTGTCAATTGATATGAGATCCATGTAGAGAAAGCCAATCCATGCCAAGAATAACATCAAATTCCACTAAAGGAAGGATCACAATATTTTCAGGAAGCACTTTCGCACAAACTTTGATCGGAGAAGAATTATAAACTTTTGATGAGACTGTTGTGCCATTAGGTGTTGTCACAGATAACTCAACATCTAATTGTTGAGGTAATACGGTGATACCCTTAGAAAATTCTTTAGAAATAAAGGAGTGGGTGGATCCAGAATCAAATAAAACATTTTCTACTTTATAGTGGACGGTAAGTGTACCTTTCACCACTTCGTTATCGTACTCCACATCACTGATAGAAATTGCATGTGACTTTCCTTTGTCTTTAGCCTTAATATTTTGTTGACGTTGACCATCATCATCAACCCTTGGATTTGGGCATTGATTGGAATAATGCCCCATCTCCTTGCACTTGAAACATTGAAGTGTAGTAGGTTCATTCTGTGTATCCCTTCCTTTGTTTGCATCATTAGACATCTTCTTCCCATTATCGCGGCATTCAAATGCCCGATGACCTTCCTTTCCACATTTGAAACATTTAATTGTCCCTTTAAAACAACTCCCTCCATGTTTCATTCCACACTTTGAGCATAAGGGAAAGCTCATCTTCTTTTCAGTGTGCTCTTTAGATTTTCCTTTGAATTCCATCTTCCTCTTCTTATCAAACCCATGTGACTGATGGGTTACTCCAATCTCTATCTCGACATTGAGAGCACATCGAACGATTTCCTCGTAGCTATTGAAGTCCCTTATGGCTAACGCCCTTTGAAGACATGATTTTAAGCCACTAAAGAATCGATCGATCTTACTCTCAGGTTGGATAATAATACCAGAAGCGTACCTTGCAAGTCTTGTAAAATTTGCTTCATAGGTACCAACAGATTCATCATCCCTTTGCTTCAGTTCAAGAAACTCTTTCTCTATCTTTGTTCGGAGAATACGAGGGAAGTACTTATTGAAAAATATGTTCTTGAACTCATCCAATTCCATAGACTCAATTTCATCCCTTTGCCTCGTATTCTTAATAAGATTCCACCATTGATCAGCATCTCCTTCCAAACGGTACACTGCTAGGATGACTTTATCATGTTCAGAACATTGAAGAACTGAAAATATCTTTTCAGTAGTACTAATCCATTGTTCAGCAACTAATGGATCAGTAGACCCACTGAAAGAAGGTGGACGCTACCTCATGAAGGATTCAACAGAATGTTGCTCCTTCCTTTGCTCGTTTGGAAGTCTTGCATGATTCATAGCTTGAGAAAGTTGTGTGAGCATGGATACAAGATTTTTCATTCCAGCTCCCATATCGTTTGGTTTCTCAGGGGGACAATCATTGCATTGCCCATCACATTCCGCATTAACACAGTTCCTTCGGGTTCCAGCCATTGACTAAAACCAAGAAGAATAGTGTGAGCAACACTAATTATAATAGGAAAACCACATAATTCAAGAATAAAATTTTCATGCTTAAGGTCTTATCCTAGGTTATTCATGGCCATTTCTAAAACACTAAGATTGTGTTCTATGCTTAGACTTATCCTTAGGGTTCTTACTAAGGCTTTCACATCCTAGTTTCCAAAGGTTGACTATACCTTTCCTCTGATACCAACTATAACGACCCATACTTTACATACATTTTTAATACTTCAAAATTGAAGCACACTTATTACAACATATGACAGAACCACAAAGGACCGTATAGGTATAGTGTCTTTAGAAACAGGGAAACATAAACAACTGGTTCATAAATCTTCTACAGTGTCTCCCATTTATTTAATCATATCTAGGGTCCAATTTAGCATATTCTACTTAATATCCATCTTCATGACCTGGGTAAAAGAAAACATAAAAGGGTGAGCTCAAATGCTCAGCAAGGGCAAATAAAGGAAATAAAAATCATATCATATCTTTTTGAAAATCATAACCTGCAAAAGAGATCATAATATCTTAACATGTAATATATCATAGAAGTGAAAATGAGATCCCCATAATCATAACATAAAACATGAAACTTTGTGGCATGCACACATAATCATGGAAAATCATTTCTTGTTAGTCATGACTCATTTCCAAGACTATCTTAGCGGACAAAGTCCATTTCTGAACCGAGTTCACTCCTCGTTTCAGTCCTGTATCACTGAACCGAAATAACCTTCCGTTCCAGCCATGTCTATCTCATGAGATATAAATCCTTACCCAATGCATTGGAGGGAGATATAGGTCCCACCCATCTTATAATGAATCCTTTCTTATTTGTGCCACATAATCATAAATCATACATCATCGCATAACACATGTAACAAAAATGGGATTCTTGAAACGTCATGACATCATTAAACAAATATTATAAGGCAAATGACTTCATAAAAATAATTCCCTCACAACATAATCAAATCAATATAATTAAAGGGATAAAAACAGAACCCTTTATTATCTTAGATGGAAAATAATTTTGATAAAACACTTGAACTCCATTCTTGAGGAAAATATCCTTTCTTCTTCAAAAACACTTTTCTTTTCTTAACATGTCGTACAATTATAAACTAAAATAAGTTGATTAAAAATAAACTTGAAAAATTGTAAAGGAAGCTTCTTGGAAATAATTTTTTAAAAATCCATTCATGCCGTATAAGTTAAAAAAACATTCTTCGTACTTTTTTCATAAAAGTCAAAAAGTACCTTGTACGAAAAACGACAAAAGATTCCTTTCATATTCTTTACTAAAAACTCACCGAAGGGTGAAATTGGATTTAAAATATTGTAAGTGTATGGAAATAATATTACATACTGATGAAACATGGGTGTGGATGATAAAATACACCCCAGTAAATACTTACGAATAAATATTCTCGGATAAAAATGAGATTGTGATATTTACCTTACCTTAGGTCCGATTTGCTTTGTACGTGTCCGAAGCTCCTGTATAATGGTTTAAATAATGTTATTGACTTATTATAGAATCATACATATTGATATGATATAATATATGGTCATATTCTTAGCTTCTTGATAGTAATATTTCATTGTTACTTTTTACTCGGGTCCTTATTGCCTTTTGTTCTTATGCGTGTTTTGCCGAATAAATTCTAATTCTTCTTTTAAGGTTATAGATACCTTATATCCAGATTGGTATTAGTGTAACATATATCATATTTATTCATTCAATTAATTTATATAATTACTATATAATGATGATCATGTAGAACGAGTCGCATCACATCGTGGAGACGGTATTCCGTACGTACACACGAGTGATGATATCGTTCCTATGATCGTGGAACTGTATTGGAGTATATATATATTATTTCAGTATCAATATTACTTTATAATAATTATAAATAGTTACTCATTACACCATTATACCCATCCTTGTAAAGTGATGGTGGAAAAATAGATTACACCACGACGTGGAGACGGTATTCCGTACATACGCACGCGCGGTGATATCATTTTTCCGTAGGATGGATAGAAGGTGAATTAGGGTCGTTTCATATTTATAATAACATATCAGTATGTAAGTAATACTGATGTTATTACTTTATCATGAAAAAACTAAATAAGAAGAAGTTGAAGAAGAATGAAATTGAAAAGATCGGTAATGGATATTACCTCTTCTTTGGAACGCCTCTTTGAATCCTCCACTTAGGGAACTAAGATTGGTCTTTGAAGGATACTAGGACCTCTAGGATTATTCTAGGGAAGTGTAGAGGAGAAAATGGCAGGGGTTGGCCGAGTTTGAGTGCTCAAATTGGTGTGAGGAGGAGGGGGAGGAGGTGCCCTTTTATAAGGGAGGAGAGGGGCACCTTAAGAATATCTCAAAATATTATTTTATATTATAGTCAAATTCGGTTTATAATGGTTTCAAAGGGTCTTATTTCGAATCTAAAGTTGGGATGGGTCTAAATACTATCAACCAATAGGATTTAGATAAGTTTAGGGTATTATTTTAACCTTATCAGTTAGATTTAACTCTAAGATAAATAATTTAACTTTTACCGTGTCTTTTTATTTTATTTCACTATAAGGTTAATACACTTACTATAACATGCCAAACGAACCCCAAATTGTTTATTATTAATATATATCCTTATATAAGTCATTTGGACGAACCTTAGATTTTTAGGAATAAAATAACAATTAATAATATAATATTTGATTTAAAAACTATTTTGTGTCAATTTTGACACTATTTGATATATGATTTTTGTGAAAGTCATAACAGAATTATATGTTCGAATAAAGTTGATTAAATCAACAATAATATATCATAGTAACCTAGAAAATTAGTATAATTCATAAAAAGTCTCAAATGACATTTATTTTGGTGTTTATAACACCAATTATGTCAGTATTTCATTAATAAGATAATTACTGCATCATCATTGTGTCATAAATAAATTAAATTATTTTATGTCTGAAAATTATAAATAAAATACCATTATGTAGGAAATCTTTTTATCGTTCTAATGAATATTTATAGTTGAATTTATCTTATGTATAACCCCATATTAAAAATGATTTACTTATTAAACTTTGATTTTAACTATTTTAACCCTTCTTTAAATAAATTAATAATAAATGTCCTAATCTAATCTAAGTGGGCCTAAATGGTCATATTTTATTCCTATGTTTGTTTTTGGTCGAATTACACTTGTCCAATAGAATTAGGGCATGTGTTAGGGTAATAGTAATATCATATTTACCCTTAGTTACCCTATTTACTATTAACCGCGGTAAAAAAAAGTAAAAAGTTACTATTCACCAAAAAATTATTTTTATCTCATTGAACCAAATTTTACTTACTGATATCAACCGTGTCTGTCGGAGTTTTGAAATTCCATTCACAGAAGTGGTAAAATTATGTTTTATGCAAAATTCAGTTTTTAACATACCACTTACTGGTTTCACTATTCATCAAAAATTGAAAGTTTTCTGAAAAATACCAAAATTTCACCCTAGGCTAATTTCGATATTCTGAGTCCAAAAATGAAGTCCATTTTGAAAAATAAAATTTCAAAAAGTGGTTATTACTATTCATAATGGCTAGTTTTAATAGCATATTGGTGTTTAATGAAACTCGGTATTGTGTACAACGCAAGCTATCGAGAAAGGTCATGATTGCGTGTAAAGAAAGCCAAGAAAGTGTTGTGTAGAAAAATATTCCTTTGATGATTTATATAACATAAAAGTCTCGGGTGTTACAGTCCATACATGTTTTTCACCAGACATGAGTTCAATATAAATCTAATTTCAACATTGGGTAGAGACTCTAATGTTTTGTTTTGAAATTTATCATTATAGATGTTCACTTTATGTAGATGAGTCTATGGATTTATTACCTGATCTACTTCCCAAACCATTCCCACTAGCCGAGCCTTAATGATAACGATATGAATTAGATATTCAACACTACACCTAATTCTAGATCTCATTTTTTTCAACGACATTATTTCCCACATTTTAGGGAGGTAAATTTTACCCATATATGATAATTATTTGGACATGCTTAATAATGTATCTACCAGTCCATTACAAAGATCACATTGAAGCTAATATTCTCTAAAACAAGGAATTCCGATAACATTTCTTAACATTCCCCCATTAAATAAAATTCATAAAACCATTCAGTAAGTTATATATTTATTATAATAAATGTTTCAATTGAATTATTTTTGAGAAAATGTTATATAAAAAAATGACCCAAACATTACATGATATGATATAAAATAATGGGATGATATTGTATCAAACAAGGATGTAGAGTGTGTCTATGTAATAAAAACCATACCTAAAACTATCAAACAACCCCCTATACCATCAACTAATATACGATCTCCTACAAAGAATCTAACATAATTAGATCTATTACTATGTCACTATCATCATTAGTTCACCAAATTCCTTCTATCATATATATATTTTTACAGATGTTGATACCCTATTCCAACTCCATGGCCCTACCACCTTGTAGATTTAGAACACTATGTATTATATTATCCTAGAAACACACATACATAATGTGTCTTCTTTGTGTTTCCAATCACAATTAATCAAAAATATCTCTATAAAATACACCTTATATGTATAATGTTACCACACAAATGAATCTTTTCTGAGAATTTGGGAATAATTTTAAGTAGTGTAAAATCATCATAGAGTTATACCACTGTGGAGAACCTTCTCCAATAATGGGGACAAGATAAAACATTATATACTAAGGAATCATATCCCTGAATTATCACATGTCCTAGAACATCACAGAATTGTGTTTAGATGCATCATCCATAACTCCACTCAAGAACCCACTTTCATGTCCACTACGGATTGAAATGTGACATTCTAGTTTATTCTCCTATAAATCCATTACAATTGTATGGTCCTTCAAAATTACATTTGAGTATATGGTTTGGACTATGTTTCCCACTAGATTCCTCAAGTCTTGAAATTATCCAATCTCAAACAAGTATAGTTTTTGTGCCTCATTATTGACCAAAATAGGAGAAATACATATAAAATATATAGAATTAAAATAATACCAGATTACCATTTTCTTCTTATATTTATGTTCTGTTAACTCCTTGGATATATCCATATTCATTTTATCTAGAAATAAATTTTTGAAAATATTTCCTTGATTGTATATTAAGAAAAAATTTCATTCCTCCCATCCTAATATATAACACACCATTATATCCCAGAGTTATCCTAAATAATATACAAAACCAATGTCACTCATTTCTCCCAAGGAGTATCTACCAATTTTGAAACTCCTTTAACATTCTCAATTCATTCCACCAAATAAATTGAATCTTCTATGCGTTGGGTTTCTAGAGGATGTTGTATCATGAAATATTGAGAAGAATAGAAAATAGTTTCCATTTCCCATTTGTTTCACCACCCAAAATAGTTACTAGCTAACACAATGCAATATATATAAGTAGTTATATTACCTGGTCCAATGGTATGATTACGGGATCATGGTTAGTTATATTCTCATAAACATTTGAATGTATTACTACATTATTTTATATGGCAAGAGCATCATGTATCACTTCACTATGTTGAACTATAGTACTTCATTGATGACAACTTATCAGAAATTCAACCAAGAAAATATGAATATACATTGGAAAACATTATAAAAATTAATACCTAAATATTCAACAAAAAAACAAATTCACTAAGAATAATCAGGAGAGTATACCAATAACTAGACTGAATAATAACATACATTTACAGATGTGAAATCCCATGTATCCAATATATACACATTATTTACAGTCATGTAAATGTAATGTTTCATATAATGTTCCGGTTAAAATACTTATATTCTAGGAATAATATATCAAAATATCCTAGAATATTTATACTTACTGGATAACAAATAATTAAACCTCTATCAAATGGAAACAATTTCACTTGACATGCGAACCATGATGACTGCGAATGATGTATGATCTCACTAAGACCACATAAACTTTATCATCACAATAATAATCCATATTACCATGAAATTATAATACCCTAATCAGTAATAGTAATACCACTTTCCCAAATAACTCTATGTTCTGTTACAAATGAGTGTGTCAAAAAAATGACTAACTTGCATACCCATGTACCAACACTCTTATCACCCCTATTACATATTATTATTTCATATACATGGAAAAATTCACCAATAACATATTTTAACACCAATAAATTAATTATTAGTTCTTGACCGGAAAGTCACATGATGTCATGAACTCCTCCATATACACATGCAGTTTCTAACTAGCATTGTGGGCCTTAATCATAACATGGTGAGACTATAATTTATTTAGTGATATCCAACCATCAGATAACAGTAGTAAGATATAAAAAATTAGAATCATTTAGTATATTTAAATGGTTGAAACAATTTTTCAAAAATATGGAATACAACATTAAAATCAATAATTTTATAGTATGTAATGTACAAATTCAAACAAGATATAATATAATAAGAAATTACATAATAATCAACATGATTTCCACCATAAATTAAACAATAGTAAATGATTCTCTAGAATATCCACATGATATAGGCCCCTAACATTTTTTTTATCCCATGATATAATGTATGTATGTGCACCAAGATTCCCATGATTTGTGTGAGTATAAATATTTTAAGAAATTTCCAACGCATTATTATCATATGTAAAATATTTATTTCAAGGTATTTTAATTGAAATAAATATTAACAGAAAAGTAAAAAAAAAGATATTTTGGATCATCCAGAACTAACTAGTCTATTATAATCCTTATCCTCAAATGTTTCTTCATCGTAATCAAAGAGATGTTTTATCTATTTTCCATTAATATTATAATAAGATACCATGACCAATGTATGTCTCAAAAAAGTCCATAAGATCATTATTACATGGGTAAATCCCGAAGCTTCTCATGACCTACCATTTATGCAAGGTTATGATAAAATTCAGTCATGGACGTCTTCTCAAAATTAGTTCAACCCTCAATCCCATCATGCCACCCCATTATCATTAAAGAACCTACCATAATTATCACATGTAATGTCACAGATGATCCAACTAAAAGGGATTTAACAAGTGATTTATGGTTCACCTATCCCTTTGGAAACGAAAAACAATATGTTCAATACAAAAATATACATACACAATCAAATAAAATTAAAATCATTTGATATATATAGAATAAAAAATTAAATCAATATAGGACTCATGGGACAAAAAACATATTCGCAAGCATTTCATATCACAAAAGTTATCTTGTGATACACAATTTATAATATCATATCTAGAAAAATGGTGTTCCAAAAACACATAATAATTTTATAAAATAAAATAAATAATTTTATTTTAAAATGTTAAGAAACTTCCTACATTATGCATATCAAATCCCGATGATAAGGTTCCCTTTAAAAAAAGATGCTCCCAAATATTTGATCCCTGGAATCAACAAAAAATCACCAAATGATTATTTAAGAGCTGATAACAAAGAATTTGATCATTTTGAGCGATAGTATATGTTTCTACTTCCTAACATTTTAAAACATACCATGTATATATTAAAAACCCATAAAAGATGAAGTAAAATCCTGATATCTATCTCTCATTTATTTAAATATTTAAATAATTTCATTTGATCATTATATATTTTCAAGATCAGACAATGAATTTATTGATATTAGTTTTTCAACATGGATAATAGATAGGAAATATTAAGAACATGAACAATAATGTGTAAATTATAACTTTTAATGACATCAGTATCTCTAATGTCACAAGATCTGATAGACTTTCTCTCCAGCGAGAGTTAATATTTCATAAAGGGATATTATATTTCCTAGGTTTTGATTCCCTATGTGTGGGAGGGATAATGAGGGGGTTTGGTGGGTTTCTTGTTCAAAATATGAATGTTAATATTATTTAATTACACATTTACGGTTATTTCCAGAAGGTTTCTCAACCGTGATCCAACCATGTGAGGCTCACCACCACTTCAGTTTACCAGTATGGTTTATGGATATATTTTGGTATAATGTGAACCAACTATTATTTAAACTATATTCTAAGATATATTCTTTTAATATGAATTAAATATATAATGATCTAATATTGAACAAATAATTCATCATGTGATGCCCCACTATAACAAGTTAAATTATTTCCTAGAGAACATCATGGTTTCCCATAATAATACTCAAATTGTTCCCCCTTGAGGGAGTATTAAATCTTCCCAATCAACGATAATTTACCCAAGACATCCTCAAAAAATTCATAACTGATAAACACTAAATGTATGTTGAAATAAAAAATATTTCACATGAAAAGTTCATTTTCATTATATCCATTATGTTAATCCTTTATATTAATTTATTACTTAAATATGACAATTTATATTTTAAATTAATCATATATTGTATGTTGTTTTAATTTTTAATTATTGGTTTTGGAATTCGTGTATCAATAATCATTCCTTTTAAAATTTCTACCATCTCTAGAATAATCCTAATAGTAGAATATACCTTCCATTTTTTGATAGAATGTTTCAGTTTCATTCCTTACGGTTTCAAAATACGATTATCCAAGAAGAAATATACAAATATAACAGGATTATATGACTTAATTTAAGTTGTATTCTATTCCAAGGAATTACATATAAGGAATTTATATATCAGTCGATGAGTAAAATGGATCCTTTTCCTCCTTTATCCCATCTAACACATTCTATATAAATAATCCAAGAATCATACATAGAATGATATCATTTCATTTAACACATGAGTCCATCCATGTTATATTATATCAAGAATTCTGGTGTCAACAATAGAGTCATATAAATTTCATTAAGTAAATTATGCTCAAAAGTAGAATCCCATTAAATTTATCATGGCATTCCCTTAAAAATATAAAATCACATGAGGCCTCATGGATTGGATTATATATTAAATTGCATATTATTATTCTTGGATATTAAGTAATTATTTTTAATGTTATTATAATATAGGTACAACATGGATGCATGACTCTTTTCTTCTCCTAAATCATATATATGTATATATATATATTGGATCATGTTTTAAGTTTTTCATTATTAAACTAAAGCATGTGTGGATGTTCTGAATCACATTATGATGGATTGACTACAATTTTATTTTTCACATGTTTGGTTACCTTCATTACATCAAATCTAAATTAAATATAATGAGTATATTGTATGACCTATCATTTTTAAAATCAATACACATGTATGGAACTAATTATTTATTTTTTTAGTATTTTATATTCGTTATAATTTAATTCTTGTTTAGTATCTCATAAATATTAAAAGATTATTTTTCTCATTATTTATGACCTGAAATTGGGGGTTCCATATGATGTTTGGTAATTACACACCTGATGGGTGTTCATTGGACTAAGGTTGCTGAACTGATGTTCACATGTTAACACACACATGACAGGATGAGTACTGGGACTGATGGAGCGACATAGACTACATTCGTATATTGAAACTAATTATGTGGCTCACCACAATTTTTTTAGTAGAACATGATAATTTTATTTCTATTTATATGATTTACTCTTGTATGTGTGATTGTCCAAGTGGATGAGAAGTGATGCATTTATGATATGGATGTTATGGGTTTGACTATATTATATTGTTTACTAGAGAAATGTTCTATTTATTTTGGTACATACCATAATATTATAATAAAATTAATAATTTTTAGAAAAATCATGATTGTTTTTTATTTTTATTTAATTGAATAGTCTCCCCATGATCCCAACCTATGTCTTCACTACTAGTGGCAAACCATTGGTTAATGGAGAGGAATGAATTAAGGCCTTATGTTCTACCGTTTCTATTATTTATCATATTTTAAACATTATTGATGGATGTCAAATAAATTTTCTCATTATTTTCACCCAATATCCTGCCCGACACATTCCTTCTAATTTAACTCCTCATCCACTAGATATCTCCCACATTCATTCTCATAATCAATCGTTATTGGATGAGTTATAGTCCTGAAGGTAATTTCTCAAATATGATATTTTCCATTGTGATTTTTATTTATTCTTCTCAATGATTTGATTCTATGGTTAGTTATTCTATTCTATATTCTATTAGATCATAGTGAGATACTATATATAGGTATTTGTCTTTACCAATGATTACAGTTACATGGGAGGTCATCTTGAAATCATTTTTTGTTGTTTTATCACGGTACATCACTATGATGAATATATATATCCTAAATACATTAAATTAAATTTGATTTTGAATTATTTATGAGAATTGTTTTTAGTTATTATTATCATTTAATATTTTAGAGGAATCATGAGTTTTTGGAGGGTTTTTATTCTAGTTATGGTTATATATTATTAGCTAGTAAGGTTTCAAAATTTATTTCATTGTATATAGTTATGTAAAATTATTTCTATCTATGTATGATTATTTAATTTACTATAGTATTATAAATTAATTAATTTCTACTAGGTTAAGAATTATTCATGACCTATTTTAATTTCATATGAGCATAGATAAGCCTTGGTAACTATTTCCAGACCATGGAAAATAAATAGAATGATTCATAAAAGGTATATAGTTAGTTATAAAAAATCATTAGAACTAATTTATAAGTATGTAGTATATAAATAATTGGATCATCAATGAGTATGAATACCCCAATTTATAATTATTCAAATTTAAATAAAATTAAATTAATTTTGATTATTATAAGGAATGACCTCTAAGTGTAACTGAATACATGATGTGTTAGGTTCATGAATGGACCCTAAAGGTCGAAGGTTGGACCATTGATACACCAACAAGACTCTAGAGAACTTATTTGGTGAGGTTTCACAATGTGAGACATGATAGTCTTTTAAAATTCATAGGTGGACTATTACACACTGTGATATTTGGAATTATTTTTTTCGAATTAATATACTCTTTTTGATATTGTTCATTACACGAAATAGAGAAAATCGTTATTTTTATATAGTAATGAAGTGTGTTTTTATTTCATTATACACAATTACATGTCCATAATTCAATACATTAAATATAAATTTTATCTTCTTATATATAGAACATTGAGGTAAGTTTTTGTTTCCTGTAAGGCTGAAATTCCTCAATGTCTTGTGTAACATTCATGATCGAGTGTTACCAAACAATATGATAATCTATAAAAATATATAACATAATAATTAAATTAGATATTAAGAGTTATTTTAACTAAATTATATAAATATGTGGTTTTTATAAAACAATAAAATGAATTAATTAGTTACATATTCTATAATAATGAATATAAAAACCAATTGAATATAGTAGAGTATTCATATAGTAAACTATTATTATGATCACAATGTTTTTAATCATAATAAATTATTTGAATGATAATTATTTAGTAATTTTAATTTAATATATTTTTTATATATCCAATTAAATAATTTTTTATATTCACCTAATAGTTTTTATAAGCATAAGATAAGAATAAAACTACTCTAACTCTTAAGAGCCAATAAATTTTATTGAGGCAATTTAAATGAAATTTAATGGAGAATCAATTTTAAATCTAAATATTAAAAATATTATAAATATTAATGACAAAATAAAAGTATTATTTGAAAATGAATAATAAATAAAATTTTTTGGTGATTTTTAGGTATTTTTTGGTGAAGTATTATTTATTGAATAGTGAGGAATACTATATTTTAGTGCCAAAATACATTTAAATATAAATTATTTATATGGATAAATTATACTTTAAATAGGTTTTAAATTTTAAATAGATAATATTGTTTCCTATTAATATAATTAATGTCATTATAATTAATGTAACATTGAAATTGAATATAAAAACATAGCAATGGTTTGAACATTTTAACTTTAAATAGCTGCGTGGTCGACCTGATCATGAGATTAGAATTAAATGAAGTTATGACAAATATGTTTTGGATATTTTTAAAAATTGATTCTATATTGGGAATCATTATAATTTACAATTTCTAATATGGTAATCTTATTATTTGATCAAAAATATTAGAGAATTACTTAATATTAATTACAAAGATTTAGCTTAAATTATGCTTGATAAGGGACTAAACCATAACCATAAATCCTAAAAAACATTTAAACATGTAAAAAATTCATTTTATAGATATATTTAAACTATATAGTACAATTTGCATACATTTTACAATTATTGGATCAACATTCAACAAAACCATCATTGGTTGGGTTGCTTTCGTTTAAAATATTACAAGAGTGTCAGCCCTCCTCGATTATAAAAGGCCACATATCCTTCCAATACATCACTCATATCAAGACAAATAAGATAGGACAAAAAATAAATAATAGATAAAAAACCAAATTCCAAAATTTCCCCTTGATGTCTCCTTTGTGCATAACACCTTCCAAGAATGCCCCTTATTGTAAACTAAAATGAGTTACCTGATGAAGAGGTAACACCCTCCCTCAAACTACTTTTTTTAATTCTCACCTCCATAAAATCATGTCATTAAATTCTTGTATAACCACAATACTGTCATATTTATAATATGATTTTTTATAATACAAATTATATCTACACTTAAAAACACTTTCATCTAATGGGAAATGAATAAACATGTTACCTGTACGGTGGAGTACTGCCTCACAAATATACCGTTGTTAATTTTTCATTTACCACTTATCATGGTGGATATTATGATGGGAAATATATATATCAATTTTATTTCTAAGATTTTTTATTTATTTAATATTATTTTATTATTTTACTATACATATCATTATACTTTCCATTTTTTTGTTAATACAATAGTTTCATTTGAGGAAGTGTGGACTATCTCCCTCTCAAAATAATGTGATTCATTCATAGATTATACTCAATATATTAAGTATGGGGTTATTTAATTTATATGATATATATTATATAATAATTTTTCTATAATAATGATATATATGTATATATATATATACATATTTTAAATTGTTTCATTTAATAGGTAAATTATTTTGAAATAACATTCATACGTACATATGTCTTACTGACTCCATGAATGGTGTATTATGTTTGATAGCATGATACTCATAGGATTAGTATAACAATAATAAACTAAATATAAATAATATTCATATAATGGGTAAAACTTTTGAAATCAAGATATACATATAATTAGAAAATATATAACAAATTAAGACACATGTGAAATAATGCGAATATTACCCGAAGTGAATTCTTTTCATATAATTGCTACAAATTTGGAAATATAGAGCCATAATAAAACCATAAATGGTATTATATGAAATAATATGGTAATTTAATGAATTTAAATTAAATTTATATTTATTATACATGATGGTTTTATGAGTATGGAGAGAGTCAAGACAAAAGGTTATGGAATTTAATCTCACTCTTTATATCTATGAGATACATGCCTTATTATTTTGAGATGTATATACTTCCCATGAATGAATTATATACCTCATAAAAATAAATATATAGTTATTTAAATTTCCATTCTATTGTGTTTCTATAATGGTTTTTAATTTTCAAAAGGTATCAAATCGGTAAATTAATTTTCACCCAATTATTCTTTTTTGAGACACATGCTATGTTATACACCTATTTTTAAAATGAGTAGTATAATATCCATTTTTAATTAATAAAATTCATCTCCTTATTATCATGATTTTTTAATGCTCCATGTAATTAAATTTTCTAATAAGGGGATTATGAGAAAAAATTATCATGTGATATGAGTTTATTGAAACAATTTCACTGTTAATCGAGAGTGTTTATGAAAACATTTGTATTAATGAAATATTATGATCCATATTTCAAGAACACTCATGAATTTTCTTCACCAATGATTAGACTTGATATATTAATGTTTTAGTACCATTTCCACACTACGGTAATTATTGCAATTAATAAAACGTTTTTAGCAAAATTTTACCTTACCTCTCTCTTCGGTCATGAATCTATGTACCTTCAAAAGAAAATTATCTAAAAATGATTACAATAAATATATAATATTATATAAAGAAATATAAAATACATTTTTTACACATTTTTTCATTTCAAAATTTTGGTTTTTTAAAGTAATCTTCTTTCAACTTTCTGGTTGATGAACCATTGTAAACGTTTTACTATGTAAAACAACTGTTTAGCGTGTTCATTTTTATCTTCCATAAAGAACATAATTCACTTAAATATTCCATTATAATATTAAAAAAATTCATTTTAAAATATATAAATGTTTTTCTAGCATTATATAAATTATTTTTATAAAATAAATCTCAAATAAATTTGTTTTCAAAATGTTTTCACGCTATTTTTTATCTTTTCAAGGAAAATGGTTTTAAAATATTTTCAAGTTAATTTTAATATTTTTTATGTAAAATTAATTTAAAACAATTTCATGACTACTTTATATTCTCTCAAGTCTATTTATATTGGAAATATTTTTTTTAAAATGTAGTATGTTTTTAAAATAATATTTCAATAATGAATGGTATTTCCCTCATGAAATGTTTTTAAAAGACATTTAAAAATTATTTTCCATATAATATAACATCTATTGGAGTTACTCGTGACATTTTGGAGAATTGTTTCAATGTTTTCCATTAATAGTGTTTCCCTGAATTGTTTATGTTTTGATTTCATGATATTTATGAATCTTGTTTCCCTTTCATATGTTATATGCTTTTTGAATCCTTCTTCTTTACATGGGTTATATTTTTGATGATATTATTATGAAACCTATATCTTTTTACATAGGATATTATATTATTAAATTTTTATGATACCCTTTTAATTTATTATTTTATTATATGATCATTTTGGAATTTTTGGTATATGTACATATACTATCATTATTAGATATGTGGGACCTATATCTCTCTCTAATGCATTGGTAAAATATTTATATATCATGATATAAATAAGGATGGAATTATAAATGAAATTGATTCAGTATTATAGGTATAAAATGATAGATGACCTTAGTTCCATTGTAAAGGGATAGAATGAGGAGTGAAATCGGTTCAGTAATCTTGGGCAGGAATAAGGTCTGAAGTGGATTCATTAATACATACCTATAATGGGTTGCGAAACTGATTAATTAAAGCACGAGTTCCTCTAATATTGCCTTAGTAGTGATTCTTGGGATACTATGTAAATCATATTTTATTATTATGTGTTTTCCATAAATCTATATTTTATCACTATATTATTATTTCATGGCTTATGATATTTATTTCCTTATGATTCATTCCTTATGATCTATAAATATTTATGACATGATACATGTTTATTATCATTAATATGCATTGTATGGTCTTAAAATGTTTTAATCACATTCTCATACCCCTATTTTCATGTTTATAATTTCATGCCTCACTTGTTTAGACTTATTGTACATTTTTTCTCACCATTTTTTAAGTTTCATTCCCTAGGTTATGATTATTTTTATTATTTATGATTTTTTAAGAAGGATTCTAGTCATTAAAAACCTAGTATGAGATAATGTAGATCACTTATTTACCCCTTTTTAGGTTTCCATGTTTCCAAAGGAACTAAAAAAGCACATTTATCAGTCATCTGTTTGTTTAATATTTTATTTATTCTACAAAACTTATGTGTTTTTTATTTATTTAATGATTAAGTTTCTAATAGTTGATTTCAGATTGAATGAGTAGTTATCCTTTGGAAAATAGGACGAGAAAACATTATTCAGATCCCTATGATTATTTATAAGGATATGTCGATGTATGTCTCTAAGGATTAGAGTAAGGATAGATTATACTTTGGTAAAATGTCCATGAATTTTGGTAATGGTTATAGTGATTCGTTTCCTATCAAAACATACTGTTCAATGATATTATAAGTAGATTTTTCTTGGACACAAATGTACCTTTGAGTAACAATTCTAAGAAGATGTTCTGGGGCTGACTGGGGGTAATCTTGTACATGACAACATGCCTTGCTGCACACCTAGTTTGACATTCCTAGGGGATATAATTTAGAAATTCAATAACCCCTCATAAACCATTATGAATGATATTAATATAAGAATATTATTAATAAGCTAGGATACACATTAGTATTCATAGATTAAAGAAGGTTTAAAAAATTAGACATCCTATAAGTGACTTATCATAATTATGTGGTTCCTCACTTTGATAATGGTTTCTTCTTCAATTATTTCTAGTTTTAGCCATTAGAGAGAAATATAATGACAAAGATTAATTTTGAATGTCATTAAAAATAATCTAATTATAAGTTAAATGAGATTATCAATATAATTAAGAATATAGTGATCATTTCTAATAAATTTTTAAGGAACTTGATCAAAAAGATCTACCTTAACCAACTCTAAAACTCACAAATGAAGAGAAATAAGGAGTTTACGGAGATTTAAGGTAATATAGACCATTGAGGAAAGAATTTTATGTATCTTATGTGTCAATAATGTTGAAAAAATCATATGAGTGAATTTAATGGAGGAATTATAAAAAGTTTTCATTAGGGAAAGGACACAAATCATGTGATCACAAGGGAAAAATGAATATTTATGTTAAAAAATTGATGAAAATATTTTCTTCACTAGGAAATCATATAATGTTATATGTTTTAAGTGTGGAATAATTTTTTATTATAGAACTCAATGTCCTAAGATGAAAGCTGAAGAATAGAATCAGAAATGTGGTATGAGTAATAGATACATTGCAGGTGATGATTATACTACAGATGTAATGTTTTAGGAAAGAGGTATTGTTTAATAAGATGAGGTATAATTGCTATTGATATAATGATGAACTGGGATATTAAATGTTTTTATGTATATGGATTTAAAAATTTGATATTTGAATAATGAAATATATAAGAATTTTCATGTTTATATTTTTTTCTAATGATTTAAAAGAAACCATTGAATGGATTCAAGGGAATAGAAAAGTTATTTTATGGTTAGGTGATGACCATGGGTAACAAATGATTAAGGGAAAGTTAACCGATAATATTTTGATTATATTATGAGAATATTTTTGGATAAATATATGTTTTATATAAATAAATTGGGTGGTGCTAAGAACTTATTGTAATGTTTTTAGACTATCATGGTTGACATTTATAACTTCATGGAAATATGGAATATATCTAGTAATATATGGAATAAGTATGAATGCATGTTTTCTATAAGTATTTATGGTAATTGAAATTATTACTAGGTTTAAAGAAAATATATAATGATGGTATTCAGATGTTTGGAATCTGACAACCAAGAGATAATTTGTGATATATGAAGGAATTAATGTTAATATGATTTTCTTGAATGTATTTCTAATGTTTTAGATATTCAACTTTGAGAAGGGTTATAAGGTTAACCATTCGAAATAATTTTATGTCAAAATTCATAATAAGTATCTATGCACTGAGGTTTATTAAAACCCCTTATTAAAAAGGATATTTAGTGTCTAACCTTATTTCAAGGATGCACATTTATTTAATTTTAAAAATTATATTATCATGGTTTTATAAAATGACTCCATGTATTTATATTGAAACTACTCATGTCTAGAAAGCCCATGACCCTTGAACCCACAACTAATGGATGATAAGGGTTTAATGCCTACCAATTCCCTACACTATGTCTAAGTTAATGTGTAAATATTCTTTATAATTAATCATGATGAACCAATAGAGTTACATTTTATGTTTATATACGAATGTTTAAACCATATTTAGTTTTAATAATATTTAGTTTCAAATAGATAATATTTTCATTAATTTATATGCCATACGATTCTCTAAATGTGTATTTTAGTGATTTTCGCAACAATGTTAATTTCTAGACATCCATTACGTTAAGAAATATATGAATTATAAATTTATTAAAGAAAACCCAAATAATAATTTTTATTATATAAATATATCATGTAAGTATATTTTCTTATATTATTGTTCAATAAAATAATTACTCAATTTTAAAAAAATGTTTATAAAAATGTTTTCATAATACATTAATTTTTGTTTTGATGATGGCCTTTTCAATCACCCTAGATTTATGAATATGAGTACCACAACTTTTCATTGATCATTCACTTGTTTATTATTGATGAACAAAATAACTCAATATAAATATTTCATCATTTAAATCATCTTCAAATTTCACTTTCCACAAATTTTGCACCTTGTTTAAACCTAGTTATGAGTTATTTTTTGTAAGAGTTATAATTCCTACATTCGTTTTTAAAATGAAGTTTTGGTGTTCATTATTTTGATATGGGATTCTATAAAAGGAACTCTCAAGTATTAAAAAATTGATAACCCAGACTAATTTATAGAGAGATATTGATTTTATAGGGCTTAGAATGTAACACCTTGAGATTTTGTGAAACATTGTTTTTCAAAATAAGTTAATATTTTTTATACTTTTCATTTCAGGAAACACTTGAAAAAGTTATTTTACATATATTAAAGCAAATTTTTTTCCTATTTTATAAACAATTCCAATTCAATCCGAAACTACATGAAATATATTAGTTATCATCATCTATATAGAACTCTTAAGCAATCTTATGTTTCATTCAAGACTAACCTTCCTCGATGGCTTGCGTAACATGCATGATCGGGTGTTATTGAACAATAAGATATTATATAATAATATATTAATTAGACATTAAAAAATATTTTATTAATATTATTAACTATATTATGTATGTATATAGTTTTCAAAAAATATATAATTATTTTATTAGTAACATATTATTTTGTAATGAATATAAGAACCAATTTAATTTTAAAGAGTATTTATATATGAAAATATTTTCATTCTCTGAATGCTTTTTAATATTAAAAAAGTTAATTAATTTCAATTAGTATTAAATTTTAATTTAATATATTTATTATATATACAAATAAATATTTTTTCTATTCGTCAAATATTTATTATAACCATTAGATATGAATAAAACCAACCGAACTCACTAAATCCTAAAATTTTATTATGGTTGTTTTACACCTTTTAATTGAAAACATATAATAAATATAAATTTTGTAAATTTTATAAATATTATATGTTAAAATAATATTTTTATTTGAAAACTGATAATACAAATTTGGATTGGGTGAATTTTTTGACTTTGTCATTGATGTTTTATATATTGAAAAGAGAAAAATAATGTATTTTTGTTTAAAACTAATTTGAAATAAAATTTATTTATAAGGATAAGTTAAATTTTAAATTGAACTAATAGTTTAATTATGTTATATTTCAGAAAATTTATCTAATTTAGGACATTATGATCAATTTTACTTTGAAATTCAATATAAAAACATAGTAAACTTATGAAAAAGTTTGACATAAAAAACATGTATTGTCGACCAGACTGTCAGATTTAATTTATATTATTTTTTGGAAATTAGATATTTTGAAATTAGAAAAAAGAATGAAATTTTTAAATAATATTAATTTTCAATTTCTAATACGTTAAAATTATTTTTTGAAAAAAAGTAGTTAAGTTATTAAATTTAATTGCAATTGTTAATGTTAAATTAAGCTTCATACGTGATGAAACAATAAACTTAAGGAAAAAAAATAAATATAAACCTGACCAAATTTCATTGTATGCAAATATTTATACCCAATAATACCTTTTAATTACTATATCCCATTATTGGATCAAATTTTAATAAACAAATGTGGGTGAGGTTCTATTCATTCAAAATATTACGAAAGTACCACAACACTATTATATAATGTATCCTCTCATCCCACTTCCCCACACCTCAAAAGAAACATATGGTTAGCGAAATGATGGAAAAATAACACTCAAAAGTTTTCAATTTCTCCTTGAAATATAATTTTTTAGGATATCC
Source organism: Viscum album (assembly GCA_963277665.1). Taxonomy (NCBI): domain Eukaryota; kingdom Viridiplantae; phylum Streptophyta; class Magnoliopsida; order Santalales; family Viscaceae; genus Viscum; species Viscum album. The sequence continues at coordinate 72,139,614 of OY728149.1, forward strand.
ATCCTAAAAATCCCTTAGGTGTAAAACAAATGGATTTTCTAATTGAAAAGGTAACACCCTACATCAAACATAGGTATTTAATTTTCATTATCCACTTCCTCAAATAGTATCATTCAATTATTGTATAATAAAATAGTATTGTAAATAAAATTGGAATTTTTTTATAAAGATTATACCAACACTTACACTAACATCTATCTAATGGCTAACAATCACACTGTTTACGTGTATGGTGGACTACCGCCTCACAAAACATTGACTATTCTTATTTCCATTACCACCACACATGGTGTAAATTATAATTGAATTTTTATATATATATTATATATATAACACTTAATATGTATTTAATATTATTTAATTATTTTACATCACATATCTATATACTTTTAATTTTCTGTTAATACGATAATTTCTTTTGAGGATGTGTGGACTACCTCCCCTCAATGTGTTGTGATTCGTTCATATACAATAATGAAATATATTTAGGATTTTCATAGTGAATATATATAATATATATGAAATATAATAGCTAATTTAATAATTATATATGTTTGAGTTTGTTTCTCTTACCCTTTTTCATTCAACATGACAATAAAATATAAATAGCCTTCATTCGTACGTATGAATTACCATCATTATGAACGATGTACGTTTGATTCATCTATATTCTAATGATTATTATAAGAAATATAAACTAAATATAAATGATATTTAAATATTTTTTCAAATTCTCTAAATAATTTTATTAATAGAATCACCAATTACATAACAAATTAAGACACATGAGAATATAAAAGTGGATATTACCTGAATTGAATCGTTAACAAAGAATTGTAAAAAAGTGGGTAATATAAAAAAATAATCAAACATTATGTAGTTTTTTAAGTAATAGTATGGTTTCGTAAATATTTATAATAAATTTATGTTTATAAAAAAAGAGTTAATTTTTAATACAAATATATTCATTACAAAAGGCAAGGGAATTTCATCTCACTCTTAATTTCTATGAGATACATTCCTTATTCACTTCTAATTTTTGTGTGTGGTGTATATAATTCATATGAATTTATTATATGAAACTTTTAATTAAGAATGTGGTTATTTAAATAATGAAATTATGATCTTTCTATCATACATTTAAGGTTTCCAATGTTACTGAATTAGTAAATTGATTTTGTCTCAATTTTACATCATTGAAACACATGACAATTTATACACCTATATTTTCATATGAGGAATATAAATTGACATTGTAATGTTATAAAATAAATCTCTTTATTATAATGATATTTAAAATCTCTGTGTAATTTCATTTTTATTCATGCGTAGTATGAGTCAATATATCCATGTGGTAAGAGTTTATTGAAAAGCGCTCACTATTTATCGATATTTTGTGAAAACAAATTCATTAGTGAATTATTATGATCCATATTTCAATAAAATTCATGGATAATGTTCTCATTTAGTTATTTTTTATTTCATCATATATTGATACCTGTTTCAAATATTTTTTACTTAATAGAGTTATGAATTTTTTTTACTAAATATTACCATACATCTCTCTTCAATTAGAAATTTATATAACTTATAACACATTTTATCTAAAAAGGTATCCATTAATATTATAAAATTATCATATGTTATTTAAATGATATGTTTGCCCATTTTTACATTTTAAATTAAAAGTGTTTTAAGAAAAGGATTATTCTTTCTACATTCTAGTCGAGGCACCATGGTAAACTTTTTATGGTGTAAAAGGAATGCTTGGAATATTCGGATTTATCTATCCTCATGACCGATATTCCTATAAAGTGTACATTACAAATATTTATTTGTTATTTTATTTTAGAAAATAATCTTTTTCCAAATATTCTATAATTTCAATGTTTGAAATTTTTCACAAATAAATAGTTTTTTAAAAAAATTAATATATTTTTTATGTTATCAATAAAAATGGTATCAATAATATTTTCAATATCATTTTATAATTTTTCATGTAACTTCATTGTAAAAATGTTTTCCAGAATATACTTTATGTTTTGAAGTAAATTTAAAATGAAAATAGCTTTCATCATTTTTTATGTTTTAAAAATAATCTTTCAATGAAGAAGGATATTTTCCTTAATACATGTTTCTAAAATAACATTCAAAATTATATCCCATCTAGGATGAAATCCTTTGGTGTCACTCATGCTTTTATGGGGAAGTGATTAAATGTTTCTATTAAAATTAATTCTCTAAATGGTTTATGAGTTTATAGAATTATGTTTATGAAATATGTTTCTATTCACGTATTAAATGTCTTTTGAAACCTGATTCTTTAAATGGGATATGATTATGATGATTTTTTTTTCAAAACCGGAATCATTTTCTATAGGTTATAATATGATTACATGTTTATGATATCAATTTCTTTTTGTGGGTTATGATATGTTTTATGATTTTTTTTCACCTGTACGCATTATTTAATTATTAGATGGGGGACCTATATCTCGCTCCAATGCATTGGGTACAGATTTTTATCTCTTGAGAGAGACATTTATGGAATGAGAAATGAACTCAGTTTTGTACTATAGGGATAGAATGAGGACTTATTTGGGTTCAGTAATACCACACAACAATATGGAATGAAATAAGTTAAGAAATACATGGCTAGAATGGAGTGTTGAACCAACTAAGACAGTATTCTGAGTCATTCTGTGGATTCTAGGGAAATCAAAATATATTCCCTTATGTTTTCCACAATTCCATGTTTTATTCCTATGTTATAATTTCATAGCTTATGATCTTTATTTCTTAATGTTTCATGTCTAATGAAATATCATGATTTATGATGTGATACAAGTTTATGTTCATTGATATACAATGTTTGATCTTGAAATGTTTTAAACACATTATCATACTATTATGATAATATTTATCATTTCATGTATCACTTTTTACCATTACTGAGAATCTGAGCTACCCCCTTTTTTGTTTCCATCCCCATGATATTAAGATTTATTTTATGTATGTATTATCTAAGATAGGTTATTATTGTGAGAAATCTATTGGAAGATAATGTCTCTCACTTATGTACCAGTGTTTATGTTTCCATATTTATTGAGGCACTATACTAGTATGGATTATGGGCATCTATTTGTTTAAATTTTTAAGTATTCTACATGTGTGTTTTAATATCTATTTACATAAAGATCATGGTTGTTATATGGACAAACATTATACAAAACATGAATAATTTTTTTTCATTCACTATCACATAGAGACCTTGGAACCAATATCGAGTCAGTAACCATCACTTAATGGTCACATTAGTGTTAGGACCATGAGAATCTGGTTCAACCATGATTCCATTTTTATGATTCCATGGGATGTAACACCTAGGCGCATTAGTTATTGACCTGAGACTATTATAACCAATTAGAGGGTCCAATGGGGAATACTATTTATTATATATATACATATATATGGACCTTGAGTATTCTGAATAGGATTACCCTATAGAATATTTACATGATCACCCCAGTGAGTTCCCTAATGATTATCTAATTCTGTCATACTGTGTTTTGAAATTCTATAGAGATAGTTGTGGGTGAAACCTAGAACCCTAATTAAACATTCATTCCATAGGTGATGTGGTATTGGTTACAGTTTTAGGAATTAAAATATCCACACTCATTTATTTATATACTCACCCAATTATTTTAGATGTAGTTATAATTCCTCACATTATTCGTGGAACATATCCTACGGGGCATGATATTATGTGATTAAATAATGGGGATTCATAAATGTACTTCTTCAAATATGTATTTTGAGACTACATTATAAAAATATTAATATTGGATTCTATGTTTGATACATATATTCATGATGAATGATGACTTGTGTGGGCTAATGGGTCAAGTGAAATAAAATCATGCCATGGGTGGTTCTTGGATCCCTTAAATGGAATTCCCTGGCCTGGATCATAGAGAAAATGGAATTCTATTGTGAATTGAGTGATAATTTGATTAATTACATTGAATATACGGATATTATCAAATGGTAGATTAATTATTTTATCCTCTGCTGATACTTGGGAACCATAAACGAAAATCCTTGGATGGGTTCATACATTTTGAGATCATTTTAATCCCTGGGATACACATGGTTTATTTAAATGGAACTCATTGGATGGCCTCTTTGGTTATATGTAAATATATTATGCTTTGAGAAACACATGGGTTCCTTTTAGGGAATGACACGAATGGGCTAATAACTCAAGTGGAATAGTATTTCTCCTCACTATTAATTTGATATTTCACAAGAATTTTTTATATAAGTATTCCTTTGACATATTCACCAGGACCTCATTTAACCACATATATAAATATAAATATAGGTATACATATATATAAATATTTAGAAATTATGTGTCCTAATCAATGCCATTTCGGCATTGGGTTGTGCATTTGTGGTCAACCAGGATCCTAATCCCATGGATCAAATATTGTTTTATTGTGCCTTATGTTTGGATACACTCATTACATCAGTTGTGTCATGGAATGGATAATAATGTTACATGAACATTAATTTATATCATAATTACTTTTTTAAGACATTATATATTAATTTTATATTAATTAGTCATTTATTATTATAAATTTTTTCTTGTTGAGTATCTCACATGTACATAAAACATATTTTCTAACTATGTTTGGTACCATGGTTCATATTACCTACTAATTTTTCTACTCACACCCTTCCCATTAAACCAATTCAGGGGGGTATCCAAGAACACATTCACATGGTTGAACCATAGATTTAGGTTATGTCATAGACTAATCATTAAAGATATTAGGTATATGTATATGGTGACAAGCTATGTGGATCTACATGAATGTAAAAATCTATAACTATAAATTCATTTCTGTTTCTTTAATTTACATATGTATATTTGATTCACCTAGTGGGTGATCATAGTTGTATACATTACATGGATGTTCAGGCATCAATTTTATTATACTTATTTCTAAATTATTCTAATATATATTATATAATAAATCATTTTATCCACTTATATAGAAGATTATTTATTAGTTTCACTATATTATTTATCTAACATGATAGTATAGTATCCCAATAGAAACACTCTACGCCCTCGATGCTAGTAAATAGAATTTGGTGTATAGATAGGTTTGGATGAGTCCTTATTGACAATTGTTTTTGTTAATTTTTATAGATTGAGTTGTTTATGTATTAGACATATCATTTTTCTGATTATTTTCATATAATATAATCCTATGTACACATCATCCTCCTTATCCCTTCATCCATGGAAGATATACGTCCTTTTAAATCATAATCTTATGTCAATAGATGTGTTTGAATACTCATAGTATATATTAAATACCATTAGAATGGGGAACAAATAAATTAATAAGGTAAATGAACATAATGGGAAACAAGTAATTAATCACCGAGAAGAAATCATATTTTCTTTTTTAATATTTATTATTTTGGAAGATAATGAGGCATTATATTGAGACTAATATCTAAGAAACATAGAAGGGAAATATTAGTGGGATAAATTATAGAGGGATTAAAGAGGAAACATAAATGAATTAATATTATTAAATCTGTATAAAAGGATTCCTTTAATAGGTGAGACACAGTGAGTTTTTCAAAATTTCCCCTTACATAGTAAATAAGGGATGTAATTTTTCATGGAAAGTTGATCATAAATCATGGAATATGTGAGATAGGATAATCTGATATCTATAATTCCCATTAACTATCATTTTGAGATAATTTATGAAGATGTTATTTCATTTTATTTCTTATTTAAACAATTTACCTCATTTACTTTTACAATGATATGTCATTTTTCTCATTGATAACAAATTTTTATGCCTGGAAATGAAATTAATTTAAAAATAAAATTTTTACATAAGGATTCAAAATTAAAAAACTATTTTATTTTATTAAATTTCTTAAATTTAGTAAAAATAATTTTAATATAAGATTGTGTAGTAAAATAAAATATTTTTTAGTGAAAAAAATTATAAGCATAATATATATATTTTTTTATATAAAAATTAAATATATTTGATAAAAAATTATATTTATTTATAATGAAAATTAGTTTCTTTAAATTCATACTATAGTTGGGATTTCTTTAATTTTTTAAGATAAAAAATATATTACACATATAAAATTAATTCATAAGAAAATATATCTTAAAAAAATTAAATGTTTTTTAATATTTATGATAAATTATTAATCATTCAATAAATTTAATTCATTTTTAATATATATAAATAACATAAATCATTAAATTTATTATTTAAGAAATATATATTTATATTTTAAATAAAATATATAATTTATATAAAGAAACAAATTTCTATAGAATCATATTTATAGAAGAAGTGGTGAAATTCTTTATTTGATAAGAGAAAAATGTTACAATCACCCATGATATGACATGGGCCTAAGAAAAAAACCCATGATTCCTAGACCCAAAACATACAACCAAACTGATTCCACCACCCCACCCATTCAAATATGATTAGACTAGCTATGGGAAACCACAAATCCTACAATATTATTGATATGAATCTCCCATGGCCAATATGTATATGTGAATAATATTAAAATTACAATAATAAAAAACATAAAATTCCAGAAAATGTCCAACACTGGGAAGATCATAAAAAATAAATTTTAAAAGAAATATCAAGAAAAGATTCTTTTCATCACTAATGATAGTAACTTTATTGAATCGAGGGTAATTTTTAGTTTATAAACTATAAATAATCCATTATATTGGGATCTCTTTCAACCACATAGTCCTAAAAATATGGTTCCAAAACCTATATGATTCATAAGAACTGAGAATCCTTTGTATGTGATAGAATCATTCATTATCACTTAGAATTTTGTCTCACCAATTACATGGGAATTTTATTTAAAAAAAACTATTTCATCTATAAATCTATTTCGTATTTGACTAGATATCTTGAGATAAATACCCTATATAAATTTAAGGGAAATATAAATGTAAAATAGATATGATCCAAAATCTATTCCAAAACCTAATTTATAAACCTTCATCTCCAAACCTGTTGAATATGTTAGCCTCAAAAAATATAAAATACCCTCCCTCTTTTGTCAATACTATTCGAAATTTTTGATAATAAATTATAATAGGACCAAAATGAATGGATCAAGAAAAATAAAATCAAAAAATATTTGATTAACCACTATGGATTTCAAAACATGGGATTCCCCAAGACATACGTTTAATTAATTTCATGAAAAAAAGTAATGAGGCCCCCAAAACAAATATAACCATCACCAAAATATAAACAACCCCAAATAATATGAACACGAAATATGAGACCATGATATACAATCATTGAATTATCCATTATAATCTATTATTAAAAAACACATAGTTACACCAAATATGAAGAGTAGGGACAAAATATATAGACCAAAAGCCATATATATATATATATATTATAATATTTTTTATGAAATATACCAATTAAATCTCTAATATTTAATTTCCTAGTGTATTAAAGTGAATATATATATAAAACATAATAAATAATCTAAAATATAAATATTTGTATTTATTCTCATTAATGGGATCATAAATCACTTTGATCCCCAAAAATTTCATGGGAAAACCAAAGTAATACATAGAAAAAATGTTTCTGCTAGAAATATTATTATTTTGATAAACAAGATAAGTAATCATAATTGTTGACGCTCCTTTTCTTCGCATTGTCTAAAGGAATGGAAAGGGGAAAAGCCTTAGCATAGATTGATTCATCCTTTGAAGAAAACATCAAAAATTGACAAAGGCATGAACAAGGAGTCAAATACCCTTGGGTCGCGCAATTTCCCTCACTGTCATGAAAGTACATTTGCGCGCCGCCTAATGGTCGCACAAGTGAATTGCGCGCCCTCTTTGAAAACCGCCCAGGGTCTTCTCCAGCCTATAAATACCCTCGGTGGGCCCCCATTTCGAGGAGGTTTTTTATTTTCTAGAATTCAGATACAGAGCTCTTAATGCCCAAGCCTCTTCTTTTAGTTCTCCGAACACTTCTAATGTAATTATTTACCGAGAATGGAAGGTCTAAACAAGAGGAATAAGGTCTAAGTGTTAGAATTCACTAACACTTGCACGCCTAGGTGTTTTCCCCTTAAGGGAAATGGAACACACTTGAGCACCTCCTTACATACTCATTGAAACTCGTGCGCCAATCTTCTGGAAGTACCTCAGGATAATTCTAAAGTCTTTGGTCAAGGATCACCAATGTATTACCATACTGGTTAACAATTGCCCAAGTACCCATGTGCTGCATAGTTATACCTGTGTGCCTAGGGCTTGCGCGCCCATGCAGTACCTGCGCCCCCACTAGGAATTGTACGCCCTTCTATTTTTGAGTGCCCATCCTACCCATTTAACCCCTCTTATGCCATTCCACCTCTCCTATTCAAGAATCAGTCTTCAAGACACTCTTCAAAGCTATTTATGGCATGTTTTCTTGATTGACATCATTATCTGAAAGGAGTTCCATGGAACATATCTCAAAACCTAGTGATTTAAACATATTTATATCACTAAAGTTATAGTGTTCATTCAATAAACCTCGTCCTCTAAGATGAGAGAATCATTTATTTTGGCCTCCTTCTCAGGAGGAAGCCCCATGTACTCATTCATATCGACCTCCTTCTCAGGACTAATCCCCAATTCTTCATTGATTTGGGCCTCCTTATAAGGAGTAATCCCCATGTCCTCATTGATTTGGGCCTCCTTCTCCGGAGTAAGACCCAGGTCCTCATTGATTTGGGCCTCCTTTTCAGAAGTAAGCCCTAGTCAAAATTTCTCTTAACCTTGGCCTCCATTTCAGGAGTAAGCCATTGTCCAAGTCCCCTAATTTGGGTATCCTCCTCAGGAGTAAGCCCCAAGTCCTCTAATTTGGGAATCCTCCTTAGGAGTAATCCCCAACCATAATTCTCATAACCTGGGCTTCCTTTTTAAGTGTTAGCCCCATTTCAAATATGGGCATCCAATTTAGGATTAAGCCCCAAGTCCCTTATGTTTTCATGTCCCTTAACAAGGGCCTCCTTTTCAAAACTAAGCCCCAGTCTTAATTTCTCTTAACCCGTCATAATTTAATTTTGATCTGGGATTCCTTCTCAAATGTAAAACCCAATCATGAGTCCACTCCTAATTTAGGAATCTTCCTCAAGAGTAATCCCCAAGTTAGAGTACCCAAATCTCCATGATTTACATATACCTTTATGGACCTTGTTCCTAGATTTCTTCCATGAATTAAATATTAATCTTCATCTATTTTGGGCAGTCATACATACATAAGCCCCACATAATTTAATTTTTCATGGAACAATTTTTTGGTTTCACCAATACCTCTTGTTTCTCACACCGAGAATGAATCACATGAGCTTAGATTGTAAAATTAATCATTACCTCTTTCTTTGAGACATTAATCATGCATAAACATCATACTCCCTTAATCAAACTACGTGGGTTATGAATCCTTTTCCATAGAAAAGGATACATAGGTAGCCCGTCAATGGGTACGATCCCATCTATCAAATAATCCATGTCCTTCTGAATGAAAATGAACTTCAAGTGTCCCACTGAGTGGCTTTAAAACCAGTATGGTCATCATAATGGCCAAGATACATTTTTGTATTGAAGGATACCATTGAATAAGAATATATAACAAATACAGATGATTTTATATCGATGAATAACCTCGAATACATATAAAAGATTCTCTAAATTTAAAACATATTTAATCATTGATTGTCAGCTATAAAGTAAAGCTCATTTTATACTTGGTAATGTAATAAGGATTCATGATCATAAATTAAATCTATAAAGAGAGTCCTAGAGTAGACAATAAATCCCCTCAAAATGCTGTGATGAGTCCGACCTCCGATACTCTTGACCAATGAAAATTCCTAAGCCTCGTCAGTCCACAACTAATGAGCACCTACCTTTGGAAAGAAGGTCAAAATGGATATGGAATCATTGGATGTTTCTGGTTCTATGAACAAACCCTTTATAAACCGATTGGAATTGTTGAACCTTCAATCAATGAGGTCCTCCCCAATTCTAGAGGAAACAAAAAATGGTGAACCCGATGTAAATCCTTAACCAAGTTAAAATGAGGCTTTTCTTATTTGTCAGGCCCCTATTTAAAACTCAATGAGAAGGAAACAAAAAATAAATCAATAGCATATTTTCTCATCCAAAAGATGTAGTGGCCGAAATAATCTTGATTATGTCTGTTATATCAAACATTCACTCTTTTACAAGATCATCTGCATTACGAGAATGGCTTTTCTTAAGTCCACATCTGTGAAAACCTCTACTGCAAATTCCACTACTGCTACTCCTGCTGGATCGTCATCCACTCTGAGGACAACATCACCTACTCAGCGTCATCAATGTTGGGTATCAAATGCGTTGGTGAAGGGGTACCATCAAAACAGTACTATTCCGACTCTAGAGGCCGCTCGAAAAGCACTCCAAGTCAATAATTCAACCTGGTCATCTGGACAGCGACGACCAGCGATCATGAAGAAGGCGGTGCTAACCACTGTCTCCAACCATTTTTGGTCATTATCCCTAGAACAAAATAACCATTCACTCCCATATTCTAAGGAGTTGAATGAGCAGGGCCCTCAGGGCCTTAATTCAAGGAGACAAGAGTCCTTCCTGAGGGATCCCATCAACAATCGCTGCCAGACTCGTGTGGCAGTGCTCCCTCAACATGATGAGGGTATCAAATCTAGGCGTTCGGCTCAGGTTCCTTGAACCCGAGCAGGCAAGATGAATCGCCAGAGGCGAAATCCGGCAACAGTGAGAAGGTTCTCATCTCTTCCATCTCCAGAAAAGTCCACCAACCTAACTTGGTGGCAAGCAACGAGCGGGTACACACACCCATCTATTTTAATTCCACTGTCCAGAAGACTCGTCTAGATGCAATACACCAATCCCACTAGGAAATTCCGACAGAGTACTATAGACAGGAACATACACCTATTTATAAATCATCAGGTAGTCAGCAGGCTCGTCTGACTACATATGATTGAGCTCTTCAACCACATTTGGCGAAGTGCAATCAGAAGGCACATACACTTGCTAGTATTGATCAAGCTTACCAACAGTCTCGTTTGGTAGCACTTGGAGAAGTCAGTCGGAAAGCTACAACGACAAGTAGGAGGCAGACTCAACTCTCTCCCCCCACACATGAGTACTTTCAGGATTTATTGATTGGAAAAGGAGGACAGGAGAAGGAACACACACCTACTTCATGCATGGAATGGATGTATATCCCTGTTCCGGCAGCTGAATCACCAATCATATTCTATAAATGGTGAAAGAATAAAAGAAAATACCTCCTGATATTATGGATGCTAACCAGGATATTATAACAGTTTTAGTAGCATCTCTGGGAAAGACAAATAAATTTATCCCTAACAGTGGAGTGACACATCAACAGGTCACTCTGGAATAGACACACACATCTGTTCCAGTCCAATAAGGTTTTGGGGCGTACTCCCCCATATCAGACAGACAACCATATCTAGCACATACACCTTGTTTGAGAGGAGATACTCAGCCTATCCTGATCATTTCTCCCAAACAGGCACATAGACTTTCCAAATTGAGTTAGAAGGAGTGTAAGATGAAGACCTACACAGCACAGTCCTGAAATCAGGGGCCAATCTGTAACAAGGCCTTACTCGATGCTGGAGTTCTTAATGCACTTAGAAAACTATATGTTGCAACTAAGGAATCTTTTATCTAAGTTCCCAATAGTGGGAACATTAATTCTGAAGGTTACATCAGATACTTCCTCATGAAGGCTTGCTTCTTGAAAATTCGGTCGATCTCAAAGTTTCATCTTCTGATGATATCCACAAGAACCCTCTGTGTGGCCAGAATATCAAGGAGCAATAGATCTCATCATTGGCTGTAACCCACCATAGTGGTCCTCCCCATAATTTTGAATATCATTGTGAAATTCTTCTCCACAGTAGTGATTCACATTGCATGGAAAATTCTCCACTAGACAATGTAGTGATGAGAAATCCCTATTTTTGTGAGGCACTTGCAAAAGTAAAGCCAGTCATGTCTGATGATTTACCATCATCAAGTGATATAATTTATCAACAAGATGATAGCCCGTGGTGTAGGTCATTCTCCAAACCACCCCTAAGTCATTCATCTTCTAGTTTGATCAGTGATTTCTCTACCAGTCTTGTTGAATACGATGAAGCAAAAATTAAGCACCAGCTCTGGTCTAATTATGTAGAAGAATCGTCATTGAATGTTAATGAGGAAGTAATGAACATGAGAAAACAACAGGCGAAAGGTGAAGTGCCAGTCATGTTTTTCCCTCTAGCTAACTCTTAGTATGACATTACAGAGATGTTGACGGAAGATAGAATTCATGATATTAATCTCAACATATGCAAAATACTTTTTCAGTTGAAAAAAAGTATTATCTTATGATGAATATGAAAATCATGTTTAGATAATAGAAGGGTTACATCGCCAAATTGACTTGGCATCTCTATCAGTATCTCAATATCCGAAGGCTGAAAAGAAGCAGAGAGCCCTTCAACGTTCATGCCCTGGCGCACTACGAAGATTGCGCCAGTTAATTGGCAATGCCCCATCTGTTATTCACGTCAGAGGATGGGGTAGTCATGGAGAACTACATTTCATTATGCTCTCTATTCAGCAAAGCCCATCAAAAATAGTCTCATGCAATGTCATTACCCGTGTTTGTCCAGAGTCAATAGGTTTTGTTTGTAATCATATTTTTTCCCAAGAACAAGCTTCACCTTTTTCCTCTCAAAATCAACCATACGTAGAAAAAGTTGTTTACTTACTCCTGCATCAAGAAAACAATAATATTGAAAAGGCATCTCGTTTGGAGAAAGCACGTCACCAATTGACATAAGTGATAGAAATCATCCAACGGTCTTATGAGAAAGGTGATAAAAGTGGATGTCGATTGATTCATCCAGCTAATTTCGGGAATAAGGTCCGCAAGATCAGAAGAGAATTCAAGAAAGTCCCAAACATAGCATGTCAAGAGCCACACCAGCTTTCCCGACTAGGGACTCTTTTAAACCCACCCTCGGAATCAAAAAATAGGATTTGAGGATTTGAGAAAAGACAGCATGAACAGCCCCAGTCCACCGGACTAGGGACTTTATCAAATCCTCAATCCCTCTCTCAGAAAAATTCAGTCTTCTCTTGATTTGGGAAGAAGCCTTAAGAGGAACGAAGAGCCAAATTATCAGGAGATTCTCCCCAAATTAAGGTTCTCCAAGAACTTCCTAAGGGATCAAATCTAGAAAAGGTGATGTCTCATCAGGGGCATGGAAGAAGACAATATCACAAAAATTATGATAAAAGGGATATGATGCCTGATACATAAATTAATGTCATTAATTCCATTGTTACTAATCCACGAGATGAGGCTCACTCATAGGGATTAGATGAAGAGGTTCCATCCCAAGAAGTTAGACGCACAGACACAAATGAAAAATGTGCGCATACAAGAAATCAAAGGCTTACTCAGAATCTAGGTAATCCTTCAAGTAACCCACTTCCCCCTCTCCAAAAGGTGTCCAATAAGGGGAAAGGAAAGAACCAGGTTACAAAACCTTCCTCTGGAGAAGTCCAATCTCTCTCACTAGGGAATTTTCACAACAAGATGAAGAAATAAAGGAATTGACGAGGTTGAACGTAGAACTACTTCAATGTATTCTTCCTCTTATTCATGCTGGAGTCAGTCAACCAAGGGAGTTTGTTGAAGTTACTAAGATGGATCAAGAATAACCTCTTCTATCAGTACACTCTCACAGTTCTAATACTACGGGTCAAGTGCAACAATAATTGGTGGTACTACCATTAGTTGTAGTACCAGCCACCATACCTGTCCAGACTCAAATTATTGCACCTGCTTAAGTACAAGATAAACCAGATGTTTCTAAAAAGTTAATAAATACCATTGAGTCATTAACAGCTCGGTTAGAGACTATGGAATGGAAGTGTGCGTAGATACAACCAGAAAAGTGAGGTTACCTTGAATGGGTAGATTCAATCCCTCCCCCATCAAGTTTTGGAAACCCTGTATTCCCTATTTTAAATGGATCAGGTGATCCTGAATAGCATTTTACGCATTACATGACTTGTTGCGATCATATGATGGGAACTCCAGAATAGCAAGAAGCAATGAAAATCAGGTGCTTTGTGCGAACCTTGCATGGAACAACTTTTGTCTGGTACAGAAGCTTGAAATATCAGTCAATTACCAGGTGGGAAGATCTTTTCCAAAAATTCCCTCTTCAGTACATCTCAACATTTCCAAAGACAACAGTTTTTGATCTTACAAATTGTATGCAAAGGGCGAATGAAAGGGTCTGAGATTTCATTACTCGCTAGATGGGATTAACATATTCCCTAATCTTAGCACTCCCTGAAGAGAAATTTTTTCCAATCTGTGTGGCAAATTTACGTGATGAGTTTCACACGCCGCTGATCCATATGAAATACCCAAGAGGGTATCGATACCTTACTTCAATCACTCAACAGATTGAAGATTCTCTTATAAATACTAAGTGTAAAACTCATATAATTCCATCAGCTCTAGGAAGGAGAATGGGTAATGTAGAGACTGCTATAGTTATGCTTAAACAAGAACATGTACCTACTTCTACTTCAAAACCATTATCTTCCCGAAGGTCTCCACCTCCTGAGCATCAACAACAAGGGCCGTTTCGTCATGATGATCAAAGAGATCAAAGACGGAAACAACTTGAGGATCATAAGAAAAAAGTTTACTCTTTCCGAAATGTACATGTTCCTGGTTATTTCATTTCGGCTTTGGAAAATAATTTGGTTCAATTACCAAGGCCCAAGAGGCCAATCAAGGAAGGAGATGAATACCATCCAAACTATTTCCCCATTCATCAAATTTTGGGGCATCTCATCCAAGAGTGTTATGTCTTCAATGACCTCCTGAAAAAGATGGTCGACTCGGGACAAGTCAAACTAAAAGGCTCTTCAACCCAGGTAGCATGTGTTTCTGCTACAGTTCAAGAGGAAGAAGGCGAATGGAAAGAAGTCAAATGCTAAAATGCATAGAAATATGATGATTGGATGGTTAGAAAAATGATCAACCAAACTCAAGCAATTTACAAATGAAATTGAAGAAACCAATTGTGCCTTCTACTATGGATGCCACAATAAAATCCTCTATAAAGGGAAAATCCCCAAAAGGGAGGCACACTTCCATAAAAGAGGAACATCAGAAGAAGATGAGTATGTGTCAAAGCCTATGTTGTCTTTTACTTTTGTATATTTTTTTCCATCTACTACAAAACAACGAGAACCGCCCCACCAAATGGCATAGCCTAAACATGCTAATTAGGAAGAGTCTTCATCAGATGACGATTTGATCTTCGGTCCTGTTAATATGATTCAATTAACAGATCCATATGCCAGTTGCAGTTTTGATTTTGATGATCCAGAATTCCCTGTATAAAATAGAGGAACCATAGGAAGTTACAGAGGCTCAGTATAAAGGGGAATATGTGGATCTTTCAGAGGCCATTATTCCAATTCTACCACTGCTAGAACTGTGTATGCAGTAGAAACTCATGGCAGAACCCTTCAACCAGGTCGACAAGAACAAGAAAGTTCATCCACACAAGGCAGACTCAACCCTAGCATAATTATTCAGGAAGATCAGTTGAAGGTTCCATCTTCTTCCTGTCAGCAAGTAAATAGAGCTAATCAGTCTAATCTTCTAAAGCCAGGAGTATTACCAACTCCTATCCCAGTACAAGATGCCTCAAATTCCAAAGCATCAACTTCAAAGGCACCTGCTAAAACACATGTTCCTGTTGGGAAACACAGACCTTTGGATCAAAAGTATGATATATTGAAACACATGGGCCAAGTACCGACCATGTTATCAATTCTGGATGCCTTGAATGTATCAAAGGATTTTCAGGAGGCACTCATCGAGGATTTGTCAAGTCCTCAAGATTTTGAGACAGAAATTGTTGTAGTTGAAGTCTACCATGTAGAGAATAATCCTGCAGAATGCCATGCAGTAATATCTATTACTGATGAAGATGAAGATGATGTCGTTCATGGAAATATCAGACCATTTTACTTATCTGGAAATTTAAATGGTGTAGATGTCCGAAGAGTTTTCATTGATAATGGTTTAGGAGTCAACATCATTCCCATTCGTACATTTCATTGATTGGGCCTCACAGAATCTAATTTATCTCCTTATACATTGATGTTACAAGGATATGATAAAAATGAAAAAGAACCCTTGGGTGAGATTACACTTAGAACTCAGTTTGGAGATCTTGTATCCAATTCATATTTCATGGTTTTTGATCAAGATTCAGCCTTCCACATCTTACTTGATGGACCCTGGCTACATCGGCATGCAGCAATCCCCTCGTCATACTATCAATGCCTCAAATATTGTTTCGATGGTCAAATTGGGACATTGTATGGTGATAAAACCCCATTCAAGACATGTTAATTGCAACACATTGAGGTGGAATTCAATCACATAAATGGAAAATAAAAATCCGCAACAAGGTAGATTACCAAAGTTAATGCTCTATATGTTTTGGAAAATATTCCAGTAAACCCATTTACACATGTGAGTATAGATTATGTGTTAGATATCAGTCAAATTGACAGGATAGACCCAAATCCAAATACTCTTATGGAAACCTCCATAATGTCAGTTACAACAATCAAGCTAGACAACATGGGAGAAAGTGATGATCCACCAGGCAATAATGAAAGCTCAAATGGAGATGTCTTCATTTCATCTGCTGAAATCCAGCAAGTCAATACTTTTCCAATCATGCCGGGGGTAGTTATAGCAATGTCAGAGGTAAATGATGATGTTGATTCTCAATCCATCATCTCCTCTTTGTTACCCAATTAAGACCCTCCATCAACAATTAGGTCGGAAATGGAAGGTTCTTCTTCAAGATATGAAAATTTTAACATCTCTTCTGATCATGGAAATTCTGCTTCATCATCTACTATGTACGTAGAAATAGAATAAGTAACACATTTTGAATAATAAGAGGATGATCTCAGAGATGCTCCTACAGCATTTGAAGAGGGTATCTCTACCACCGTGGATGAACTCAGAGAAATAAATCCAGGTACAAATGAAGATCCACACCCCACTTTAATTAGTGCAGCCATGACTTTTGATGAGAAAGAGAAGTATATATCCTTATCAAAGAAAAATCGAGAAATATCTTATTAGAACAATACAAGATACCAGGGATTGATCCTGTTGTTGCCACTCATCGTTTGGGTTTTCTAGAAGAACATCGAGGATTCAAACAAGACGCTATAAGAACACACCCATCCAATGCTTCCAAAATTGATGTTGAAGTGGAAAGGCTCATCAGAGATAACTTCGTCAGAGAAGTTCAATATCTCAAGTTGTTGGATAATATTGTCCCAGTGAAAAAGAATAATGGAAAAATTAGTGTTTTCATTAATTTCAGGGATCTTAATCGGCATTGTCTTATGGATGATTTTCCAGATCTGATTACAGAACTCTTGATTTATGCGACAGCTGGCTATAAAGAACTTTCCTTAATGTATGGATATTCTGGATATAATCAAATCCTAATTGCTCCAGAAGATGAGGAATCTATAGCCTTCAGATCCCCTCTAGGTGTGTTTTGTTATCGGGTAATGCCCTTTGGCTTAACGAATAGAGGCACAACATATCAACGTGTCATGCATCGTATCTTCAAAGAAATTTTAGGGATGTTTTTTGAATGTTATGTGGATTATTTGGTTGTAAAATAATAATAACGTTCTAATCACTTGGATAATTTGGAAGTCATATTTCGCAAGATTCGACAACATAATTTGAAGATAAACCCCTTAAAATATGATTTTGGGGTAACCTCAGGAACATTTCTCGGCTTTGTTGTACACCATCGTGGTATTGAAGTAGATACTGAGAAGACCATGTCAATAATTGGTATGCCACCTCCTCAAAATTTGAAATAATTAAGAGGACTTCAAGGAAATTAAGCCTATATTCGGCATTTCATCGCCAATTTGGCGGGTAGAAGTTTACCCTTCACCAAATTGATGAAAAAGGGAGTCACATACCAGTGGAATGAATAATGTCAAGAGGCATTCGATATTCTCAAGAAATACCTCTTGAGTCCACTGGTACTTATGCCACCTGTTGAAGGAAGACCACTTATCCTCTATGTGTCAACTTTAGAGCGATCATTGGGTGCCTTTCTTGCCCAGAAGAATGATGTTGGGAATGAAAACCGCCTCTAATATCTCAGTCAGACTATGCTTGAAGCAGAAACCCGATAATAAAATATTGAGAAGTGCTTCTAGCATTAACCTTTGTTGTTCAAAAGTTGAGACACTACCTGATACATCACGAGGTCCAATTGGTATCTCAAAATAACACGCTCAAATTCATCCTTAGTCGTCTAATGCATACATGACGTCTGGAAAAGTGGGAAGTTATATTGCAGCAGTTCGACATTCAGTATGTGTCCCAAAAGGAAATAAAAGTCCAAGCTCTGGCTGATTTCCTTGATAAACACCCTTTAGTGTAAGACACATCTTTAGATATTGAACTCCCCGATGAGGATGTCTTCTCTATTCAAAAAGTACTTCAATCGTGGGAAATGTACTTCGATGGTGCTTCCAGAATTCCAACAGGGAAGAAAATGGAAAATCCTAAATTCAACAAAGTTGGCTTTGGAATTGTACTCATTTGACCAGAAAAGGCAGTGTTACCTTATTCCTTCTCATTGATAGGAGGCAGTGCAAATAATGAAGCCAAATACCAATCGATCATTGCAGGCTTCGAGTTGGCACTTCAAGAACAAGCAAATCACTTAAAGGTGAAACGTGATTCATACCTGGTAATCAAACAAGTCAATAGGAATTATGACATCAGAAAATAAAAAATAATACCTTTGTATTATTACATCAATGTGTTAATGGCAGAGTTTCCTTTGGAAAAGACATTTTCCTATGTCCCAAGATCACAAAATACACAAGCTGATGCATTGGCTAATATAGCCATAGCTCTGAAAGATCCAAATCAGGATTTGAAAACCATCAGTATTTCCCACCTTCATACAATTTCACCTTATATTCAATCCATAATAGAGGAAATCAATGAAATTAGTCCCATATCTGAACCACATGGTCTTACTATAGGATGGATGACACCTATCAGGGAATACCTTGAAAATGGAACACTTCAACCTGATAGAGATGGGAAAGAACAAGTTTGGAGACATGCGGTCAATTTCCCTCTTTATGATATCCCAGATCACTTAGAGAAAATTCTCTACAAACATGGTTTCGATGGAGTTCTATTCAGATGCATTGATGGTGAAGAGAAAATGGCTGACATGAAAGAAGTGCATGTAGGGGTGTGTGGTGCCCACCAGTATGGACATAGACTGCTTGATCAGATTCGAAGGCTTGGATACTTTTGGCCTTCAATGATACAAGATTGTGTTGATTTCACATTGAAGTTTCATTCATGCCATGTACATGAAAACATCATTGATTAACCTCAATAGTTGCTTCATACAGATAAATACTCATGGCCATTTTCCACATGGGGATTGGATGTGGTGGGACCTTACCCTTCAGCTATAGCCAATCAGTTTAAGTATATTCTTACTGCTACTGACTTCATTTCGAAATGGATAGAGGCAATACATCGCAATGAAGTTATTTATTAAATCATAGTTAGCTCCATCAAGTCTAATATCATTACCAGAATTGGTTCCCCTCATACCATATTGATGGACAATGGCACCAACTTCTGTTCATCCGAGGTGAAGAAGTTGTATCAAGAATACAACAAAAAATCCAATCATTCATCTCGGTATCATGCAGTGTCCTATGGACAGATAGAAGCCTTCAACAAGACTCTTTCAAATATACTACAAATGATTGTGGATAAAGATAAGTGGCCATGGACTGATAAACTCTTTCTTGCTTTATGGGATTATCGGTCCACCACATGCACTGCAACACGGTCTACTCCTTATTCACTGGTATATGTAATGGAAGCTGTCTTTCACATTGATGTTCAATTACCTTCGCTCAGAGTAACCATTTCTGTTCAATAATCTACATATGAACAATCTCAAAATGGATTGAATTAATTTTAACGGTTAGATGAGAAAATTTTGTGCACTATGCACCACTTGGAAATCTACCAGAATCGAATAGCACAAGCTTTCAACTAAAAAGTTTGTGATTGTTCATTCGTTCAGGGAGAATTCGCATTAGTTCTAAGAACTCCAATGATACCAGGAATGAAAACTCTCATGTTTGAACCAAAGTGAGAAGGACCTTATTCAATACATAAGATCTATTCAAATGGAGGATCTTCTTTAATCTCAATGGATGGAGAACACATCACTACTCAAACAAATGCTAGATTTCTGAAGAAGTATTTTGTATTAACACAAAATACACTATCAACAGTCCATGCATATGACCTTAAACTATTTTTATGCCCCTTACTTCCAGCATGATGTTAAACTACACCATCTAGGGTACATTCATATGACTTTAAACTATTCCCACCTACGTCTAACATGACGTTAAACTGTGACGTTCATACTACATGATGCTAAACTGTACAGAAGTCCCTTACGTTCAGCAAGACGTTAAACTGCATAACCAACGGTCCATGCATATGACCTTAGACTATTCTCACTTTAGTTCAACATAACGCTAAACTCTATCATCTTTTTTTCATCCAACATTACATTAAACTGTGAAAAAGCCCTTAAAACGACCAATAAGATGTTAAAATGTGTCCTCTTTTGTCCTTACTGCATGACATTAAACTGCACTGTCCTCTTTTTGACCAACATGAAATTAAACTGTATTGTCCCCATCGTCCTAACTACATGACGCTAAACTGTATTGAAATTCATTAATACATCCTACATGATGTTAAACTTTATTTTTGTCCCGGATACATGAAACTAAACTGTGTAGGACCAACAGTCCTAACTATAAGACTTTAAATTGCATAGTCCCTTCATATGTCCTACATGAAATTAAACTCTGCATTGTTAAGGTTGTTGTTACCTCTTGTTTCTCACACCGAGTATGACTAACGTGAGCTGAGATCAAATTTCCACCATAACACCCTCTTTGGTCTGAAAACCACGTGTAAGTCCAAACATCATTTTTAGGTCGTTGTCCCCAAAAAAAATGATCGCTAATTTATTCTTTAATTGAACTACATGGACTTTGATCCTTTCCATCCAGGTTGGGTACGTTGGCAACCTTCCAAGGTTCAATCCCAAAACCAATCTCTTCACATCGGTTCACCTCCATCTGATACGATGTTGATTCAAGAAACCTCCCCCAGAATCAATGTCTTTACATTGGTCCACCTTTATCCTTTCTATATGACGTTAAACTGTACAACACTTTTGTCTTGTATGATAATAAACTAAAATATTCTTTGTAACCCTCTCTTGAGAGGGAATCATTGTTTACATTGATTTTCAATCATTTTATATTCAAAAAAATTATGTACATACATGGAAATACCTAATCCTTTTATCTTAGGTTAAACCATCATTGCACTAAAGTACCCTTTCACCCTTCGCATGTACGAACAAAATCTATACAGAGGGTATTTCTAGAACTATGTGGGATTTATTCCCATCCTTATGGGATATGTAGGAACATTCGAGTGTCCCTCGAATCTTGCCCCAAGTCTTTTGGGCCTAACCCCAAATTCCACTTTGAGTCCCTTGGATGAATAGTACCCCTGAAAACACACACTGTGTATTTCTTGTAATGGTCTGAGCTCTATGACCCTAAACTAAGATCTCTCATACTTTCTTCCCACATGACGTTAAACTATATTTCAATAACTATATATGGATTGATTCCCAGCCATATGGGATACATAGTAAAGTCCAGTATTTCAATTTAGGACCTAGCCACAACGTGATTATGGTTAGAATTGATTTATGTATCTTTATAGACATTGAACAATTCCCATTTTTATGTGTCATAAATCTTAACCTTAAATATTTTCAGATCTTCATAACCTTTTTTTTTAATTCTAATCATGAAAGGATTGATACCCGAGAGTTATTTTTTCTAACTATGCACCATGTGCCCTTAGGCGGCCTTGCAAAAGTAGTCTACATAACAGACCGATCATCCAAAAGAAGCTATTATTTAAAAATGCAGCCAATTCCCTTAGGCGGTCCTCCATAATTCAACACCCTAATGGATTTTTTAAATAGTGGAAACTTCATTCTTGGTAGGAAAACCTCTTTTTCCTTATTTGTATTAATGACAATATATAGGGATCCAGAAAAATAGCCATCCTAAACATATTTTTCCCATATCCTTTTTCATGATCTGAAAGTATTCAAGTCTATGGTTTATATTTTCCTTCCCTACGTTTGGGTTAGACCTCCGTATGAGTGATATTCATAGAGTTCATCGACAATCTTGTTTGGAAATATCTTCTCCATATTCAAGTACCTATTTCCATTTAGTAAACTCTATAATTTGGAAAAGTTGAATCCCCATAAACATTATTTGGCTTCTTAGCAGTAGAAATGTAAATTTCTATGAGTTCTTTTGCTGGACTATGCAGTTAGTTCCCTTAGGCAGCCTTGCATAAGTAGTCTATATAACAGACCTCTCAACCAAAAGATGCTATTATTTGACAATGCAGCGAATTCCCTTAGGTATCCCTACATAATTCAACCCCCTAACGGGTTTGTTATATAATACTAACTTCATTCTTGGGAACTACTTCTTATAATTCCTTTTTATCTATTTTTCATATCATTCCTCATATTCAAAATTTCTTAAGTCATAGTTTACATATTTTCCCTCATAATTGAGTATGGTAATATATTTTTAGATAAATTGTCAAGGAATTGAGTCAATTCTAATTCATTCGATCAAAGCTATTTCTATGTTAAACATTATCCTTTTTTATGTCCGATGTGCATGACTTTAAACTGCCCAAAAAAGACAAGGGAGCTCTGAATAAAAGACTAGTTCCAGCTCACTAAACATACATTTGGTATGATTTACAAAATAATGAGAAATTAAACGATTCAATGTTTGTAGGGTTATTTGTAATAATCCTAGTAAAAATAAAACTATGATTACTAGGTCCATTGGCTTAGTTAAAATTTAATGCAGGTAGCAGGAAAATATGTGCACATATGATTGAAGATGAAATCATTATTTCCATTTGATGCACAAGAATTAGAAGGACATCCACATATTGGAGTCTCTTCTCTTTTCTATGAAATTACAAGAGGTTGTCAACATAAGTCTTCAATTGATGAACAACATCTCGAGCTTCATCAACAGCTACATAAAGCTCAATCACCTGACTAACTTCACACTTTTCAGAATGATGGAGTGCTTTCTTGGCATCTGCGATGGCCTTCATAAAATTCATTTGAGCTCCCTAAAATTAATTATTGAGCTGGTCAAGTTCCCCAGTAACAATGTCTAACTGTTGCTGAAGGTGCATGTGCTGGATGACTTTATCTTTGATCTTATGCTTCAACTCCTTCATCTTGTCAGCATAGTTAGCCTCAGCTCGGGATACCGCAGCCGTAAATTAACTAATATTGGCTGATAGTTTCACCTTGGTCAGATCATTGTGACAATTTTGCTCCTATTACCTCTTGAAAATGACCTGTTTCACCGCGGCATGGATCTTTTCATATCCAAAACCACGAAGTCCCAATATGAAAAATAGGGAGAATATTCGAGGAATCTTCAATGGAAGCTCCTCTAAAGGCACTTCAGATATGATTTTCCATATGTTCTTCCATGCCTTGCATTGTGAAAATTTGAATGCCTTTTGAACTTCCGGGTCCAACTCAGCATCACTATCACAGGGGGGAGGATAATCTGGGATTAATGAACATAGGGAAGTGCCTTGTTGTTCTCCTCCCACCCCCCTGACCTAAGCTTCTTCAATATCAATTCCCATTGGGTCAGAGGTTGAAGCCTCACCTCCAGATCTTGCCACTGTAATTGATGGCCCTGCATAATTAATTGAAAGCATTGGTTAGTTTCAATGGATAAAAAAAGAATCGGTTGTCTTTCAAATTAAGTACAATCACAAATATTTTTATTCTTTACCCAATGGTAGATCAGCATCCTGAGAAGGATCCTCCCTATCTTTCCTAGCTTCGATTGGATTTTCAGGATGAGTTTGAAGAATCTCAACAAGGTTCATCTCCAATTGTGCAAATGTTATGGCAATGGTACGATTTTCTGAACCCCCTTCAAGCATGGGTAGTTCAACAGCATGCTCAGAGAAAACAACATATATGAACCAAATATGATTAGACATGTGATAAAAAGTTATTCTTAATAGGACGAAGGATAACACTCACGTCCATAATCTTCTAATTTACATGGTAATTTAACATGATTTATAAAATCTTCGAAAGATGCTCCAAGTTCTATCATTTCATCTAATTTTATTTTAGAATCCTTGTTAGTCTCACTAGTGGAAGCATTTGATGTGTCTTCTTGACGACCTTCATCCAGCGTTCCCTGACACTGGAAAACATCTTCAGATAAAATCATAGCATCAGTTGAAATAGCCGCCAAAAGCTCTAATGCAGGGGTTGAACATGAAGTATCATAGAATGGAAGTCAATCGATGTTTCATTCAATATTTTATGAAGCATTGTTAACTTACCAGCAGTAGGTTCTTCTCTTCATTCAATAGTAACAAGAGGGATACTGGGAATAGATGATGGATCTTCTCCAGGAGTAGGCAAGTCAATGTAAATTTTCAATTGTTCCATAGCACCCTCCGTGGTCCTCAAAGGAGGATTAGTCCTTTCCCCGAGAGGGAATATTGAAGAAGCCCCTGCAATCCCCATAAATATGAGCAAACATTTAGTGGTTATAGATTCATGATTATTTGAAAGACTTACCGCTACTAATGAAGCGTTTAGCTGTGGACTTATTACTTCGATTCCATTGGTTCTTTTGATTTTTTGGAGTATCTGCAATCTCCCTTATAGGCACTTGAATTGGAAAACGGAAGGACATGTCCAACTCTTCATTCATGGCCTATTGGCCCAGAGATATCTCACCTAATTCACGAGCATAGTGATCAGCAGACCCAATGGAAGTACCACCAGGGATATACTGTGGTGAAGGAACATTAGTAGTTCCTTTTTTTCATGCTGTAGGATGAAGAAAATAATTTCCTTAATTAACAAAGCATTGACTGAAATCAAGTTTCAAGTCAAATAAGGAAAGAAAGCATACATCTTCAGGGGCCACATAATCGTTCCAATCCTAATCAGTTCCCTCAGTGACACCATGATCTATCATTTCTTTCAACTTCTTGGTGATAGGAATGGAATCGTCAGTGGAATATATGACCATTTCCAGATCTCTTATGTACGACTGCACTTCATTAGGGTTATACTCGTAATGGGTATCTATAGAAGCCACAAGATTCCCTATTGAAGGGAGTTGTAGATGCTCTCACAAATCTACCCAGGTAGCCTTAGTACCACAATATAGACTCTGCCATGTATGGATAGCCTCTGGTCATAGATATTCAGTGCATGTACCAGATGGCTGCGTGGAAGGTCCTACAATTTTTGACTTCATTTTCTTCCAATTTCTTGCACCAATTGATAGATAATAATAAAATAAGACTTATTGCTTGATAATGTGATGGTTATTAAATTACCTTGATGATGTAACTCACCAGGAGTTGATGGAGTATGTCTTTTGATTCTGACCAGGGGATTATATCAGGCACGAGGCTACTTTTACACTTGTTTTTCTTCACCATCCCCGTCATGGGAATCCGGTAAATCAGTCTTAGAGGAGGAATTTGGAAAATCATCTTCTGGTGGGGAAGCATCACCTTCATTAAGAAGGGTTTATTTCTCTACAGTCCTCTTCCTTTTCCCCACCTGATAAACTGGGTGTTTCAGCACCCCTTTAGGGTATGATGCTATCCAGTGCTCGACATACCATGTAGTCAATATATGTGCTGCTATTTCAACTGGTTGATCAAACACCACCCCAATATTCTCCCAAGACATCAACAACCACATTTTCCAAGAAACCATCAGATGTTTCTCTAAACTGACATGTAAAGGGGGAGGTACAAAAATCTGTTGCAAACACTTTAATTCTCGTGCAAATTTATATGGATAATAGGCCTCACATATAATCTCTATGTCATTCCAGGAAACTAGCACACTATCTCTGCAGGCTAGCATGTATGCACTCAAATCCAAGTGGGGTATTCCATCATTAACAAACCGCCCGGTTGGTGGATTTCCATAGAAAAAGAGGTTGAATTCCTTAAACATGCTCAACCTCACTTTCATGTCATAGGCATTAAGATATAATGGAGCAATTCCATAGAATTATTTCACTGATGGCTGGAAAGAACATCCAGGAATTTGTACTCCATTCTGTACATTATAAGTTTTGAAGTGAGTGGCGATCCATCCGCATAAAACATGGAATGCTCCAACTATTCTCAAAGGAGATTTACCCATGAAGACACAAAGAAAAATCCTTTTAATCTTTGCTGAAATGGGGGTAGACAACCCAACCATATTTCCCTCAGCCAACTTTTCCGCAATAACGATGGTCCCTGGCCTGATGCCTTTCTTCGAGTCCCTAACTGGCAAGAGATAAACAATGAGCCACAAATCCAAGAAGCATGCCAGACGAGTCTTCTTTGGGATCCTTTGATTGACCTCATAATTCCATTTCTCAAACTCTCCTACTTCTAGAGTTGGCCAAAATGTGGCAGGAGCACCCCTCTTCTCGGTTTTTGGGCAGGTGGTAGGATGGGTGGGCCTCATATCCTTGGATTTCATTTTCTTGGAACCTTTCTTCTTCGTCTCCTTCTCCTTTGGATCCTTCTCTTTCGTCTCAATAATAAATATATTCATCCACTCCTCCGGATAAATATCCTTTCTAGAATGGGTTAAGAAGTTCTCTAAACACTTGAGAATGTGGAAGATTTTAAATAATTCCCAAACCAAAGCAGGTGTCTTCTCTGAATCATTCTATGTCACCTTGGGAGTAATTAATTCATCATACATGTCACCCAAAATTGGATCCACTTAGATCGTGGGGACATCCCACAGACTGATGCCTACTTCTCCAAGAGTCAGATGGAACGAATTGGTTTCTGGGCTCCATTGGATGTCTATCTCCAGCATGAAGTTATCATTTCTGTAAACATATGTTTCCCAACCCAGACATCATCGTATATCACCACTCCTTTCAAATCATCGACAAACTCTGCATAGGTTTGTCGCCCCCGGTATGCCCACATCCTAGTTGGCTTCACAGCTCCACCAGAACGGAAGTTCCATCTTTCTTCTAGCCTTTGGATTGATCCATCTGAGCATTTTGAAAGATTGAAGGATGACAATGTGGTTGCAGGTCAGGCTTATGAGGTTTCATATCTGGCATACAAGGGCTATGATGAATCATGTGGGCCTTCTCCACCTTTCCATCATTTATAAATCCTCATCCACATGAGATATTTTATGAAGAAAATTTTGTGTAATTCTAAAACCACAAAAATGGGAGATAGTTCTTTGCTTCTGAAATAGTGACATCTCGATGATGACCATAACCGTACAAAGGAAAATAATTGATTTGTGTGAAATTAATGTGATATTTATTTAGATACATGGCCAAATCCGGAAGAGTGCTATCACATATGATAAAATAATCATGGCCAATGATGTTCATCATATCATCAAGACATTTTCTTTCCAGTTCATCAGCCATTCCAACTCTCTTAGGAGACATTGAATCAGTTCAAAATTTGAATAAATTAACTCCTAAAATGGGTTTATTTTTTAAAATTTGTGAAGGAATTCAGAAAATATGGAACAGGCATTAAGGCGCACAAGTCTAATATTGGCGTGCAAGTGTGGATTTGTCGTGAAATTGTTAATATGCCGCGCATGTTTTTGGCACGCAGGTATCACCGTGCAAGTCTAGATACCTTTAAAACAGCGTGACAGTGATGAAAAGAGAAAAAATAGAAACTTGCGCGGTGAAGGAGACCTACACGGTGAGAGATCAAAAATCCAGAAATCAGTGTGATATGCGACAAATGGTCTTATATATATACGCCAGGCCGGCCACCTACGTGCCTACAGCCAATGCGCTCTATCTAGCGTGCTCCAGCCCAGTACAACCTGCACCTGCGCGATGACAGTCACGCGCTGAACACCTTTGCACCTCTTTCCCTTTGGTTTTCTTCTTTTCCTCAGAGTTGCATCCTTATAATTTTGGGTCAAGCTCTGATGGGGGACTTTTTTTGACTCTCCTTTTCGTCAAATTGTCTAAAGATATGGAAAGGGAAAATTCCTTAGCACAAATTGATTTATCCTCTGACAAAAACATCAAAAATCGACAATGGCGTGAACAAGGAGTCAAATACCCTTGGGTCGCGCAAGTTCCCTCACTGTTGCACAAGTACACTTGTGCACCGCCTATTGGTCACACAAGTTACTTGCACGCCCTCTTTGAAAACCAACCATGGTCTTCTCCAGCTTATAAATACCCCTGGTGGGCCCCCCATTTCAAATAGGATTTTTTTTTCCAGAATTAATATACAGAGCTCTGAACGCCCACATCTCTTATTCATGTCTTTCAAACACTTCTAAGGTAATTATCTACCAAAATTGAAGGTCTAAACAAGATTAATATGGTCTATGTGTTAGATTTCACTAACACTTGTGCACCTAAGTGTTTTACCTTTAAGGGAAATGGAACACACTTGCGCACCTCCTTACCTACTCATTGAACCTTGCACGCCAATCTTATGGAAGTAACTCAGGATGATTTTAAAGGATTTGGTCAAGGAACACCCAATTATTACACTACTGGTTAACAATATTCCAAGTACCCATGTGCCATGCAGGTGTACCTGCACGTCCAGGACTTGCGCGCCCACGTAGTACCTGCGCGCCCACTAGGACTTGCACACCCTTCTATTTTTGGGCGCCCTTCCTACCCATTTTACCCCTCTTATTCCATTCCACCTCTCCTATTAAAGAATTAGTCTTCAATACACTCGTTAAATCTATATATGACATGTTTTGTTGATTGACTAATTTATCTGAAAGGTGTTCCGTGGAACATCTCTAAAAAACTATTGATTTACACATCTTTATATCACTAATGTTAGAGAATTAATTCATTCAACCTCATCCTCTAAGATGAGAGAATCATTGATTTGGGCCTCCTTCCCAGGATTAATCCCCATGTCCTCATTGATTTGGGCCTCCTTATCAAGAGTAATCCCCAAGTCCTCATTGATTTGGGACTCCTTCTCAGGAGTAATCCCCAAGTCCTTATTGATTTGGGCCTCCTTCTCATGAGTAATCTCCAAGTCCTCATTGATTTGGGCCTCCTTTTCAGGAGAAATCCCCAATCATAATTTCCCTTAACCCGGGCCTCCTTTTCCGGAGTAAGAACCCGTCCATGTCCCCTAATTTGGGCATCCTCTTCAGGAGTAATCCCCATGTCCCCTAATTTGGGCATCCTTATCATGAGTAATCCCCAAAGATAATTCTCTTAAGGTGGGCTTCCTTTTTATGAGTATTCCCCAGTTTAAAATATGGGCATCCTCTTTAAGAGTAAGCCCCAAGTCCTTTATGTTTTCCAGTCCCTTAACCTGGCCCTCCTTCTTTGGAGTAAGCCCCGGTCTTAATTTCTCATAACCAGTCTTAATTTACTTTTGATCTTTGCTTCCTTCTCAGGAGTAAAACCCAATCGTGATTACCCTCCTTATTTGGGAATCTTCCTCAGGATTAAGCGACATGTAAGAGTACCCAATTCTCCATGAAGTACATATACATTTATGGACATTGTTCCTGGATTTCTTCCCTGATGTAAATCTTAATCCTCATCTATTTTGGACAGTCAAACATACATAAGCACCACATCATTGTATTTTTCATGGAACAATTTTCTGGTTTCACCAATACCTCTTGTTTCTCACACTGAGGATGACTCACGTGAGCTTAGAGTATAAAAGTAATCATGCCATCTTTCATTGAGCCATAAATAATCCATAAACATCATACTCCATTACTCGAACAACGTGGGTTCTGATTCCTTTTCCAAAACAAAGGATACATAGGTATCCCATCAGTGGGTACGATCCCATCTCTGAAATAATTCTTGCCATTCTGAATGACAATAAACTTCAAGTGCCCCACTGAGTTTCTTTAAAACTAGAATGGTCATCATATTGACCAAGAGACTTTTATGTATTGAAGGATACCATTGACTAAGAATCTCTGACAAATACAGATGATTCTCTATCGATTAAGAACCTCGAATAAATATAAAAGATTCTCTAAATTTCCTACATATTTAATCATTGATTGTCAAATCTAAAGGAAAGCTCATTTTATACTTGTTAATGTAATAAGGATTCACGAAAATAACATAAATATATAAAAAGAGTCCGAGAGTAGACAATAATTCCCCTCAAAAAGGTGTGATGAGTCCGACCTCCCATCCTCTCGACCAATGAAAATTCATAAGCCTCATCAGTCCATAACTAATGAGTTCCTAACATTGGAATGTAGGTCCAAATGGATATGGAATCATTGGATGTTTCCGGTTCTACAAAAACCCAGTAAGAATCAGATTTGAATGTTTTAACCATCAATGAATGAGGTCATCCCCAAATCCAAAGGAATAAATAATTTTTTAGTTCAATGTATAAATTGATATCATAATAGATAATAATCATTAATAATCACATTGGATATTAATTGAATTAACATGAAATCATATGATAATGGAAAAATAAGAACATGGATATAATATTTAACCTCAGAGAAGAAAAGTTTAGGAAAACTACTAGGACTGAATCCTATGGTGGAGAGTGTCCCATAATAGGTTTTGTGTACACTCATATCCCATACATATCATATAATTGGAAAAAAACATAATCTAATGAATTGGAGTGTTGTATGGGTTCACTAATCATAACAAGTACCTGATTATTTTTTCAATAAAATAAAAAAATCAACTATTATAAACATAATAATTTCCCAAGGAATAAAATGGGTTGTATCATCATTCCTCTTATCATAATAAAATGATATTTAAAAAGTATGAAGTTAGTTAAATAAACTAAAGGCTTGTATTTCCCAATAAATTGAAGGGATAATTATCTTGGTATATATGTAAGAGACATATATAAATATAAATAAATAAATATATATATATAGAAGAAGAAATATATTACATAAAAGGTTTTCATATTAGATGAAAATGAATTTAAAATATCTCATGGAATATTCATTTTGGAAAATACAATTTTCATATTGAAATCAATTTGTTAAAATATTAAAACATTCAAATTATTATATAAAAAATTACATTAAAAATAAATATTATGCATATCAAATAAATATTCAATTCATTAGGCTATTATAATGGTGGAAAATTCTATACATTCTATATATGTTAAAATAAAACACCCGTTTCACAATTTTTTTTAAAATTACTAAAGTATCATTTTCATATAATGAAAAAAATATTCACTTTCAAACATTTTATCAAAAGTAATACATGGGTAAATTTTTCATTAATAAATCATTGATGAAAAGTAAAAAACATTATTTGAAATATTTTAAGGAATCTTTTGACATGGAAGTTAACTATTCTAGATCTAAAAGATGACACAATACTAGTAATGGTTACATATAACCTTCTTGATGTTTTTTTACTCAATAAGGAAGTAAATTGAAAACAAACATGTAAAACACATTCATGACTATAGGATAATAAAATCTATGATGATTAATAAAATTAGTTTAAATGATTTATCCCAACTGAACCATGAAAATAAATATTCTCCAAATTAAAGGACCACATAACATAAAAATATACTATTTTTTTAACCTTAAAATCAAATCCAATTTTATGAATAAAAATAAATTATAACATACAATTCCATGAATTGTGATGGATAAAAATATAAAATCATAAAATGGTTGTATATAAACCATATTAATTATTAATAATAATAAAATAATTATCATTTTCATATGACAATTATAATTTTAAATCCATCAATGAATGATGTTTATGAAAAATAAACTACCATACATTCATGATGTTAGTAGACCATACATATGGAGGAGTAACGTTTTGATTTTTCTATGATCATATAATGAGTTGAAATATTATGTTATATTTCCTCAATAATATTTATATCATACATATCATGTAATTTCATTAAAAAACTATATATGTACCATCCTTGATAGAGGTGACGAAAAATGAATCACATTGTTTCTTAGAGGTCGTGGTTGTCAAAACCTGACCCAACACATATAGTCATGGTTTGTTTATATATATTTGAGTAATTTTTCATTAAGTTTATAATTTATTAAACTATAATAAAAATTAAATTAAATAAAATATTTAAGTAATATTGATAATGATAATATTATTTTTATTTATAATAATAATATTATTTTTATCTTATTGTTGTTATTTTTATTTATATTATTATTATAATTATTGAAAATAATAATAATATTATTAATATTATAAGTTTTTGTTTTCTATTTTTGGTTTTAGGGTTTCCTCCTCCTCCAATATCTCTTACGCATCCCCTTAACCCTTTATAGATCTGCTCGCACCCCTTGCTGGCTACACCACTTTCCCAGCTAGCTGCCTCCCCCACCTTTCCTTCTAGAAATCACCTCCGACAACATCTCCTCCAATGGATCCACCTCATGAATTCGCTCCCCCTCTTCCCTCTCCTCTCCAGTCATGTGCCTCTATACCACTCAACTCTCTCTTTTTCTGGAGAAACAACTGGATGTCCACCAGATTTGTGGTTGGCTCATTGAGGTAAGTTCCCTTCTTCCCTATTTCATCCTCCTTGGGACAATTTTTTCCACTTCCCCTCACCCCTCCATGGTTTATCTAAAACCTATGGATTAATAATGGCCATTTTTTGAAGCATTCATTAATTTCTTGGGATCACAACAGGTCTCTTGGGTCTCCCCATTCTTGTTTTGACACCCACTACTAAAGGAAATGCGTATTCAATTCATTTCAATTTATCTATTTCCATTTTATGTGGGGATTGTATTCTTTCCCTATTTAATTTTGTTTTACAAGACTCTTGTGGTGATTCTTAGAAAACGTTTTATCATGGTAGTATGATTTGATTATCACAGTGTTGGTTCAAGTCATTGGTATCAAAGGCCAATAAATATATAAATTGGTA
Source organism: Viscum album (assembly GCA_963277665.1). NCBI lineage: Eukaryota > Viridiplantae > Streptophyta > Magnoliopsida > Santalales > Viscaceae > Viscum > Viscum album. The sequence continues at coordinate 72,173,063 of OY728149.1, forward strand.
AGAATGAATATATACATATATATCATCCTTATAAATGTTCCCTCTTAGCATAGGGAATACATAATTCGTTCCAATGTGTGTTTATAAATATATGTGTATCTGTGAAAATGTATATGCATCTAGTTGATACAGTCTTGGGATGCCTCCATCAAAAGTTGTGTTTCTTGAGGTATTTTCACCTATACACAATGTATTATCTCAATAATTCACTATAATTTTTATATGGAATTATTCTAAGATAGCATACACTGTAGACATTGGATTCTAAGGCCTAGAGTGCCAGGAATGGATTTTTTGATCTATTTTTTAGGAACATTTAGTAAACTAGCGAGCACAATTTTGTAACTATTGATTCAGATATCAGATCAAAAATATAAAGGCACCGTTGAACTCAGAATTTTGGAATTCACCTAGAAATGACTTACTTCAACCCACATGGGCCGAGCAGAAAATGTTAATTTTTATAATTTTTGAGAAACATAATAAAATAATTTAAAAGGATTATTTTATTTATTTTCTCCTTATTGGGGGAAGAAGGAGATGATGTGGTGTAACACCCATGAGGAAAAATGAAGCATTAATGATCCTCATTAATGTCCTATATCATGCAGCGTAACATTGGAATAATGTAATCATAATAGAGACATAGTTTCATAAATGAAATAGTTTAATGATGCAATGTCACAATGTAATATAAATTTTCGACATTTATCTCTTTGTTAAACCAACAATGTTATAATGACAAATTAAAATATAGGGATTCACTGATGAACCGTTGCTAGTTTTCTTCTCCAAAAAATAATGACGAACGCCGGTGATACTTCCTCATCTTCAACATGCCTCGAAGAATGGATCTAGAAGCAATGTTAACATCTTAAAACATCAAGGACGAACGCTTCGAGATCAAACATCAATAATGTAGGGGTTTATGAATTTTGTTTATTTGATATGTTCTTCCGTGTTTATGAAAATTAACAATGAACATGTACCAAATGACTAATAGGTTGATCTGAGAATCTCTCATTATTGCAAGTGGATATATGTTCCATGTTTTGAATTGGGTTTCACTTTTGCTCTGTAGTTAATATTTCCCCCCATGCATAAAATCTAACACAAAGGGTTCGGGCCAAGATGAACATGGTCTGGACCCTCCGACATTATTTTCTATTGTGCATTAATTTTGGATGATTTTTTCAAATGAAAAAAAAACCATCATTGATGTTGTCTCATCAAATGGGACACTAATTATTCTGAGGTCTCAAGAGGTTCGAGAAACAGACCACTGATGCCACCACGATGGTCATTCGATTGTAGCACCAGCGGCACGCTAGCCGATGCACTGTAGTGACATGAAATCACAGCCCAATGGGCATAGTTGTTAGGAGACATGGTGCCCATTAGGGATGCATTAGTGGGGGGGGGGTCCACATCCATGTAACCCATAAGTGTTGAGTCATGATCCGTCAACCATAGTTAGAGGAGTCCTTGGGGCCAACAAGGGATGCGGACACAACGCAGTAGACGCGTCCCAGATTGATGATGCCACACTAGCCACAACATGTGACTGGTCTTCATCTTGTGGGATACGCCCCAACCCATAGTTGGGACAGATGAGACCATGTCACAGGGAGACCTGGTGGGAAGAACCCTCTGAAAAACCAGGTCGGGTACTGCGGGGACCATTTTTCCTAGCCCACTTTCCAGGCCAGGCCAGACTGACCCCAACCCCAACTGCATCCATTCAAGTCCATCTAATTGAATGATTTTTATCTAGATCCCCTAGGTAGGGTTGGTCAGGTCATTCTGATTGGGTCCGATGAGGCCTTGACAAAACTGACCCCATGTTTACTATAACACATGTATCTTGCAAACCACTGGTTCGATTGACGCATTGTTAGTGTATTTGGGTCCATTGCGATAGGTTATTCCTTCTGATATTTTCTTATTGAGTTTTGGGAAAAGTTACAGTATGGCCGGTTTGGATCATACTCGAATCCAACCAGGCCTTCAATATTAAAAACCCCATAACATACATATCTGACATCTGATCGATGCATCATCTTTTCTATTGTGACCCTTAAGATGATTCGGACTTTAGGGATTACTCCATGTCATAATGTTTGGTAGTTGAGGTATTTCTGATGGATTGAGGATTGTATCCTCTTGAAATCAAGTGTACAAACTGTAGAATCCACTGGATAGTTGTGGCATGAAGAATGAATAGCGATCATATGTGGGTCATCACCTAGTGAACCTTTGTTGGTCATCACATAGTGATCCTCTCCAGGTCAACACCTTGTGATCCTCTATGGTTCATCACTCGACGACCCTCAATGTGTCATCACCAAGAAATCCTATATGGGTTAGAACGTAGCGATCCTCTACGGCTCAATACCTAGTGACCCTATGTGCGTCAATAGAAGATCCTCTCTACAGAATAAGATGATCTATATTTACGACTAGGTGGGGCCCTGTAGGACCTAAAGGGTATGACATACTAAATCATCACCCAGTAGCTTCCCCAGTCTCACGATAAGGTGGGTTTTTTTGGATGGATATCAGAGTTTCCTTTTTTTATTTTACTATTTTGAGTATCTTGTTGGGTTTGTATCCTGGAACACATACATTCACTAGTACATGAAATCAGATTTTTTTAATGCAATAATTATTTCATCCTTTCATTGTGTTGGAAGAGGTTAGGTGTGTGTGTGTGTGTGTGTAGAATTAATGGAAATTCCTTCCTGTTTTTGGATATTCCATTTCATCTCCATTCACCGGCCCCTAGCCTATATAATGAGAGACCGAGAAAGTCATGGCACGGGCCCCAGGGTACGGGTCCTAAAAAAGTTATATTAGTGGGTGATCAGTTCTACCAAAAGAACTAAGAGTCTATTTTTGATCATGGAAATAGTGTTAAGAGTGTTGATTAAGGATTTCAGTCAAGGTAGTATAGTGTTACTGTGGATGTTGACATATCCAAACATTAGGACTTTTATTTCTATTTACTAACTCGGTAGATGAAATAACTAGTTGCATGTGTTCAAGAATTTTTTTATCTATGTCTCTTTTCATTCAGCTCACCGGGTATAACATATTTACTGTGGCACAATTATTTCTCTACAGGTTGCCTCTACAATGAAAACTGGACATGATTCCAGTGAGAGATCATGAAGATGGTCCACTGAGAAATGAGGCATCTGTGGAGGGACCCCTTATAGAGGTATCACTATCAGGTGGGTTACTAGCTGCACCACCACCGAAATAACAGTAGTTTCTAAAATCCCCATCAGTAGATAGTGCATGCCAACAGACTGTGCTTCTAGACATCCAAAGATATAGTTTTCTAAGGATTCGAGGTAAGATAGATCCTTAGGGAGAAGAGGATTTTGTAGAGGTAGTTACTTGGGGTATTCTCTTTTTTGATACACTAACATACCAGATGGTACTTCTCACCATTATCCTTTTATAGGGAATAACATGGAGGTTGTGAAGTTTGATGCCCCAGAAACAGGAGGAGCTGAACCTCGTATGTACAAATTTGAGAGCATCTTTAGGGAAGAGTTCATAACAGATACACTAAAAGCATTGCATATTCAGGAGTTACTACACCTAGTTTATAATAGAGACACTACGCATTCACGTCGGCCCGCTACGGTGGTACGAAACTATGGTCGGACAACCACGACAGTGAGGATATGCAACCTCAATCGGTGTTGCATGGAGGGGGTGGGACACGTCCGGGCCACCCTAATGTGCGGATTCACTATCCATAGACCACTAATAGACGAGGTCACATGTACGCAGAGCCAATGGCGGAGTCAGACGCGGCACGACTACCACGTCCCGGCTAGACGATGCTGCACCGACCAAACTGCGTGGCCGGTCTTCTGGTGGAAGGTCACACCCCATCCATAGGAATGATGGACCATGCCAGTAGGTTGGACCCACTCTGGTGGGCTGCAGCCATAAGCATTGGTTGCAGTGAACAAGACTGAGTCATTGGGCGACCTGGTGGGCAGGACCCTCGGCCAAACTGGGTCGGGTCCCGCAAGCCCCATCTATTCTTTCCACTGGCCAGGTCGGGGCAAATCGACCGTGACCCGAACCAGGTATAGTTGAGTTCATATATGTGACCCAGGGGTATCTAGAACCCCATGACCTAGCTTCTATGGGTCAGTCATACTAGGTCAGACCGGGCCCAGACAAAACATGCCCTTGTTCACCAAAACACATGTATCATGAAAACAATGGGTCTGATTGACGTGTCATCAGTGGTGTTGGGACCCTTTCCAAAGGGAGGTACTTCTGCTATTCTTCTCTAGAGTTTTGGTAAATTTTGAGGTATAAAGGTGTTGGATCAGACCTGAATCCAACTATTCCCTTTTTACTAAAAAAACATAACATATATAATGGGAATTTGATTGATGCACCATATATTGAGTTGGGGCCCTTAAAACAAGATGGTCCTTTGGGGTTACTCTATGTGGGTCATTTTGGTATTTGAGGTACACCAAATGTCTTGTTGAGAGAATCCTTCGGAAATCATGTGTACCAAGTGTATAACCTAGTGTCTAGCTGTATCGTGAAGAATGAATAATGATCTTCTGTGTAACAACACCTAGAGATCCTATGTGGATCATCATCTAGCGATCCTGTGAGGATCAAAACATATAAATCCTATGTGGGTTGGCACCTGGTGATCATCAGTGGGTCAGCACCAAGAGATCACTTGTGGGTTAGCACCTAGCGATTTTCTATGGGCCATCACCTATTGACTTTGTGTAGGTCAACAGTAGAGACTCTCGATATAATAAGATTACCTTGCTTTAAGACTGACCATCTTTTCATCTGAAATTGAGGTATACCTAGTGTGAGAAGCATATTTTACTTTGTACTATGTGGGTATATTCTTTCTTGGCGGTATTACCTCTAAGGTATTTTTCATTGTGTTGTTTTCTTTATTGGGTTATTGAGAGACCTTCATGGGACATGGGGTCCCAATGAAGTATTTTTATACCAACCCATACTGGGATTCACCCACTTGTGTTGTGTCTGGGGTAGATGATCAAGGTTTTTACAGACGTGCTTAGGGATATTTGACTAACGGATGAAAATGCAGTGGACTTGGTGGCCTAGAACACGATGGGGGTGCTGTAGGACCGGGTAGTCATGACACACTACTTCGGCTCCCAGTAGCTTCACTACTCTCGTGATTAGGTGGGGTTTTCCACGGATGGCCATCATAGTTTCATTTTTTCAATATATTGTTTTCAATTCCTTGTTAGGTTTGTATTCTATCGCACATACTTTCACTTGTACTTTCACGAAACTCTGTTTTAGTGGTATACTAATTTCCCCCTGTTAGTGTGTTGGGATGTGGTTAGGCATGCGTGTGTGTGAAAAATATTAAATTAAATACCTTATCATTATAGGATATAACAGTTCAAGTATAGTCAGCTATAATACCCAAAAATTTCATTGTACATTATCTCTTCAATGTAATTCGACACCATGAGCTATACGCAACTCCGTGTTCGAGCGCTCCACGACTTACCAAACTAGCCATTCAAAAAGAGGTTATGAATAATACTAAATGAAATTTGCTTTTTATAAACAACATATAAGTTTATAAACCATCTTATGAGATTATTATACATAATATAAGAACAAATTCATTTTTTCATATAAAAGATGTATTTTTCAGAAAATGCAATTTTACAGCCTTTTAAATGGAAACCCCTTTTTTAATCAAACTTTTTAAACTTTTATATATTTATTTGAAAAAATAAACTTTTCATTTAGAATAGGGACATAAATATTTTAATTTTCAAAAAATTTCAGTGCATTTTTGAAAGCATTCATATTTTCAAGAATAGTGAAAAATAATAAATTTTAATTGAATTTTTTTTTTAATTGAAAAACTTTATAGTGATAAATTATGAATTTGAATGGTTTGGAAAAATAATTAAATTATATTTTTATCATTTAAAAAAAATTAGGTCATTATAAGTAATTTCACATTTAAATTTGACAGAAACACATGCCAATCTTTTTATAGTTTTTACTTTCAAAAAAATGTTTTTTGCTTTTGACAACAAGAATTAAAAGTAAATTGATTAATGAATCATCTAGAATTTGAATTTAGTAAAACAAAAATCATTTTTGGATTCAGAATATCAAAATTATCTTTGGGTCAATTTTTGGTATTCATATGAAAACATTCAATTTTTAATGAATAGTGAAAAACACTGCGTTATTTTATAAAACCGACGAATTATTTAAATAATTATGTATTTTAAATAAATTTATTTTATGTCAATATATATATAAAATAACTATATATGTTCAATGTAATTAATTAGATACATTTTAAAATAAAATTAGATGTATAAATTATTATTTAACTTTTTACCGTCGTTTACCCACCTTCTAGGAGCATTTGCAAATTTGTATAAAACCTAATTTTACCGCTTCTATGAATTGAATTTCAAAAATCTGAGAGACACTATTGAAATCAGTATGTAAAATGTTGTTTAATAAGATGAAATTAATTTTTTGTGAATAGTACCTTTTTTCTTTTATTTACCACAGTTAAAATTAAATAGGGTAATTAGTGGTAAAAATGATATTATAATTACCCTAACACATGTCCTAATTCTAGTATATAATTTAATTTTGACCAATAACAACTTTATAAATAATATATGACCCTTAGATCTACTTTTATTATATTTGGACATTTATTATTATTTCATTTACAAAAGTGTTAAAAGTTTTAAATTCAATGTTTAATAACTAAACCATTTTTAATATATGGTTATACATAATATATAATTAGACTATAAATATTAATTACAAAGATAAAAATATTTTCTAAATCATGGTATTTTATTTAAAATTTTTAGATACTATGTAATTAAATTCAGTTATGACACAATGATGATGCATTAATTACCGTATTAATGAATGAATCAAATAAATGGTATTATAAGTATTAAAATAAATATAATTTCAATGATTTAATTACTTCCAAGAATTTTATAGATTAATATTACTTTTTAGGGTTCATTCAATTTATATTATTTGAATTAATAATGTTTTTATGACTTTTAATAAAAACAAATACTAAATAGCGTCCAAATTGACAAAAATGAGTTTTTAAAAAAATGATTATATTATTAAATTATATAATGTTCCTAAAAATATAAGGATTGGCCAAAGGGACTAACTAATATTATATATGTCATTACTGAACCACATGTGGTTTTCGTGGAAGTTATTAGAATGTTTATTAACGAAATAGTTTAATAATACAAGAAAAAACAGTAAAACATAATATATTTAACTAATAGTAAAATCTAGAAGATAAGAATAATATGGTAACCTAAACATGTTTAAAACCTATTTGTTCGGAATTATTTGTACACATAACCACCTAAGGATCTAAATAAAATCTTTTTCAGCCATTATAAATCAAACATTATTGAATTATAAAATATTAATTCAAGTGTTTCCTCAAGTGACCCTCACCCCTCTTATAAATGGGTATTACCCCTTCTCTCAAAATCAGAACCCCAAATCCATTTCTCCTAGATACATCCTGCCCAAATATCCTCCCTACATTCATCAATTCATCCTAGGGGCCTTCCATTGAGAATAATGACATCCTATTGGGGCCTTTTGTTCAAATCAAAAGGAAACACCCAACAAAGAAGTAATAATTTTATCACCTCTTTCCATGTTCTTTTCTTTTTTAACATTCTATTTCTATGTTACATTCATACAAAAATAATTACTCCATTACCTTCTACATACTGTGATGTTATTATAAATATGTTACAACTATATTCATTATTGTCTCCATCCTATGAATGATAATGTCACCATGCTTCCATACGTACGGCTTATGTCTCCACGCTGTGGTGTAGTTTGTTATTCAACTCTATGATATTTGGATGTGTATAATGGTTGGAAATATGTGTATAAATAATTAAAATAACATCATAATGTCTCTATAAAAATAATATACCATCTAATTAAACAACTTTTGACCATTAAGGAAATGATATCGTCACTCATGTATACGTACGGCTTACCGTCTCCATGACACAGGGAGATTCATTTCCACATTAACCATTCAACGATGATTAAAAACATACATATTATTAATAAGTTTGTAATATATTAGATAATAATTCTACTGAATATATATATATATTTATTTATTTAAATATATCTTATTCACTTTGTTCTATTCAATACAATATAATAACTGAAACAACGTTTATGCTTATGGACGACCCACTGTCTCCATAAACGGGGTTTTTCATTTCATTAATCTATCTATTATACATATTTAAAATACATACATATATATATATATATATATTATATAAATCATGTTTTATATTCTGGATGTATTTCAATAATTATCTAAGTGATATGATCAATAATAACAAGTTAAAACATGTACGATAAATTAAGAAATTATTACCCAAAATGTTAATTTTACATGGAAATAATTATTAGATGGATAATTTAAAGTCAAAAATGAATCATTTATGTTATAATAAGTATGAATATGTTTCTGGTATAATTTAATAACATACTATGGTCATTATACAACAGGTTAAACATACCCTAGACTAATGGTAAGTGCAAGGTAAGGGTTATTTCCTCAATCTCATTATTATCTGAGATTATTTGTGTGTAAGTATTTACTGAGAACTATTTGTCATTGATACCCATATTTCAAAAAAAATCAAAAAGAATCTTTTAAGGATTTATGGTATGCTCTATTTAACTAGATCATCATTTTAAATGTTTTAAATGTTTATCTTTATAAATCATTTTAATTAATGTCCATGTTTTCAAAATGATATTCAGGATTTATTTATATAGACATGAATGTTTTGGAATGACAATTCTTTTAAAAAGATTCATTGTGGTATGGACACTTTGATTCATAAATCACATTTAAATAACATCTTTTATAAATGTGTGACTTTTAAATGATTTCATAAAATGGGTATTTCTATCAAAATTATTTATTTATCATTTTTAACTATGTCAACATCCTTTACTGGATATTATTCATGATTGAGGTTGATTTATTATAATTCAATCATCTATATTGTATTGAATGTGTTATGATATGTTTGATTGTGGATGTTCAGTTTTTATTCCATTCATTGTTTATGTTTAATTATTGACATATCATTTTCTAGTTTTAATACGAATGATTATATTACGTTTCAACTTTTTCATATGAGGAATGGAGTGGACCTAGTTAGGGACTGGTGTAGCCCACTATAGCTCCTCGATGCATCAGTAGGTCTCATGAAACCAACTTTTGTATTGGCACAAGTTCCTGACAAAAACAATGATTTTTCTTCTTGGAACAATACCTTGACTCTTTGGTAATGATGTCCGGCATTAGGCATTTCCTCATTATGAAATTAGTCCTTACATGTCATTATTAGACTATTAGAATATCCTTGTGCATTTTTATATGGTTATTTTTAATTTAATTTTTCCTTATTATGTACAAGATTAAGTTTAAAAATGTTTTTTATTACACATATTTCCTTAATAGTTTATAACTTACATTAATTTTTTTACCCTTACTGAGAATCTAATCTCACAAATTACATATGTTTTATTTTACTAAGATTCCAAGATTTTTATTATGATTGATATCCATGATTTATATAATAGGAATAATGGTGTTCTCAAAGAACAATATATGTTTTATTTTATGTTTGAAATTGTAATGTAAAGTTATTATATGTAATCTATTATTCAAGATATATAAATTTATTGGTCCTTTGAGATTTGATTCCTTTTAATCATTCCAATGTATTAAAATAATTCACCAGCTCTGGGTAACTGGGTTCGAGGTGTTACATCATCAGCTCGTGGCCTATGGAAGGCATGGTAGCGGTAGACATGACATGAGCCCCATGGGACAAGTAGTGACACCTAACCCTTTAGTTTAAAGTCCTGAATTTACATATTGTTTATAAATATGTTTATATATAGAGAGAGTATTATTATATGCTATGTGATATGGTTGTGAATTGTAGATATGTTTTTGAATTTTTTTTTATAATTTGTCTATTCTTCAACATGCGTTTTTTTAATAGATAAACTACGCCTTGTTTTGTATATTTTTTTTGTGTTTCAAATAATAAATTGGTACTATATTATATATCATCAAATAGTTTATTCTAAAATTTTTTTGTGTACGGGTTTATTATTTCCCCATTTTTGGTGTGTACATTAGTTTTGAATGTTGATTTTGAGTAAATTTGGGTTCTTGTATGGGGGTGATTTCAATAATTTTGTTAGTTTTAAAAACATCATGGATTTTTCATGAATTTGAGGTTAATTGGTGATTTATCTTTCTTAAAAAAATGTATGATTTTTTCTAAACATTTATTCTCACTTGATTTTATATGTTTACTTCTAAGGTTGTGCATTTGAATTTTTACAATGATTTTTCAACTCAATGATGTAGAGAAACAATGGTTTCTAGTTGATAATGGTCATTATAAATTAATGGGGCATGGTTGACTATTTTAGAATGGTTTTTGAATGTGTAAACCCATCTATTGAGGAATTTCCCATAGAATGTGAAGTGTTATTCTTGTTTAACTATGTGATTTTTCATATGTTCATAGTGTACATGAGTGTAAAATGTTTTGTTTATTATGAATAGGAATGATCTTAAAGTGGGAGATCTATGGTGGGATGTTGAATGCGTTATTGGTTAAAGTTATTTATTTGTTTATATGTGTTTTATTGATTAAACCTAACCAAAATTATAAATAGAGTACATGGGTAAAACAGATATCTAGGTGGGCATAGTAGGACTAGTACGCTAGATGATTTAGAATTTGTTTATCCATGTTTCTCCTATAAGGATTGACACAAAAACACTAATAGAACATTTATGATGATTTTAGACCACTAGGTTTTGGGGATGTCTCATACTAGTGGATCATACATGAGAATTCCGATGTTTGTGGTCTCTAGTCCACATTTCACTAAGGCACAAGGATCATAGTTCCCAAACTAAGACTAGATTCTTCGGTATGGGTCCTAGTTCTTGTGATGTGATTTTCATTTAATTTGTTTCATAAATGATGTCTCTTTTTTGAAAACTATTTTTTAATTTAAATTTCATTAATTATATTTTGAAATGTTAATTTATACATGGAATCTAAATTGTAAATGAAGTGGAAGATAAATTCCTTATAAATGAATACATGATTCTTGAATTTGAAAAGAATTAGAAAATTCTTTTATTATGTCTAGTTTTTAATATAAAAGTTTTTGTGTTTATTTTTAAAGGTAAGTGAAAATGGTTTTGTTTATCTTTGTAATTCCTAATTAGAATCATGGTTATCACACCTAATCTATTTTTTTGTTTTACATTCCTCTAGTCTGGGATGCACTTGGAGCATGTGTTGCTTTACTTTCTATGGTGACCCATGATGTCACTTGGGGTTTGTATTTTCTTTTTAGTTAATTTTTATTTCCAATATCAATTTTTATAGTTTTTTATCTGACTTTTCTAGGTTAAATAACTCCCAACTACTTTATATTAATTCCCAAAACTAGTTGTCATCCCATTGGGATTAAGAACGACCTTCGGTCCTTTTCGTGGTCAGAAAGTGGTCATAGGATTAGGTTTGACCCATGTTGGTTAATGAAAATTTGTAACAAAGAGGGTCATGATCCCTTATGTCTTGTTACCTAGGGAATACTGTGGGTAATGATTTGCTTTGATTGTTGAGACTTGATTTTCTGGTTAAGAGTGCAGTGTCTGCCCAGCACACCTCGTGATGGTACCCAAGTCAGCTTCCTAAGTAGGGTTTCTTCTAAGTGTTTTGATCCTTTTGGTGATTTCATATTTGGGAAATATAAATAGAGATAGTTCAATGACATCAGGGAGATTTTAAGGCAAAGTAATCCATTTGGAATTGGATACATTTTTGAAAAATATACTCTGTGATAGTGGTGGACTTATTATATCATCGTCAACTATATGTCTAGGTTTCCCATTGACACTAGTTTCTTCTTGTATTGTTTTGTGTCTTCTTGGATTCTGATAGTTAACCTATATACCCTCAATTTGGATTTTTGGAAAACATTATTTTAATATAATGATGGTTAATTTTCCATGGATGAAAAAATGGGTATTTAGAATTTTTTGAATGCGGTTTGAATATGTGGACTTGTAAAAAATGTTTTTTTGTATTAATAATGAGATTTATTCCAATGATATTGAAATTCCATAATCACAATGTTTGAGTTTTTGGGTTAAATATGTTATTTGTAATTTCATTTCATAATTTATACTTATGGTTTATTGAAATTAATTTTTTGGAATGCATGAACTATTCTAAAGTGGGTTTTGGGGAATCTATTTTATGATTGGATTGGTAAATTGTTGAAAGGTTTTTTGAAGGGTACAAATTGTTTTGGAAATTATGTGTGGTGTTTTTATAAAACTGTGCTTTTTTTAAAGTAATGTGATATGTTTTGAAATTTATGTGTATGGTTAGAAAATTTATTTTCGATTGAATGATTGGTGTTCTCTATGAAATATTTTTAGATTCAATCTAGGTTTTATTTGGTGGCTAGTTGTTTTGATAAGAGGAGGTGTGGGTTAATTATTTTTTAGGAAAATGAAAATTCTTTTTCTTATCGTTGTTATTATCATAGGTGGCCACATTCATCGTTTATGTGAGGAATGTGGATGGGTTCCTGGTGTAGCATGAGAACATGAATGTGTGTGGCCCATGAGGCACATTTGGAAAATGTGAACCCACAAGTCTTGTTTTATTTCTATTTGAGCCTCTCAATAAATGATGGGGTGTTTCTATAACAAGTTGTTGAGTGGTTTATTTCATTATTATTTGTGATTGTTACTCGAAAGATATTTTGGGTTTAAATATTCCTTTTAGGGAGATGTTTGAAGTTGTGTTTAGTCACTGAGTCGATTTGAGAAAATGGTTAAATGGTTTTTATGGAAAAATGTTTGGGATACCTTTCAGTTTGCTCCCTTAAGTGAATTTGGTTTCTTTTTGTGGTATGTCTTAACTAAAGGGATATTTTGACTAGGTCCCAAGATTTTAATGTTGGCTAGTGAATGCCGCATAGCGATATGATTCTTATTTTAAATTCAGCCATGCGTGATTCACTTTTGGTAGGTTCTCTAGTTGATCAACATACATAATCTATTCACAAGTTATATGTTGGAGTTTATCTCTCTTCAATTTTTATTAACCAGATCCTATCACAACAGAAGGGTGGATGAGGTAGGACTTGATTGAAATCGTAGTTTCATGAGTTTCTTGAATTTCCAAAGATGATGTTCAGAATCTTTAAGCCTGAAGGTAATGTCTGGAAGTAGTGAAGGGAATTCCAGTGAGAAAGTGGAAAGAGGTCTAGATTGTTGGTTCTAGATATGTCTTAATGGGCCTTCGGACCAGTTGTTGAGTTCATCTAAGTGAATTTTCATGTTAGGACACTAATGTGGAATGTTTTTTTATTAGAGGCTATTTTGGTTGTATACAGAAATTGTCTGTTGTTTGAGACACAGTTCAATGTCCCTGTACATATAATATTTCTATCAGTCTCAATGGTCATGTCGGGAGGAATCTTGTAGAGTTGTGTTCTATTTTAGATGCATTGGTTGGGGATGTGGAAGTTGTTAAGAGCATCTATTTTAACAAAATCATGTTCCTCTTATAGGCATTCATAAAATATTTCGTTCTAAATAAGGTTCATTCCTTATGACCTGTTTTTCATGGATTCTTATTCATGGTGAATGGGATGATTCATTTAGATCTTATTGTAGTGACGAATCATGTTGAATCCTAGTGAGTCTTAGGATGTGTGAATTTGGTCAATGGTCTCTGTTTGTGGTGTGGTTGTGTTTGGTACATTAAGAAGAAGTTCCATTTGGGAGATTCAATGCCCGATTATGATGCAAGAGATATCTCAATTATTAGTGTTCCATCCTTAGGAACCTGAGTGAAGCTGGTGTATAATCACGAACCCTTAGGGGGTGTACCGAACCATTAGTACAGTTTCAATATTTTGTATGGTAAATAGATACATTTTAAAATATTGTGTATCTGTATCATTCTCAACATCCATAATATGTGAAAATAAAGATGGGGATCTTATTTCATCATTGTGTGTAGTTTGGGTGGAAGGGTTACTCCTTGGTTATAAGGAGGCGTAGTTGTCCCATTTTATTCAACTACAGTACTTACAGCCTTGTAGATGTAATCCTTTTTTTGGAGTCCTTATATGGCCAACCTTATAGATCATCCATTGTTATGATATGGGATTGTCTAAGGATGGTGATTCTCCATGGGATTAATGAATCATGTGTTTTTTCCATTTGGTGAATATTCCATTCTTTGGACACCTTGACTGGGGAGTTTGATCCGTTTTGGATTTCCTTATCAGTCATTATTGGTTGGTGCAAGAATTTATCATGTAGGCCCATGTCGGGCTCCCATGCTAGCCCGTACAAGTTAGGTAGGTATTTTAGTTTATATTGTGGGGATTCCACTATGTGTCTCGATGGAATTCCCTTAGAGGGAATCCGAGAAACCATATCTCTTATGGTGGGAATCTTGTTCAGGCCTCCAATGTTGGTAACTTGGTTCTCTTTTGGATGTTGACATGGAAATGAGTGATATTTCTTAATTGTTTGAAGCTAGTGGTGAAGATTTCATGGATAAGATCATATGAATTTTTCATTAAGGGGTTCGATTATGTGATGTGGCCATTATTTCCCTTTGATCGATCAACTCGAGGTGTTTAATATTTTGGGGGTGGGTGAATCATGTTTGGGAGACCGTATTGGTCTCCTATGTTGAATATATATGTCTCTTTTTTGGTTTTTATTGCTCTTGTCCTCTACACGTTTAATACTCATTAGAAATCTTCTTACGATGTGAAGGAAAAACAATTGTTTCTTTTGGGTTACACAATTGAATACATTCTTGGGGAAGAAATTGATAATGGGGGGGGAGAATTGACACACCCCAACCTAACACCTTGCGGTCATGGTTAGTTTATATATATTTTTGTCATTTTTTGTTTAAAATGTTTTAAATTAAAATCAAAATGAAGGAAAATTAAATAAGCAATGATTTAATAATAATAATAATAATAATAATAATATCATTATTATTATATGTAATATAATTTTTAGGTTATTGTTGTAATTATTATTTTATATTGGTTATTGTTATTATTATTATTGAGAATAAAAATAATATTATTATTCATATTAAGATACTATTATTAGTATTATTATTTCTTTTAGGTGTCAGTGTTTCCTTCCCCTCCCATCTCCCTCACACATCACCAACCCCTTCCCGGTTCTTCTTATTCCCCATGCTAGCTGATCCACCTACACTTTTGGAATCCTCCCTCTCCTCAAACTTCTGATATCTCCTCTCATGAGCTCTCCTACAATGGGTACTACAAGCGTGACTACTCCCCCTCCTCCCTATCCTACCATGATGTGCGCCTTCACCCCTCTCAAACCTTACATTATCTAGTGAAACAACTGGATCTCCTACAGTTTTATGGATATCTCATAAATTTACGATATATTTTTCTCTTCTTCTTCCTCATTGGGCCAATTTTTTACACATTCCATCATCCCTCAATAGTTCATCCAAACATTAAGGGTTAATTTTGGATGATATTTTACACTTTCTTTCCTCTCTAGGGATCACAATAGATGTCTTAGGTCTCCTCCTTCATGTTTCTGCACCCGCTATCGAAAGGTAATTTGGATTTAGCCCATTTTAATTAATTGGTCTCCATTTGATGTAGGGTTTCTCTTTATTACATATATTATTTAGTTTTATATGAATAATTTTGTGATGATTAAACACTTTTATATCATGGTAGTATGTTTTTATTATCTTGGTATGGGATCAGGTCATCAGAATTAAAGGAATATATGTATATACATTGAAAGGAATGTATATATATGTATCCTCTTAGTACATATTATTTCATGGCATGGGGAATGTATAATTTCGTGAAAAGGGAATATATATATATATGTGTGTGTGTTTGTGTGAAAATATATATGACTGTAGGTGATTTTTTTTGGGGATGTCGTCGTCAAAATATGCTTGTCAGGAGGTAGGTTCCCCTATGAGCAACCCTTTAATTTTAATTCCATAATATATTAATATATTGAGAAATATGTTTTTATATTTTTGTTGTAGAAGTATAATTTTTGTGATGTGGTAAAGATTCCTTGAAATGTTTCTGCATTTGTTTTTTATAATTGTTCAATGTTTCAATGTGTGTTTTTTATATTGATAAATTATATTGAACCTACATTGGAAAATGCATTATGTTTCTAATGATCACTCGTTCCTTGATGATATATATTTAAAAAATGTTATCTAAATTTGTTTTTCTTTTTTTGGGAATTTCACAATATGTTTTATATGTACATTAGTTATGAATGTTTATTTTGAAATAATGTAGGTTCTTGTATGATTCTAAATAGGGAAAATTCCAGAATTTTGTTAGTTTTAAAAAAAGAATGGATTTTGTAATAAATATGAGGATAATTAAAATTTTAATATATTAATAAAGGTGTTATCTATTTTAATCATGTTTTATATCAATAATTTAAATGTGTGGTGCTTGGTTTGTACAATTGTTTTATTTAGACGATTCTTAAAATTAATGATATTTAGAATTAATTCTTTCTAATTGATAATGTTCTTTGTAAATTAATGGGGAATTTCTAGAAAATTAAGAATGGTTTTTGAAAGTAGAAACCCAAATTGATTTAATTCCCCATGTTTTAGAATTATTACGCAAGAGTCAATGTGTGAATTGTGATATCTGCTTATTGTAGAGGATTGTATAATGTAGTGTGGATTTAAAAAAGTATTTGAGCTTAAGGAGGGATATTAGTGGTCAGATGTTGAATTTGTTTTTTAATGAATGAAGAGATTTTATCTTAAGTTTTTTCTTGATAAAACATCTCCACTATGTGAAATAGTTCCTTGGGTTATCCACATGTCCCTAGATGGGATGACCAGGACTAGTATGTGAGATTATTCCGAAGTGGTTTGTCATGTTATCGTCTAGAAGTTTTGATGTTATAGTTCTCAAATAAAGATATGTCCTCATCTAAACTGGGATTAGACAAGGTATGTGGCATCGAACGAAGGGCTTTCCTAATCCCCATGGGCTGGAACAAGTTCTTATTTTCATAATCAATAGTTAGTAATGATTTTCCAGAATTTAAAAGCATAATAAAACCATAAAATCTTAATAAACAAAAAATTAATAATGAATGAAACAAGCCTTAAAAAAATTAGAATTGAATTATAATGTTTTAAACAAACATCCATGAAAGACACAATAAATTTTCCACTAAGTCTAACTCAAAAAACCATCACAAGGAAAGTGGAAATCTCCCAAAAGGTTCCTCCACAACACTACACCATGAAGACAGTTAGCAACCCTAACTGTTTTCATAAAAATACTTTCACTAACATTTGTCATCCATTACCAAGTCTACTTAAACAGAATGGTTTATGTAGGGTGTGAGCCCAACACTTTAAGGATGCCACCTAAGAAAATATTCAACGCAGTAAAAATTTCATGTTTTGTAACTTGTAGAATTTTACAAAAGAAATTATAGGATTAATATTAAAAAAACTTAATTAAATGAAATTCAATTTTAATTAAAATAATTTTTAACAGAACACACACGATTCTGAAAATTACAACAAGAAATTACTATATACCCATGGTAAGGGCAATATAGCCAAATAGTCACTAATCATATGAACTACCCCTAGGCACTAGCTACCAGTGGGACCCTAGGTACCTTGTATCATTGTGTAATGTGGTATGCGAACCATTACCAACAACATTCTCCTGCATGAGCCACTAAAGATGAGAAAGATCAAAAGTCCTTGGGATCATAAATCATTTTCCATATATAGATAGTGTTTTCACAATTAATCCTATTATGTGAAACATGTACATAGAAACTTTCTTATATATAGAATACTAGTCCATGTCCACCCATCGAGATACACGATATCCCTTTTTTCTCAAACAAGGTAAACATATCACATAAAAAATATATCACATCCAAATTCTATTTTAAAAATATAAAAACACCAATATATTTATCAAGCATGATTTTCACCTGTTATATAACTCAATAAACCATTAAAAAATTTATTAAATAGATTTCAAGAACACTATAAGGATTTTTCTAATAAAAAATAAACATATGTCTTTTATTAAAACGAACAACACATGAACTCTATTCAAAAATATTATTTCCATCACTTTCATAATATAATAAACCAATTTCATAATTTATAAAAAAAATAACATGTGACAAAACAACAGTTTCACATGAAAACCACAATATTTAAAGTAAACTTACTAATTTTAAATCAAACACACATTTTATCATTTTTAAAACTACATTCGCACCACACACAAAGATCAAGGAATATGCTAAATTAAATATGAAAGAAAAATAAATTCACCAAATCATGTCTACAGAAGGAAACACCATACATTGATGTAAAAAAAGCCCAAAAATTGGTTCGAAACATCAATTTAATCTCAACCACATCACAAGAAATAATTATTGAACCCAAATTGAATATATTGAACCTCAAAACTCAAAATTAAACCCCAAGAATGAAAACCTAGCTATGGGAATATATTAACACCATGAAATGGAGGAGAGACCCTAGATGGAATGAAAGAATAAAAGATATAAGGACATAATTGAATAACCTTTGAGTTCTTCCACGAAAATTCCATTCAAATTGTTTATTCAATGGTTCTTAAGGGAACATGGAGACCTATTATGGGTGGAAATCTTGAGTGGGGAAGATCATGGGTGGAGGATGGATTATATCCGAAATGAGAAAAATTGAAATTTTTTAAAAGCAAATTCTTCGGTGGGACTACAATTTGAATGGAAAATTTAATAGACCATAACGAAACCATACACACACTCTGTCTAGATTGGACAGTTTCTAGGACAGAGGTGCATGATAATTATGTAGCCGTCTGGTAGGTTCTAGCTCCTATTAGAGAGTTTCTTGGGTTGGGAAAAAGGTTTACAGTAACTGTTCTCTAGCTGTCTGATTGGGACCACCCAACCCAAACCATCAATTTTTTTATAATACTTATAATGTATCCTAGGAAAAAATGTAGATAAAAAATGAAAAATACCTGAAAATAAAGGCACATATGTCACAATTCACCCAACCATGAAAACATTCCATCGTCAGAAAGTAAACTAAAATATTGATAATAAAATTAGAATATATAATCTTTCCATACACAAAAATTCCACTCCCTTGTCAAATTCACATCTTTCCCATGTTTCCAAAGGACATGGACCAATGTAATAGACTTTACTTGAAGCATCATTTCTAGGGAATCTACTATTGTCAACTGCCGCTGAAACAACAATAAATTGTTCTCTATTCCCAACTCTACTAAATTATCCACATTATATTGTTCCAAGTTATATTTCATTAGTTGGGATACATAAAACACATCGTGAATAGTTTTCAAATGACAAGTCAAAGATATACTATATACCAATTTACCAAACTGATTGTTGATTTCAAGAGGTATGAAATACCACATTGTTAACATTCCCTAATTCTCCAATTGTTGGTTACCTAATCTAGGAGCCACAATCAAGAATATTAGATCACCCTCAAAATACTCATGATATCAATTCTTATGATCATCATAAGATTTGTATTGACTCTGAGATATTAATAACCACTTCCAAATAATCTTTAGTTTCTGAAACATATCCCACACAAGGATCTATCCAAAAATAAGGTCTCATCCACCTCTTCCCAACATATAAGAGACCAACAATGCTCGACATAAAGCACTTCAAATGGATGCATTAGAATCGTGTATTATGAACTATTTTATTAAGGAAATTAAACAAACCTTAATTTTATATCCCATGATCCTCTGATTTTCATTCTCAATCAAACCATCCATTTTAGGATGATATATCATACAAATCTTATTCTACAAATGCAAAGCCTTATAAAGGCCTTCCCATAATTAAGAGGTAAAATGGAGATATCAATATGAAAAAACTCTTAATGGGACTCCATTCAGCCTTACCAAATCCATAATATATAGTTATCAATTCTCATCTACTTTAGTTGTTTCACTAATCAGAATAAAATGGTTGAATTTGCAAAAATGATCAATTTTGACCCAAATCATGTTCCTAAACTGAGTATTTCAATGAATTCGAACAATAAAATTCTTGGAAACCTCATCCCACATACAGGTATGAATTGGTAATGTCTTAATAACAATGAATGGCCTTTCATGCAGTACCTTTACTTTCTTACAATAATAAAACCTCGACACCAAACCAGCTATGTACTACCCCATGCATGGCCGCCAAAACATCTGATGAAAATCATATTAAATCCTGGGAACCTCAGGATGAACCACCCACTGAGATTGGTGGCTATCCATCATCAACACCTTTTACAACGAAAAAAGTACTAGTACTTGTTCATTAAACTACAAGACTCCCTCGGGAGATAGAGGCCAATCAGAAAATATCTCCCCACTATAAATAAACTACATAGACAACAAAAATAGATCATCACTAGGATGTTACGGCTGAATAAAATATATAATGTAAGCATTCAAAAAAAAATTCTCACCATGAACTCGCCCCTGATGTGCTCTATGTTCTCCAAACGCATCTAGGAAAAGATCCCCATTAGGGTCTACACATCACTAGACTTCCTCAAAGCCTACACTTGTACTTTTAGATCAAGGAATTATCCACCAAATTACTTTTCCTAGGATATAGATAATATAAAATTTCAAATCCCACAAATAATTGATCCAACATATCTCCGTCGAGTTCATTTATTTCTGGGAGAAAATGTTCGAATAACTTTTATGGTCATAGAAGAACACAAAAGTTCCCTCAAAACCACAATGGAGGAAATTCTTTAGGGCATGAATATCCACATCCAATTCCATTTCGGGGTATACGTAATTCTTTTCATGTGGCCGGAGATGGTGGGGGAGATATTCCACCACATGATGAATATTCATAAGTACACACCTGAGACCCATACCCGGTGCTTCCAAATAAATGACATAGCCCTTCTAAGGCAATTAAATGATCAAAATAGGTGTGTTATTCAACCAGCAATTCAGAACATCGATGTTTTCATGGTACTTTGGGAATCAACCATACTTCACCCTCATCCGATTGAGTGCATTCATTGAAGAGGAAGCAGATAGAAATCCAAAAAAACCATCAATAGTAACCTTCTATGCCATGAAAACTCTTAATCATGAAATCATTCTTTAGCTGCTCCCAAGACATAATTCTGATGATCTTCTCAGGGTCTACTAAAATTCCCTTCATTGAAATGACATGTTCTCGAAACCTCACTTCCCTAATCAAGAAGTTTAACATGGATAACATTTCATAAAGATGATGATCCCGCAGTATGCCCAACACTATCTACAAATGATGCTCTTGGTCCACCACAGAGCTTGAATAAAATAAAAATTCATCAAAAAATACCACAAAAAAGGGTTGAGATAATTTTTGAAGAATATATTCAGGAGTTCCATTAAGAATTTCTAGATCATTTGTTAACCTGAATGGCATGACCAAATACTCAATGGGTCGTACGTGCTTCTGAAAGCCGTCATCAGGATGTCCTCCTCTCCCAACCAGACTTGGTGATATCCTGAATGAAAATATATATTTGAATATCACATTTACAAAATTATTACATCAAATAAGTCATTTATTTAGTAAAAATGTTGTTTAATCAAAATATTGATATTATTCAGCTTCTGGTAGACAATGCGTAAACAAAGGGATCAGACGGATTTTTGGGAATAAAATGGAAGAAACACAATGGGAGATGCATAGGTGAATGAAAACATTAGATTTCATATCATATACATTTATCATTAATTCCCTCAGTTCTTTGGGGAATATATAATACAAAATATGTGAACTCAAATATATTACTTCCCATCATTGTGAATGGAGATCCCGTGCAATAATGAAGAGGATTCAATTTTGGATGAAATAACATAAAACTCCCATTAGGTTCCATCAAACTCCCCCACCACCATTAATAATAGATATGTGATTGGAAGGGAAATATACAATACTTGTCAAGTATCACATAAAATGGTTCCCTGTATTGGACTATGAAAAATCATGCCTTCTAAACCCATGACACAAAGAGAGAAAAAGATGGAATCCTGATAACCTATTCTTTGTTCCTACCAAATGGTGTTACTTGTTCCTTTACAAAAGTCAATATATCAGAAGAAAATTTCAACAAATACACAATTAGGGCAGAGATAAAAGAAATAGATTTAATAGTATCAACTAAAATAGATGCTATATTAGATTAAATCATAGTGGTATGTTGAAGTATCGAGGGCCCCACATCGCATCCCACTAGTTCCTGATCCATAACATGAAATGACCTTTTCTCTTTCTAAAAACGACTTCTCTCTTTTTAAACCACCTTCAACCGGCTCTACCCTGATGATGAACTCATACTACCACCATGAAAAAAAAAACTGAGACGCCATTTTCTAGGTCATATTTGAATGAAAAGACATTCCACTGGAAGCAATAGATACTTCCCCAATCAGGTATGGGTACGTCACACAAAAAAAATTCTGAAAGTTCCCAATAACTCCACAATTATAAAATTTCATAGGAGGAGATTCTCAATATGGTATAGTAGGCCCTTCCCCCTACATAGATGGAATGAAAAAGATCACACATCAGAAGCTAGAGAAGAAACATGCTGGGAAGGATGTCCTGAAATGCCACACCCACTCTTCCCATGCCCTTCCGACATCCTCTTTTTCACTTAGGATCATCCACTTGCCATAATTGACACCACTATATAAAACAAAGACATTCCTTTATGATCAATCTTTACTATAAACGTGTGATAAAATACCTCATAATAGGCCCCATCATGAACAAGAAGGCCCTATAGTAAATATCTAATCATTGCCCCATTCTCAAACATCCGAGCATTCATATGTTCATTAGAAGAAATCTCATTTGAGTACCAAAATAGCTCAACACAATGGTTATTGTATTCCATCACTAAATTTTCACTATTGGAATGATCGAGGAACTACTGGAATCTGGAATAGCCTATGACCTCATTGCAGTACTTCTTATTGAATATGGTCTTGAAATACATTCATCTCATCTGCTCATAGTTCCCAACCTAATGTACTAATTCCCACCACATTAGACCAGGACCCACTATAATTAATAAAGATCATTTCACACAAGCTTTATAATGGGTGTTAATATACTCAAACAAATTCTCATTATTCTTGAGCCACTCCTCTACTTCTTGTAGCTGATAATTTCATCAAAAATTATGAGGGTTATTCATTAGAAACTCATGATATTTGTTCCTTCCTTTGACTATATTTCTTTGATCAAGATGGTGAGGGAGTAGGAGATGCTCCTTTTCCACGTTCCAGAATAGCCCAAACCATAGCATCCACAAACCTTTGATCAAGTGGTGTGGGATAACTCTCGCCAGATTCATCACATTTTGAAAGAGATCACTCTGTGGAGGATTTTTTCTAAAAGTATAATAGTTTACATGAAAAAAAATTTATAAAATTTCTAAAAATATTTGTAATTTCAAGAAATATAAATAAATTAAACATTAAATGAAAATAAAATGACCAAAAAACATCACCCCCACCGAGTGTCCACATGCAGTTTGTATAATGTATGTCCCACCTAGAAGAGAAGTAAAAAAAAGTCCCAACATCACATGCTGACTTAATGTCTTAGTCTAATATAGATCTGAGGAGTTCATGGATCATTCCAAGAGAGATCAGCTAGTGATGGCATGTGTTTATCACTTTTCTGATCCAGTGCAGTAAGCATCTGATATTTTTTAAAATGAATATATTAAATATATGAAAGTTTTTAAGGGGTTGCGACCATAAGTTTACTCTCATGCCTTCTTGTTCATGTTGGAACCTATACTAATGTAGTTGAAAATTATTTCATGGGAATGATTCATTGTAATGGAATGTTTGGGTTTTCTGGACTGTTGTCAACTGTGGGAAGTGGAAGATCTTTAGGAAAAAGAGGATGTGGGGTGAGCAAGGGAAGAATGTATAACATAGTTTAATACATCCTACAATGAATATTTCTTCTATACCTTATAATGTGAGATCTATTTTGTGTAATCAATTTGCGAGGGTAGGTAACACTCGAATTTCTTGATCATTTCATCATAAGCCATGCAATAATTGTAGAATTGTGGGGCATATTCATTGTTTCATTAAGGTGACATGACCATACCATAGTGCAGAAGGATTAATGGATTCCTTGGGAGTCTCTATTCTTCCAGATACAACCTAGATGATGGTGTCTCTGTTAGGGGGTTGTGGCAGTAGGACATTATCATCATTGGGGAAGGGCTACTTTTGGGATGATTTGATGTCCAGAGGTATCTCATAGGAAGGTACCAAGTATTTTCATGTTGTGGATTGGGAACTATTGGGACATGATTTAGGTCCCTCGATAGTTTGATGAACCATTACGATTGAATCTACTATAAAAGTTGTTTAATTTGATACAAGTGCATCAATTTATTTTATATCTAATTATATTGTGGATATTTTGAACATTACAACCATTATAAATTATTTTTCAATCTATTTAGTAATTTTATTTCATAGGAATAAAGAGTGTTGTCTCAGGTGTGCATCTTTCTTTCTCTATGTATCAGTGGTTGAGATAAAGTGGGATTTCATAGTGTTGGTCATGAAACTATTTGATGTGATCTGTGGCAAGGATTGACTAGTGAACTTCCAATATAAAATTGTTTTTTATAGGTGCCGAGTGAGTTTCAAGGTACTTGATGGGAGACCTTAGGTATTTTATTGTGAATGTAATCCTCTTCCTAGTTTAACGGGACCTCTACTCCCATAGTTGTTAAATATTATCTTTTATTAATCATCTCTCACATTAGAAGATGAATTTGGTGGCCCTCATGGTGTGCTACATTTAGTAGTGGATGGGTTCCCTGAGGTATTTCCATATGAGTTTTCAGGATTACCCATAGAGTGGGACATTGAGTTCTCAATTGATTTTGTGATGTTAAAATTGATGATATCTCTTCCAGCGTAGTTCTTGGAATTCATGGAAATCAGGGAATTAAAGATATAACTATATTATTTGGAAGAGAAACAGTTCAATCTTGTTATTGTCTCTTCATGGACTGCACCTTTTTTATTCAATTTGATGGTCAACAGATCCCTCTGAGGGGGAATTGATTACTAGAATATGAATAAGGTAACAATTAATAAAAAAAAGACCCCTTTCAAAATATCAATTATTTGTTTTATCAACTAATGTGTAAAAGTGGTTTTCCATGATAGATTTGTTTTTTGGGGTATCATCACGTCCAGATGAGGGAGGCTGACATCCTGAAGAAGTCTTTCTAAAGTAGGTATGACCAATTTGAGTATTTGGTCTTGCCTTTTTCTTTGACCAATGCTCCAGTAGATTTTATTTAACTCATGAATGGGATGTTCCACCAGTATCTTGAATCTTTCATTATGGAATTTTTGATGAAACCCTAGTTTATTCAGGATCTGAGAAGGAGCATGAGCATCATTTGGTGATTGTGTTGGACATAAAATAGGATAATCATCTGTATGAAATTTTCTCCAAGTTCACATTATGAATTAGGAAATAGAGGTTTCTACATAATGTTATTTTGGAGAAGGATTTTTAGCAGACTCGATAAGATTTGCATTGTTATGTCATGGGATCGACTGAAGAATGTTTTTTAAATTAGGGGTTTTCTAAAATTATTATTTTATAATAGATGGGTTTTCAAGATTTATCTCAGCTTTCCTTGTCCATGAAGACACTCACATTAAAATGAGTTAACTATGAGTATAGACTAGAGTTCAAAGAATCATTTGGGGAGCTAAAGAGGTGGTTGAATAATGTACATGTTTTGATATTGATAGTTTCTAGAAATTGCAACGTGTTTTTTTGTGATGCTTCAAGTATGGGTCTTGGGAGTGTGATTATGCAAGGTGATCACGTAGTGGTGCATTTCACCCTCCAAATATGACCACATGAAAATAATTAAACCACCCATGACATGGAATTTTCAATAGTTATTCATTCACGAAAGTCTTCGATCCATTATCTTTTTAGTGATAAATTTTTTGTCTACAATGATCATAAATGTTGATCCTATATATTCCCCTAGAAATACATGAACATGAGGCAACACCATTGGATTGAGTATTTTTAATGATTCAAATTAGATATTATCTATAATCCGTTAGAGAATATTGTGGTGGTCAATTAATTGAGAAGAAAATTGACAATTAAGGCATTGAGGAAGTCCAGTGATGATCAGACTCTGATGGGGATATTTTCTTAGATGCATTTGGAGACCATAGATCACAGTGGGGTGCATTCTTTGTGAGCATTCAATCTACTCATTCCCTTATGATGTTGATTTAGAGGGGAATTCCAGATGAGGACGTATGTATACAGTCCATGTAGATTCTTATTTTTTGGGATACATCTTATTATTGGTCTCTTTATCTCGAAGGAGTCTTATGCTTTAAGGTACATTTAGTGGTGCTATTGTCCTTGTAAAAGCTGGTGAAGTTGGATATCCACCAATCTACATGGTTTATTTAACCAGGGGTGTCCAAGATGTATTATGATGTTCTTTGGATGATTATTTCCTGGAATGAGGGCATACATAGATGATTTTGTGTGGAGGTGTTATACATGTCATCATGAAATGGTAGTGCATCAAAGGCCCTCTGTTTTGCTTCATCCATTACCCAATCCTACCTAGATGTGGGATGAGGTTTCCATGGATTATATTGTTGCATTTTCTTGAACACCATAAGGAAGGAATTTCATTTCGGTGGTGATTTACTATATGACCAATAAACCCATTTTATTATGATTGGATGAAAAAATAATGTGGATGAGTTGGTCCAATATTATATTAAAATGTGGTAAGGGATCATGGAGTTTGATTAGTAGTTTTTTTATTTAGTGATCTAGGATTGACATCGAGATGCAGGGAGCCTTCATAAGGCGTTGGGGTTGAAGATTAAGATGTGTATGGAATACAATCCCCAAATGGTTGGTAAGAGAGATTGGGAAAATAATATTTTAGAGTATCAGGGGATAGCCATTGGGGGTGGATGGAATTTTACTGTCATAAAAATTATAAATATTTGATTTTAGTGGATTTGATTAAGGAGAATTATGGTAGGCTTGTCCTATATCCTCAATGATGGGATGTGGTTTTGTGAGACCTATATTTTGGGACCAAGTCATGTGTTGGAGACGTCTTGCAATGTCATGTTTATTAGGCAGCGCTTATTAACCACTTAGATTTTCAACCAATCTTATGATGATCAGAGGTGTCTAGATCTTGAGTTTTCCATGGGTGATCAAGTATAATTGAAGGTGGCTCATTTCATAAGTTGGCATTATTTGTTGATGTAGGGAATGGTAACACTAAGGTATGTTAGCCATTTTGAAATCACCAAGTGGATTGGAATAGTGTCAGAAAGGTATGCTTTTCCTTCTCGTATATCTATTCACAACAAGGTTCGTGTCTTCTATCTAAATAAATATAACTCGGATCCTTAACATGTGATGAATTTAGAGCAGATGAAAAATAGGCTAATTTATTAGTGATTGATTGGCCTGTTTGAATTGTGTATTCCCAGGAAAATGTTTTTTTATAGAATTTCTATTCCATTGGTCTGTGTCCTTCGGAAGTATGTGAGTGATGTTCAAGATTCTTGGGAGAGGATGTTGTGGGTGGATAAATATTATTCATTATTATTTCCCAATCGTGATTCATGTTGACTTTAGGAGGGTGTAATGTTTTCAAATTTGGTATATTTTACATGTATGTGCCTTTGTTTTTCAGTATTTTTCCTTTTTAATTTTTTCCCTATCTTTTTTCCAATGCACACACCTTAATTTTGGAGAAATATGGAGGGTTTAGGTTGGTACACTAAAGAAAATGGTTGGTTCATGGTTATTTTAAACCCTGTACCCATCCCAGGTAAATATATAATAGTAGAAAAAACCTACCACATGGTTACTGTATGACCATGCACCTCAGTCCATGTAACCATCTTCTCAGGATAGAGCATGAGCATAGTTTTTGAACGGTTTATTAAATAGTGTGTCCAAACCATGTACCCATCCATGGAAATAATTAAAAATTTATACCATGTTTTCCCTCCTCGGATATAACCCCTCCCCCAACTAATTTTTATCCCCACTTAGTATTTTCATCCATAGGAGGTCTCCTTGCTCTCTCAAGCACCATTTGAAACCCATTTCGAAGGGTATTCTGTGGGGGAAACAGAAAAGTTCTAAAATTAAGTGATTATCCCCTTTATTTCTAATATCTTTCTAGGGTTTCACCTCTCATTATTAGGGTCCCAATTTTCTAGTAGCTAGGGTTTCTTTACTAGGGTTAAATACATAGTTTTCAGGTTTATTTTCTTGTAGTCGGGTTCGATCTTGATTTCTTGTTGTGTTGTGAATGTTACGCACCAATTTTTGGGCATCATAACATCAATGGTTGGTGGTCTATTTGTTAAAATTATTTACTGAATTTATTTTACTTTCATGAGTAGTTTATCATTTTTCTTAATCATTATGTGTTGTGATAATTAAATTTTCAAAAGGATTATGTGTTCATTTGATTTGAAAGTGTAACTTTTGCAAGATATTTGGTGATTTTCATGTGACAACTATTATTGTGTCACGTGGATTGATTTTATAAATTATGAAATTGGTTTATTATATAATATAATGGATACATATCAGATGCTGGAATTTTTTTATCGGTTGACATAAAAATAGGAATTTGGGTGTATTTTTAGAAAACCCTGGTACTGTCCTTGAAAATTATTCTGTAAATAATGAAATTATCTTATTGTGTTTTATAACTGGTGCAGATCATGTTTGTGATTTTGTTTGATTAATTTTAAAATTTAATTAAGATGTGAAATTGGTGTTATGTGATAGGTGAAACGTTTTTGTGAGTCAAATGGAAGCCCATGTATCTTAGGGGGTTGATTAGGACTAATAAGATAGTGATTCAAAAGCTGAGGCAGAACGGTTTCACATTACATGATTTATGATGAAACCACTAACTATATATGGAAAATGTGTATATACCAATAGAAAAATGGATTTTTTTCTCCCCAAAGGCTCATGCATGAGAATTCTGTTGGTCATGGTTCCTACAACATATTTCACTAAGATACAAGGTGTCTAGGTCCCACTGCAAGGTAGTTCTTAAGAGTAGTTCTTGTGATTAGTGCTCACGGGATATATTTAACTTAACACAAGAATATTGTAGTGCTTGATTAAAAATTTTAGAATGAAGCGTACTCTCTTAAAACTTATTTTCATTAAAATTGACTACAATTTAATTGTGATTTTCTTAAAAATGTTACATCAATGACATTTTTTAAAATCCTACACGTTATTTACATTATAATGTTTAGTGCATGGAACCACATACCTTAGATGTCAAAAAGCCTATATATTATTGAGAAACATCAACCAAACCTCAATTTTACTATAATAATTCAAGATCGAACACTAATCGAAGAGAGTTACCCCAATAACTCAAAATAAAACCCTAGGAAAGAAACCCTATATACTGGAAAATTAGAACCCCAGGAAAGAGAGGATAAACCCTTGGAAGAAGTAATATATAAGGACGAGAATATATTAGATAAATAACCTTTGAGATTCTCCCACAATATCCCCTTCAAAATGGGTTCTCAAGGGTGCATCAGGGAGCTTGGAGACCACATAAAGTTGAAAATCCAGAGTGGGTAAAACAATGGGAAGAGGAGGGGTTAAACTGGAAAAGGGAAATTGTGGAATGATATTTTTTATTTTCTTGGATGGGAACTTTGTTGGGACACCATTTTTAATAAACCGTGCACAAAAATGCCCACGCCCTTCCCAAACTGTATGGTTACCAAGGCCCAGTCACATGGATGTGTAGTATCTGTCTGGTAGGCTCTTCCTTCAACCACAAAATTACCAAGGATGGGTGAATGGTTTATACTAATTGTGTTCCAATCATACATCTTTTTACCTCCACAAAAAGACACCAGTTTCTCAAAAATTATGAAGTAACTCTATGAAAAAATATATTCTCAAAATAAAAAAATACAAGAAAAGAAAGTCATTGATGTGAAATTATGACACAAACTAAACATTTATGATGATTTCAGACCACTATATTATGGGTGTGTAACTTAATAGTGGACCGTGAATAAGAATTTTGATAGTCATGGCTTCTAAGACAGATTTCAATGATGTATGAAAATCCAAGGTATCCAACTACCACTAGATTCGTTTTGATTTCCCATGGTTCTTTTGATGGGTTTTTTATTTATTCAGTTTGATTCTTGATGTATCTTTTGTGAAAACCATATTTTAATTTAATTTGATTTCTATTCATTATGAAATATTGATGGATGCTTTTAATGTGTTTTTAAAATTTAGTGGATGAGTAATGTGTTCCCTAAAACTGAAAAATTTTTACATGACTTTTAGAAGAATGAAAAACATTACTTCGTTGTGTCTTATTTTCAAAAAATCATGTTTTGTGATTCATTTTAAAGGAAATAGAATATGGAATTGTTTATATATGGAATACTAACTAAGAATCATGGTGCTCATAGATACTCTAATTTTTAGTTTTAGTTTCCAATAGTTTAGGCCACTCTTGGACCATTTTTCATTTTATATTCGGTGGTGACCCCTGAGGTTTCTTGAGCTATGTTACATTTCTTCGACTATTTTTATTTATGATGCTAGTTTGTTAAGATTATTATTTATTATTTAGATATATTATCTTGGAGTAGTCATTCCCCACTAGTTTTTTTGATGTGCAAAACTTGTTTTTAGTTTCAGGGGATTGGGATTTCCCTTCATCCCAAATATCGGGCTGACAAGGATGGATAGTTTATAGTTGACTCGGGTTTGCTTGTGGTAATAGTCGACAAATATGCATGAATGGTGTTATTATTTTTCATGGAATTAAATGTTATGAATTTTAGGATACATTACTTTTCAATAATGATAAATATTTCAGGAATATCATATATATACATTAAATACATTATCATAAATATATTTGAGATGATCTAATTGAAATTTAATTACACCATTTCATGAGGAAATTATCATCATACAGATGAACAATAGATTTAGTTCTTATTTAGTTGAAGAGTATAGGGATGTCAGTAATACAAATTAGATAATAATATATTATTTTATTAGATACATTGATGTAAATTTATCATCATTTTTTAATAATATTAGAAAGAGGTGGAAAATATAAAAAATTAAAATCTTGGTTATTAATGACACCTCATATCGATGAAATGTCATAACTTTTCACCAAAATGATTTCTCTGAGGGTTTTTTTACAAAATAAAGGAATCTATTAAAGGGTATGGGAATATGAGAAGTTATTTTGTTATGGTTTTATGGAACAAAAAATTTATATGAAGTGAGATGAAAATATGAAAGGATGTTCAATTTTATAAATGAGGGGATTGAATATTTACTATTTTTAATGGTATCAAATTAATAAAAATTAATTTTGATCGATAAATGGAGACTGCGTAATATTATTCTTAAATATGGTATGAATGGGTCAATTTAATCTCATCCGGTAAAATTTTTACTTGAGTATGAGATGTCTTTACACTTATCTTTTGGTTTTAACATGTGTTATATGTTTTTACATTTTGGTTTACTATAATGTTTAATACTCATTATATATCAATATAGATACTATAAAGAGAAAATTTGTCCCACAATGTAATATCATATATATTTTTAAACATATCATAATATATTTTCCAATAATTTTATTTTAAGGATTGTTAAAATATTTGATAAAATATTATCCATTATAAAATATCCTTAATGTATTTTAAGGAACTTTTCATGTATTTTGAAATTAAAAAATGAATGAAAATAATTTTGAATATATTTCTAAAAATTATATCTCTAATGTTATAAAAATATTTAAAATTAATGTAAGGAAATTTTAAATACCCATAAATTTAATGGAAAATGTTTTATTAAATACATTGTAATTTTATGAGTCCGCAGTTTCTGTGGTGCCTAATTTTTAGTCCCGGAGTGGCCGGAATCATTTTATGATATTTTTTTCTATACGTTCAGTAAACGTAGATGTGAGTTTTTCTATATTTTCAATAGGTACTCAGAATTGATATTTGAGGACACTGATGAACTCACCGCGCCAGTATTCTCATAAGGGGACCTTTACCGCTGTTGGGTTTGGTCAAGATCATGAGTTATTTTTTTCGGGAATTCTTAATAAATTAAATAAATTTTTTTGTTACACAATTTATTTTATGTGGTGGTTATTTCTTCCAAGGTGAAGTTAGAGGTGGGGCCCACACCCCCCATAACTTCCCTTGGGAGGATATAACTATGAGTGGGGTCCACACGAGCCCCTAACCGTTCAACTCCCCCTTTTACTCCCGTAAACCTCTCTCTTAACCTTTGAACTTCAACATAATGGTGGAGCCTCTCAACCTCCCTCCGACTAATTGTTCCAACACAATTAATTAAAATATTCTTTAATTAATTCATTGTGTAAAATTTTTATTGAATTGATTTCAATTTCATGGAATTACTATAATATTGGAGGATTCTTTTTATTATATTGGTTATGAAGATATTTTGGGGTGGAATCTTTACAGAATTAGGGAGAGAGAATTCTTCACCGATGAATGATCTATATCTCAAACGAAGAAAGACGAGACTATCTTTGATCTTCCCCCAATCCTCAAGATGATGAGCCGCCCGTGATTAAATTTGACTACTCTTCCTCCTCAGACGCACCCTGACATCAACGAATTGACGTCGTCTTCGAATCCTCTTCTCACGACACCGTCATCCGCGACGCCGATTTCTGCAACTACGACAACATACCATGAATCGAGGTATGCAGTTATGATCAATTTTAATTTTATAAAATTTATCCTCGTTCTTCATTGAATATCTTGGATTTCCCTTGGCGATTTGATATTGCTTAACACGGAGGGTGCTGGCCGAACAAACATGGCCTGACGACCCTCTATTGATTCATGTTTTTTAATTCTCAATATAGGTGGTGAAAGAAGAGGTGGTGACGATTAGAGTTGATGATGATCAGGGGGCGACGATGATAGATGGTGGTGGTGGCAACGGCGGCTGCGCACCGGCCCGTTATAAGACCATGACACCGGGTTCCACGCCGAGTGGAGACCGCTAGCCGCTCGAATGAAAAAGAACTAGCCGGTCCCATGACCGGCTGGTCTAGAAGTACCGGCCGGCTAAAGCCGGCCTAGATGGAGAACCGTCGATCCTCATGGCACCACGTTGTGAAGAATCGCGGCCCATGCTAGGTGGGAAAATTGGCTAGCCAGGTTGAAGGAAGCCGTGGAACCCAAAGTTTCCACGTAGAAGGACAGGGGCCCGTTGTGCGGGCCGCTCACGCCAGAGAAGACTAGATTCTTTTGGCCGACTGAGCAAGAGGGGCGGATCCCCTTGATTTCATAGTTTCAGAAAACTAGGGGATGCGCCCCCTAACTCCACTCCACCAGCTGGCCGAGCCACGGTCGGCCGCGGGTCAGGCCGCCTGCCACGCGAGAAGAACCACCCTCGCACGGTCTGGGTCACAACTGTTGTGTCAGGTCATTCCCCACAGGGCAGGGCCACGCCCTATCGGGCCGGACTAACCCCCTACTTGGTTGGACCCGCCAAAATGGGTCGGGCCGACCTACCAGCCCACTGGGCTTGATGGGTCGAGCCTGTTTCTCTTAAACGCGAATGTCTTCCAGACCGCGCGTCCGATCAATGCACCTTCTATGACACTATATTCCTCTAAACGAGACGGTCCTTTTGAGATACTCTAAGTTAGTTTTGGATGACATTGGAAAATTTTCGGGTTTGGAACGAGCGTAATTATAACCGGGCCCCTGGAACAGAAAACCAACAACTCTTAGACTGGGCGTTCGATTAACGTACCGTCTATCATGTTTGGTTTCTTTTGATGAGACAGAACTTCGGGGTACATCAACACTAATCTTCGTAATATTTGATGTATAAAATACTTTTATTGAGGTGCGACTGCTCCCATAATTGAGCGTTCTGTGTGTCGGACCCTAGGGCTGGCTCCGACTGCGACGACTACTGTATTGGGATCCTCCATGGGTTCGACAATGATGACTAACGTAATGGGATCCTACGTGGGTTCGACAGCGATGAATACCATACTGGGACCCTCCGTGGGTTCGACGGTGATGACTACTATTCTTGTATCAAGTGTGGGTCCGACATTATTGGCCTCTATACTTGTATCATGTGTGGGTCCGACAGAGTAACTAGTCTTGTATCTATTAGGGGTCTGAAAGCTCAGCTGGTCTTGAATAATGTGTGGGTTTGAAAGCTTAGAAGAATCGGTGACTACATCTGATCATCTTTATCGATATATGAAAGATTTATACATGTGTGAACTGAGTATTAACAATCGATCATTAACATTGATGTGATTTACTTTACTTCTTGTGTGGACTGGGCAGTGCTTGGGCTCGAGAGTTGGAGCCGAATTGAGATTTATAACTTAGGTATATTTATAGTCATATACCTATGTAGGGTTGTTTGATACTTCGTGATTGTATCTTTCCTTCTTTGGTTTATCCTTCATGAATTCTGGGAGACCTTCTAGGGTCTCTGGGTCCCTACTGAGTATTGTTATACTCACCACTACACGATTTATGCCCGCACCTTGTTGTCTTTAATGCAAATGACGGACAACGTTGACGGAGGCCGAGAGCGAGCCAAGATCAGATGGTACCTGGAGTTGGACCACATGAAGAGATGGTACACAGAGCGGACCGATTGACGTGGAGTGTTGACGTAGACATCTGTACTTACCCTTTAGTTAGGATACTCATCGGATGTTCCAGTATCTTCCCTTTTCAGCTGTTTTCCCTTTTTCAGTTGTACATGTTTTCTATTGAACTTGTACTTTACTGTTGGGCTGGTATTTCTAGACCCTTTTACTTTCAGCACAACTTTTTTTATACAGTATTCACTTAGTACTTTTCTTCCAGCTTACTCTGTTTGTGTGTGTGTTAATACTATAAATGAAATTCTTTCCCATCTTAGGGATTTACACCAAAGGTGCTAGTCTCTATCCCCTGGCATATGGAAGGCGGGCTTGGCGTAGTCACGGAACGTGCCCCGAGGATGGGTCATGACAGATTGGTATCAGAGGAGTCAGTTCTACCGCGAAACATATGACTCTGATCTTTATTTTCTGTGAAGCAATAGTGTTAAGATATTTCAGTATGGTTTTCATTCCAGGGAGTTCAATTTTGGTGCGGCGGCTGATGTATCCATACACAAGGACCCTGACCTCTTATTTCCGACTTAGTGCACGGAAACACTGATTCCGTGTGTGTTTCAAGAGTTTCCTTTGTGGTCTCTTTGATTCATCTCAACAAGTATACCTTTTTGAACATGGCACACCTTTTCCTTTTCCGGATGCCAATATGAAGACAACAATATAGGGATCTCGAGAGAGAGTATATGATGGAAACCCACCGAGTGACGAGGCTTCGGTGTAGTGTTCGCATACAATGTCGGCACCTTCGGGTGGTGTACCAGTAGAACCACCACCTGTTGGGCAGTAGATGCCACCTGCCACACTGGAAGACAGTGCACGCCAACTGAGCACATTGGACAAGTTCCATTGATAGAGGCCTCTGAGGTTTCGAGGTGAGACAGATTCCCAGGCAGCAGATGACTAGATGGAGGTGATTACTAGAGTTTTCAACCTAGTTGAGACACTATTAGAGTAGATGCTGATCACAACTACTAATCTTTTTCAACTATTTACCATTAGGATGGTGCACATAATGATGAAGTTTCAGTACTTGGACCGTTTTTCAAGATGGTACCTTCATGCATTGTGCCAACTATATCACTGCATGTTGGTCATCAAACACTACAGGTGGTACTGGTACAAGCAACATGTAGGCTTAGTGGCTTACATGTGTTTCTGAAACAGATATCCCTCATGTTCTGTGGTGATCCCTACCCACAGGCGGGTGAGGACTGGCTTGAGGAGGTGGCTGAGAGTTTTCTAGAGTTTATACAACTTCGGCAGGATGACATGTCAGTAGCTGAGTATTCATTGAGGTATACTGATATTTCCTGGTACTCGATGAATATGATTTCATCAGTTCTTTAGAGCTTGGACCTCTAAGAAAGGTTTGATTAAGGTTATCCAAGCCCACACTTTTTCCTCTATGCATTCCTACTTATATTACGGTGCTAGAGAGAACCATTGTGGTTTAATGTTCCTTGGCTGACTAGATACAACAAGTGAATGTTAATAGTTGGAAAGCATGAAACTGGCCTCTGTCTTAGAGACTTGAGCATGTAAAATGTTTCGAGAAGAGGAAGTGTTAAGGACAGATGAATATGTAGGATGGAAGACATGGATGCATAGCTAGGAGATCATCATGAGGTGGTAAATATTTTGACATGTTACAACCACCAGCCTTTATAGTCCCTGCTAGGCTAATGGAGCTAGATGGCAGGGGAAGAGAGTATCAGCATGCGTTCAAGGAGTTTGACCCAAGGTCTCTATGAATGGTTTGAGGTACAGACTGTGTCTACGCATAGCTTCCATATCAATAGACATAGTTACCAATCATTCCTTACTTCCACAAATCTTTTCCCAGACCAAGAGTTTCTAGTTAAGCTGATGACTTGACCCTCATGTCTGGAGATACCTTCGATAGACGACTCGATAATCACACTTACAACGATGGTTTGATATGACCCTTGAGGTGAGGGTTCTGGTTGGAACCAGTTAGTGGTAGTGTTGAGGCCTTATGACGTACACTTTTGTATGGACTGGGAAACCAAAATTCATACACAGATTGACTGTAAGAGGAAATAATGTTGAGGTTTATCTACAATGTTGGGATGGGGTTTACCTTTCTCGCTGAAAAAGAAAACCCAGGCAACACAGGATGGAATCATGCATGAGAGGGTGCAGTCGATCACTCAAGAGTCGGCCAGATTTACTTTTGTGGCAGACTTCTTTAGAGTTGCAGCCCCACTATTAGCTTTGACAAATAAGGGGAAATCCTTCGAATAGTAAGAGAGATACCAGCAGAGCTGTCATGAGCTGAGGAAAAGGTTGACTAGTACATCCTTCTTGAGGCGACTAGAGGAGGGCGTTGGGGATGTGGTTTACTTCAACACATCAGGTACCAGACTTGTGTGTCTCCTGATGCATGAGCAAGGAGTGATAGCGTACAGTTCTCAGTAGCTGAGATAGTGATGATGGCTTGAGTTCCATCCAGACTATGAATTCAATATGGTCTATACTCCTAGGAAGGGGAATGTTGTAGCTGATGATCACAACAGAAGAATAGACATTCAGTTTCTAGGAGAGGCGATAGAACATCTAGCTGCGGTGTAGATATCCATTATGGAAAGTAATGGAGCAGCCCTTCATCAGTCCCTCATAGTCACTCCTCTAATTCTTCAGTGAGTCGGAGAGGAGCAGTTTGGGACATGGACTGTGAGATGTGACATGCTCAGATATCCTCAAGGAAAGTACCTGATTGGTTTTTAGAAGGTGGGGAGCACGTCATCATGTTCAGAAGACATACCATGGTACCAATTTCATTACAGGAGGAAGTGCTGGGGAGTTCCACACATCCCCTCTTGCGGTACATCCAGGAGTGGTGAAGATGTATCATGACCTCAGGCAACAACCCTGGTGGCCGGGTATAAAGAACGGTGTAGAATAGTTTGTATCACGGTGCCTCATATGTCAGCAAGTGAAGGTAAGGCAACAGGTACCACCAGTCTTGTTACAACCATTAGAGGATCTAAAGTTCAAGTTGGATGGGATATCCATGTATTTCATGCTGGGGCTTCTACGTACATCCAGAGGACACAACTCTATCTGGGTGATCGTCGACCGACTCACTAAGTCTACCCCCTTCCTACTGATCAAAGTGCAGGGCTTAGTAGAGATCTTGGGACGCCTCTACATTCATGAGATCGTACAGCTTAATGGTGTGCGATTGACTATCATCTCTAATCGAGATGCTCGTTTCACTTTACTGTTATAGAAGGGGATACAAGAGGCCTTTGGCATGCAGGTTCTCTTGAGAACTGCCTTCCATTCTCAGACGGACGGTCAGACTGAGAGGACCATTCAGACGCTCGAGGAAATTCTCCGTGCATGCGTCCTCGACATTGGTCACAGTTGGGTGGATCACTTACCCTTGGTGGAGTTTGCGTACAACAATAGCTACCACTCCACCATCGGGATGGCACCATACGAGGCATTGTACGACCGACCTTGCAGATCACCTCTGTGATCGAATGACCCAGTGGAGTCAACACTTTTAGGACCAATGATGGTTTAGGCTATGAAGGAGAAGGTGAAAATCATCTAGGAGCGAATGGAAATTGCCAAATGTAGATAGAAGTCATATGCTTATAGGAGATAGAGACCACTAGAGTTTGAGAATGGTGACCACGTCTTCTTACGGGTCTCACCTTGATGGGGTCTACGAATATTTGGACGAGGAGGCAAGTTATCTCTGTACTTTATTGTGATATTATAGGTCCTCATCAGAGTAGGTGAGATGGCTTACCCCCTGGACCTTCCACCTCAGTTGCACCGGGTGCACGACGTCTTCCATGTATCTCAACTGAAGAGATATGTGCACGACCCGTCCAACATCATCGACCATGGGGAGCTAGACATCGATGACGGGGCAACATTCATGGAGGTCTCGGTGGAGATCAATGATCAATAGGAGAAGGTCCTATGTGGATGGTCGATTCCTCTTTTAGGCGTCCGCTGGCAGCATGGGAACCTCTAGGAGAGCAGATGGGAGCGAGAGGCTCAGATGCTTCCTCAGTACCCACTTTTGTTTCCCTAGTTTGTGTTGTAGCTTTACGGGGACATAAAGTCCTGAGGTGGAGGTAATGTAATACTCGGAAATTTCAAGGAAAATGTTTTCATAAATACTTTGGACTTTTACGAGTCCGTTGTTCTTGATGGTGCTAGATTCCGAGGCCCGGTGTGCCCGGAATCAGTTTCTGATGTTTTGTTTGGGTAAGTTCAGTATATGTACGTGTGAGTTTTTCTATATTTTGAACCATTTCATGAAATTGAAATCTAAGGACACCGATTAACTCGTAGCACCGATATTCAACTAAGGGGACCTTTACTGATGTTGTGTTTGGTTGTTAAGGGGAGTTATTTTTTTGGGAATTTTTAATAAATTAAATAAATTGTTGCGTTACATAATTTATTTTATGTGGTAGTTTTTTACTCCAAAGGGAAATTGGAGGTGGGGCCTACACCCCAAATAACTTCTCTTAGGATGATATAACTAAGGGTGGGTCCCACACAAGCCCTTAACCCTTCAAATACTTCTTTAACTCCCTTAAATCTCTCTCTTAACCTTTGAAAATCCACATAACGGTTGAGCCTCTCCACCTCCCTCCCATTAATTGTGCCAACACAATTAATTAAAATCCTCTCTAATTAATTCGTGGTGTCAAATAAAATTTTTAATTGTTTTGAATTGAATGAAATTACTATAATATTGGAGGAGCCTTTTTATTATATTGGCTGGGCAGATATTCTGTGGTGGAATCATTGTATAATTAGAGAGGGATCATTCTTCCTCGAAGAACACTTTTCACTCCAACGAAGAACGAGGAGACCATCTTTGATCGTCATCCAAGAATCAAGAGGAGGATCCACCAATGAGGAACATCGACTATGCATACTCCTCATATGCACCCTGACGTCAACGAGTCAACATCATCTTCGAATCCTCTTCCCACAACACCATCATCCACGATTCCGATTTACTCAACTTGAAAATGTACCTTGAATCGAGGTATGGGGTTATGATCAATTTTAATTGAATAAAATTGAACATCATTCTTT
Source organism: Viscum album (assembly GCA_963277665.1). Lineage (NCBI taxonomy): Eukaryota > Viridiplantae > Streptophyta > Magnoliopsida > Santalales > Viscaceae > Viscum > Viscum album. The sequence continues at coordinate 72,213,307 of OY728149.1, forward strand.
GTTAAAAACCTTGGATTGTCTTCTTCCATTTGATATCGCCTAACGAGAAGGGCGCAGGCCAAAAGAACACGGGCCGACAACCCTCCGTTGATTATTGTTTTTTTATTCACGATGGAGGTGGTGATGGAAGAGGTGGAGGTTACCAGAGTTGACGACGATTGGAGGGCGGCGTCGACCGAAGGCGGCGGTGGAAACGACACCTGCGCACTGGCCCGTTAGAGGACCACTACACCAGGTGCTGTGCGGAGGGTAGACCACGGCCCTAAACAATGGTCCGCTCGTCCGAAGAAGAAAAAAAAAGCTAATGCCAGACGGGTTGGAGAACCGCGGCGCCTCATGCCGATGCGCTGTGGAGAATCGCGGCCCGCGCTGGGCAGGTGAACCGGCCGGGTTGAAGGATACAGTGGCACCCGAAGGGGCCACGTGGGAGGATAGCGTCCTGCTGTGTAGGCCGCTCATGCCGGAGAGGACCGACTGGCTTTGGCCGGCCTGGCAGGAGGGGAGGCACCACTCGGTGACCCCGTTTCAAACCCCCCCTCGCTCCGCTCAGCAAGAAGGGCCGAGCTGCGGTCCACAGTGGGATGGGCCACCCTTGCATGGTCTGGGCCATCTTCCACATGGTTCGGGACGCCCACGGATGGGCCTGGACTCCCTTGCGCGGGTCGGGCCATAGCTGTCTGTCTGGTCCGTGCCCCACGGAGCCGGGCTGACCTCCTGCAGGGTTGGACATGCAAAACTGGATCGGGCCGACCCGCCAGCCCACTGGGCTTTACGGACCGAGTCGTGCCCCCTTTGGGCCAGGCTGCACGCCACTTGGCTAGGCTAACCCCCTACCAGGTTGATCCCACCAAACTAGGTATGGCCATCCAGCCAGCCCACTGGGCTGGATGAGCCGGGCCCGGTTCGCTTAAATGAGAATATCGTCAAGACCACGCATCCGATCGACGCACCGTCTGTGGCAGTAGGATCTTCTCAATAATAAGGTCGTTTTTTGACACTCAAGTGATTTTTGACAACTTTGAAAAATGGACGGGTTTGGAACGAGCGTAATTCCAACCGGTCCCCTGGAACAGAAAAGCCAATATCACTAAGACCGAGCGTTCGATTTACGTGCCATTTGGCGCATTAGGCTTATTTTGATGAGACGGAACACTGGGATCCCTCAACTCTGGACATTGTGATAGTTGATTTATCGACCCTTTTGCTCGAGGATAAGACCCTCTCGCAATCGAGCATGCTGTGTGCGGGAACCCTAGAGCTGGCTGCGACTACGACGACTACTATACTGGGATCCTCCATGGGTTCGACAGCGATGACTACCGTACTGGGATCCTCCATTGCGTCGACAATGATTAAAACCATACTAGGATCTTTCGTGGGTTTGACCGCGATGACTAATGTTCCAGTATCCTTTGTGGGTCTGACAGTATTGACCTCTGTACATGTATCCTATGTGGGTCCGACAGATTAGCTGGTCTTGTATCCTGTGTGGGTCCGACAGTTTAGCTGGTCTTGTATCCTGTGTGGGTCTGACATCTTAGATAAATCAGTGACTACATCCGATCATCTCTATCTCTACACGATAGATGTTTACATGTGTGAGTGGAGTCTTGACTTTATATCATTATCATAAATGTCATTGACTTTACTTCATGTGTGGACTGTGTTGTGCATGGGCTCAAATGTTGGAGCCGAACTAAGATTGATGAAATAGGTATATGTATGTGCATATATCTATATTGGGTTATTCGATACATCGTGATTGTATATTACATTCTGTGGTCTATCCATCATGGATTCTCAGAGACCTTCGGGGGTCTCAGGGTCCTTATTGAGTATCGTTATACTCACCCCTGCACGGGCTAGGCCAGCACCTCGTTGCGTTGGATGCAGATGACAGGCAACATTGACGGAGGGTGAGAGTGAGCCAGGATCGTACGATACCCAGAGGTGGACCACGTGGCAAGACGGTACACAGAGTAGACCGATATATGTGGAGTGCTGAGGTGGACATATGTACCTACCCTTCTGGTATGATACTCAGAAGATGTTCCAGGAGTTTCCCTTTTCAGTTGTTGTCCCATTTTTAGTTGTACTTGTTTTCTGTTGTATATGTACTTTTCTATTGGGCTTTTATTTCCGACCCCTTTTACTTTCAGGACTACTTTTTGTATACAATTTCCAATTAGTGCATTGCTTCCATCTTACTCTCTTTGTGTGTGTGTCACTACTATAAAGGCAGTGCCTTCCCATCTTAGGGATTTACGTCATAAGTGATAGTCGCCAGCCCCTAGCCGATGGAAGGCGGGCTTGGGGTAGTCACAGAATGGGCCCTGAGGACATGTCATGATAGAAATAATTTTTTTAAATTATATTACTTCTAATTTTTCAATAATCATTTATTTTCACTTTCTTTTAATTTAACAAATATAATGTCGAAGTTGCATAATAATTTATGGTATAATTTTATTAATAATAATAATGAATAAATTAACTAGATAAAAAATACATAATTTAAATTAATAATTATCACTAAACAAAATTCTTTGTCTTTCTAAAAAATACTATTGATAGTATAGGGTAGAGAGTGGTGTTTTTATCATTATAATTTACATAAATATTGTTATGGTCAAAAAATACATAATATGTATCCAGGTGGAAATTTATTTTAGATTCGGTTGAAAATTGATAAAACACACCCATCAAATATCAAATATTTATATTTATGGGTAAATATGTATTCCTTCTAATATTTTTTTAGCTTTAATTAAGTAATTTACCCAAACTATAGTGATAATTATTTACAACAGTTATGATTTATAATGATTAAAAATATAACAAAATAACTAATTTGAGCCTCTTAATTAAAAATATAATACTATTTTTAAATATTATTTTATAATAATTGGAATAATTCCAAATGATTTTTTTAGAGAAATTCGTTCTTGAGAGGAAAAATGATCTTATATAACTGTATTTTTTAAATTAGATTCAAATGTAATTATTTATATTAAATTTAACAAAAAAACTATTTGTTCACCTGTAAATCAAAATATATGAAAAAATGTACATTTAAAATTTTCAATTTGTTGATGTGAATTGATAGTTTTACAAAACAATGGTATTTTCCACCATTCTCAAAAATATTACTCTTCTTAGAAAGATCGAAAAAAATTTCCCCTATACTAAATTTTATAAGATGATTTCAAAAATGATATCATTTTTTTTAAAATTTATTTAATTCATACAATATCAATATATAGTTTTATAACCAAATGAAATTAAAATTATTTTCATATAATTTTATTTTAAGAATAAAAAGACATTACTAAAACTTTGGGTTGTTATTTACTGATCAATTTTGAATACATTTTTTTTAGTGGAAAAATTTTATATTTTATAAAGCTAATAAAAATATCTATTTCATTTATTTTAATACCAAGGTTAAAACAATGATATGTATAAAATAATATTTCATGGTTTGTTTTAGTTTGGAGTTGGGTGACATTGATGTTCAAGGACATTGTATTTTATCAAGAACTACTTTGGGTTGAAGAAATACATTATTATACCTAAACAAATAAGATAAAATAAAATATATCAAGAATTTGTATTGGGATAGTCTTACATATTAGAAAAAAATTCAGTTTACAAAGAACACTATTACCAAACCCACATGACTTCTCAAACCTAGCCGTGTTGAATAGGGACAAGCCAAAGAACACAACCATAAGTAATATTATAATGGAATGGTTTGGAACCATGAAAATATATTTTTATCTAATTATAATAAGGGATTAATCTTGTAGAAATTAATCAATTATTTAACCATCTAGTGATGAAATGTCAATAATTAATTTCTATGTAATTATTTATCACATTGATGTTCCTAAAAACAATTCTTGATTTTCATCCATGTTGAAATGAATCATGAGAAAAGGGATATAAACCCATGAAGATAGAGAGGACACAAATCTCCAGAAGGATGCCACATGGTGAATCCATCACAAAAAATGATTAGACCAAAGCCTAAAAACTACATCCTAATAACTAAAAACATCACCAAAAAAGACAATAAAGATGAGAATCTAAGTTAAATATTTTGATCCAAACCCTTCTAATAGAAAAGAGAATATTGTCTTCCTAGGTCACTCTCCAATTCTAGGAGAGTTTCAGACATTACATCATGTTGTGTTACCATCTATATAAAATAACTCATATTTCACCTTCCATGAATAATTAAATTAGTGGTTATTGTATGTTTTTTACATTTTATGTTTATATTATTAATTTAATATATTTAGTTATTTTTATCAATTAATATTATTGAATCATAATTTAAAATAAATATGAAAAAAAACATTTGGGTTAATTGATTATATATATTAAAATAAATTTTAATATTAAATATGTGGAATGGTATATATTTAATCAAATCCAATAAAAAATATTTCATTTAAAAAATATATATATAATTAATAATATATTTTTTTAAATAAAAATTATCTTAATGATTATTATCTATAAAATGGTAATTCTAAACTAGTATAATGTGTACTTATATTATACCAGAAAACTTTATAACCATAAATAAAAGACATAAAATTTATATATTATCATCATAACATTATATAAATAATATAAATTATATAATCACAATGCCCATTTCTCATTCTTAGAGTATTCAGTTAGATTTTACAACATGACTTCTCCTTTTATAGTGTTATATATTATTTTTATATTTATTATAACTTTTTATTTTACATGAATATTATGTGTCGGAGATGCTAATTATTAAATAAGAGATAATGTACAATGCTGGACTAGGTAGAGTGGGGTAAAAATTGAAACATTTTCATATCTAAAGAGTGATATAGAGGGAATGAAATGTGGAATAAAAGATTGTAGCAAAATCAATTATAAATCTAACAATCCTCACTCCAATTAGTGTTGAATTCAAGGAGTTTAATTTATTAATTTGTAGCATCCTATCAATTGAATTTATTTACAAATTTAAATTCATAATAATTATCAACTTATAATGATGCATGGTATAAAATAGTTTATTATATGAATGAATTGGAAATATTTTTTGGATAGAATGATGATGGATGGACTGAGGTTTAGGGTGGTTAGGAAAAATTAAAATTTTGGTGAGATGAATTAATTATCATTGTTAATTTACAATGTTATTTATATGAGTTATTTTTATGAAAAAATAAAAGAAATAATTTAATTATTTTAATGTAGGTTTATTTTAATGTGGACCAAGTCAAGTGTCATACCAATTTACCCGAAATTACTTTTTCTGGGCAATACATAATATTTATGGGGGAATTATAATCCAATTAAAACCATCATATTATAGAGGAAGAATAGAAATGAAATTTTTTTTTTATGTGGATTCAAAAAAAATTACAACCAGGAATTTAGATTATGGGAGTCACAACCTAAATAGTCCAAACATTAAAATATGGGAGTCATAACCCAAAATCCATGAATTTTGATATATGGAGTCACAAACCTCAGACCCTGACATTATAATCCATGATAAAAAATCGAAATATAGAAAATTCTTTTTATATAAAATCATAAACATAAAATAGAGTTTATGTGAATGATATAAAGAATATTTTAAGACAAACAAATCCAAGGATTAGTATAATACAAAAAAATAACAGGTTTGGGGTCTTGAAAAATGAATCCGGTTATATCATCAAGTAGTAGTTATAGGAATTTTCATTTTGTTATTAAAAGACCATAAAAATTAGTGAGAAATATTTTAAACAAACACTCTCTATAGAAAATCACTTTACTATTTTCATTGCATCTTCTAAATAATAAAACCAATCATTAAGGAACTATTAAATGTAATATTTTTCACTTGTATATTATTTTATCCACCTTTTATAAATCTCCAAGTTCATTAAATTTAAATCAATTAGGATTACACACTCAATAAAACTAATAGATAAATTATAAATAATAATATAAATAAAATTTGATTTTCAGAGAAAGAAAATAAGAAATTATCAATGAGTATTTTTCTCTAAACTCATGATGTATAATTAAAGACTATAATTATTTATTGAACCCAATTTGAAATTAAGTTGTATATAATTTAAATATTCTCCCAAATAACATGTCAATGATAAGTACAATGATAATTATTGGTTTGAATTTGAAAATATGAAATTAAAAATAGTGAATTCTAAAATGAGTAGTAATAATACAATGAAATTGAAAAAAGAATAAACATGTATTCAAAATATTAAAAATATTTAGCAATGATATTAATATGATCTAATATTAATTTATAAATATTAAAATAAATTAATAACATTAAATAATATGAAATGATTTTGTGAGTTTTCAAGAAGTATGTTTCACACATGAACATAAAAGACACATTGATATTCATAAAAAGATGTTTAAAAAAATAAATACACGTCCCAATACTATCTAGATAGAAAATATGCATTTATAATGTTAATAAATAAATTTATACAAATTAAAAAACATATATTTTAATGATTCATGAAACACCATGAAATAATTGAGTATGTGCAAATTTTTATATTGATGACAAAATAAGAAAAGGATGGAACCCACAACACATTACATGTAGTCATTTATTTGGTATAATTAGTGTTTCATGCTTCCAATACAATGTCCATGTTAATATGGAGTAGTCTCCTAGATTCATAGTATGTACTAATAATTACTCATGGTTGGTACACATCACCCATCACAAATTTTTTACATAATGAAGTACGATGATAAAGGCTTTCAAAGAATGTTGGAAATCAATACATGTTAAGGTAAAAATGACACCCAAATCACATTAAGGTGAAATAATAACACATTATAATGATGGATTTAAATCTCATGGATACTACACAAAAGAGGGTATAATTTCCTATTGGATTTTCCCTGAACTATGTAAGAATTTCGATGTAGCTGAACTTCACATAGGTGAATGAAAATAAGAAATTCACGAATTTAAATATACATAGAGTAATATATATTCAGTTTATATGAAGGAAAATATTTTTGGTGAATCACTTAAAGGATTTAAGAAGGTAAATTCATCATTTAAGGGATTTCATCAATGAATTCATAAAAAATAAAAATACATTTCCAGTTTGGACTAAAAAACGGACCAAATAAATGGAATAATTTACTTTTGGTAATTTTGACTTATATTTAAAAAATTTAATTATATATATAAATAATCAATAATCACCTAAATTCATCTTACAATTCTCATGTTATGAATAAAATACTGATGAAAAAAATTTTAAAAAAGAACAGAAATTTGACTAAAAATACAGAGTGAATTAATACATAATTTAATTCATTAAATAGATCAATTCATAATGTTATTTCATGAAAATGATTTTAGAATGTCTTCATATCCTTCCAGAAAAATAATTATAAAATTATGAGTTTTGTTTTAATGGTATATTTAAAAGTCCGAGAATATCTATAACTAAAAAATAATATACCTGGATTAAAATTGGATACTTGGATTTCTAATTGTCTAGGTGGTTAAAAAGTTGGATATGTGGTTTTCAATAGTTTTTATATTTTGTTATAGAAACAATATTTATAAATTATATATTAATGTCCCAAATGAAGTATTTCACCTGGAGATTAAAAAAAGAAATTTTGTAACATGTAAAAAACTATCAAAATATTAAATGTAAATATAAATTAAGATAAATGATATAATTATATGATATGGATTAAAATTAAATTAATAAATACCCCATTAAATAAATTAAGAATACTGAAGAAAATAAAATATATAAATCATGGATTAAAATCATATGGTTGATGTAGGAGCTACTCAACATTCAAATTTCACAATTTTATAACCTTTCATTATGATTAAATAAAATATTTTTGTTGTTATTAATGTCTTTTATGATGTATTTATAGTGAATAAAGTATTAATTATAATTTATAAAATAATATTCATAGTGAAATAATTTCAAATATTAAATTTGAAAGTTATATTCTCCCATAATGTAATTTATATACTATCAGTTTTATTTTTATCTCACTCGTGAACTTTAATAAGGGTATTCATATAGTAAAAATGTCCCCATATATAACTCTAATGATATACAAACTGTATTACCATTATATGAATATTAATTACATTTTCACATCACTATAACCCTATATTTGTATTTTCACTAGTCTTTGCAATTTTATCTAAATATTTGTGATATTTTGGTTATAAGACATATATGTTTCATTCAACATTCCATTAACGACAAACATTTCAGGAATTTATTCTAAACTAAATACTAAATGAAAATTTCTTATATATAATCATTATAATATCCAATAATAATAAACCAATATATTAATATTATATATATGTCATATGATGAATTATCTAGTAAAATCAATATTTTACCTTATAAATCATTTGCCTCAACAATGATATAATTAAATAAACATTTAAACCCTATTGTTTAAACATTATTTTCAAATATATTTCAATTAATATAAATACACAAAATAAAAAATATCTTAACCATGATATTATCACAACTATGAAAAACAATTCATTTCATGTATATATTCTAAACGAATTTTAATTAATTTCAAAATTAAATCACATAAATAAATTGAATGGTATAAAATCCAAAGGATTAATGTATTTAGTGATTAACCACAAAATTTATTATATCTCATTATTTACTCATCATATTGAAAAAAATAATCTAGATATGTTGTACCTACAAAAATGATCTATCATGTAATTCCATGTTTAATCTAGAATAATTAGATAGAGTTATCAAAAATTATTTGTGAGGAGAAAACTTATCAAAAAGTAATAATACATTATTTTATAACAATCTATGAAAACATCAAAATGTTTTAAATATTTGATAAATAATAATGTCATCTTAATCGATAATCAAGAAACATAATTGAAAAAAATATTTCATGTAATGGGAATATATGTAAACACTTGGATAACTATAGAACTGTATTATATATAGCTTAAAATAGAATAATTTTTAGATTACAAAAACCATTTAATTTTTAGAAATAATGTGGGGAGATTTTTGGAAGATAAATAATAACACTTATTGTGGTAAATAGAAAGGCCTTTAATAAGATAATGTATCAATAATCACTTCATACATCCCATAATGTCATACGGGATACTACATGTTCTATATAGTTAATCGAGTATCAGACACTGAATCCCTTAATATTCGAAAAAAATATAGAATATTACCCATGGAATTTGAGGGATATATTTGACATACCCAAATATTATTTGGGACACATATAAATGTGGGCCATAGTAATGTAATTATGGATATCATCCTTAAAAAACAATCAAATTTTAATGGATAAAATAATGTTTTACAATCTAATCAAAAATGATGAAGTCAAAAAATGATTTGGTTGATTCCCAAAATTAAATCACTAATAATAATTATATCATAATATCATTAAGAGGGTTATCCATTTTACATATCCCCAAATGTGGTATATCATAATAAGATATATGTGGAAATAGATGAACTCATTGAAATTGTTTTCCTAAATATTATTAAAACTTTCATAAAAGGGTGAAGTTATGGGTCCAAATTAAAAAATATATTCAATAAGGTTAAAATAATATTTTTTAAAATTTTATTAAAAGAATATTTAATAAAATAGAAATCAAAATATTTTAAGAAATAACTAAATTTCTAGAGAATTATATTAAATATAAAAATGTAAAACGAAATCCCTTTTTAATAATTATTGGTATATTACTTTTCAAAGTTGTAACATTGAAAAATATTTATTTTAATGAAGATAATACATATTATTATTTTTCCATAAGAATTGAAAATATTGGAATTATTAAATAAAATGAACATCAAGAGAAATTATATTTGGGTATAATTATTATAAATAAAATAACCTTTTACAGAAGAATGAAATCTGTGAAATAATATGATTTAGAAAAAAAAATTTAATTCCCCATAAGATAAAGAAAAACATATATGTAAACAAAGGAAATTGAATTATATAATAGACATAGGAGAACATTGTTAATGATTTTTTACTGTAACACAGTGAAATAGAAATAGTGTACAAGAACCCATTTATGATTTTCATGTAAATAAAGATAATAAATGATAAAAAATGGACATGATATAAGATTTTATATACTATGAATAAATTGTGATTTATGGTGAATTTTGTAAATAATGCTAGCATATACTCTATATTAATGAATGTATGTGTGTTATATAAGACATTTCTCAATGAAGTGAAATTTTATTGAAAATCCATACTTTTTTAATAATAATTATTTTTAGAAAGTGTTACATTGTGTATAATTTAATATAAATTACATTTTTAACACTCTAAAAACATAGTGATGATGAATTGAAATGAAAAACATATTAATCATTGTGAATATACGATGACATAGAATGTGTTAATGAAATAGAGTCAATTAATAATTTTGAAATAAATGTCAATGAAAATTAAAAATTACATTAAGACCTAATTAATTTATAGAGAAGGTTTATATAAAATAAAATACATATATATTTAATATGGAACTTATATGCGGTGTCTGTTGGAAAACAATTATCCTTTTTTTCATATATAAATTTACTCATTGACAATATCTATTTAAAAGTGAGATTGGAAATGAAACATGTAATGTTTCTGATTTGATGGTCTATGAATCAATCAAAAGGGGGTTTTGATAATGAAATTTAAATCCCCAAAAATACAATATCAATGAAAATGAAATAAAAATTTATATTGTACTGAACATATATAAATAATTTTATCCAAAATGTATTATAATTCAATTAAATAATTGATTTAGTAAAAACCTTTATATTGGATTTGAGAAAGATTGAATAAACTGGAATCAACTGAGTTAGATAATAAGAATAATTAATAATCCACTTAATAACCATATTTCTATATATTACATTTTATTATAATATTTATATTCAATTATTTCATATTTATTACCTATTTTTAGATTATATTGATCATTTATAGTTAATATTCTGAACACTTATTTATCTATTTTTTGTTATGATGGTATCCATAATTTCACATTTGTCATATATTCATCACCTATATAAAATTAATGATAATAAAATAAAAGTTAAAGAATTTTTTTTTCTGGTTTCATTCTTTGGATGTTTCAAGTATTTTCCTCCATTTTGAAATCTATGCCAATCTTGATTTATTTATAATTTTTAATTATATGTTGGTATATATAAAATATTAAAAATACTTATATTTACCCATAATAAAATAGAATAAATTCTTATATATTATTTAATATAATATCTTATGAGTATTTTTTTAAAAACCATTCACAAAAATAATTTAAAGTATTGTCAATATAAGAAGTTAAAATAACACAAACAAGAACATCTTATAATTAATGGATTAGTATGATTGAGATGTGATTTAGTTATAATATCATTATTCATAATTTATATAAATTTTATTCATATTTAATTATTTTGATAAATTTAAATTTTTAATAGTTTGATGAAACAAATAAATGACGACAAAGGAAAAGAAGTCATTATTTACAACGAAACATTTGCATCATACCATTTAAGACTTCTTGGGTTTGAAAAAATTGGGTATTTATCATGAGACTAGAATCGAAAAATATCATGGATAATTATTTTTAGGAATTGAATTTGTTTAGTTATTTACGTTGAAAAAGAAAAAACAATGTATAGTGAAGTGGGTAGAGTAGAGATCTTTTTATATGTGAGCATCAGTGTAATTTTCAGAGATAACCATTTCTAAATGAGTATAGAATATAATATTTCATTGAAGATGGATTAAATCATTAATTAAAAATAGATATAGGGTAAAATGTGTCATATTATTCCCTAATACAATAAAATAGAAAAGAATTGATTTAATATTTAAGGACATTACAGTCTTAACTCTTCCATTTTACATTGTTTTTCCTCTACAATGCAGAAATAATTTTAACCTCAGTAAATTTTTTCAATTCCAAAAAATACTAACCTCGTTAAATAATATTTTTAGGTGGATTAAATTTTAGAAAATGATTTATTATATTCTAATTAATAGAAGTTAAAAATCAAATTTAATATGAATAAAAATTAAGGTAAAATATTTCTCAAATAAAGTATTTTAAAGAATAAAATAAATTTATTCTCATTAAATGAAATTTAATAATATATAGATGAATGATAATTTATATTTTAATATTCCATTTAAAATTATGCAAATCAATAAGTTATTATTATTTATTAAATGAATTTATTATGAGTAAAAAAATATTACAAGCATAATAAATTCATTGAAATATAGGTTCCATAAGAAATGCCTCATAAGAACGATGTGTAACATCTATATATTATATTATTATTTATTTTAATGTATTTTACTAAGATTCAATGTAACTGTTATTATTTTTAAATTAAGGTTGTAATAAGATCTTGAAAAACTAATTATTATGGGTGGATTAAAATAATCCATGATGGAGATTCAATATAAAATCTCGGCCCCTCTAGTTTTAGAGATGTATTCAGGGATCAACAAGGATTTATACTAGGATATATTGTCCTGATATATCTTGGTCCATTACATATCCAAATATGTTGTGTTTGAAGTATCCCAGGGACTTGTCAAGTGGTTTCAAAAATACTATTTTCCATCATAATGATGGTATTGTGAGGAAGACACTATAATGGTGGTACTTTGATGTTCATACCATCACAGTCACGCACTGAAATAATGGTGACATTTGCGGTGTCTCACCAAACTAGTGGCACTGATATGGTGGCACCATCACGGTGGCGCCGTGTCTCCCACCCTTTGATTTTTTCCCAGTTTCTTGAGTTTTTCCGGTTCCGCTCCAACAATGTGTCTTTTGACATAAAGCTGGTTTAATACCCCTTTCGAAGCCATTTGAATTTAGTAAAAAATTATTTTAATCCCCCAAGAGTCGGGAAAACTTTTGTTTTCCAAAATTTGTCGAATTTTTACTTGTGTCACACCTTTCCCCGTGCCTTTTGGATTCACCCCTTCTATATGGTTTTCATTGTTTAGAAGATATCTACAAACTCACATTAGTTATCTCCACCATCTCAAAGGATGATTATTAAATAACATTAATTCCATCATGTTTAACCACCCAATCGTGTGGTGAACCTAAAATCCTATTTGATAGAATTTGAGATTTAATATCTCGTATCTTCAGTATCTAGCCTTTTATCACATGGAGTTTTCCTTCGTACATGGCCTATTTCCATTCCTTGATGAGTTTTCAGTCCCTCTTCTTGAGGATAATCATGTACCCCTGCCGGAGCCTTTTCTGCACACCCTTGATGTTTTTCTTCTGAAATTTGTGCATCCCCAATTCTTGGTACAAGGAGAAATGTTGTTCCTTGATCATCACAGTTGGGTTTTTACTTCATCTCTCATTACTATTTATCATGTGGGGAGGGTATGATAATGTTTCCTCGAGGCAAGGATGAAACCAAATAGTAAATAATATAATAAACGATCTTTAAAGATTGAAGGGGTGTGTTGATGATAATGATTCTATATACAATTTATCTTTCCATATATGTTGTGAATTTTATGAGATTATTCCCACTAAAAATAGTGGTCATTTTTGGTCTATCCTTGTTCACTAATGAACCTTTGTTTCTATGTATAATCATGTGATTGAATGTAAGTAACATGGAAACTGGTTAATCATGTAAACTCATTTGATTAAATGAAGGGACAATGAATAAGAATCCTTGTGTGATAACCCATACTAAACAAACAAAATAAAGGAACATGATAATTGGCAGGGTTAAAATTGATAACATCTCTTCTCTTTTCTACAAATAAGAATGGTAGATCTGCTTCATGCTTGTGGGGTGATGTGGATGGGGAATGGACCCCTATTTTTTAGTTGTTGGTTTGTGGATATGAGGCTATATTGGGTCCTATGTTGGGTCTTTTTTTGTTACAGTACATTGAGGGATCTCACAGATCCCTTTTTTTGTTGTGACATTACGAGAGAACTGGGTGTGAATATTTAAATAAGTGTTTAGTCATCTCCTATTTCAGTCCAGAGTCACTTTTACTAGTGTATGTTTATGTCAGTAACCTGGTATTTTAGAATTAATTTCTAACAAAACCTCTTGAACAAGATAACAAGAATGGGTGTTTCTCTAGTTGTGGCTGTAAAGATTTTGTGCGTGAATGAATAGTAAATAGAGTCTTTCTGGGTGGGAAAGTTTCAGGACCCATAAGATGGGATGGGTTCTTGTTTATCAATATGTATAAATTTAGTTTGTGTATTTAATATTAGTACCAAAACCATGTTGATCACCTCGTTCCAAACACCCCCATTTCAAGGGGATGTTGTTTTTCGCAACATCTCATTGGGTGGCTAGTTATTAGCTCCTTTAAGCTCCCCCACCCAATTTTCCCAAGGCTCATCAGGCAGGTTGTGATAGCCTAAGGTCTATTATAGCCCATGACTATTTTGGAAGGGTATGATGTTGTGGTTGGACCAGGTGTGTGTGTAGGTTTGTTTCCAAAGTGTCTTCAGGATGAGGCCTTGGTATCTTCAAGCATTGCAGTAGTTGTTCTTGACAAGTTGTCTGTGGGTATGATTACATAATGATGTGGTGGACCACGTGTCTACAAGCAGGATGCATGGTTTTGGTGGCCCAGGTAACTTCAGGAGGGATTTGTGGTTGGGGTGGCGCATAAGGTTGTTGTTGGGGTGGTAGTGGGACTGCATTTAAAATGGAAGGGGAGGGTAGACACATATGAAGTCTTCAATGACTAGTGGGAAATCGGTGTGGGGTACACAACTATCAATTTCTTATTACCGTTACATTATATGGCTTTCATTATTAGGGTAGTGTCCATTGGTTAGGCTGGGTGGATAGTCTCTGTACTATGTGTTTTGATTATCTCTATTTATCTTGGGGCATTAGAATGCCTCCAAACTTTTGCATGAGAGCACATGGTTTTACATAATAATTATACCTGTATACTCACCCTACATATATGAAACATCTTTTAGGTTTCCATGAGGAATTTAGGGACAATGCGAAAACATACTATCTTGGAAGTTGGGATAGCTATTGTTTTCGTTGTTTTCTATCATTTTGGTACATTCCCTAGGATGTTTTCTTTTAATTTTTGTATCACTTGACAATTAACTTGTCTCTAGGAATTGATTTTTTGGATATACACTTTTTTCAGATTGGATTTGTTTGAGATTTACCGTCATATATCCTAAATTTTTGTATAAAATGGCAATGACTTATATATTACGTGTGCTCCTACACCCTCGGTTCTTGCCACCATTCCAAAACAATTGAAGGAGGGACTTGTGGGTCATTATCATTCCTTCATATTTAGGATGGAAGGGTATGTCAGTTTTATGGCCCTTCCCTCATCTTGGTGAAGGCGGGTCATGACAGAATGGTATCAGAGGTTATTATTGAGATATTGGATGGAGCTAGGTCTTAGGAACTATGTGGATTTAATGGGATGGTAGAAAAAAAAGTGTTTGATAATCATGGTGAATGAAATAGGCCAGGGAAGACCAGCTAGGACATGGGATTTTGGGCCCCCTGATTTGATGAAAGGACTCTTGGACTACCGAACGAAAAGGTGAAGATACATTGATTTTAGGTTAAATACCCAAGGTTAAATAAATACATCATAATTACTTGTGTTATTGTGTGTTATGGTAATTCTGGTAATTTAAAATGAATAACAAGTTTATGAAAAATTTAAATGAGATCCTCTACACAACATAGGAATAGGGTTTCCTAATTTACCATTAACCAATTGCACCCGGATGATGTCTACAAGTAGTGCGGGTGATCGGGGCCTAGGAGTCTGATTTGGCTAATCAGGTGAGGAATGATCAAGAGGAGGAGGATTACCCATGGCAGAAGACGCTTCATTACTTTCAATGGCAGACCCTCATAATGTATGAGGGTAGCATCTCAGACGTGGAGATAGAAAGCAAGATTGAAGAGTTTTTTATATCATTCATCTTGATCCTAGATATTGCTGAGTACTGGGTTCCACTAACATTATTCTAGATGTGGGGAGTGGATTGTCAATGGTGGAATCAATACCTTGGAATGTGTACATAGGCTGTGGTTTTATTGGGGTTATATCGAGATGGTTTTTAGGGATGAATTCATTTATTCTACAATGAAGGTTGAGAATTTGTAGGATTTATTATCTCTAGAGCATGGGAGTATGTTAGTGAGGGTGTTGGGTTTCATGTTCAAGTATCTCCTTCATTTTTCTTTGAAACTCTTTCTGAATGAGGAGACTTAGGCGAGACATTTATAGGGGCACTCTATCCTCCCTTTAGTATGCTGTTACTCCATACACTCTTCTGACATACATGGAGGTTCAGAAGAAGGATGAAGAGGTGGATAGGATGAAAACACACGGAGATGTTCTGTGAGAGGGGAGCCAGTTGGGTTCATCAAAAGGGAACGCCTTCAACAGCGGGCCTCCAGCCATAGGGGATTTGAGGTTTTGGCCGGTGGGGAGCAGGCCCCAATAGTTCCATTTTCAATATCATGTTCCCATCACTTTCTCTATGATCCCAGGACATAGATACTCAATATCTGGTAGGCTTGTAAATATTCTAAACTATTTTTTGGATGGAGTAGGACATAGTGGTGGTGGGAAGGTTCATCACCCACCTAAGAAGCATGAGTTTCCTGTAATACCTTTTTAGTATCCGCAACAGGGACAACAAGCTCATGATCCTTTTAGTGAAAATGTTGGTGGATGAGGCCTTCCATTGGGAGATCCTCAGAGATCTAAACTAGGGTGTGGTTGGGGAGGCATCTGACAGCCGATGGGAAGAGGAGATTGGCATGGGATTTTGTGCGCCGTAGAGGCTGTAGTTCTAACAGGACCAGAGGTTGTTTGAGGTATGATCATATTATACTGTACTCATTCTTGTTACATATTTGATTTATGAAATTCACAATCTTTTGTTTCATCCAGTCTATCCCATTCCCTTTGTCTAGATGTAGAGAGACTTTTCATGCCCCTCGTATTGAGTATGCTAGTTGAATCTATGACTAGTTTGTCCTATTTTTTCTGAGGATATAGAATAATGTTGGGGCCACATCAGTCAATGTGGGGAATTCCTTTTGTAGGAGTTGCAACCATATGATTTCATTTTAGGCATCAATTGGATGTTTTATATGTGTTCCATTTTCGATTGATTCCAGAGAAGGGTTGTGTTTCTTGATATGGGAAGCCATCATGTAACTATCATTGCCGAGATGGGTATCTAGGTGGGTAGCTGATTAGTGGAGCCCCTTCATTCACTGTTAGCTGACCTATCAGTGGAGTCGACATATATAAAGATATTGGAAGTCCCGAGGAACATCAGCTAGTTCGTCGATGTCTTCCCTGAAGGGGTGGTGACTTTACCCCCTCGACGTGATGTTCAGTTCGGGATTGACATGAAAACCGGTGCCCATCTGATTTTGATGGTTCCATATTATATAGTTCCTTCTATTTTTTGAGATTTTATGATCTAGGTTGATGACCCGCTAAATAAGGGTTTTATCCGAATGAGTGAATCACTTTTGTGTGTTCTAGTTAAGGTCACAAATGGAGGTAGAAAGTGGTATCAGGCTGTGTATAGACTACTAAAGGCTGAATCAGGTGACATTCAAGAACTATTACCACCTCCTGAGGAATGAAGACCTTTTTAAAAAGTTGATGTTAGTATGATGGTTCTCTAAGATATATTTTTAGTTGAGATATCACCAGTTTTGGGTGATGTAATATGACATCTCAAAGACTTATTTTTGGTGCATATATGTGCACATTGAGTACGTGGTCAGGACGTTCGGTGTTACGAATGCACCAGCCATGTTAATGGGGCTCATGAACTCGGTCTTCGGGAATATCTGGACCAATTCTTAGAAATTCTTATCAATGACCTTCTGATCTTATCATGGTCAGAGGATAATCAAACCGAACATCTAAGGATGGATTTACAGGTCCTCTAACAGCACCTGATCTATGTGAAGTTGTCTAAGTGTATGTTTTATAAATGAGAGGTGCACTCCCAGGGACACATGGTATCTGAGCTAGGAATAGTAGTATACTCTTTTAATGTTGAAGAAGTTGTTTCTTGGGTACTGCCCAAGAACATGGTAGTGGTTCGTAGCTTCCTAGGTCAAGAAGGTTACCACCTGAGGTTTGTACCAAACTTCTCTTTAGTTGCATGTACATTGATATGATTGACCAAGAAAGGCTAGGATATTGAATTGAGGTACTGGTTAAATGAAGATTTCAGTTATCTAATGGGGAAACAGATCAGTGTCGTAGTACTGAGGTCACTAATGGAAGGGGTAACATTTGAAGTGTTCTGTGACGCTTTGGGCCTAGGCATGGGGTGTGTTCTAAGGCATAAAGGTGGAGTGACCTCTTATGGGACTATGAAGTTACATCCTCACGAATTTAACTCTACCAACCATGATATAGATCTTGCAGTGTATGTGTTTGAACTGTTGTTGTGGTGACAATACCTCATCGGGGAATGCTTCGTGGTCTTCACGTATAACAAAATCTTTGTTGTATATCTTCTCCAATAGTGACATGAACTTGAAACAACGTATTTCAATGGTGTTTCTTCATTAATATGATATTGATACTTCCTACACCTCAGGAAAGGTGAAAATGGTGGCTGATGCATTGACAAGGATGTTATTGAAGGTTTTTTCTTGAGAATCAGCAGATGCTTCGAAGGTGCTATGGGATTTGTTTGACTTATACCTGTATGAAAAAGTGGATTGTGATAGAGGATTCCTATTTCAGATGACGGTGCAGTCCTTCATGGTATATAATGTGTAAGAGTCTTAATGGGGGTACTTTTAGGTTGATGTGATGCAGGATCACGTTAGACCAGGCAATGCTCTGGAAAGATGGTCAGAATCTGATGCTTTTCCACAAGAAGTTGTTTTTACTAGAGAAGATGCAAGGGAGTTTTCTCGTTGAGTTCTATAAATCACACCTAGTGGTACCCATAAGAGTTTCTAGGCTTTAACATGGCATCAGGGGTCAGTTCTTGTGGCCTAGGCTAAAGTGGGCATTGTTGAATTTTTTGGTAGTGTTCTTTATGTTCCTATAAGGGATGGCTGAGAACTATGTTCTGAGTTGTATGTTTCAGCCTTTAGACGTCCCAGAGTGGAAGTGGGATGACATATCATTGTATTTATTCACAAGACTAGCTGGTGTTCAAAGAGGTTTTTATGCAATATGTGTAGTGGTGGACCAGCTGATGAAATCATCTCACGTCCTAGAATTCAAGGAGAGTAGTGCAGTGGGTGCCTTAGAGAAGGGGTAAGTGGACCAAGTGGTGTAGTTGTGTGGATTTATGAGGCCCATAGTGTTGTATTGGGATACATGGTTTGCCTCATGAGTCAGGAAGGGATTGAAACATGATTTTGGAACCCAGCTATACCTCAGCACAACTTTCCAAACCCAAACATAAGGGAAGATTGTGCAGACCATCCAGACATTAGAATATATGCTACAAGAGTTTCTGTTGGACTTCGGGGGATCATGGGTAAAACACTTTCCATTGGTAGAGTTTTCCTAAATAATATTTAATAAATCAACCATTGATAGGGATTTGTTCAAAGCCTTGTACGGAAAAATATTTTGTTCACCAATGCGATGGATAATGGTGAGAAAGTAGGTGTTCCTAGCCAAGAGGTTGTGCAAAACATGACAGAGAAGTTTTATCTTATATGATAAATCGTGAACGTATCCCATGATAGAAATAATTCATATGATGATCATAGGAGGGAACCCTTGGAGTTTGAGTTCGGGGACAATGTGTTCTAGAAAAGTATCCCCTAGGTGTGGGAAATGGACATTTTAAAGGGGAATTAAGATTTCACTTAGGTTCATTGATCCATTCGAGTAGCTGTGGCGGGTCGACGAAGTGGCTTATCAACTGGCGCTAGAACCACCATTCCTAAGTGTGAATGATGTTTTCTATGTGTCTCAGCTATGTTGATATACACCTGGTGATTCTAACATCCACGAATAGGGAGAGATGGATATCGAGGATGATGCAGCATTAGTGGAGCGACTAGTGAGGATTGAGGATCATGAGAACAATGTGCTTTGTGGATGAACCACTCCCATGGTTTAGGTTTTATGGAGGCATGGCACCCTCAAGGAGAGTAATTGGGAAAAAGAGGCCAAAATGGGTTCCCAATTCCCCACGATGTTTTGAGTTTTATTCTATGTTATTTTTTACGTGCCTGTGATGTTGTGCATGACCTTGTTAACTATGAGATGGTATGTTTCTATTGTTTCCTGAATGTGTGGGAAATTTCCTAAATGTGGGGAGGGGTTAACCCAATCCATAATCAAGATGCATTAAAGTGGATTCATTTAAAGTCATGCAGGTGAGTCAGTACCACACAAATCGGATAGTATCTAGACATGGTAGAAGGTACTCTTTATTCCACATGTCTAGACAGTGAGGCCTTTGTATGTTGGTTTGGATTCTTTGGTGAGGATACTGGTAGTGAATTAGTGGTTTTTCATTGGATAGATGAGGGAGTAGAGTTTCTAGATGTCAGGGCTTGTTCTGGGTTTTGAACAACTCTAGTGTGATTTGTATATGAGAGGTATCTTGTAGGTGGTTGTTTATACCCCTCATGTTTTTTTCGGGATTAACCATGAATTCTCAAGGATTATATGTAACAGCCCGAGATTTTATTTCACTAAAGTCTTGTGTTGTACGCTACACCAAAAGGAGCTTGCACAACACGCATCCTTGACTTGCCTTGCATTACACGCAATCGCGACCTTCCTCGATAGCGTGTGTAATACGCAATACCGAGTTTCACTAAACAACGATATGCTATTAAAATATTATTAACTAGCCGTTATGAATAGTAATAACCACTTTTTAAAATTCTGTAAATCTTATATTTCAAAATGAACTTCATTTTTGGATTCGGAGTATCGAATTTAGCCTAAGGTGAAATTTTGGTACATTTCGGATAACTTTCATATTCTGATGAATAGTGAAAATTACTAAATTATAATTAAAAAACAACTTTTTTAATCGAAATAATTAATAGTGATAAATTATTAATTTGATTAGTTTTAAAGTATATTTAGAATATATTTTTACAATTTAATACAATGTTGGTTATTGAATGTAATTTCACATTTAAACCAGACATAAACAATTGGCAATCTTTTGATAGATATTGTTTCTTAAAAACACGCTATTTGTTTTAACAGTGGGATTTAATTATAAAATTAATTAATGCAACTTCTATGTTATGAATTTGGTAAAATAGACTTCATTTTTGAATTCGGAATATGAAATATAGCTTAGGATGAAATTTTGGCATTTTTCTGAAAACCTTCAATTTTTGATGAATAGTGAAACCACTAAGTGGTAGGTTAAAAACTGAATTTTGCATAAAACTTAATTTTACCGCTTCTGTGAATGGAATTTCGAAAATCCGAGAGACACGGTTAATATCAAGGACTAAAATGTGGTTCAATGAGATGAAAATAATTTTTTTGGTGAATAGTAACTTTTTATTTTTTTACCGCGGTTAATAGTAAATAGGGTAACTAAGGGTAAATATGTTATTACTATTACCCTAACACATGTCCTAATTCCATTGGACAAGTGTAATTCGACCAAAAACAAACTTAGGAATAAAATATGACCATTTAGGCCCACTTGGATTAGATTAGGACATTTATTATTAATTGATTTAAAGAAGGGTTAAAATGGTTAAAATCAAAGTTTAATAAGTAAATCATTTTTAATATTGGTTTATACATAAGATAAATTCGACTATAAATATTCATTGGAAAGATAAAAAGATTTCCTACATAATGGTATTTTATATATAATTTTTAGACATTAAATAATTTAATTTATTTATGACACAACGATTATGCAGTAATTATCTTATTAATGAAATATTGACATAATTGATGTTATAAACACCAAAATAAATGTAATTTGGGATTTTTTATGAATTACACTAATTTTCTAGGTTACTATGATATATTAATGTTGATTTAATCAACTTGGTTCGAACATTTAATTCTGTTATGACTTTCACAAAAATCATATATCAAATAGTGTCAAAATTGACACAAAATAGTTTTTAAATCAAATATTATATTACTAATTGTTATTTTATTCCTAAAAATCTAATGTTCGGCCAAATGACTTAGATAAGGATATATATATTAATAATAAACAATTTGGGGTTCGTTTGGCATGTTATAGTAAGTGTATTAACCATATAGTGAAAGAAAACAAAAAGACACGGTAAAAGTTAAATTATTTAACTTAGAGTTAAATCTAATTGATAAGGTTTAAAATAATATCCAAACATGTCTACATTTGATTGGTTGATGAGATTACAACCCTATCTCATCTAATCTTCGAATATGAGTCATTTTTGGAGGTTTTTAAGTGGGGTTAGATTTATTATAAATTAATATTTTTAAGAATTCCTAAGGTGCCCCTCTCCTCCCCTATAAAAGGACACCTCCTCCCCCTCCTCCTCACACCAATTTTGAGCACTCAAGCTCGGCCAACCCCTTCCCTTTTCTCCTCTCCACTTCCCTAGAATAATCATAGAGGTCCTGGTCTTCTCCAAAGACCAATCTTAGTTCCTTAAGTGGAGGATTCAAAGAGGCGTTCCAAAGAAGAGGTAATATCCATTACCGACCTTTTCAAATTCTTTCTTCTTCAACTTCTTCTTCTTTAGTTGTTTCATGATAAAGTAATAACATCAGTATTACTTACATACTGATATGTTATTATAAATATGAAACAACCCTAATTCACCTTCTATCCATCCTACGGAAAAATGAAATCACCGCGCGTGCGTACGTACGGAATACCGTCTCCACGCCGTGGTGTAATCTATTTTCCACCATCACCTTACAAGGATGGGTATAATGGTGTAATGAGTAACTATATATGATTATTATGAAGTAATATTGATACTGAAATAATATATATATACTCCAATACAATTCCACGATCATAGGAACGATATCATCACTTGTGCGTACGTACGGAATACTGTCTCCACAATGTGATGTGACTCGTTCTACATGATCTTCATTTCATAATGATTATATAAATGAATTGAATGAATGAATATGGTATATACTACAATAATACCATTCTGGAAATGAATTATCTATAACCTAAAGATAAGAATAAGAATTTATTCGACAAAACACGCATAAGAACAAAAAGTTATAAAGACCCGAGTAACAAGTAACAATGAAATATTACTAACAAGAAGCTAATAATATGACCATATATGATATCATATCAATATGTATGATTCTGGAATAAGTCAATAACATTATTTAAACCATTATACAGGAGCTTCGGACACGAACAAATCAAATCGGACCTAAGGTAAGGGAAATATCACAATCTCATTGTTTTCCGAGATTGTTTATTCGTAAGTATTTACTGGGGTGTATTTTATCATCCACATCCATGTTTCATCAATATGTAATATTATTTCCATCCACCTACAATTGTTTAAATCCATTTTTACCCTTCGGTGAGTTTTTAGTAATATCTATGAAAGGAATCTTTTGTCGTATGAGGTACTTTTTGACTTTTCCGACAAAAGTACGAAGAATGTTTTTTTTAACTTATACGGCATGAATGGATTTTTAAAACATTATTTCCAAGAAGCTTCCTTTACAACTTTTCAAGTTTATTTTTAATCAACTTCTTTTATTTTAAAGTTATATGACATGTTATGAAAGGAAAAATGTTTTTGAAGAAGAAAGGATATTTTCCTCAAGAATGGAGTTCAAGTGTTTTATCAAAATTATTTTCCATCTAAGATAATAAAGGGTTCTGTTTTTATCCCTATTATTACATTGATTTGATCATGTTGTGATGGAATTATTTTTATGAATTCCTTTATCTTATATTAATTGATTTATGATGTCATGATGTTTCAAGAATCCCATTTTTGTTACATGTGTTATGCGATGATGTATGTTTTATGATTATGTGGCACACATAAGAAAGGATTCATTATAAGATGGGTGGGACCTATATCTCCCTCCAATGCATTGGGTAAAGATTTTATATCTCATGAGATAGACATGGATGGAATGGTAGGTTATACCGGTTCAGTGAAACAGGACTGAAACGAGGGTTACTCGATTCAGAAAGGGACTTTGTCCACTAAGATAGTCTTGGCAATGAGTCATGACTAACAAGAAATGATTTTCCATGATTATGTGTGCATGCCACAAAGTTTCAAGTTTCAAGTTATGATTATGGTGATCTCATTTTCACTTCTATGATTTATCCCATGATATGATATTATGAGCTCTTTTGCAGGTTAAGATTTCCAAAAGCTATGTTCTTATGTATATGATGTGATTGATATTTCTTTTGTTTACCCTTACTGAGCATTTGAGCTCACCCTTTTATGTTTTCTTTTCCCCAGGATATAAAGAAAGGTTTTAGGTAAAAAAAAGGGAAGATCTTTATGGGAGATATTGAAGATCTTTCACCACGATTAGAAGATTACGTTCCGAGTTTCCAAAGACACTAAACTATTACGATCCTTGTGTGTGTATTTTTATTATGTGCTAAGTATTCCGCAAAAGTAATGTAATGTCCATGTACGTCAGGATACGGGTCTCTACATTATAATAGTTTGAGAGGTATCTGATGTAATTTCTTGGACCCTCATGGTTCATTAAATTTCCCAAATTCTAGTGTTTGAGATATATTAGGGACTCATTATGGGGTTTTCCAAAAAAAAAACAGTTGCACCATCATGATCACACCATCACGGTCACACACCAAAATGGTGATGCCCTTGTGGTGGCGCCTTGTCTCCCAACCATTGTTTTTTTAATGTTTATCTAGTTGTTTCTAGTTCCACTCGCACAACATATGTTCTGATATAAAAATATTTTAACACACTTTTATAAGCCATTTAAATCCACGAAAAAATGTTATTAATCCCTCCAAGATTCAGGTAACCCATCAGTTACCATCATGTGTGGCCTTTTTACTTATGTCACACCTTTCCCCATGCCCTCTAGCATCACCCCTCTTACATTCATTCCTCTTTTTATAGGATATCTCACAACTCACAACCATTATCACCACTATCTTAGAAAATGATTATTAAATAACATTAATTTAATCGTATACAACCTCTGAACTGCATGGTGAAGCCACAATCAACCTTATAATCAATTGAGATTTCATATCCTAAACTACATGATCTGGAACATTATAACATGGATATTTCCTTCTTCGCTTGCCTCTTTCCTTTTATTGGTGATTTTGATGTCCCTCTTCCTGAGACGAATCATGTGCTTGCACTGGAGCCTTTACTACTCACCCTGGATATTCATCCCTTAATAGTCACACATCTCCAGTTCTTGGCATGAGTAGAAAACGTCGATCCTTGATCCTCCATTTACGGTTTCATTCTTCGTCTCTATTTTTTGTGTATCATGTGGGTGGGTATGATAATGTTTACTTAGGTTGTGGATAAAACCAAATCTTAACAAATATAATATATAGACATTATTAAATGAGGGGATTGTTGATTATAATGATGATGCACTCTTTAACTTTCCTTTATATGTTGTGAATTGTATGGGTTATGCCCACTGAAAATAATTACCAATTATGGTACTTCCCTAGGAACTAATGTACCTCTGTTTCCCAGTATAAACATGTAATTGAATGGTTTTAACATTGAAACTGGTTAATCACATAATCATTTTTATTAAATAGTTACCCAATAAAAAAAATCCATGTGTGATCACCCTAGTTATACAATCGAATGGACGGAACCTATTATATGGTGTGGTAAAATTTGATGACTCCAATGTTATATTCTACTAATAAGAACAGTTATTCTTCATGATGCTTGTGGGGTGTTGGGGATGGGGATGGTATCCGCAGTTGTTAAGTTTTTGGTGTGTAGATTTGAGTCTATGTGGGTCCATATGATGGGGCTTGGTTTGGTTCAAATACTTTTAGAGATCTCATAGACCCCTTTTATGTGGTGAATTTATAAGGGAACTAGGTTTGACTACTTAAATTGATGTATGGTTGTATCCACCTTCAGTACTAAGTTGCTCTTACATGTAGATGTTCTTGTTAGTTTCTTGGTAGTGTATAATTAATTTCTAAAGAAACCACAAGAACGTGATAATAAGAATGGGTTGTACTGTAGTTGTGATTGTTATTATTTTGTGCATGAATGAATAGTAATGATGGTGTTTGTGTATGGGATGGTTTTGGGACCCTTACATTGGGATGAGTTCTTGTTTACCAATTTGTATAAATTTAGTTCATGGGTTTCTTATTATCACCCCATTCAAGTTGTTCGCTTTGTGTCGAACTCCCACATTTAATTGGGGAGGGTCTTTTTCCAATATCATCAGGGGTTGATGGGTATTTTCTCCCTTATGGTCCCTCTCTCGAGTATCCTAAGATACTTTAGGCAGGTTAGGATGTCCTAAGGTCTATTATAGTACAAGACTCTTGGGGAATAGTCTGTTGTGGTGGTGGTCCAAGATGTTTTCATACATGTTTGTTTCTAATGTGTCATCGGGATGAGGCCCTGGTGTTTTCAGGCGTGGCATTAGTTATTCTGTCCCAAGTGTCTGCAGGCGTGATTATGTATTTTTGTGTTTTCGCAAGTATCATTGGGGAGGATGAATGGGTTTTGTGGCCTAGGACTCTACTTCCGGGATGCATGGTTTTGTAGGCACATAAATTTATTTTTGGGGTGGTAGTGGTACTACAGTGAAAATGGCAGGGGAGGTCAAATGCGTAAGAAGTATTCAATAACCAGTGGGAAAGTGGTGTAGGGTACCCAAATATTGATGTGATATTAATATTATGTTACCTAACATGTGTTATTTGGGGTGTGTGCCTTGGTGAATTTGGGTGTAGAGTTTATTTTCTAGGTTTTTTGGTTTATTCAATTTCTCACAGGGAATTAGAATACCTCCCCACTTGTGCATGTTAGATTTTTGTTTTCCATATTGAGTATACCTGTATACTCACCCTATGAATATATAACTACTATTAGATTTTGTGGAGGATTTCAGGGACTGTGCGGGACTGTACTTGATCAGACATTGGAGCAGTTTTTTTTGCTATTTTATATTCTTTTTGTACTTTCCCAATGGTATTTTATTGTTTTTTGTGGCACTTTACCTTGAACATGCAGGTGAGAATGTATTGTTTTGTCTTTACTCTTACTTTCTAGGTGGATTTGTTTGAGATTTAACATATTATTTCCAATTTTTTCAATAAAAAGTGTAATACCTTCCATATTATGTGTGATCCTATAACCTTGGTTCTAGTAACCACTCAGAGGCCAATTAAAGGTCAACTCATGGGACATTATCGCTCCTTCAACTTTATGATGGGAGAGTCTAACAATATTCTATCCCTTCCCTTATCTCGAGGAAGGCTAGTCGTAACATACATTGTCTGCATGGATCTTATGGTATTGTTTCTTCTCTCTAGGAGGAAATTATTGGCGTTATATCAATAATATAACATTTCCAGAATCATTGATAGAATAATATATGGATTAAATGTGATTCTACCATTATTTTTCATTCTTTACAGACAGGTTTCATTCAATTATCATCGATGCTCACTAATCAGTGGACCAAATGGTTGGATTATCACACCTACATGGATCATGTTGTCACTCAAACAAATAGGGAGAATAAATTAATGGTTGGTGGTCTTGAAAATAATATATTCAATGGAGTTCCATGTTTATGGGACGATGAGGGTTTGGATGTTCTTCCACCCTAATTTTGTGGGAGCAATGTAAGCTTCCCAATTTCAGACATGGGTATCCTTGAGTTTTTTCATAATAAATGAGTCTTTCTCTAATGGGGGAGATTTCATATTACCAAATAGAATCATGAATATGATGCTATAAATGTAATATCTATTGAAACACCCATTCCAATTGACAAAATAAAGGGGACTTTTTGGAAACAAATGGTTTAGTGGGATGAAAATATCAATAAATGATCTGATTGAGAAGATACATTTCATATTATTACAAATGATATTGTGGAAAATATCTCAATACAAAAAAAAATTTCTATCTACTCTATCTTATAGATAGCCTAATATATTTTCATTTACACAGGATAATTAAAACTGTGGGGACACAATTTATTTAGGGGAGATTCCACAACCTAACATTCATTATGCACTTTATATCCCTGAATAACATATTTCATTCATTATAACGAATTAAAATATAACTAAAAATAAATCATACAACATATGATTCTAAATAACAGCATTGTTTAATAATAGTGGAACATTTCCAGAAGTGTAAATGATACCATGTATTTAGAAAATAGAAAATTAAATCATATAGATTATAACTCCCCTTAAGTGGTTATAAATAAAAATAGGAAAACAGATAACATATTAATAATATCATTACAATAATTAAATCCCTCAGATCAACCTCTCCATTGAGAATGAAAATTAGTGAAACAACACCAACATTTAGAAACATGATTTTAAAATCATGAATACTATTATAAATAAAAGTATAAATGATAGGAATGGCTTGTACCCCATGTGGTTTTATAATTGAATGAATTTATAAGTATTAATACGGGTAATATTATTATTATATAATTGTTATTATATGGTATACAGTTGATGGGTGAATTGATAATAAAATTCATTCCAGTTTACAATTATAAGTATGTACTTAATATATATAAATACTATTAAGATTTCCAAAAATATACTTTTCCTCTATAGATAAATTATTTCATTTATAAAAATTTGGAATAGAATAAAAAATATTAATAATTGTTTTGAAAAAATATTTTATTCATAACAAATTACTTTTATATTATTCAATTTTTTCTAAAACATATTAAATTTAGAAAATATATTTCAATAAAACATATTGATAATTTTTTTTGAATTAAATATATACAAGACTTGAAATAATTATAAAACTATAATGAATTATAATATAGTCATTCACGACCAATGCAATGTGATTTATTTCATAATTTTCTTTATTTTATGTAATATATTTCATTTAAAGATTATCTTATAGTATCTAGATATAAATGTTTAATGAAATATATAGTTTTATTATATAGAAAAATTTTAATTTACATCTATGGAGTGATCATTAATTGGTTATAAATTATAAAAAAATCATTTAATTGTTGAAGAAAATATTTTTCTAATAATATTTTCTAACAATAATGTATTTTTTATCATAAGAAAATATATTTCTCACTAGTAATGAATTATATTAATGTAATTTATTAATTATATAATAAATAATTTAAAATTCATCTAAATATTATTATTTTTTGATGAATAATATTAAATTCTGTGTATGTGTAACAATAAATTTTCTCTTAAAAACATTTCTCCATATTATGAACTACTATATTCGAATTATGTTTTTAATAAAATGAAGATTACATGTATGATTATGTATTGATTTTTTGGTATAAAATAATTAACTATTATGTAATGAGATTAGTATCACATGTTCTAATTAAAATAAATTTCTAAGGTAAAAATTGTACTACAACAGTAATGGTAAATGAGGTAAAAGTGTACAAATACAATGTAAAGTGATCAAATATATAAAAAGTCATATATAAACAGGTGTATTGGATAATTGACAAAACATTACCATGAAGGAATATTTTATATTGTAATACTATGAATTATTAGATGACTTACCCAATCATGCGTATTTATTAAAATTCAAAACCTTCTACATAAAAAAGGATATTTATAAAAAGATTCTAAAAAACTATTCCTTTTCGTTTATTAAATATAATATAACTGATTAACTTCGAAAAATTTCCCTCACATAACTAATAGATTTTGGTCTCAATCGAATTCCATATTACCATTAGAACAATGAATATTTCCAAGGGAAGATATGATTTCTTCTTTAATTATAATGGATCCATATATTTCGTACTATTTTATCTCAATATTATAATTTTTATTAATTTTTTTCAACAAAATGAATAAATAATAAATACTATATTTACTCTTGGGAAATAATTATATTCTTATAAAATCACTTTATAATAATATTCATCCATTTATTATAGGATCCTCTTGTTTGAGTTAGTTTAAAAACCTGTATGGATGATGATATTTTTTTAGGATGGTTATGGAAACATATTTAATTATTAAATTTGATATTATTAATATGCAAGGATTTTGATGTAAGGGAATTATTATTTTAGTATTAAACTCGTTATTAATATTATAACTATTATGTGTCAATAATTTATAAAAGAAGCACATTACAAATATCAACTTAATGATCCAGAATATAAAATCCCATGGAATGAACCCTAAACATCACATTTAATCATAAAAAATTAAAATATTCCTTGAATATGTTCATTATTTAGAAATAATGACCTTGGAATGATTGTCATGGTCTCAATATAAAAAATTAAATATAATACAAGTATCATACATAATAATTTATAATTTTTTTAAAATTAATCTTATGCATGTGGTTAATTTCATTATTTTAGTAATAGCTTTTTAAATCGATATCCCTCATAAAATATTACATTGTAAGGGTATATTTTATAATATAACTTTTAAATCATGTCGGTCTATATATATATATTTATATTTAAAGAAAATTACATGTTCCTTCCCTTTGAAACACTTTATATATTCATTATTTGTATAAATTCATTATTTAATATAATTCCATAATTATTCTTAAATATTTTCATATGTAAATTTTCTATTAACTTTTATATTCTTTCTAAAAGCATAAAAGAATTGTATTTTTCTAACAATTTTCCAATATCACATTTTATTGTTGTAATCACAAATTTTATTTAAAATTATTCCCATTTTTTATTTACATGTTTTATAAAGTAATTTATATTCTCATTTTAAATTAAATATTCCATTTAAAATAATTATTAATAATCTAATGGTTTACATCTCAATTTCAATACAATGAGTCATGCTGATTATAATAATAATATTCACAGTAATATGGTGTATATGATTACTCATTGAAATATTTTATCATAAGGAACTCATTATTATTTGTATCTAAATGTTTTTAGGTTATCTTCGTTTCCAATTTCCCTATTCATTATAGAGGTGGTAAACATTTTATTGATACACTATCAATTTCATTATGTCAAATTATTTTATTCACTGAATTTGTTCTTATAAATTTTCAAATTATAAATGTTCACTATCTATATAGTATTCTCTATTTATATAAGGGGATATTACATTTTCTAATACAAATATTCTTCTATGATAGGTTTATATGTAAATAAAAATATAATTTTTTTAATAATAATTATCATTCACTCTATCATCCCTTTAAACTTCATGGACTTTATCTTTCATACAAACATGTGTTTTGTTTTATATTTTAAAAATTAATATATATATTATCTTTTATATTGTATATATATAAATTTCTTTAAATCATTTTAGATAATAAATTTTATATGTCTTAGGAAAATTTTGAATTCTCTTATAACATCCTATTGATTTTAAAATGATATTTCCCTTCCCACTCAATTACTATATACCATTATGTAAAAATATCCTAACATAAAATTTATCTATTTTAAATATTAATTTATTTTAGATTCTATTAAAATGTTTGTTTAGAAATTTTACATACCACATTCTCAAAAAAATGTAACTATCTAATATATTTTTTATTTCACAAAAAAAGTTAAAATATGTTATAAATGAACTTTTAATGATTTTAATTATATTAACAAGTCACTATAAGAAATATATTTCTATAATAGGATAATTGTTTTGGAATTGTTTAAAATTTAGCTTATGATACTCTTCTTTTGGGTGATTGGATGTTTTTTATCAACTGATCCAATACTTTATTTCTTCTTTTACGATACCATATAATTGTGTTTAGTAAACCATATACATAAAAATGGGTATTAATAATGAAAATTATGATTTATACCATTATGAACCCAGATGTATGATTTATTATTATTAGATGGGTGGGTTGATATAGCCCAACAAAACATTAAGTAATGATATATATCAAATGAGATAGTTATAGGATGAGTGTTGTGATTTTCCATTCACTATGAGGAGGAGGTTGTAATTAATCGTTTCATATATAATGGGGAATATTTAGTGATTCTCGGTCCATTTTGTTATGAAGGTATTTGATTTCTACCTTTACATATTTTATAATTTCATTTCTATTTTTTTTTTCAAATTCCAACATTATATTTATATGATTTATGATAATTGTCATATAATTTCAAGCAATAGTATTGTGTTATACTTATTAGATGATATTTTTTATATATATGTTACTATATGAGTATCGATATTATTTTACCATGTCTCACAATTATATCGTAATATCCCCTGATCTTTTTAATCACATATTTATTCCATGAAAATGTTTTCTCACATTTTTATGAATTAACTCTTAACAACACATCAATAAATATATCCCTTACAAAAAATATGAGATCACAACTCCTAATATTTCTTATTTCCAAAGATAATTACATATGACAATACATTAAGAATTAATTCTTCTGTTGAGAATTGTTTCATGGATTTTTCATATAAAATATTGATTATTATATATATATGATATCAATAAAGGCATAAACCTATATGATTTAACATTATGTTTTATTTATTATATGTAATGACTAAAATTTTAAATAAATTCCCTATTTACTTATTTATCATGACCCAACAGATCATCATAATATTCCTCTCTTATGTTTTCTAGAATTTCATCATATGAAAATATTTTAATTCCATAAAAATGAAGAAGGTTTCTCAAAGATGTAAAAATTTATTCTTTTAATGTAATGAATTATTATACATCATTTCCAATTATATTTTTCTTATTCCCGAAAAAATTATATTTTTTAAAATTTATAAAATATATTTATTATCATAATACTAATGTAATAATGATATAAAAAATATATCATAACCATAATCATACATTAATTATAACATATTCTGTTTCAGGTTAGTCCTACCATCTATATATACGATACTATAAATTTTTTGTATTATTCTGTATGAAAATCTAATTACAAGTATGGTAATTTATTTATATGTCCATAATTTTTTGGTTTTTGTATCACAATTTTAATATTAACAACCAAAAGTTTATTCATTATCAATCTTATTTGACAAACTAATTACTAATATAAATTTTTTTAGATTTTATCTTTGAAAAACATACATGAAACCCACATGGAATTAATATTGAGCATCATATAATATTATTTAAATTTTATTATTGTAAATTTAATATTATTTTTAATATGAAATTATGATCTAATTTAGATTATTGAGACCAACATAGTTAGATAGATAAATAATAGATATAACTATTAAAAAAACGATAAATAGAGTCTAAAACCATGTAATAAATATATAATAATTTATTTAAAAAGAGTGATATAAATGTTAATATACATTATTATGGTAATAATGTAAATAATTAATCGGTGTTTGTTTATTATTTAAGAGGATGGTGCATGTTCAACTATGAAATAATCTAAGGTAAGGGTTAGGTATCTCAATTTCCATCTACTATGTTATGATAATATTTCATAAGTATTTTTTAATGAATGTTTGATATATAATAATGTATTATTTTGTTTCCCAACCTCTTATGATCATATAAATTTAAAAATTTTCTCATAATCAAATTTTTTATTAAATCTCATTCCATAAACTATGGAATTTGATGGGTTTCATTTCTAATATAATTTCTATGTTTATATTTTATTGAAATAAATTCTTATATAGGTAAATTAAAATTCTTTCTATTTATGAATCTCCATCTTATTATCACAATCATTTCTATATTCATTATTCTAAGGAATAACATATCTATACAACACATATTTTTTACAATCATTTTATATTGGAATTGATGTTTTTTTCATTATAATATGATATATTTTTTAACACATTCAACATGATTATATTTTTCTATGTTATTATTTGTTATTATTTAAAAATCCTCCTCTTTTTGTTTTCATTGTTTTCTCAATTATTTTCTAAATTCATTTTTTAATAAATTATTTTATTTAAAAAAACATTTTATTAATAAATTAAGGGGTTTCCTTCTCAATTTCCCTTATTTGGATCATATTACATTAAATGAACCTATTTTTAATCCAATAATTTATAAATATCATCATTCAATTATCATATCATAAAAAATATATAATAATTCAATTTCAAATCTCATTTGTATAATAAATAATATTTACAATATCATTTATCATTACAAAAGTCAAACACTATATTTTGAATCAAAATATATTTCATTGGATTATAGGATTTCCTATTTGACTTCACTATCAATTTTTTTATATTAATATATTCCTTCATTTTATAAAATTGTTTTTATTTCAGTATGGAGAAATTATATTTTCACACCAAAATATTCTTTGTTGATTTGTTTCATTCTTTATAAAATGTAATGTTTTAAAGAATAATAATCATCCTCTAAAGTACATATTTCCCATTATGTCCATTCTATTTCCTCCCACTAATATTTTATTTTCCTACTACGAAATAAAAAATATGAATTCAATTTTTAGCTCATCATAACTATATTTATATCCTTTTTATAAATACATATTTTATCTCTTATATAGATGTTTTTTTATTCTAAAAATACTGAAAAAGAAAAAAAATTATTTTAGTTTCCCTTTTTTATAATTTATATATTATAAAAACTATTTTACTAAAAAAATATTTATTTTCACGATTCTATTAATGGGTATATGCTGAAAATTATGTCAAAAAAATGCCTTATTGTCACCTTATCTTAAATAATTTTTCAATTTTCCATGTAACTTTATATTTTTCTTAAAATGTTAATTTTTTTGAAAAATATTTCTATTATTGTTCATATAGTATCCTATATATATACAATATATCTATATATTTTGGTATAATTATTCATTAATATAATTTTATATTTTATTATAAAAGAGTTCTTCTTAATGTGATAATTTTTCGTATCATAAAAATATATCATTGATATTATTTTATGTGATACCTATTGAAAATTTAATCATCCAATATTACCTCAATAGGGTTTGCATGATGAGGTGTATGAATGATTTTATGTAGAAAATATATGTATATTTTATCATTAATTGATATGTTTTCTATATATAACCCTAATATTAAATAGGTAATTTCCAATTTATAATCTAATAATTAAGGGATTCAAGTTATGAATCTCAAACCATGATAAATAAAATGTTTTAAAGAATAATAAATATAGTTAGTGTGAAGAGAAGAACTGGGACATCTAAGCCTGGAACCACAAGTCAGACCCTTAAGTTAGTCCATCTATTTCCTACTATCTCTAGCCTTCGAAAAAAGAAATTTCATCTAGTGTTGGGTATTCATCTCAATCTCGTTTCTCTAATGGCCATGGAAGCCCATTCACCTAAACTCTCAGATCCAATTCATGTCATACTGGACCAGCCATGCGCCAGAACCCGGTAGGGGAGTCCATGGGAGCAAGTAAACCAATGGAGGCCACATATTTCTATTTTTCTGAGCCCACCGGCATCCATATCAAAATTCATATTCAACTGGTCGGCTAAGCTAACGAGAATCCTCAATCAGGGTTCCGATAAAATTCATCCTCTGCCCGCCTCCCAGCCAATACTGGATACAATGAGTTATTTCAATGCTGGGCCATCAATAAAGGAATTCGAGAAAGGTGGAGCAATTCGATACCATTCTCAATCTTTCAGAGTAGCAGCAACCGGAATGAATGCACTCAAAGTCCTCCTTGAGTGGTATAGACATTCTTGGTGGATTCCACTTTCAGGGGCCTATGATTCTTAGTCGAAGGGAAGGTCTAGGGGGCATCCCTTTAGTGTCGGAGGAAAACAAATGAAAAGAACTTGACCCAGTTGCAGGGTATTAAGTAGGCTTCTTGTTCGGATCAGAAAGAGGACTTGGAGACATTGAAAGAGATGAGATGATACACCTTATGTCACACCCCGACCGCAGATGTCATTATTTTACTTCTTTCTTGGTCCCGATTTAAAATTTTCGATGATTCATTGTGATTGGTGGTTTCGAGCTAGTGCGCGGTCACCACATCGTTAGTGGTGACTGTATGTTCAGCCCGGGTGACCGTGCGTTCACCCGGCGTTTTGAAATTTAAATTTTTATGTTGACATTTTATTATTATTACCATTTAAATTGTGTCATTATTATTGTAGTTATTTTAAATATATATGTGTTTATATATGACTATCTGTTATGTCTATATATGTATATATATAGATATATTTGTTGTATTTATGTTTATATGTTTTTATAAAGGTATATATATACATATGGCCATATATATATTTATATATCTGTGTGTGTCTGTGTTATTTTTTTTAAAATTTTTTTATTATTCTAAATACATTGGTTATAATAATAATTATTATAATTAGCTAATTTTATTATTATTATTATTATTATTATAGTTACGATATTATTATTATTATTTTAGAGTTTTATTATTTTTATAAAGTTGTATTATTACTATTAAGATTTAAATTTTTTTTATTTAATTAATTTATCATATTATAATTATTATTTTTATTATTTTTATTATTATTTTTATTTTTTTAAATATATATATATATATATTTTTTTTGTAACCCTAACCTATCCATATTCTACCCAGCCTCCGCCCCTCTCCCTTCTCTCCTCTCGTCCTGCAGCCCCCCTCTTCTCCCTCTCTCTCTCTCTCCCACGCGGCTCCCCCTCCCCTCTCCCAGCATCTCACCGCACACCCCGGCGGCCCCGTTCTTCAGCGTCGACCCCGCCCCGACCTCCGCCCAGGCGCACCACTGCTACCCCCCGTCCGCCTGCTCCGGCGTTGCCCGCACTAGCCTCCTCCATCGCCGGCGCACCCTCCTCCTGCCTCACTCCGCCGCGGCGACCCCCCCCCCCTCCGGCATCAATCCGGCCTCTGCCGCGCCACCTCCCTCCGACCCCATTGTCGGCGCACCTTTCTCCTGCCGAACCGCCGCCATCCAGCCCCTCCTGCGCGCTCCTCTCCGGCGGCCCACACCGCCAGCCTCACCCCCCGCTGAACCCGGACTTCAGTCCCCCCTGTCTCGGCCTCCTCCGGCGAACCTTTTTCCGGCCACCCGTCCTCCCTCGCCGCGCTGATCACCGGCTTCCCGACTCCTTCCCATCACCGCGCCCCACCTCCGGCCACCGCACCACCTGCGTGTTTCTCTCCCCCTCCACTCCTTGTGAGTTCTTTTCTGTTTTTTTATTATGTTAATGTTATTATATTAATATTATTATCATATTATAATTATTTTTGTTATTATTATTATTATCATTATTATTATCATATTATTATTATTATTATTATTATTATTACCATCATATTATTATTATTATTATTATAATTACTATCATATTATTAATATTAATAATATTAATAGTATTATTATTCTTATTAGTATGTGAATATGATTATTAATATTATTATTATTATTATTCTTATTAGTATTATGTTATTATGACTATTATTAGATTATGTTTTTATATTATTATTATTATTATTATTATTATTATTATAGTATTAATAGAATTATTATTATTATTATGATGTTGTTATTATTATTATTACATTATTATTGTTATTATTATTACTATATTATTATAACTATGCCATATTATTATTGTTATTATTATTATATCATTATTTCTATTATTATGTTGTGTTATTATTATTATGGTGTTATTGTTATCACCATTATTTTTTTCACATTTATTATTATTATTATTATTATTATTATGTTATTAATATCATTGAACCCATTTAACAGTCTATTGTTTTAGGACCTGTTTGACGACACAATACGGTGCGACCATTACGCAATATGAGTTTTGCGCCGTGTCGTTTTTTGTTCCGAGCTGCGTCTTGAGGTAGGTCACCCTTTGCACTTGCCTTTAAATTAAGAATTTATTTATTCCTTGTCTTTTTATTGAATTTCAGTAAATTTAAAAGTAATATTAAGTAGTTTTTATAGTGTGATGATTTGATGATAATTCAAACTGTTTAATTCTAGCATTTTATTGAAAGT
Organism: Viscum album; assembly: GCA_963277665.1. Classification (NCBI taxonomy): domain Eukaryota; kingdom Viridiplantae; phylum Streptophyta; class Magnoliopsida; order Santalales; family Viscaceae; genus Viscum; species Viscum album. The sequence goes on from OY728149.1 coordinate 72,251,614, forward strand.
GTTTTCTAGGTTTCAATTGTGGGCTTCCATGGTAATATTGCTAAATGGTTCTTTATGAAATGTGAAACTATGTTTTGAAATGTTTTTGGTGTGTATAAATTAGTAGGTGTATTGTTTAGGGAAAATTGTGTTTTTCTTAGAACCTTGATTAGAGGAATTGACGTATGACCTTTAAACATGTTTTTGGAAACTTTATGTGTGGTTCCTGGTGGTTGAAAAATGTATTCTTTTGACGCGTGATTAAAAGTTTGGATTTAATTTGTGAAATAGTATTCATTAAAAAGGTGATTAAAGGATCATTTGGCTCTTGTTAAAAGTGGGGTGCGTTTTGATATTGGAAAATAACTCTACTTGTGAAACAATTGTGTTCCAGGTTTGATATGCTGATTTGGGTTTCTTAAATAAAGTTCTAAGTGTGTTTCTGGTTTTCAATGAAATGGTGTGTGTCATAACCCTTTAGAAATGGTTTAGTATTAAACGGTCACAATGTAAATGATATGACGGCCCGGTTGGCACTTTATTAAATGTGAAGTATACATATATATCTATATATATACGTACTTATGAGGGAATCTCTAGAGGGGGAATTCCCTTCGAGGGTTGTCGTGTAGCGATGTCCATGTAAGGGGTTGGCAAGTGCAGTGAGATGAGTCACGCGTGCGAGGGTCTCCCACTTACACAGTGTTACTAAAACCACCATGGGTTCCTGGGCGTCTTGTACATTATCGAGTCACGGTTTCTTGCTAACCCTGATTAGATAGGTTAGTACCCCCTAGAGTTGTGGACATGCCAGGAGGGATGTGCCACTTGTTGGCTATTAGGGCGGCCAGTTGGTTATTGACTATAGAGTACCATGTCGGCAGGTAGTCTGAACCCGAGTACGTCCAGGGGTTTTCTAGGGATGTTTAGGATCGCCCATGGTTATTGCTGATAACTTCTGGCTTATTTTTACATGCACTTGGTTTTCCTTGCTTGTTCACCTTCAATTGCACTTGTTTTCCCTGCTTGTTTACATTCAGTCATCCTTCACAGCCTATACAGTTAGACATTGGGAAAATGGTTTTCAAATGAAAATGCTTTATTCTTTTTATCTAAGATCTGAAAATGTAACACTTCTTTCCTTTTTAAATGTGTTTAAAACTAATTAAAGTGAACCAACTTTTGAAAAAGAATAAGGGAAATGTCTCGTGTTTTGATTTTTCAAGTAAAGCACTACCAAAGCATACTTTTATAGATTATAGTTCAAACCTAGAACATGTAGATTCTTTATTTACTGGCAGTCCTTTGGGTTTTGTTGTGGGGCTCACCTACTGAGTACTTTTTGTGCTCACGCCTATCTTTTATCATTTTAGTTGCAGGTTTCTTGTGTTCAGGTTTTCCTGGCATGAGTCGCTCAGTGAGGGAGCGACGTTGGTTGTAGTAGGGTGGTGACCCGCGAGGTCACGTGGAGGTATGTCGTGGGGAGTTTTGTTTATGTCTTTAGTGTTCATCTGTTTGTTTAGTTTATATTTTTTTTGATCCTCTTTTTAGTAGGGGCTGAAATCGTTCCCAACGATTGAAATTTTTAATGCCCGGCACTTGTTGCCATCCCAAGGGGATCGGGAACGCTCCTCGGGACTTGCCACAGACTGACTCGGGTGACCGGTTCACGGTCGACTCGGACTGGTTCATGACAAAATCATATCAGAGGGAGGTTCTTGTTATTTGGGTTGTATGGTAGGTGGATATTAGGACTATCGGGACTCGAGAGGTTGGTACGGGAAGGACGTCATGAACCCTCGCCCGTCCCGCACCTCGAGTCGCTAGGGGTAGTCCGGGAATTGTGTCCTTTTCTCTTTCTGGTTTGTCTTGGATTGAGAGATGACAACAGAGGCAAGCCAACGTTACATCGTGATTTCACATGGAGTAGTGACCCATGTGGAGTCTGAGTACACGGTTCGAATTCCTCCTAGTGGCCGACGCTGACTTGGGACATGACCCACTACCATGTCACCAGGTTGAACGTGACTACTAGTCCCTCACTTCAGTGGTTGATGAAAATTTGGATGCTTCTTTTGTTTTGGTCTATGTAAGTACGTTGTTTGAAATGAAAAAGTTTTTTGAAAAATTGGACTGGTTTCTTTTAAGACTTTAAATGTATGAAACGGGTTTTAAAACTAAAATCTCTTGATTTGGAAATCTGTTGTTTGCTTGGAATTGGTTAAGAATGATTTGGGGTGAAACCTCAGGTCCTCTTTATGAACGTTTGCACATGTGTGAGAATGCATGGGAAAAAAATGCATGTTGGTGCGAGTATTATTGGGCAGTGGATGAAGACATGTGAAATGGTTCATGAGATTACCTGGGTGTGTATTTGAAATTAAAGGCTTGACCTTGTTTTCTAAATTGGTTTTAAAGGGAAAAAGGTTTTTGGAAAGTTTTTGGTTTGAAAATAGATTGGTTTTTGGAAAGTGGTCTTGACAAAGGGTGGTTTTAAAGTCTAAAATAAAAAGGGGATTTAAAAAAAAAAGAGATTTTATTTTGGGTTGTGTTTGTGGTCGTTTGGTCTTTGTGCTGACTGTTCTCGATGAAGGCGCTTTTATTGATGTTGCTTCGGTTTGATATTGGTTTTGGCTTCGTGTTTTAATTGTCGCTCAGGAAATTCCGCCCAGAAAGCTCTCTAAGGATTCTGATGAGTCATGCCCAATTTTTGTTCTTTCTCAGACGTTGCCTTTTCTTCGTGGTGATCGAGGCTTGTTAGAAGCAGTAGAGTGTCTTGAAGAAGTGGAGAGTATCTTTAGAACGTTGGGAACTCCCGAGACCATTAGGTTTCGTGCTGTTATGGGATTGTTTGAAGGTCTAGCTCTGGACCAGTGGAAGGTGGTTGCCCCATCATCAACGCAAGTTGAAATGATGTGGGATATCTTTAGAGTCGTTTTCATCCAATGGTTTTTACCTGAGGAAGTGAAGATGGAGAAAAAGAGAGAGCTTGTGCATATTCAACAAGGCCAACAGATTGTGAAGGCATATGTTGACCATTTCAAGGAACTAATTTCCTTTTCTCCAGAGGTAGCGTCTCATGAGCTCATGAGGGACTCTCTTTTCACCGGGGGTCTTCGTCCGGAGATCAAGGAGCGAGTCCTCCCTTATAAAGACCTTTGTTTCGAGAAGCTGGTAGAGGAAGCATTTTTGGCTGATTTGGTTTCTGGAACACAGTTGGTTAGTACTCCAGCATCCCCGGTTTTTCGTAAGAGTTCCCCCTCTGGTGTGAAAAATACGCTAGAGATACCTGTTCCTCAGGAGTTATCCTCCTTGGTCCCAGCTTCCAGTTCATCAGATTGTTTATTGGTGTCCTATCAGTGTGGTCAATTCGGGCATTTAAATTCGTCTTTTTGTAACCCTCCAAAGACGTGTCATCGATGCAGCTGTCTGGGTCATCTGGAGAAGTTTTGCAGGAAGCGTCGCTTGAAGAGGACGCTGTGATGGGATAATATCAGTACCTGACTGTGAGGCAGAAGATGCTTCATCCATCAGAGCCCCAACCACAGGTCTTGGGGTGAAGCTCGCGCACAGTCAGGAGTTCCCAGGGTTGAGAAGCTCTGATTCAGGGTTTGTGTTCCATGTTGGCGATGGAACAATTAGAAATATTTTCATGTTTTTCTATCTTCTACTAATGTTTCAAAGTTGTTTTAAGTAGGTTTTTTCACTATGAAGTAATGATGAACTTGTTCAATTATAGTCCAAGTAATTTTGACTGTGTGGATGTGATCTTGTAAATCATGCGTCTTTCGTAAAGTGTGTTAGACCTTGTGTGGGTTTACCTCGGTTGAGTTATGCTTGTCGGATGTTGTTATGATTCGTGGACTTCAAGGATCATGCCTTCAGTTGGATTTCTGGTTAAGTATTTTTATTTTTGTTGTGGTTTATCCCTGGTGTTGAAGTTTGTTGACTATAGTCGAGGATTCAATGTTTCGATGGAGGTGTTAATCTGACTGTGTTATAGGAGTCGGTTTGGATCCGTTATGAGTTCCCGCACTGGACCCGCCTCTTTGTGGTAGTATGTTTGGAGTGCTAAAATTTTAAAACTAGTTAAGTTCTTGTGGTGGGGAGAACCCTTTCATGTTCTCCCCTCAACCTCGGACTTCAGTTTTCTCTTGAATCGGTCGGGTGTGACCTGTGTGGAGTAAGGTCATCCTGAGAATCTCAGTTCTCTTCAGTTCCTTTAGTTCTGTTTGGGCATAGACTTGAATTTTGGCTGACTTTTGGCTTGGGGACTTTCTGGGGGCAGAAAGTGTCTGTGGTGGGGAGAATTGTCACACCACGACCGCAGATTTCATTATTTTACTTCTTTCTTGGTCCCGATTTAAAATTTTCGAGGTTTAATTGCGATTGGTGGTTTCACGCTGGTGCGCGGTCACTGCATCGTTAGCGGTGACCATGCGTTCAGCCCGGGTGACCGTGCGTTCACCTGGCGTTTTAAAATTTAAATCTTTATGTGGACATTTTATTATTATTACCATTTAAATCGTGTCATTATTATTGTAGTTATTTTAATTATATATGTGTTTATATATGAGTATATGTCATGTCTATATATGTATATATATATGTTTGTTGTATTTATGTTTATATGTTTTTATAAAGGTATATATATACATATGGCCATATATATATTTATATATATATATATATGTGTGTGTGTGTTATTTCTTTTTAAAATGGTTTTATTATTCTAAATACTTTGGTTATAATAATTATTATTATAATTAGCTAATTTTTATTATTATTTTTTTTATTATTATTATTATTATTATAGTTACGATATTATTATTATTATTATAAAGTTTTACTATTTTTATAATGTTTTATTATTACTATTAAGATTTAAATTTTTTTATTTATTTAATTTAACATATTATAATTATTATTTTTATTATTTTTATTATTATTTTTATTTGTTTTTATATATATATGTATATATTTGTAACCCTAACCTAACACTATTCTACCCTGCCGCCGCCCCACCTCTCCCTTCTCTCCTCTCGTCCCGCAGCCCCCCCTCTTCTCCCTCTCTCTCTCTCTCTCCCGCGCGGCTCCCCCTCCCCTCTCCCAGCAACTCACCGCACACCCCGCCGGCCCCCTCCTTCAGCGACGACCCCGTCCCGACCTCCGCCTAGGCGCACCGCTGCTGCCCCCCGTTCGCCTACTCCGGCGTTTCCCGCACCGGCCTCCTCCATCACCAGCACACCCTCCTCCTTCCTCGCTCCGCCGCTGCGACCCCCCCCCCTCCGGCGTCATTCCGGCCTCCGCCGCGCCACCTCCCTCCGACCCCGTTGCTGGCGCACCTTTCTCATGCCGAACCGCCGCCGTCCAGCCCCTCCTGCGCACACCTCTCCGGCGGCCCGCACCTCCAGCCTCACCCCCCGCTGAACCCTGCCTTCAGTCCCCCCTGTCCCGGCCTCCTCCGGCGAGCCTTTTTCTGGCCACCCGTCCTCCCTCTCCGCACTGATCACCGGCATCCCGACTCCTGCCTGTCACCGCGCCCCACCTCCGGCCGCCGCACCACCTGCGTGTTTCTCACCCCCTTCGCTCCTTGTGAGTTATTTTCTGTTTTTTTTATGTTAATGTTATTATATTAATATTATTATCACATTATAATTATTTTATTATTATTATTATTATCATATTATTATTATTATTATTATTATAATTACCATCATATTATTATTATTATTATTATTATTACTATCATATTATTAATATTAATAATAATAATATTATTATTATTCTTATTAGTATGTGATTATGATTATTATTATTATTATTATTATTATTATTATTCTTATTAGTATTATGTTATTATGACTATTATTAGATTATGTTTTTATATTATTATTATTATTATTATTATTATTATAGAATTAATAGAATTATTATTATTATTATGATGTTGTTATTATTATTATTAAATTATTATTGTTATTATTATTAATATATTATTATAAATATGCCATATTATTATTGTTATTATTATTATATCATTATTTCTATTATTATGTTGTGTTATTATTATTATGGTGTTATTGTTATCACCATGATTATTTTCACATTTATTATTATTATTATTATTATTATTATGTTATTAATATCATTGAACCCGTTTAACGGTCTATTGTTTTAGGACCTGTTTGACAGCGCAATACGGTGCGACCATTACGCAATGGGAGTTTTGCGCCATGCTGTTTTTCGTTCCGAGCTGCGTCTTGAGGTAGGTCTCCCTTTGCACTTGCCTTTAAATTAAGAATTTATTTATTCCTTGTCTTTTTATTGAATTTCAGTAAATTTAGAAGTAATATTAATTAGTTTTTATAGTGTGGTGATTTGCTGATAATGCAAACTGTTTAATTCTAGCATTTCATTGAAAGTGTTTTCTTGGTTTCAATTGTGGGCTTCCATGGTAATATTACTAAATGGTTCTTTATGAAATGTGAAACTATGTTTTAAAATGTTATTGGTGTGTATAAATTAGTAGGTGTATTGTTTAGTGAAAGAAGTATTTTTCATAGAACCTTGATTAGAGGAATTGTCGTATGACCTTTAAACTTGTTTTTGGAAACTTTATGTGTGGTTCCTGGTGGTTGAAAAATGTTTTCTTTTGACGCGTGATTAAAAGTTTGGATTTCATTTAAGAAATATTATTCCTTAAAAAGGTGATTAAAGGCTCGTTTGGCTCTTGATAAAAGTGGGGTGCGTTTTTATATTTGAAAATAACTCTACTTGTGAAACAATTGTGTTCCAGGTTTGATATGTTGATTTGGGTTTCTTAAATAAAGTTCTATGTGTGTTTCTGGTTTTCAATGAAATGGTGTGTGTCATATCCCTTTAGAAATTCTTTAGTATTAAACGGTCACAATGTAAATGATATGACGACCCGGTTGGAACTTTATTAAATGTGAAGTATACATATATATCTACATATATACGTACTTATGAGGGCATCTCTACAGGGGGACTTCCCTTCGAGGGTTGTCGTGTAGCGATGTCCGTGTAAGGGGTTGGCAAGTGCGGTGAGATGAGTCACGTGTGCGAGGGTCCCCCACTTACACAGTGTTACTAAAACCACCATGTGTTCCTGGGCGTCTTGTATATTATCGAGTGACGGTTGCCTGCTATCCTTGATTAGACGGGTTAGTACCCCCTAGAGTTGTGGACATACCAGGAGGGATGTGCCACTGGTTGGCTATTAGGGCGACCAATTGGTTATTGACTATAGAGTACCATGCCGACAGGTAGTCTAAACCCGAGTACGTCCAGGGGTTTTCTAGGGATGTTTAGGATCGCCCATGGTTATTGCTGATAACTTCTGGTTTATTTTTACATGCACTTGGTTTTCCTTGCTTGTTCTCCTTTACTGCACTTGTTTTCCCTGCTTGTTTACTTTCAGTCATCCTTCACAGCCTATACTGTTAGACTTTGGGAAAATGGTTTTCAAATTAAAATGCTTTATTCTCTTTATGTAAGATATGAAAATGTAACACTTCTTTCCTCTTTAAATGAGTTTAAAACTAATGAATGTGAACCAACTTTTGAAAAAGAATAAGGGAAATGTCTCGTGTTTTGATTTTTCAAGTAAAGCACTACGAAAGATTACTATTGTACATTATAGTTCAATCCTGGATCAAGTAGATTCTTTATTTACTGACAGTCCTTTGGGTTTTGTTGTGGGGCTCACCTACTGAGTACTTTTTGTGCTCACGCCTATCTTTTATCATTTCAGTTTCAGGTTTCTTGTGTTCTGGTTTTCCTGGATTGAGTTTCTCAGTGAGGGAGCAACGTTGGTTGTAGTTGGGTGGTGACCCGCGAGGTCACGTGGAGGTATGTCGTGGGTAGTTTTGTTTATGTCTTTAGTGTTCATCTATTTGTTCATTTGATCCTGTTTTTAGTTTGGGCTGAAATCGTTCCCAACGATTGAAATTTTTAATTCCCGACACTTGTTGCCATCCCAGGGGGATTGGGAACGCTCCTCGGGACTTGCCGCAGACCGACTCGGGTGATCGGTTCAGGGTCGACTCGGGCTGGTTCGCGACACCTTACTAGCTCTCCTAATCTCCTCCCCATGGGGAATGGGAGCATACAATAAAAGATTACATTCAATTAAGCTGGTACAACCAATATGTCTATTATAGTACTACTTTCGCTGCTCTTCTACTCCCTGGAACTCGTGTTTCCATACCCCCCTCGGCATTTCCATGACCAATTAGAAATAACCAGCAAAAACCCATTCTGAATTGCACCGAACAAACCCTTTTTAAGGAACCTCCAACTCTGTTCTTTGAGGATAGTTCCCCTCTTCCACTCGGGAAATCTTCTGTCCTTCCTGACCTTTCATGTGATGAGACTTCCCCACTCTCTTGATTGTTGTATGTCATTGTTGCATTCTTCTATCTGGAAAGAGTGCTGGAAGAGACCTCCCCATCTGAAGAGAATAGATCCCTACTCTTGTTTTGTTAATTGTACTTTTGTGCCTGTTATGATCTCTCTTTGTCTTTTACTTCGTCCTTTCTATTCATATATCAAGATCGGTTGATGAAGAATCCAGTACTAATGTTCAATCCTTGTCTCTTTCCATGTGTGCTAGCTTTCTTGAAGGGATAAGGGATATCCTTCGAATCAATCTTCCTTCCATTTTTTATTTTCTTTTTCTCTCCATTCTGCTTATCTACCTCTCGTTGAGCGGAATTCTTCTCCTAACTAAGCTTGCCGAGTAGTCCCATCTATGGATAATAAGGCTATTAAATAATTCCTTCTCGGTTTCAGGTTTTATTCTATTAATAAAGGGATTCTCAGGTCCTATCGAACATAGAAATGTGGACTTAACGGGTTCTTTCACTCCAAGACTAGTAGATTTTCCACCAACAACTTGTTCTTCTTACTCTAATATGGATCCATCAACTCAAAATGATCCACTATGACTCTCATTCAAATCTTTCTGATCAGATCCTGGAGGCATAAGAGTAGTCGTACAGTAGACAGTGTTTGATAAACCAAGGTAGGATTAACAATTTACTTGTTTTAGAGTAGGCCAAATCCTTTACAATGTTCCTTCTTATTTCATATCATACTTGGGAACTACTATCTCTATGTCCGGAATAGAGGATGTAAAAGAACACTAATATTCACCATACTCTATAGAGGGATCCACTGACTGATGTGATTTATGGGTATGGAGCACGAAGGAATGGAATCAATCACTAACTAACCTCACCGGAGATTCATACTCATGAAAGAGTGTAAGGTCCTATTGATAATCCCTATTCAAATTTCTTGACTGATTCGGGAATAGGTGGGATTATATATTTTTATTTTGGATTTCTACCTTCACTTATGAACTAGAACCATCCCACAGATCATATTGAAAACCATACATGAGACCTTAACATCTCTCCGTGCCTTATCAACATTGATTTGCTCTCGAGTAGCAGAACTAGGGGAACTAAAAACTAGCTACTAGAAAAAAATTCCACTATTTGAACATCAAGCTTGTGGAAATGTTTCGTCAATTTCTATGCTTTTACGATGGAATCATTGATTACATTCCTTTCTTGGGTTCACTAGAAATGTCATCTCTCTCTTCCTATCCGATATCAGCCATGATACCCTGTCAGATAGAAGCTTACCTTCTCTAACCGGCTCATCAGTTTACCTGAGTTAGACCGCTAGCATCTTACCTTACATCAAGTGTCCCTACCCCCATCATTCTCCAACCCGTCACGTGCAATCGAATGAGTTTTGGAAAATGTGAAATAAGTGAAGAGGTGTCCCATTCGCATGTTCGGAAAGTCCTATCTTTCCAGCACTCTCATCTAGCCCTATCGTTCACCTAGGTGGAGAGGAGGCCTATTCGCAAACTTTTATCTGATACAATATTCACCTTACCTAAAGACCCTGGCAGACTATTCATATTAGATTCACCGGCTGGATTCAGGAAGCGTGAAAGTGGTCAGATGGAAGTTGTTCTGACTTTCAAACGGAGAAGCACGAAGTCCAACTATTCATGCCATCTTCATTGGGCATACAAGAAAAGGCAGCTTCCAAGTCATATCCTTCCTTCCCTCCTCTAGTCCATGGCCTGACATTTCTTTTGAAAATCTTGCCATACCTCATAAGCATCAGTCCATGAACTAAAGGCAGTGTGTAAAACCGAAATATTCTTTATATGTCACTGACCTCTCTACTGGGTGAATTGGTCAATAATAAATTTCCACTCTTTCATCTCCTTCTTTGAATCTTATTTGTTTCATTAATTGAATTGATCACAAGGGCCTGGAATAATGCATTCCCCTAAACGAGTTTGTCTTCATTGAAACTAGAGAAGGCTCATCAACCGAAGTCAGAGAAGAGGAGAAGTCTATGAAAAGTCCCACATCGAGCTTCCCCTATGGCTTAGAGAGAGATGTCTCTAGGTATTCTCTACGTACCCACCTATGTCTCCATCTCTGGACAAGGCCAACTAAAATCTTCATCTTTCTTTCCGTCCGCACGACCCCGACCAGAAACTTCAAATGAACACACGCCTGCATAACCTTTGTCCATTCTGTATATGTGGATTGCCAGTAGAAACATTGCTTTCCCACGAACAGTACTAGCTCGTCAGCAACATAGATAGACGAATCTTATCTTATCTTGCGCCTTCCCACTAATCCATAGAAGAGTCCTGCTTGGAGTTAGAACTTCTTGATTGGTGCGTAACTTACTATTCATATTACATAGATCCAAGCCTTGAACACTGATCCATATTGCGTGAAGTTCGGTTTATACTGCTGAGATACAGAAACTCGTTGATGCGCTTCCTACCTATGGATCTACCAGAATTTAAGATTGAATCCTCCTGCCTGGACTGATGAACATGATTATATTCAATATCTACTCCCATCCCTAGAATCAAGAACGTCTTAAATACTTCCAGCACAACACTGGAATAGGAATACTTATACCTAGACCGCGTTCAACCGATTACTTTACTTGATTCCTTATTGGTAAAGGTATTGACTCTATGTACATAATGACATTATAACTTGGTTTCTTAGACTATGGCTTCTCCTTGATTCGGATGGAGCCTTCAATCCCGGTGAGCAGAAGAAGGATTCCATCACCACCAAACACCCAATACCAGTACATCAAACTACCCAAAACTAACAACAACCCCATTCGAAAAGTCCATTGAACTTACAACAACTTTTATTCTTTCTTTTCTTCGCCTATTCCTATATGAGGGACAAGTGAAGTGAGAATTACTTGAAATATACCTCAGTAAAAACATGAGGGGGATTCTCGGCTAAGAATATTGACCCTTACCAAGTGAAAGGTCTTGTCAGAGCCTTCTGTAATTAGAAAAAGAGATACAATTTTGCATATTTATCTAGATTCGTTAGAGTGATTGGATCCATTTACGAATCCAAGAGTATTAGTATAGAAGGTGAGTACAATGGGAATAAATCAACCAACTATTAGAAGAGTACATGTAAGGAAGTCCAGCTAATTGACTCGGAAACCGCTAGTCAACTCTTAAGCATAGCTAGGGGAATCTCTTTCCGAAAGTGATTTTCAATCATTCATATTCGTGGAAACCCCCTTTAAAAGGGCAAAAGGTCATACATTAATATTCTTGTAAATCGATGAACATTTCCGGATATCTATGGCATACGTTATTCTCGGATCTCATAGACAGATGGAGTGAGTCTTGTTACCATCACTGGATTAGTTCGGGCTGGCGCAAGACACCCTCAGAGAAAGAATCTTACTGGATATTATAGTTTAACTAAAGCTCTGATCACGGATCAAGATGCAAAAACAGAATGAAAAATTCGATGAAGCGGTCAACCAAACATAGACCCCTTTGATCCAGCAAAATTGGATAGGACTAAGGAATAATAGAAAATATTGAAGCTGGAACTCCTTCTTGTCATATCCCTGAGGGGGAAAGGGGCCCGGTCTCTACTGATCCTCTAGAATAATCAACTTTTGTGAGGTCGGAAAAACATCAGGCTAAAATTCCAAAATTAAAAGGGCATAATAGAAAGGCATTCTTAGGCACACTCCCCTTACGTCACATTCACAGGTTTTGTGCCAGGATCTCCGCTAGGGCTTGCGTGCCTTGGGTTGATTCTTCTCAATAGAGAATGTTCATCAAATACCTATCTTCAGTAGTTTTTCAGGTCATCCTTTCCAGTTGTACAACCTTGTTAAGTTAAGAGAAAGCGAAGGGGGTACAAACTTGTAAACATCCAATGACAGAATTTGACACATCCATTTAATTTGACTAGTATGATTCCCATCTCAACCTGATTTATCATTGGTCATCCTTCTTGGATTAGAAACGGAGCCAAGATGTGTAGTCTATTCAATGAATAGGATATTCACCTTAATTTGGCTTAAAGTTACTGAAGAGAAGAATAAGAGAGGTTAAGGAATGACCTATTCACTCCAAGAATAAAAGGTAATAGATGCTTATTACTACTCATACGGTGGCTTTAATAGGAAGTTCTTATGAAACTAAACCTCTTCTCCAGGCATAAGAAATATATGAAATAAATATTACCTGGCCTACGTATCCTAATATTTCTTTTTCATCCTCTTATGTCTGTTCTTATCTTATTATTCAATTGAATATGATTGACTTATCTCTTTCTCACCGCTTTATCCTGTCGACTTTACTGGCTAGATGCGGAAGGTTCACGTGTGGCCCTTGACTCTTACTTTTCTTTGAGTTAGACCATAGTCCTTAGGGTAGGCTTTTTTCAGGTCAGTTAAGTCCACACATTCCGTTATACGTCTCCTAACCAATCGGGAGAATTCTATAATGTACTTTTCTTCTAAAATAATGTCAACTTGTCTCCAGAGAATCTTTACAGATGTCGTTGGATGCTCACATAGACCATTCAATCCTCATAGTCACGGAAATACATCCTTCTTGATAGCTTCCGAATGACATATTAGATAGACAAGATTTTCACTATGATTCTCAGACGACTAGAGTGCCACAGGGATGCCCTCTCTTGCCAATGCTCATGAACATATATTCCTGTCAGCCTTTCTTGAGATGGAGGAGGTACGCTCGATATGCTGATTACTTTCACATCGGCATACTCACTAAGTCCCACTCCGACCAAGTCACCAAACACTTTATGTCCCTCTGTCCTTCACATTACGTTTATTCGTGGGATTTTAAAGCCTCTGATTCTGAGGTCAAACATTGCACTTATTAAGAACTCTCCCATTGGGCGACTAGAGAACTCCGATGATGTATTGAATATTCTCCAGTCTCGATCGAGTAAGAAAACCCTTTTGCTAAAGGACAATCCCTTGTGGTAAATTATCTAGCCCACTCTTCGTATTAATGATTTAATGGCTAGATAATGACCTAAGGATGAAGACATCTAACGACATTGGTCCCACGACCTCTAAGGATGCTTCACATAATGGTTGGATCAACGATGTCCTTCCATTGTCTGGTATAAAGGAAATCAATCATCTAGATAGGGGAATCTCGGTCATCATAAGGTACACACTGTTTTCCCATGTTTCCCATGTCCTTTCTGTTTCCACAATGGTCCAAGAAATACGTATGAAAGAAAGAGTCTGAGACGGCTCCCAAGAGTCAAAGAATCGAAGGATCTTGAGACTCCCTTGGCAGAGAGTCGAAGAGAGCCACATAGTCGATCCATTGCCTTGGCTAAAAGAGACCTTGTCAAGGTCGTTGACTCTTGCTCCGGGGAAGGCTTTTGAGGCAGCACATACTTTCAGTCCTCATATGACATAGTAGTAGTTCTGTCTTATGGGTGGCTTCTTGAAGAGCCCGTGTTAATGGATTACCGTTCGATACGAGAGGTTTCTTCTGGGGGACACATGCATACATAGGATGGCAGTTGCTGGTAGCAACGTGGATCAGAACTCTCATGCCCATTTCTTCCTGCAAGGGATAGTCAAACGTCTGCGGGAATGATGTCCAAAAAAGGTGGGTGCTATAGCTACTCTTTGTCCATCCTGGAAGATTCTTAAACATCAGATGGCTTTTTGCTATCCAATGAAAATTAAGGTCTTCCTTTTGTGCTTAAATCAAACCCTACTCTGAGACCTCTAACTCTCTCCTTCTGAGGAAGCCTAAAGTATTGTAGTTCATGTGTACACCCAAGCGTGTCTTTTGAACCTTCCTGTGGATGCAATTCATAGTCTGGTACCCACCTATTGTACTTCGTGGCCCTTAGAGATGCCTCACTAGTGCCGAGTGATATCTAAAAATGTATTCACTTGTACATGAAGGGTCCCACGCCATAGTATGACCTTTTGAAAACATTAGAAGCGAAAGAAGCTTCATGACTGCCCCATGTCATATTTTTGTAGTAATGGCCCCTGGTCCCACCTCACATCCCCATAGCTTCTTAGGCACTACTTCCCTGGGCAGACTTATTAGTTCTTTCCTCTGAGTCATAGTGAACCGTTTGGATTTTTGTGTAGATTGACCGAGAAAAGGCCCCCACAACCGTTGGATGCTTCCCTGGCCCTAGCTTGCCACTACTCTTGGAATATGGTTATGTAACATCTCGAAATGGAAGACTGATTTCAGAGTCTCTTCCCCCACTCGATCTATAAGTCCATAGCTGTCTAATCCCAGAAGGGATCTTTCACTGGTCCTAAGAAGCGGGGTAGAGCCAAGGGCATCTAATGATGGGGCTTTGGAAAAATCCCATCTTCTGAACAGTTTCCGAATCTACATCAAGCAATCATGGGGAATTACTATCTGAAGAATGGTTCTTCAGAGTAGGCAAGGAATGGTCTTTAGCCAATCGAGATGTTTCTAAGTCATGGCGGAATCTAGTAAAGTCAATATGTACTTCCTATGCTATTCATTCAATTAGAGAATCAGAGTCATCTTGGCGTGTTTGTTTGCTCCCTTATTTTGTGGGTGATAGAACATATTCTCCTTTATTAGCTAGTCGAATATAGTTCACCTAGAACTTGCATCCTGTGAAGTCTTAAATGATGTAAGACAAGCATTGAATGACTTGACCTAGCACTTTCTATAATATTTTTCATAGATACCTCTTAGAATTGACTACAGAGATAGAACTCTCTGGATTGGCATCTAGATTTGATTCGGATTGTTGTGGTTCCATTCAAGCTAGTGGAAATAAAGCCCGAAAGATGGAGGGGAAGCCATTCAATCATTAGGGTTTGGCATTCATCATTCAATAAGTTTGTTGCGGCGAATCTTCTATTAGTTAGAAGTAATAGGTTGGAACTATTGTTTCATGGTACGATATTCTAGTCAGAGAATAAGCGTATGAAAAAGTGTATCTAGGAATTTTCCAATGGAGCACCTTCTCAGGATGGAAATAAGTACACAATAAAGTCAACTGTCCTTTCAAGTGAAGTCGAAATCACTGAACTTGGTCCAATTCACTCATAGGAGGACTGATTCATAAGAGAGGTTTTTCTATTATAAGGAAAAGTTTCTTCTCTGACTTGAAGTAATGCCCTCTCCCCTTTGGTCCTCTTTGGATGTGCCCAAGTGAAGTGAAACTTGAGAATGAAGTAGATAGGACTCAATCGAAGGCATGAAGCGATGGGATGATATAGAAGAAGATTCAGTGATCCCATCAGGGTCAATCTCATAGGGGACGTCTACTAGACTATATATATAGAATACTGAGTGGCTTGAAAACAACTTTATAAAGGTGCGGAGAGAAAGTAATGAAGGGGCATAGCGGGTTGAAGAAGAAAGCATAGAATAAATATAGAGGACATAATCTTGATGTAGAAAGGAAATCTTGACTGATACAGAGAAGAAAGATTATGATTCTGTTGGTGTGAAGTGAGCTCTAACAATTTATGCAGCTAAAGGAGCCTGTTTTGGTGGCACTACGAGGAAGTGTGGCCCATTAAAGTAAGCTTCAAGCTCCCGGAAACCTCTTATCACAAGGTAGGTGGTAAATTAATTCCGGATGGAAGTCAATATTGAACGGATGTAGATTCGGCAAAAGGTTACTCTTCTTCAGGTGTAGATAAGGTCTAGGGGGAAGAGGAGGAAAGGGATGACGCTTAAGCATCGACTAGTGGAACTACTCATGTTCTTCTTTCGTATCCGAGGTGGGCTCTTTACACATTTGATATGGAGGTCTAGTATAGTGAAAAAGTAAGGTATGTGCTCTTTTGATATGGGGATAGGGGCTCTTCGATTAGGTGATCCAGCCCAACTAGGCCAAAATACAACCGTCCACTCCTTTTCACGGCTTTAGCAAAGTGTCCAAAACGGCGGTTTTTAAGGGCAGAGGGTTTAGAATGTGAAGGTGAAGCTACTGGTGAGGATTTAGTTTCCAATGAAAATCCATCATCATATGAATAAGAATGCGAGTGAGAAAACCTGGTGAAAGGAAGGCCTTTCCAAAGAACAAAGAAGGTTGGAAATTCATACTTATGGATAAGCAAGCGACGGATAAAACCATGTATTATAGCTATCATGGCCAACCCATCCCACTACATGATACAATGGTACGTGATGCAATGAAGAACCAGGATGTACCACTGGAATGATGCCAATAGTTGAGACTATTAGAGTATAGTACTGACGCCGTGACTAGCTAGACACTATTAGATGAGTACTGATCAACTTGAAGGTGGAAAACCATCCCCCGTTGTTAAATAACAGTACAGACTCTGTACTTGGGAACGCATATCCATTATCATACTACCACCATGCACAACCGCCCATTCAATCACAATGATTTTCCAATGCCCCCACTCAATGACTCCACTATTTATATTATACCGAGCAACCACCAATATACGTTGATCTGCATATCACCGTAGGGCGGCTTGGGTAGTCGACCAGAACTATTAGAGTAGAGTACTGACTATTAGAGTAGAGTACTGATCGGAATCGATGGATATTTTTAGCATCATTAAAGTAGATATAGATTAAGATAGTAAAAACATGAGTTTATAAGATTGCTACCCCGAGTTCCATCCCAGTTAACACTAGTACCACCAACAGAGTTCCCGGATCGCCAATCAAATAACATCGATCTTGTAGTAGGAGCATCGTCCACGCGAAACCACTCAAGATATTGACTGAACTATACCCGGCCATCAGATTGAAAAATAAATAGATTTCCGATCTCAATTCGCGAATACAATTTGCGATGAGCTCAAGTTGTATGAGTACCGGGGCTAATGTCAGTGGCATGCCTTCGGGTAAGTAGACGATTAAAAAATGAATACCATATATATAAACTCCCAATATTGTGATTCCAATGATCATTGAAAATGATAGCGACCATTTACAGAGCAGGTGACTAGTGACACTGAATCTAAACAGAACCAGACCTAGGGAATTACGAGATAACAAGAAAGTAAAAGTGACCAAGATGCGAGGGGAAAATATTCGTTTCACATTGACGCTCATACCTCCTATATTATCGTTGACTGACCTAGGAAGGAAATCATAAACCATCTCTGAAAACAATTTCACCGCATTAGGTACTGAGGCTCCCCCTTTCGAGTGACTAAGGTAAAAACTAGTACGACTGCCGAAAGCGATAGCAAAAATAAATGGGTTGGATTTGTGAATGAGAGATACATGTTTCCGAAACTCAAAGGAATTTACGGGCGAATGGAAAATTTCTCTAATTGGTTGAGAACGATCCCAGATCGAACAATAGCATCCTGAAAGGCTTCACTTCTGACTCTGTCGCCATTGATGTTCAAATCATCAATTAGGTGCTCAAGAAAAGTGATATTGTGGATTTTTCCATCGGCCGGTTCCAGAACATCTTGGGAACTCTTGTTATCCATCAACTCTCCCAATTTTTTGTGTATATCAGATGGAAGCTCCTCGATCCATTCAATTTATGGGTGAAGACCGGTGGGATGATCCTCAACAATACCAGTATAAATTGAAGACGATCATCATGAATCATCGTAGTAGATGCATCCTTCTCATGACTCGTCGTACTACTAGTTGAGTTCCAAATGGGTACATCACAGTAGAATAGGTATCACTGGTTCAGACTTTTTTCATCCAAAGTTGAAAGTTGGGAACCATTTTGATTCTTTATGGATTGATCCAAAACCTTGACCATTATCGGCAAATTCACATCCACGGGTGTCAATACGGCGAGTGAAAGGGGAAACCATTCGTTCGGGATCCGAAGTGAAAGGGGTGGAAGTGACCTGAAGGCCATGCACTGGTAGTATACACGTGAACTAATGTCAGATTGTTGTGCGGGTACGATATGCCCATCATCACACCTGCGGCTCTCTCGCTCCTAGCAACACTTGGTATCATCTCTATCACTATATATAAGAGTACCGACCTTTGGACTCGTTCTCGGCGGTTCCCGCTTCGATCCTAGTACTATTCTACGGTACTCTTATATATAGTGATAGAGATGATACCAAGGCGGATGGTCCAAGAGTATCATCGATAAGACAGAAACCATATAGATATGATACCAAGACGGTTTTGGAGTAGATCGGCAGGTAGTTCACACTCATACACACTGAGCTAGTGGTATCGCTGGATTCATACGTACATGCCACTATGTTCCACACCGCACACACAAGTACCTGTATCGCGCTAGTGTAGTATCTATCCCCACACTAGTCCATCCATTTCATTCCATCCATCAGCCCATGATGCAGCCAGTATACAATAGTCGAACAACCAAACTGGTCTCATCGTTCCTCCTCCCGAACCCCACGAGTCCGAGTAGAGTTTTCCGGTTCTGATCCCGCGAGTACCATCCAACACCATCGAGTAACGCTGCTCTTCTCATCCCACATCTGCTACCCACCGTGACAATCTCGGATATAGCTATGTCGTGAGACCGACAACTCCCAAACTTGCCAAAGGTCGTAGAGCTCTGGTTTTGAGGTGCTTTCATAGAGTCGAACTAGGATGATGACCTTCAGTTCCTTCCCCTTAGTACTCTAATCTAATGGTCACTGTAGTCGATATTCCCACCCAACCACCTCCGCTCCTCACCCCATTCCTAAGACGCTGAACCTTGATCATGTACTCTTCCAATACTGTCAATTACTCTAATCTATGGTACTCTTTTATATAGTGATAGAAGAGTACCTGACCCACTAGTACGCATCGAGATTCCCAATACCATGTACCCCCATGGCCATTCGTTCTAAGTTCGCAGACCACACCATCCCGCACTGCATACGGTACCACCTATGACTAGACCACTTGCTCGCACCCCACTATCAGTATAATATATATAGTAGCGTGTCACCCCCCCCTATCCATTTCCCATCGGTCGATTCCTCTACAACCACCTCAGGTTGGGGAAGGACCAAAGCCTTAACCTAAGAGGTGTTAGATATTTTATAACCTCTACTACCTATATTATTTTGAGTCTATTAGAATAGAGTACTGAACTATATAGGGCAGAGTAATGATTGGTCGCACTCGTCGCTCGACTCGCACCCGTAGGAATACCCTTGGATCGATCCTAGATATAACAATATATATCAGTACCCGTGACTATAACAATATATATTAGTACTGTGGTAGGGGTTTGACTGTGTTCCCGTTCTCCATCGCAATTTTATCCCCCACTACCAGTTCTGACAGACCTCAGTTGGTACCTCTTTTTTGATTCCAATGGTTGTTTCATCGGTTTCCATTGGACATTGTGGTGTACTGGTGTCAATGGATCCAAACACCATCCATTAGGTATAATATAGCTAGGTAATCTTCTATATAGTCTTTAGGAACCACTATTGGTACCACTATAGTGGGCTGATTGACATTATATATCAGTACCAGGTTCTCGAAACACCAACAAAAGTGAATTGGACAACATTTATAGTAGAGTACGACACCATTCCAGTACCGCTAGTCCTATGATTTGATGACCCCCATTCAGTACTATACTATAATATTCCTCCATTTCAACTCAACTCCCACCACCTACCTTGCTCAAGACTTGATCCTACCCACCTCTACTCGCCCAAGGCCCAAGGACACCATCGTCGTAGCATAGTGTCTAACCTGCCATTCCATTGACACCGCATACTGACTCATGCATTCCCCCATGGTCTCCTGAGTCCATGACTCCATCTCAGTGCATCACACATTTGGCCGCCCTTGCTACCCCTTCACGTTGGCCAGTGGTGACTGTTCTTGTTTCATAGTATACCTGGATGTCCCGAGCCAATCAACTAGCATCCCCCAACATAGACTCACCGAACACCCCCATCTCCATTCTAATATGCATCCACACGCTCTAGAAATTGAACCTACGACCTTCTGGTTTTGGAGACCCACGTTCTACCGATACCGAACTAAGAGCGCTGGCGAGCAACCTTGTCGACACTGGATTCCAGGTATTTTCTCGGTGCACCAGCGTCCACAATGCCCAAAAGGAGTCAATCAATGGTATACCTATATTATACCTTCTACTACCGATATTATATTGTGGTGCATGAACTGACCCAATATTGGTGGTCTGTGAGCCAAATTGTCCAACAACCCCCAGGACTTTATTGGTATTTAGCATATAAATTCCACATAGTAGTTATTCCACCTTTCACCCCCACACACAACATTCAACCCCATGATGGGTACTCTATTCGAATATGTGTAGTTATTTATCCTTACCACCATATAATATTAGTAATAGAGGCGGTACTGTCATCACAAGGCCATTGGGGAGGTACCATGTTCATGGAATTGGAATTGAGGTTTGTGACACTATTATAAGGGTATTAATCGACCACCAGGCCACATGTACTCTTATAATAGTGTCCACAACACTACATATTCGAGTTGGTGTGAGATGCCAGCACCGTGGCCATCTGTTCCCTACCTAGGTGTTCCCAACTGCCCATGGGTGGATTGGCGTGGTGGTGGATGAGATGGAATTGGTTTCAAGGAGGTGGGAATTTGGGACCGGTGTCATTCCCGATACGCCATTGGAATGGCCTCTTGGAAACCCAAAGCATCCACACCCAGTGGATAGTTCAACCTTCTATGATAATAAAAAATGCCAAGAAAACCTTGTAGATCCTTCTGATGGTGTCGATGCTAGTTCCAATATAGGGTTTTGCACCACCGCTGGCATTGGAGTAGTTGTATGGTCATTCTTCCAAATCGTATTGTCGACATTGCGTGTTCCCCAGCCACTCCCTCTTATAATCTGCTATCGTAGAGGGGGAGTAAGCGCACAATGAAAGAGGTGGAGAGTCACACTTCTGAGTCATGCCCAAAACCCCTGCCAGTGTGTTTCCCTAAGCATTGAAAGAGAGAGATGCATAGACTATGGTCTTTTCCCACTAACCGGTGAATAACAAGAAAAGAGAATCAACCTAAAACCAGGCATTGTGCCAGGAGCAGAAACCTACTTTGAACCCACATCCCTAAACAACCGATCTCTTCGACCTCATCCCTGATTGTGAACAGGGGCGAAACCCAATACTCTTACCTTTTTCGAAATCTCAGTCTCATTTAAACAAAGACTATGATATCATTTCAAAACAAGTTCCTAACCTCTTCACAATATAAAAGACGGAACTATCGATAGTTACTCTTCTATATAGTCATAATACACTGTCAATAGAGAACGACCCTTGACTTGATTCAATAGACTGGCTAGGAACTCTTATGCTTTCTGGGACCGGGGTAAGCCATTCAATCAGAGAGAGAGGATCAGAACCCCTGGCTTCAACCCACATTGGATTGGAAACACTGACTTTACCGATGATATGATATTTATTCTTATATCTGTGGAAAATTCAAATATTATTTTTCACTAGTTTTTCATTACTATATAATTCCACCATTCCATGTTATATGTGTTTGGATTTAGTTATTATAATTTTCTTGTCATATGTTTCAATTCCTGTATATATTATTTTTAAAATTTTAAATTTATTTTGGTCCCATAATCATTTCAATCAGATGTTTTATCCAAATTGATGTGTTATCAATTTATTCTCAATTAACCTTTTAAAACTCATTGATTTATTTTTCACTTACTGAGAAGTTGATATCAATATTGGTTATATTTATATTTTTTAAATGGAATTACATAAAGGATATACTTATAAGGATGTTATTCGTTATGAAATATATGGTATATATAGATTATATTATTATTCCCATGGGTCAATTAAAATCTTGAGGTGGATAAATAATATTATTTTAAAAAATCATATTTCACAGTCTTGAATATGATAAAGTTCTAGATCATCTAATGTTTTTTGACATCCTCACCTTATTTGAATTATTAAAAATAAGGAGAGAAACACGTAATATTTACAAATTTATTCATAAATTGAATAATATATCCATTATTAGTTATCATCCCAATTCATGCATACATGAACTATCTTTAAGAATAGTCTATATACATAATATGTTTATAATTATAAACAACATGACCAATATATTGAATACTTTAAAACCAACTATAATAAGACCTAACATTATAACTAATGATTTCCCAAAAAAATCCCTTCATCCTTACCCTGGTGAACTGTCCACCTCATGATTATCCTCTTCCTCCTTGAGTAGGTGTATCGATAAGTCTTCATTTTTGACTATTTAGATAAAAATGTAGAGATCTTATACTCTCTTAATTTCACTAATTAAAATATATTTATATTCATAAAAATATTAGTAATATTATATCAATATTTGAAATATAAAATATTCTTAATAATTGGATATATGTGGTATTCTCATAATAATCATCTAAATAATTATTATTTTAAATATATTAGAATCATTAAATTTATCTTAGATAATTTATTTTTGTTATTCCATTAAAGGATTTTTTTTATTAAGTAGGAAAAATTAATTTTTTATCATTGTCCACGTGCACATGGACATATGTATTTGCATATAGAACCCTATCTTTAGGAATGTAAATTATATTAATGTTTTATGGTTTTCATATGGATTAGAAGATATCCCACCTCATTTGCATCCTATGAAAGATAATTACATGAACTAAAATAAGATATAAAATTATAAATAAATTCATAATCATAGTCGTAAATTCATATGATTTTCTCCATAGCACACAATGAAGTCTTGCTATGAAATAAAATTTATTTTTTAAATTAAAATTTTCTAAATAAAATTTATATGATATGAAAGCAAGATATATGATCATGTCTCATAGTGACATCATATATCTTAAAGACATACAATTAGAGATTAATTCTTAAGATCCCATAACATTCATATAATGATCTTAAAATAAAAAAATCAATTATTCTTCCTAATAAGTTGTGAAAATACAAAAATTAAATCCAAGGATTCACATACTCATTAAAAATTGATCAAAGTTATCATCATACAAACATAAATATATTTCCAGCTCAATTAACCTAATATAGATTATCCATCTCAAATTATCTTACATCATTCATTCATTCATCCAAAATATTCATTAATAATATATTATATATAATAAACAAAACAATGAAATATTCAGAAATCCTTTATAGGAATGTTATCACAACTTCATCAGAATATATTATATCTCTATCAACATCAGTACCTACAATAATAACATATTTTCTTGAGTTGTATTGAATCATACAACCAAATAAATTCTAATATGTGGCTTCAAACAACTTATATGTTTTTAATATTGGATATAATATCAAGTAGTACTATAATAATTAGTATGTGACAATCCTCACAAAAACCACTATAATTTTCGATAAATGTATTTATATGTACAAAAAAATAAATTCCAATATATAAGAACACCAGTATCCCACATTGAATTTAATGCCAATACCACTAAGAAATTCTTATTTACTTATGTTTTCTTCATTTACATCCCCTAATTGATAAGAAATAAATGCACATGAGCCTCAACCTAGTTGGTGAGGACACTTTAAGTGCATCTAACAAACTCGGGGTCAAATCTAGGCAGAGGATAATTTCCAGGACTGTAGCAGTACTATAACAGTACTATAGCTGGTATTGTATCAGAAACTGTGCCGAGTTGTAGCAGGTACTGTAGCAGTTACTGTTGAAGGAACTGTTTGGCAGTGTAGCAGCCATGAATATTCCCCCGTTTGGGCCTTCGGGCCACCGTTTTGGTTCCTGAGTCCTTTGGGGCCTTCGAGCCGCCCAGTCCATAAGGTCAGTAAGGCCTTAGGTCCAACTAAAGGAATTCGGACCACCATTAGTGCAGATGCAAACCAGACAAACTACAAGGAACAAGTTTCAGAAGAATGATGAGCAACAAGCTATCACCATAGTAGAAGCTAAATAGATTTCATGAATGAGAGGGTATGGAACCTGCTATCGGGACAAGCCTGTGCATTCATGGGATAGCCTAGCCGAATAGCCATGTGAAGGTAGAGATATGATATCACGATAAAGATGCTGGGGAGGAGAAGTTTAAAGTAGTTACTCGGGGTTGTATGTAATGTTTGAAGCCTACGGGAAATGAATTACTCTAAGGCATATGGTCCATGTTATACTTACACCTACTGGCCTTGTAAGGGTTCCACCTCACCCCTTGAAAGGTGTATTATGAAAATCCAATAAAAATGAGGGCCTTCTGGGCATTGGAGGATTAGAAATAAATGGTAAATGTGGGGTCATCATCTCACTCTTTTTCTATCTCTGAAAAATTAAAATATTTTTCCATTTTCAAATATAATTTTTTTTCTTAAACATGAGAGAATTATAATAACCCACGACTTGCATTGCAGTGAACCTTTGTTCAAGAAAATATAGGTTTATGTGGGTAATCCCATTCTAGTAAACAAGTGTGTATGACCAATTCCTTAAATTTCAACTAAAAAAACCAACCATGTGACATAATTATCTAATTCATTAGTTGAGCATTTTTCTACAATTTTTTGTAGACATATCGTGTTTAAAAAATCACTACATGGTAAAATATTCTCATTTATTAATTCCCTAAATGGATGTAATTAAAACCTCCTCTCCATTATATTCCGAAAACACCTTAAAACACCTACTTTGATGTCCAGTACATATGCCCCTCTATGTTCTCCATCAATTCCAAAAATGACAGCAAGGAGAAAAAATATTAATAGAACTGTTAAGTAGATTTTGTCACTTGTAATTCACACTATCATTAAATGTTTCTTCTTGTACTTGTTCAATAATTACTTCTAATATAAGTAGTCATTTTTATCCCCTTATTATAATATAAATCTTACTCATCTTATTCACTTGAGATTATTCATCATTTAGGGAAAATTTTACCATCTCTTATTTCTTGGAAAATTCATTCCCTTTAACATGTATCTTCTCACCTATAGCATATTATTGGGGTTGTAAGATTTTTAAATAGTCTTCCATGAAATCCCTTGTTCATCCACCAAATTTTAATAAATTACCCTTATAGGTATCATCATGCCATGATTATATAACATATAATCAAATATTTCATCATGTTTACTCAATATAATTTCAATATAGGTACCACATGTTTATTTATATATTCATTTTCCAACATTTTTAATATTAAAATAAAAATACCAATTTCCACCCATTAAAAATTATCAAAATAATTTTGAGTTTTACAAAATTTCTTGTTTTTTTCGCCATACATTTACTAGGAAGCATTCTATATTTGAGTAACCTTCAATTTCATAAAATAGTAAACTTTCCATGGTTTCTTGATCATGAACATATTAACATTATGAACCTATTGTATACATATTATATATAACTCATCTGTATCAATATATATATATATATAATGGTATATTTTTTAATGGTATATTTACTAAAATAAATATTTGAGATTCATCGATTTTTGGTACACCAAAGTCCTAACTAGGTTTAGGAACCTTCCACGGAAATGACATATAATTCTGGTAATAATTGGATATAAATATATGCACTTTCTTACACCATTATAAAACTATAAACATTAAAAAACTATCTTGATGATAAATCAATATTGATTATTATTATAGTTTTTACATTAGATTATGCCCTCTATTTCCTAGTAGTTGTGTCCCTTTTAATATACACATTCATCGATTTTCAGGGAATATTGTTTCTCTATTATCTTCATTGTTCGAAAATTCATAATTGTCATGAATTGAACTATATTGTGTGTGTTACAACATATTTAGATGATCTACCATTTTCTAAGTATTTTATGTCACACATATCATAAGGAATAAAAAATAATAATTTACCTATTGCAGCACATAGCCTAAATAGATTAATTTTAGTTGTTGAGATTCTTAAAGTGATATGCTTCATATTCCAATTCAACTAATAACTGTTTATTTTGTATTATTATTTTATAAAATAAAATGATTTAATTTATCGTGTTTTTGATTATATCCTAGGAAATGATATATGAAAATGTTAAACTTATAGAAATATGAAACACTAAACAGACAATGATTATGAAGTAAGACCGTGGTTATGAAATTGGTTTTGGGTTAAAAAATCATTATATTTATTTTTCTAATATTAATTTGATAATATAATAATGAAATATCCTGAAAAATTACTAGCAATTTGTTTATAATTTTTTAATCAAAAATTCCTTGAGTAATCTAAATTCCACCACATCTTATAATCATGGTTAATAAGATACCTTGTTCGAGCATGAAACATATTCCACAACCCAACACAATTGAATGTTTTTTCATACATCGATTTTATCAACTCCCTCATGTGAAGAGTTAACCCATGTATATAGGGAATATATATTAATCAAAAGTATAAATATAGATTGTGTTCCATTGAATAGGGTAAATTATAGAGAAAAATGCATTTAACCTATAACGCCCTGACCCCAGTTACCCAGAGTCAGTGCATTATTGCGTAGCATTGGCATGATCACAAAAGATCAAGTCTTGAAAGACCGACCAGTTTAGTAGCCTTGGAAACACTTGATGCATTCATAAATGTTACATTACATCATTAAGTGAAAAACTACAATAACAAAGTCTCTACAGTCCACTCTCATATCCTCTTCTGACTATCCTTGGAGGTCATTCATAAAACACTTCTTCACATCCTATATAATATTAAAACATTGAAAGGGGTGAGCTCAGATGGTCAGTAAAGATAAAAATATTGCAGAAGCTTTCATAAATAAACATTAACATATAAGGCAATGTATAACTAAAACAAAATCCTTTTTAAACTTGAACTTCAGCATAATATGGCAAAAATAAAATTAAATAATGCCATTTACATTCTCACATGGATATTCTACTAGTCGAATAATCGCATGCAATATCAATAACCACTTTCATAATGATGGAATGCATAGTTCCAGACTATCATAACCACCTAGCCATGACCTCATTCCAATACCACAAATAAGATTTTTTCGAGGCCTCGTGCCAAGACACTAGTTTGTCTCATGAGACCTACTGATGCATCGAGGAGATATAGCGGGCTCCACCCATAACTTATTAAGACCAATCAATTCCTCATATGAACAGGTTTAAATATATCATATAGCATAACATAATCGTATCACATAAAACATTCATAAAGGAAACATAACATTTCCATATTTCAATCACAAGATATCAATACAACACATTGATATAATAAAAACATTATCAAAACCATTTTCAATACCAAAATAAAAGAAAAGTAAAACATGGTATTTATTTTTCTTTTTAAAAAAGTTATGGATTGTAGAGGAATCCGAAACTAAAATAGTGCTCACAGAGGTGGAGAAGTCATTGTCGCCGCATACGTACGACAAGAAAAAACATTCCTTTTTGTCCTTTAGTAAAATGATTCGTATAAAAAGGATTCCTTTTGAATAAACGTAAAATTCAAAAGGGTTTATACACCGTATAAAAGAATGTTGTGTATAAAACAAAATATGCCTCAATTAAAGGAGATTGAGACGAAGTCCTTACCAAGATCATTTTTTAAATAAAATATATCTATTATGTGTACTCAATATAAGTACAAATAAAGAATGTACAAATACAAGATATGACATAATAATATCATAAAATATTTTGAAAGTAGGAGATTAACATAAAGAATAGAAATTGGGTTAAGAAGTTCCATTACAAAGATCATTTTTTAAATAAAATAGATATATAATGTGTATTCAATAGAGTTACACATAATGTAAGTACAAATATAAGATAGACCATAATAATATCATGACATAATTTAAAAGTAGAAGATTAACCCAAAGAATATAAATTGGGTTAAGAAGTTCCCTTATAAAGATCATTTTTTTAATAAAAAAGATATATTATGTGTATTCACTATAGGTACACATAATGTATGTACAAATATAAGATAGACCATAATAATATCATGACATAATATTAAAGTAGAAGATTAACCCAAAGAATATAAATTGGGTTA
Source organism: Viscum album (assembly GCA_963277665.1). NCBI lineage: Eukaryota > Viridiplantae > Streptophyta > Magnoliopsida > Santalales > Viscaceae > Viscum > Viscum album. The sequence continues at coordinate 72,279,983 of OY728149.1, forward strand.
AGAAGTTCCCTTGTCTCGTGTCCGACTTGACTCGACCGTTCTTTAATCTCCTGAATAATAAACTAGAGTTAATTCCTATTTTCTTAAGAACCTTTTTCATGTCCATTATTCCTTTTATATCACATATTACAATGTTATGAAAATTATTTAATTATTTAAGTTAATAACGGTCATTTTGTCGATCTTTGGTACTTGAGCCAAAAATAAACTTCTTATAATTACAAGTTGTTCATGTGGTGAAATATCCATTATATCCAGAATTATATTCATGATGTATATATCATATATATCATATATATACATTATATACATTCATTTATAATATTACATAACATTTAGAGGCAAGAAATGAAATGCACCGTTCATGGAGTCGGTAAGCCGTACGTACGCATGAACGCTACTTTCATTTTTATTTCATATTTAATGGAATGAAATTATAATTATGTAAAGGTATAATATAATTCACGTATAATATAATGTATAATACCATTTACTCAATCCTTTATACATCCCACATATGGAATTAATGATTCAAATCACTTTGAGGGGGCGGTAGTCCGCACTTCCTAAAATGAAAATATCGTGTTTACCCATAATGTAAAGCATAAAGGTATGACATAAATGAAAAATAAAGAAGCATAAGTAAAACATAAACATATTAAATATCATAAAAAAATATCGTGACATCTTAATGTCCTCCTTTTAAGGTGTTATATGAGTGTTGAACAATGATCCTTTCGTGAGGTAGAAATTCACCATCCAGAGAAATAGTATGTTCATTAACCATTAGATGTAGGTTTGTGTAAGTGTTGCTCTAATAATTCTTATAAAAATATTGTATTATATTTAGGATACTGGTGTTGTTACAAAAGAAATTAATAAAAAGAGTTTAGGGGGTTGGAGAAACAAAAATAATACAAAATAACATAAGAGAAGACATTACCTTAAAATCGGGTAACTCTTTTTGATTTGAGCCCAAGGATTCCTTGGGAAGACTTATGCCCAATTTGAGGCTTCTAGGAGTAATATAGGGAAGTTGTGAGAGTATTTGGGCAGAGTTTGTCCAAGCCAATTGGCTTGAAAGTGTGAATAAGGTGGTATAGGTGGGGGCCTTTTATAAGAGGAGAGGAGGGGCACTCTTGGAATGTAATGAAATGTTACTTTATTATATAATGATTTTCGGATTTTAAAGGTCCCAAACTTATATATTTCGAGGATAAGGTGATACGGGTTCTAAATATACTCATCCCATAAGTTTTTTACATGTTTATGTCTTATATTTTATATTATCGTTTCATTTTATTTAAATAATTAATTAATAAGGTAATCACTACATCATCATGGTGTCATAAATAATTTAATTTATATAATGTCTAAACATTATAAAAAAATTATCATGATATAAGAAATCTTTTTATATTTCTAATTAATATTTATAGTCGAAAATATGACTTGTATAACCCAATTTAAAAATTGTTTTAGTAAAACAACTCATGTTTCTGACATTTTTATTTTAACATTAAATAAAAAGTTTTTAATGTCCTTTTCCTACCAAAGTGGATCCATGGGGTCCCCAAGTTGACCCATGGATTCTCTTGGTCGTCCATGACTCATCCCATAGGGGTAGGACAAGTGTAAATGTATTTTCATATTTTTATAATATCATTTTTACCTTAAATTTCACTAATTACCTTTAATCGTGATTAATAAAACTTAAAAGTTACTATTCACCACAAAATTATTTTAATCCCATTAAAATAAATTTTACATCCTAATGACAACCTTGTATGTTGGAGTTTTGAAAATCAAATCATAGAAGTGGTAATTATTCATTTAAATGAAAAATCGGTTTTTTTAACTACCACTGAGTTGTTTCACTATTCATCAAAAATTGAAGTTTTTCAGAACAATCCCAAAATTTATCTCTAATCTATAATTGATATTCCAAATTCAAAAATGATGTCTATTTTTAAAAATTCAAAACATATATGTTTCATTAATTAATTTTGTAACTAATTCCTGCTGTCACAACAAATAGTGTGTTTATAAGAAACAATAAATATCAAAAGATTGACAATTGTTTATGTCCATTTTCAAAGTGAAATTAATTCTAATGAACACCATTGGATAAAGTGGTAAAAATATATTCTAATTATACTTTAAAACCACTCAATAGTATAATTTATGACTATAATTTTTTTTGATTAAAAAACTTGTTTTATATACTTTTCACTATTCATAAAAAAATAGAAGTTCTCAGAAAATTACAAAAAACTCAACTTAGAATAATTTCGATATTAAGAATACAAAAATGAAGTCCATTTGAAATATAAAATTTCTATAATTTTAAAAAGTGGGTATTACTATTCATAACGGCTACTTTGATTAGTCGCAGTGTGTTAGAACTCAAACTTGCGTACAATGCAAGCTATTGCATTATTAAAAGAGAGGCGTATCATGAAAGCTTGGGGTGTTACATTCTCATCTCCTTCAATAAATTGCATCCTCGCAATTTGAAAATGTTCTTCGAAAATAAATGGTTGAAAATAGAAAATACCTTTGTGGAAAACCCACATCTTAAATAGGGTTAATAAGGATATAAAATTAAAAGAAAGAAAGAGAAGTACAACGGTCACCAGAGATAGCCCATACTAGGATTTTATGAAAATATGGATATGGAGGAGAAACAAACCATCAAGGTCTGATGGAGAGTTGTAGACAACATGATTAGGAGAAAATTAACCACAAGAAAATCACAAACTTGTGATTGGTTAAACGGTCACTGGATTCCCAGTTGGAAAAGTTAACAAACAACGTTTTTGTTTCAAGTTACCTTTTATAAAGTTGAGGAATTTATTTAAGAGATTTTCTAAGAACATAAGGAAATATACTTACTTGTCATGTAGTCTTTCATTCTTTAATAATTTTTTACAACGAACCCATCCTTCACTCCAAATGGTAACATAACTCAAAAATATTCTATTTATCCTAATTGTATAAGGTTCCAAATATGAACACATACCATTTAGATTAGGAAAACTATTTTGTAACAACCAAGGACTTCTTGTAGGCTACTGGTAGGTAATAAATACTTGTCGTACTATGGTTGTGGGTCCAATTCCTGCAGCTTTTTCCGACGTGACGTGTTATCCCCCAACCTGTAGGTTATCCTTTTTCTAAAACTATAGTATTATAATATTCCAAAAATAATCTTCATAAGTGTTTAACATTAAATAATACTATCCAATGTTCAACATAATCCATTCCAACCTTTATTGTTATCCAAAATACCTCTGTCTAGACTTTCTGTAAAAGGTCTATAAATTTCAAAATCAATTGTATCCTCAGATTCCCCAAACAAAGTAAAGTTTCCCTTATTGTCACATACTAAAAATATGATTACCTTCATCATATTAAAACCTTAATGATGTCAAAATTTAATGCAGTACAATCCTTATATATATCACATTATTCTTATAACCAGAATATAATCCTTGAGTCCCAAAGCACCAATACATTAATTATTCCACTTCAACTGTAGTAATTGCATAAGATTGTCCTTGATCCCTTGGCCTTTTCTGTGGTACAATTCCCTGATTCTTTGGACATTCATTTTCATAATGCCCCATTTCCCTACAATTGTAGCATTCAGCATTGATATCCTCTTTCCTTCCCTTGCAATCACGAGCTTGGTGGCCTTTTTCCCCACATTTATAACAAACTACCATTCATTTTAGGCAAGCACCAGGGTGATTATTCCCACAATTATCACATAATGGAAAATCCTTCGTTCCCTTTTTCCCTTTATCTGTCTCTTGTTCCACTGTTCTCTTATTCTCTTACTTTACTTTTTTGTCATAAGACTTAGAGAATTCCTTTTCTGTCTTGATAGCACACGATACAATATCTTCGTACGATGAGAAGGATTGTGATACTAAAGCTCGATGAATAAATAGTTTTAACCCATCAATGAAATGATAAATCTTTCTTCTTGGGTTATGTATATAATCTGTAGCATACCTCACTAACCTTGTAACGTTGGCCTCATACTTTGCGACATTCTTATCCTCCTTTTGTCTCAGACTCAGAAATTGCCTTTCCATATCATCTCGATGGTCACGAGGAAAGTATTTTTCTATGAAATGAACATTGAACTCTCTCCATTCCATACATGATACTTCTTCATCTTCCTTTGTTTTTTAGATCAATGACCACCATTAATCGACATCTCCAGTGAGTCGGTAAACTGCCATGATAACCTTCTCCCTTTCGCTACTCCCCAAGGTGAGGAATATTTTCTCTAAGGAGTTTATCAATTGATATTCTACTAATGGATTTGTACCCCCATTAAATGTTGGTGGTTGTTGCCACATTAAGTAGTATAACATTGATCCTACATGTTGCGGATCAGGGTGCTACATAAGATTAAGGTTATTATTCATAACTTAAGTGAGTTTTTCCAGTATGGTAATAAGTTGATCAGCACCAGTTGTACCTCCAGCTCCACAATAATTATCTTCAGCAGGAGGGAAATTCCTAAATGGATTGCGTGTATTGATACCGTTTCCATTCCTTCCAGTAGGATCCATTTCTAAACAATGTCATAAACTAGATTAGTTTATGAATCAAAATACATAATTCCATACTTGTAAAACACTTAACATAAATTGAACTATTTATTGATATAATACATAATCGTAAAAAGAAATGTTTTCTTTGAGGAATTATATACTCATAATCTCTTAATAATGTTTTGTAATGAAAATGAGAATTATCCTAAGCATATCCCCCGGGAGTGTCGTAACCAAGAGTGCAGCAAGGCCCGTTGTCGTGCACCAGTTCCCGTTCGAGTCTAGCTCAAAGCTATGTTTTCAGGTTTTACCCCTAGGTACATCTGTGCCAGAGCCGCCTCTACCTGCTCGTATCCAGATAGGGATGTATTGATCGAACAACCCACATAATCTCTACAATAACAAAATTCTTCGAAGTTCTTATATACTAATCCTCAAAGTCTATCTTTGGGCTATGTTCTCTAATCAGAGTTTATCTAAATCTAGCATCCAATGTTAGTACTAAACTGCCTCTGATACCAACTATAACGCCCCGTCCCCAGTTACCCATAGTCATTGCATTATTGCGTAATATTGGCATGATCACAAAAGTTCATGTCTCGAAAGATCGATTAGTTTAGTATCATTAGAAACACTAGATACATTCATAAATGTTACATTACATCATAAAGTGAAAAACTACAATGACAAAGTCTCCATAGTCCACTCTCATATCCTCTTCGGACTATCCCTGCAGGTCATTCATAAAATACTTCTTCACATCCTGGAAAATATTAAAACATTGAAAGGGGTGAGCTCAGATGCTCAGTAAGGATAACAATATTGCAGAAGCTTTCATAAATAAACATTAACATTTAATGCAATGTATGACTAAAAGAAAATCCTTTTTAAAATTGATCTTCAGCATAATATGGAAAAAATAAAATTAAATAATGCCATTTACTTACTCACATAGATATTCTACTAGTCGAATAATCACATGAAATATCAATAACCACTTTCATAATGATGGAATGCATAATGCCAGACTATCATAACCACGTAGCCAAGGCCTCGTGCCAAGACCACAAATAAGATTTTGTCAAGGCCTCGTGCCAAGACACTAGTTTGTCTCATGAGACCTACCGATGCATCGAGGAGCTATAGATAGCTCCACCCGTCACTTATTAAGTCCAATTCATTCCTCATATGAAAAGGTTTAAACATATCATAAACCATAAAATAATTGTATCACATAAAACATGCATAATGGAAACAAAACATTTCCATATTTCAATAACAAGATATCAATGCAACACATTGATATAATAATAACATTATCAAAACCATTTTCAATACCAAAATAAAAGAAAATTAAAACAGGGTATTTATTTTTCTTTTAAAAAACGTTATGGCTTGTAGAGGAAGCCGAAACTCAAATAGTGCTCACGGAGGTGGAGAAGTTGTTGTCGCTACATACGTACGACAAGATAAAATTCCCTTTTGTCATTTAGTAAAATTCTTCGTATAAAAAAAATTCCTTTTGAATAAATGTAAAAGTCAAAGGGGTTTATACACCATATAAAAGAAAGTTGTGTATAAAACAAAATATGCCTCAATGAAAGGAGATTGAGATGAAGTCCTTACGAAGATCATTTTTTAAATAAAATAGATCTATTACGTGTATTCTATATAAGTACATATAAATAAAGTACAAATACAAGATATGGCATAATAATATCATAATAATATTTGAAAGTAGGAGATTAACCCATAAAATATAAATTGGGTTAAGAAGTTCCTTTAAAAAGATCATTATTTAAATCAAATAGATTTAATATGTGTATTCACTATAGGTACACATAATGTAAGTACAAATATAAGATAGACCATAATAATATCATGAAAAAATTTGAAAGTAGGAGATTAACCCAAAGAATAGAAATTGGGTTAAGAAGTTCCCTTACAATGATAATTTTTTAAATAAAATAGAAATATTATGTGAGTTCACTATAGGTACACATAATGTAAGTACAAATGTAATATAGACCATAATAATATCATGAAATAATTTTAAAGTAGGAGATTAACCCAAAGAATAGAAATTGGTTTAAGAAGTTCCCTTACCTCGTGTCCGACTAGACTCGACCGTTATTTAATCTCCTGAATAATAAACTAAAGTTAATTTCTATTTTCTTAAGAAACTTTTTCATGTTCATTATTCCTTTTAAATCACTTATTAACATGTTATGAACATTATGAAATTATTAATATTAATAACGGTCATTTTGACGATCTTTGGTACTTGAGTCAAAAATAAACATCTTATAATTACAAGTTGTTCATGTGGTGAAATATCCATATACCAAGAATTATATTCATGAGGTAGATATCATATATATCATATATCTCCATTATATATATGCATTTATAATATTACATAACATTTAGAGGTAAGAAATGAAATGCACTGTTTATGGAGACGGTAAGCCGTACGTACGCATGAACGCTACTTTCATTTCTATTTCGTATTTAATGTAATGAAATTATAATTATGTAAAGGTATAATATAATTCCAGTATAATATAATGTATAATACCATTTAATCCATCCTTTATACATCCCATATATGGCATTAACGATTCAAATCACTTTGAGGGGGCAGTAGTCCGCACTTCCTAAAATGAAAATATCGCGTTTTCCCATAATGGAAATCATAAAGGTATGACATAAATGAAAAATACAGAAGCTTAAGTAAAACATAAATATATTATATATCATATATAAATATAGTGACATCTTAATGGTTTCCTTTTAAGGTGTTATATAAGTATTGAATAATCATCGTTTCGTGAGGCAGAAATTCGCCATCCACAGAAACAGTTTTTTTGTTAACCATTAGATATAGGTGTGTGTAAGTTTATCTCGAATCCTTATTATAAAAACATCCTATTATATTTCAGATACTGGTGTTGTTACAAAATAAATGAATAAAACGAGTTTAGGGGGTTGGAGAAGCAAAATAAAGCAAAATAAAATAAGAGAAAACATTATCTTAAAATCGGGTAACTCTTTTTGATTTGAGCCAAAGGCTTCCTTGGGAAGAATTCTGCCCAAATTGAGGCTTCTAGGAGTACTATAGAGAAGTTTTGAGAGTATTCGGTCAGAGTATGGCTGAGAAAAATGGCTTGAAAGTTTGAATGAGGTGGAAGAGGTGGGGGCCTTTTATAAGAGGAGAGGAGGGGCACTCTTTGAACGTAATGAAATGTTACTTTATTATATAATGCGTTTTGGATTTTAAAGGTCCCAAAATTATATATTTCTAGGATAAGGTGATAAGTGTTCGAAATCTCCTCATCCCATACGTTTTTGACATGTGTACGTCTTATATTTTACATTATAATTTCATTTTATTTAAATCCTTAATTAATGAGGTAATCACTGCATCATCATGGTGTCATAAATAATTTAATTTATTTAATGTCTAAAAATTATAAAAAAATTAACATGATGTATTAAATCATTTTATATTTCAAATGAATATTTATAGTCAAAAATATGACTTTTATAACCCAATTTAAAATCTTTTTTAGTAAAACAACTCATGTTTGTGACATTTTTATTTTAACATAAAATAAATAATTTTTAATGTCATTTTCCTACCATAGTGGCTCCATGGGGTCCCCAAGTTGACCCATGGATTTTTATGGTCGGAAATGACTCATCCAATAGGGGTAGGACAAGTGTAAAGGTATTTTCATATTTTTAAAATGTTATTTATATCTTAAATTTCACTAATTATCTTTAATCGTGATTAATTAAACACAAAAGTTACTATTCACAAAAAAAATTATATTAATCCCATTGAACCACATTTTTCTTCCTAATGACAACCATGTATGTCGGATTTTCGAAAATCAAATCATAGATGTGGTAATGTTTCATTTAAAAGAGAAATCGGTTTTTTTAACTACCACTTTGTGGTTTCACTATTCATCAAAAATTGATGTTTTTCAGAACAATCCCAAAATTTCACCCTATGCTATAATTGATATTCCAAATTCAAAAATGATTTCTATTTTAAAAAATTCCAAACATATAAGTTGCATTAATTAATTTCATAACTAATTCCTGCTTTCACAACAAATAGCGTGTTTTTAAGAAACAATATATATCAAAATATTGACAATTGTTTATGTCCATTTTCAAAGTGAAATTAATTATAATGAACACCATTGGATAAAATGGTAAAAATATATTCCAATTATACTTTAAAACCACTCAATATCTTAATTTATCAAAATAAATTATTTTGATTAAAAAAGTTGTTTAAAGTATTTTTCACTATTCATAAAAAATGGAAGTTCTCAGAAAATTACAAAAAATTCCACTTAGGTTAATTTCGATATTAGGAATACAAAAATGAAGTCCATTTGAAATATAAAATTTCTATAATTTTAAAAAGTTGGTATTACTATTCATAACGGCTACATTGATTAGTTGCGGTGTGTTAGAACTCTAACTTGCGTATAATGCAAGCTATTGCATTATTGAAAGAGAGGCGTATCGTGAAAGCATGGGGTGTTACATAACCTATATATAGCACGAAAATAACAAACAAAATTATAATAACTGAAGAATACATTGAAATCCCACAGGACAACCGTCGATTCATACCCACTTTTTCAAGGGTAATTGATATATTTTGTGGAATGAGAAAGAAGAGAAGATTAAAATAAAATAAATTAAAATAAAATAAAAGAAGCTAGGGATAGATATAGTAATAAATTAAAAAAAAATGTCCGAAATTTATATAATATATAATGATACTGTTAAATGAATGAGATTAATGAAATAAAATATAAATGATTAATAAAGAAATGTGAGTAAAAAAGATAATATAATATATTAATATATATTAATATATATTAATTAGAAATGAAGAATAAAAATAAGAAAAATAAGTTTAAGAATGGGTATAGAATAAAGGATAATTTTGTATTAATGGAACATATTAATTAAAACACATCGATTAATTAATTAAAATATTAATTTAAATTTAAAATATATTTTAAAATAAATTAACTAAATAAAAGGGAAATAAAAAATGATTAGGAAAAACATATAAGCATCAGCCTATCAGTCTACATGGGTTATATGCCAGGGGTTTCTACCACCCTACTCTAGTAGCCGACAAAACTCCTTTTATAGGAAAAAAGGATCCTTGGTAGTGGTCCACACCAAATATTCATGGGTATCTTCATTAAAAGAGTAGAAAATATAAATCATAAATCCCAAGAGATGTGCATGGTTTGGATTGGTAAAAACCAAAATCATTTTTAGGTTTGATCATTTTATCAAGGGACAATGGCTTCTCTTGCCACCATAATGCCACACATTGGATATTTATGGTGGTTTATACATGGAAGGGGAATGTTAGTGACTCGAAGCTATATAGTGGTGATAGTAGAGCGTCTGCTTCATAAGGACTTCAATGTAGCTAGATAGAACAAAAAATTGTTTCATTAGTGTAAGAGGAGGGGTGATAGATCATCCATGTAATTTCTAATTGTTGTAATTGATCAGGGGATCAAGCACAAGTGAATTATTATAGACCATGAAATCTGTAGCTGTGGTTGGTGGGGATAAAGGTGACATTGTGGTGGTGCTTGACAGAACTGGTTGCCGAATAGGTGAAGTTATGAATACAACATTAAAAATTGATTGTTTTTGCAAAAATATAAATAGTAAATGAATAAAAACTGTATTACTTGGTCTAGAAATCCTATTGGTAGTGGCTCATTTGAAATTGGAAATTCAATCGAAAGTCATTAATAATAATATAAATTAAATTTACAAGAATTTGAGAAATTAAAATCATGTAAAAGTTTTTTAAATTTCAATTAAATGAATCAACATATTTCCACAAATCATGATTCATTATTTTAATATCCATGCTTTATGTTAATCATTTAATTATCTATTTTACTCACTAAGTATCATCACAATTGGAATATATAATAAGTAATCATATCATTCTTAATATACGCATGTGTCCAATATAATTTCTGTAATAAATACATTATTTTATGGGCATAAAATATCTAATTTAATCATCAAATCATGATTTCAGAAATATATAATGTAGGTAGTTTATTTGAGAAACATTATAAGTGAACTCACATTAGAAATGAAATTTATTACAATTTATCCACTGTATGGGGGTGACTTTTTTCATCGTGATTATATATAATAATACTACTCAATTAAGCATAAGAATCATGTCATTTAGGCTCGAAAATATGATATGGATTGGAAAAAATGATAGACTAATTCTAAAGAATCAAATTCAGAATCTAAATTCCTAGAACAAAAAGATAAGTGTGGGAATTGGTATGATCTCCATAGTGGGCCCTGAATTTTTAATTACTCGGGAGGTTTTTACCATATATTACCAAATTTCAAATAATAGATTTAGATTCTTTGATTAGATCCACTATATTTTTGTTTTTCCCATCTTCGATATCTCATTTGGTGGTGAGGAATGATCAATGGATAGATTATATCATATCCACCCCATTTTGAATTATGTATTTATTTCATGGTGGGGTTAGGATAAATTATAAATCATCTACATGTTTGATACTTCAATAAACACATTTCTCATGTCATATTCTTTCTTAACATGGGATTCATGAAATTAATATTTAATGGGAATGTAATGAGGTAATTTCTCCCTTTCAGTATGAGCACCCTCAAATCTTGATTTCCTCTCGATCAACTACTTGGACTTATTTATGGTCCTCCACAAATGTTTTTCATCAACATCATGGTGCTCCATGTATTCCTCAACATGTGCATGTACATTTTCTACAACTTCCTCTATGTTAGGGAATGAATTAACCAAATATGAAAAATACAAATCAATAATGAGTGATACTCAAATAAAATTGAATAAAATAAAAAATAATTTAAAATATGACCATCTCCATAATTTGTTTCTTGATCATTCACTACCATAGTGGTTGGTACCTCTTGTTTTTTTATTGTGGTAAGTGGAGTTAGGTAGTCAGTCGCCTCCATCATTTCTTCAAATTCCAAAACTGTTGTGGATTCATACTCTATGGCTAGAGGGAAATGAAATGACAGCTGATCATCAACTTTTAGAGATTAGGGATATAATTTTATACCTTATATTATATCTATTATTCATAAAGATTGAGTAGATATCCCAATGTTGGCTCAATTGAAAATTTATTCCTCATTATAGATCAATACCAGCTTTTCAGGGACACCAACAATTTGGATTGAAAACTTATTCTGTTTTGGATACTCATTTATCATGGAATCAGAATCGTTAATTTCCATACAAAAATAAAGGAAAAAATTGGTGCTTCCTTATTTCCATCTAGTTCAGGTTCAACATCATCTAATGATTCCTGTAAATAAAAAAGTTGTCTATTACATTTTCTAGTCATTCCATATACCATCCCTTCAAGATGTTGAATATCATATTTGAGATTGTGTTTATCCAGTTGATATTGGAATTTTTGACGTGGAACTTATTCAATATTATTTTTAGAAAACAAGGATGATTGTATTGGTGCCTAAAAAATTCATGGGTTAAATTATAGGAATTAGTCCGAGAAATCATTTAACAATATATCATATACATCATCCACTGGTTGGTCGAGGTTCTCTTTGAGAAACTGGATAAGAACATTGAATTCATCATATTGGATAATTTTCCTATTGGTTCTACAAATATATATATATCTCATAAGGAAACACTCTAATTAGTATAATAGGGAGATTCGATTATAGTTTCTTATAGATGTAAGTTTCCAATGAATACATAATAATAATCATTTGAATATAGAATGGAAAATTATGTTTTTTATTGTTTATTAAGAAATAAAAATTTCATATAAACAATGAAAAATGAAAAATAAAATTTAATACTCATTAAATTATAGAAAATATTTCTAGTTTTGATGGTACCTCTATCAAAGGCGTGGTAAAATAAAATTATTTTCCAAATATATCATAGAGGCTAACCAGGGTTTTCCGACTTAATGGGATTCCAGGTATTTTTATCTATAATATCAAATTCACCTAATAAATATTTATTTTTCATGTATTCAATATTTTATGAAAAAAACGGAATTATATAATTTGGTTTTTTATTACATTCAAAAAATTAAGTGAATTATGAAATTTTGTACATATACTAACATGAATTGATAAAGAGAATGTGAATAGAAAAAAGAGAATCGTTATAATTTTTTTATTTGGATTTTTTATTATTATGATTTTATTTTTTATTTTATTTTCATATTCAAATCATGAAATCTCATGATGAAATACTATCGTTTTATAGATAATTTTTGAAACCTGTAATTCCATATGGAATTTAAATTCCACATCCTCATATAATTAATATTTATGATAGACATCGGTCAATGTTATTCCTTATTCTAGGAAACAGCTCAATTAAATGTTTTTGTATCCATTGATTGGCTTAACTACATCATATGAAAAGTTAACCAACAGATAGATGGAAAATATTTTATATTAATAATATAAATATATTTAGGTTCATGGAATGTTGAAAATTATTTAAATACATCCATGTCACTCATATCTACCAAAAATATTAATAAACATAATGTATGAATTCAAGAATGCATTGAAATCTCATCAGGCCTAGAGTCAGATAAGCCCATTATTGTCTTGTGTAATATATCACTTTAACATAATGATAATAAATTGAATAATGAAGGAAAATTAAATAACGGAAAATAAAATAAAGGAAAATAATATAAGAGAGAGATATTGAATATTAAAATACAATAAAATATACAAATTATATTTAATTCATAAAGATATTATTCGAATAAGAAAAATAAATAAATAAAATATAAAATAATATGAAGAAGAAATAGAATAAAATCAATGAAACATTACAAAATAAAAGATATAAAATTTATTTACATATATATTAATTATAAAAGAATAGGAAAATAAGATAATAATGATGAATAAGAATAAAGATCGATAGGTGCAACATATGATTTAAAGTTCATTGATTGGTTTACTAAAATATAAAAGAGAAATTACAATTGTATATATTAAAAAAATTAAATAAAATTAAAAGGAAAAATCTGGTTGGACCAGAAACTTCTTCAGTATGGTTTCCCATATGTAGGTTTTCACTTCCCACCTCAAATTGGTGAAAATCCTATTTTATATGAAAATATGAAGCATTTGTTGTGTCCCTCTTCAAATCTCGATAGTGATCTTTATTAAAAGTATGAACAATTAAATTCATAAATCTTAGGTGGACACCAAGTTTTTTATTTGGAAAACCCAAAATAATAAATTTTTTTTATTTTATAATGGACTAGGGGTTTCTCTCGCTACTATTTTTCCTTCAAGGGGCTTTTTATTGCAGTTTTTACATTTTTGGGTGTGGCAGGGGATTAGATCACTGTAGCATTAAAACCGATATTGTTTTTCACATGTCCCATGAAGTGGCTAGATGGAATATAAAAATGGTTTCCGGAGTGTCATATGAGGGACAATATATCATCCATGGAATTCCGGATCAGTGGAACTAACCAGGGTATCATTCTCTACTGAATTGTTGAATGACAATGTATTTTCAGTGGTGGTCGATGAGGAGGTAGTTGGCATCAACAGTGAAGACCAGTGGACCTTTGTTGAGGAGGGGGGTGCAGAACAAATAGAGTGGTATAGTACCATTTTTAATATATATTAATTTTAATGAATTACAATCCCATCTCACACAAAAACAAACATGAAGGGGCACAACCATTATATAAAGAGGCTAGATGCAAGTCATTAGAACAACTACATCTAGATCAGAACTTGAACACCATATGAACACACTCATGCATGATACACACACATCTCATGGGGGTCTTTGTGACCAACTATTCTCCCATACAAGCTAGACACCCCAGAGGTAACCCATGCATGAGATTTTATCTCCCACTCTCTTCCATACAACATGAGTTGTCTCTAGCATGGCCATATATGGCCGACTACCCCAAAGTAGGTTGGTTATTTCACTGTAGTGGTTCTTGTTGAGGGATGACCAAATATGTCCCTTTTTTCCCAAAAACAATAATTATCATATCATTAATATTTGAGAGAAAATTAATTATTATGTAAAATTAGAAAATAAAATTCCTTATTAAATCCAATGATAAATTTAAGCATATAATAATTTTATTTTTTAATCCAATATTATTTAATTTCAACTCCATAAATATAAATTCTCATGATTGAAAAAAATTAATTTTATGGCTATTATTCATTGAAATTTAACAACAAATTATTTGAAAAAATGTAAAAATATACATTAATTTGGTGTCTATAAGTAGTATTATTCTTCTCTAATAACATTATTCTCTTTTCATTATTCTGTTTTCTAATATTATCTGGAAAAAATTTCAAATTACATTTTAGTACCCACTCATGTTCTATCATTTCTTATCCATATTCATAATTACTTAATAAATCCATATTTTTTCCATATGAATAATTTAATTGATTTAATCTTATTATAAACTAGATGAGTTATTATACTACTTATTTATCCTAAATCCATACATCTTATAGCTAGAATAATTATTCTAACTATTTTATTTTGTTATTTCAATAATTTTCATCTTCCTCATATGATTTATATTCCTCAACCTATATAATTTTTGAAATTGTTCAATATATTACTATTATAAAAATTTTATATGACCTTATATATTATATCTTATTACTTTTCCACTCTCACTTATTTATCAATTTTAAATAGACATAAATATATTTTTTTATTTCATTACCATCCACATAATATAATCTTCATTAATATGAAAATTATTATTCTTTCCCATTTCATTTTATAGTAGCCTCATGTTTCTTCACATCTATAATTTAATCATGATAACTAGTTTAATTCTCATTTCATAGTAAATTGTAATCTTGTAATGTTCTCCTATGGAAAATCATCCATTTCTTCAAAGGATAAATTACTTTAATCAAGTATGATTAAAACAATTTCCATGAATATCATGATAATAATGGGAACATTTAGTCTTTTATCTAGTACATGAATAATATTTTTTTCCCAATATCCCTTTTGATGTAATCCGCAATATTTTGATAATCAATCATATATGGGTCTTAAAAGTTTCTTCTTTATAGTCGATGTATGGATTCCTCAACATTAATATTTTATTCGTAAATTCCATTCAATTTAACCCAATTGAATTTTTCATTTTCAAGTCCCACTATATTTGTGAACACATTTTTATAAAGGGATATTAAGATATAATTAAGAGCATTAATATCATTATATATATTTAACTAATAGTAATTATTCCTAGAATAGACCCTAGAAATTGGTGGAAGTAATTTTTTTTAACATGTATTACCTACATGCATTGTAAAATATGTTAGGGAAGTATCCTTATCTTCATTATATAGTAGTTATTTTGGTCAAAACTATGGACATCATGGTTATTACTATAATAATGGTTTTCCCCCTTCACTACATTGATTGATCATTCAATTGTACATTGACATTTTCTGGTATAAAAATTGGGAATCCTTATGCATGAATAGTCATTGAGAGGGATTTCAACAATTTGTATTAATTTAGAAATGCTCAATTCCACATCCGAAACAAGGTAAGGACTTACATGCCTTCAATTAATTATCACATCCCCAACACATATACAATTATTTTCAAAATGTGAGAATAACACCATATTTATATTATTCCACAAGAATAACCTTATAATTTTCATGGTAGTTTATCCTCCCCCAAGGAATGATTTATACACAATAGTTTATAATTATTTAAAAAAATGAAATCTCATCCTAAAAACAGAAAGTCCAATATGTTATGATTCTATAATAAAAAAAATAATCTATAGGTTTTTTAATAACTATAGTCTTGTAATGATTTACCATGATAATGATATTGGTGAGTTATACACCTCTTTACAGTTGTATTATTTCATAAGCATATGGATACAATTTTTTTTCTTATTTTCCTTTAATGCTATACATTTTGATATTCACTAGAACATGGACATAATTCAAGCTCTACTTTTAAATACATTACATTAACTGGTACCCCTCAATACCCTGAATACTCACGAAAAAGATGTCTTCATATTCTTATAAGTATTAACTATTCCAACATCTTCATCATCTCTCGATATAATGGTGTATCAATTACATAGTTCATCAAAAATATAAATAATATAAATGTTTGTTTTATTAATAAATCAAACTCAATTATATTATATTTTATACACTATACATTTTTTTTACAAGGTAATAACATTAATATTATATTGAAAATTCAATATAAGTAAACTAACTGATTATTTGATGAATGAGATATATTCCTTTAAATCAGTTTTGATAATCATGTATTATTTTTCAATAGAAAAATACATGAATAATAGTAGATTCACCTAATATAACCCATGATATTTTATCATGATTATATATTTTAACTCTACTTGTACTAAACAACGCTAATATTATATAAACAATCCTCAAATGTATGGACTTTGGCATTTTAACTATTCACTTCTACATACGGTGTGAAACACATATTCATATTTTTAATTTTTCATATGAGTAAAAGTAAAATTATCTCCCTCAAAGACTGATTATTGAACAAAAATACATACAAAATCAGAAGACATGCTATAATTATGAGACTCTTATACTAATTAGAAAAGCCATGAGCTTGTTTGAATATCACATGGTATAGTTTTATGGTCTGGATCAATAAAATTTAGAGAAGTCTTAAAATATATTTCAATGTGTTAAGATACAAAGAAGTGAGATGACATTGTATCATCTTTGGTTCACTAATTTTAAAATAATATAGTATGGGTTGATGTTAAAGGATCCAATCAAAGTCATATAATATTCTTTAATTTCATTTGTTATTAATTCTAACAAATGACATTATAACATCCTCAAACCAACTCCAAACTTTTTCATGGTCCTCAAAACATCATTTCAGGTTTCATCAAACAACCACTATTATACATCATGATAAACACTCCATGGTTTTATTATATACTTAATTAGATATTCTCTCTTTGAATATCATATCGTTAACTTTTTCAATAATATCTCATTCATGTTGCAGACAAAAACAACAAGTACTCCATTTTTTATAGATAGTTCCCCCTAATTCATAAATACTTGTTATATTTCTGTGTGACAAGCACTCATACTAGTCCAAAATTTTAATATATTTCGTGAATCATCCAACTCTAGATGTTTTAATAAGGATCCAAATGAACAATCTCAAATTCTAATAATAGATGGATTCTTAAGAACGATATCCAATAACAACTCTCTTATGTGAGTCATAAATTGATGAATTTTTTAAAATACTCAAACTCTCACTACTATACTATACCAATAAAATATTTTCTATTGAAAAAAATAAACACATGATAATATGAAAAATATATTAAAACAACACATTTAAAAATATAATATCTTGAGAATCTAAACTATTGGTCTATCAAATTATAAAAGTATTTTAATGATGTAGTATTTAAATTTTATAATTGATTTAAAATATATTATTCTTAATATTGGGTCAAATTAGTTGGATGAACTCAAATAATTATAATTTTATCTAAATATATCATACATAAACAAAAAGGTTCATATGATGAAAGGCATGTGTCCTTGGATAATAAATCATTGGACTTATATTTCATATACATAAGTTGGTTTTAATCTTTAGGATATTATTATGATTTTATATAATTATTGTTTTCATAGTATTTATTTGGAAACAATATCCATAAAATAAGGATGTGAATGTTTTATGAATAGAAATTTTTATTTCTTTTAACCAACTATCAAACAAAATTTTAATAATGGGTTGAGAATAACGAAATTCCCATTATATTCCCTTGATAATTATAAATATGATATTCATAGTCTTACATATGTTAATATGGTTTATATTAAATTATAAATCATATCTTGAGTCATTACCATATTATGGATACCCTTAACTATTTTCAATTGTGTGTGATAATTAAAATTAGAATGACATAATTCAATTACTGGGGGAGAAAGTAACAACCCAAATTTGAGTATTCATTTTTCTCCCAAATAGAATTGACTTATTCATCATAATTATTTGATACATCAACAAATAAAAAAGTCAAATAGATTAATAAATATAATAATAACTTATTTAATAACAATGAAACATCATAATAAAAGAACATGATTTGAAAATTTCTATTCAATAGACTATCACATGACAAGGTAGATTATATTACTTAAAAAATAATAAATAATATTTGGATAATAAGTATTAAATAATAAAATAATTACATCTTGGAAATCTAATTTACCATATTTAACATTGTAATCACTGTTAGTGAAGAAAACCGAGAGTTAGGAAAAATATCATAAATGTATAAATCATTTTTTAATATGAGAGTGAAAACTAGAGGAATGGGAATTTTAATTTCCTAATTATGAATTGAATTAATATATAAGTTGTAATAGGGGAAATATATTATTTACATGACAATAGTTACAAATATATAATTTTTGGTACAATAAGAGAACACAACATATAAAATTTGAATTAAATTTATATATCTAAAATAAATAAATAATATTCAGATGATAAAAATATAAAAAATTCAAAAAAATATATTTAATATAAATATATTAAATTATTTTAGAATAAAATAAAATTATATTAATCCATTTTTTTTAAAACGTTTCATTCGAATTAAAATATTTAAATTAAAATGATTTTTTAAAATATTAATTATAAAGATTTATATTATTATAATAAATTGATAGATACAAATTCATAGTAAATTAAATAATTATAACTTATTAAATAATAAAGAATCATTTATTAATACTAATTTAATTATTCATTGATAATGATATATGGTTATTTTAATAATAATTCTTTATTGTATAATACTAATATTTGCATTTAAAAGCTAATATTATCTAATTTTGTGAAAGAAAAAGTAATTTAATTCATTATATATATATGAACTAATAATCATTAAATTAGTAATTATTGGCCTGAATTATTACAAATGTAGTTAATGAAAAACATTGATATTTTTTAATGAATTGTATTTCATTTTAATATATTCTTATATAAATAAATTCAATTAATCATTAATATAGAATAGATTTAATGAGATATATTTATAGAATATGTTAACAAAAAAATTAAAATATATATATACTGATTATCATTTTCCAAGAAATATGTTTGAATTCATTTTGTTGTTAAAATTAAAATGTACCAAATTTATCCCCTGTATTATGGGTTCATTTACTAAAATTATGATTTATAAATTTTAAAATAGAATCTATTAAAATTTATTTCTTATAAAATATACTAATTTAAATAATTTTAAAATATGTGAATTTTAATTTTTTTTCATAATAATAAGATTTTGGTGTTAATATTATGTTACCATAGTATTGGTAATATGGGTTAAAAGGAGAAATATTGATGAAATTTCTATAAATTTTCGAAAATATTATCACTAAAAAATTATGAGAGATTCATTTGCCTCCTTTAATCATATATCATTTAAATATTCAATATGGATACATATTAAATGATAACATACATTCCTTATCCATTAATGAATGAGTATTTTCCAAAACTCCACTTAATATCTCCTATAAAAAATACCCAACTTGACCAGAGTATTGAGAAAAATTATAATAGTTTACACATGAATTAATTCCCACATATTATCCTTAATATTATTTCTCCACACTGGGTAGCATCTTATAAAAATTGAATTACATAATTCATTAAAAACATGAGGGATTCCTCATGAATATATGACATCTCCATTATCTACAATGAATTATTATCCTTCATTTTCTTTTAAAATAATATTTTACCTCTTCCAAATTCTAATTTACCACATTAATAACATATAAATATGATAATTATACTTCTATAATATTGATTTTCTAAAAACATATACTCATAATTCTACACATCCATCAATTATATAATCTTTATATGTATGTAAATTTAGCAACATGCATGGATGAGGATATAAATTATTATCATAGATAGTTAAATAACCATAATTATTGCTATGAAATAATATTAATAATAAATATTTTATACTATTTCATTACTAGTAAGTTAAATATTGGAAATGTTATTAATATTCAACCTATTATTCCTTATATATTACTAAAATAAGAGTGTTATATATTATAACTCTAATAACCATACCTAAAACCTCATTAGAATGATCCTAAAACATTATAAATCATTATTTGACATCCATTTCACTACAAAAAGTTTTACATAGATATGGCACATATGGTCATGAAATTATGATCAATACCTCTATAACAAAATAGTTAATGATTTTTTAAAATAACTCAGAAAATATTCACAACATAAACTAAGTATAAGTAATAACTATTAAATAAATTAATATGATATAAAATATAATTGTAAATATTAATAAATATGGTTTTATAAAGATGAATAATGTGTATTATCTCAAAACAGGAAATAATTTCATCAAATATGTTTTGTTAACTCAATTACAGTCATTATTTATTAATCAATTTTCATCAAATAATTTCATATAAATTTTTTAAATTATTATATATGAATTTACATAAACTTTTCATATGTTTCTGGTGATTTTAATTTCATTATCATAATCCCATTTTGATTTATTTTTAATTTAAAAAATATATAATTTGGAGGGTTCCATTTATAATATACCTTTTGAATATAGATTATTTATGACTAAATTTTATTATCTGGTAGTATAAATTTTAATTATCTCCAAAAATAAAAATATCATTATTTACAATTTCTATATTATTTTTTTATGACATTATTTTTCTGTAAATAAATTATTTCTTATGTAAGTTTAATATTTATTGTGTTTTTGTTTAAAAATATATGGGGAGTATATCATTTCATAATTCATTCTTCATAATCTAATATTTCTACATCAGGCTCCATTTTTCATTAAAATTATATATCTATGAGTCTTTGAGGTATATATATTTAGTTTAATTTCACATTTTTATAAATTATTTCCTATCATTAATAGTTTTTTAAAATTTTATTCTTTTTATCTCAATTTCTTTTATCTTATACATGTTTCGAAAAATAAACCAATTTTGATTTTTTAATTTGTATAAATTTTGATTTTTTTCATATTTATATTAATGTTTTTGTTAATGTACTTATTATATCATTTCATGAAGTCACGTTGATTTTAAATTACATTATTCGTTTCTTTTTTATAATTATTTTGTTTAGTAAATATCTATTTTATTTAGTGATATTCATTACAATGATTAGAATATTATATTATATCATTATTTCAAGTAATAATTTGGATTTATTTATAGGGAAATTAAATATTTAGGTTTCAATATATTTTTGATTTTTTTGTTCCATCATATAAAATATTATTATTTTGATTAATTTGTACCCCTATAACATCAATTTATCTTTCTTGTACAATCCATTTATTACCATTCATGTTTTATTTTATTGTAAAACTCAAATATGAATGAACTATTATAATCACCATCTAAATGTTTATCTATTTATTAGATAAATTTTATACCCCTTTCAATAATGATTTATTCATTAAAATTAATTAAAATATTAAAATTAATTAATTATCTCTTTTATATATTTTATAGATTAAACACTACATTTCATAAACTAAACATATGTTTTATTTTCATGGATACATTATTAGGTATAAATTTAATATAAGTTTTCCAAAATATATTCCATAAACTATCTCAAAAATTATTTTTGAATGTTACCAACCACATCATCATTATATTTAAATCTTATAAATGATTTATGAAAAATAATTTTCGTAATTTCAATCAATTTTCCTCTCTCTATCTCCAATGTATCCACATTATTTGATGTTATATTTCATAAATCATATTTTTAGATATAAAATTATATACATTACAAGGTATATTTATTATTTGATATCAAATGAATCTATTAATTATTTCAACCCATTGATATCATTTATAAATTCCACATAACTCACATTCCTTCCATTAGATTTCATGAATATAATTCTGGTTTTTTGTTTTTTGGAATAAATATTTTTTTATCATTATGTTATGTTCTATTCTAGTTTATCTTTTTAATGATTTTTTTAGAGTTTACTATCAAATACGATCTTTATGGGATGCATGTTTTTATTTTTAATCCACAATAGGATGTATTTAGTGACATATGATTCCCTATGTTTTGGGATATTAGTAGTAATTCCTATTCAGTAATTCTATAATGGTATTAGTTTTTAACAATTGTTTTTTTCTACAAATATTTTTTTATATATTCATATATTATAATTATAGGGTTTTTTATTAGTGTTCCTTGATTTTATTCCATTTTATATTTGTTATGTCATATGACATGTATGAGATACTACAAGGTTCCATACAAGCATCTCCAGGTGAGAGAATCAAAATGGAGTTGGATATATTGGAATATATCATTTGATCCTCTTTCCAAATGGATGTATGTTTATGAAAGAGGGGTTATAAGCCTTGTTGAATCAAAGGGAAACAAAGTTAAATAACTCATGTCAGGGGGTGATATAACTATAAATATGATTATACTATTTGATGACCACTAATAGGGGTGGAATCATGTGAGTTTGATGATAATACATGTTTCATTCTACTAATTTGGGATTTTAAGCAATATCTGATATATTCCACTTTGACACATTAATTTACACTTTTAGATTGATAAGAAAATTAGAAATGTGGCTATTAATATTTAATATGATCTTTTTACTTGTGTTTTCCATTCACCTTTGGGATATATAAAATCAATCTTAATCAAGATCATAATTTTCTATATTATTTTAATTTTTTAAACCTCTCTAACTTATATATATATATATGATAAATCTGTTATGATTATATGATTATCATTTTTTAGTCATATGCTCCTATGAAATTACTTATAATGATATATCTTATTTTACAATTTTAATTTATGTTCTTAAGGCATTTTTAATAATATAGTTCTCCAATGATCATGTTATCTTGCATTCTTTTGAACTAACACTGTAGAGACCCGTATCTTGACGTACATGGACATTACATTACTTTTTCGGAATACTTAGTACATAACAAAAACACACACACAAGGATCGTAATAGTTTAGTGTCTTTGGAAACTCGGAACGTAATCTTATAATCGTGGTGAAAGATCTTCAATATCTCCCATAATGATCTTCCCTTTTTTTACCTATAAACCTTTCTTTATATCCTGGGGAAAAGAAAACATAAAAGGGTGAGCTCAAATGCTCAGTAAGGGTAAACAAAAGAAATATCAATCACATCATATACATAAGAACATAGCTTTTTGGAAATCTTAACCTGCAAAAGAGCTCATAATATCATAACATGGGATAAATCATAGAAGTGAAAATGAGATCCCCATAATCATATCATAAAACATGAAACTTTGTGGCATGCACACATAATCATGGAAAATCATTTCTTGTTAGTCATGACTCATTGCCAAGACTATCTTAGTGGACAATGTCCCTTTCTAAACCGAGTTCGCTCCTCGTTTCAGTCCTGTATCACTGAACCGAAATAACCTTCCGTTCCAGCCATGTCTATCTCATGAGATATAAAATCTTTACCCAATGCATTGGAGGGAGATATAGGTCCCACCCATCTTATAATGAATCATTTCTTATGTGTGCCACATAATCATAAAACATACATCATCGCATAACACATGTAACAAAAATGGGATTCTTGAAACATCATGACATCATAAATCAATTCATATAAGATAAAGGAATTCATAAAAATAATTCCATCACAACATGAACAAATCAATTTAATAATAGGGATAAAAACAGAACCCTTTATTATCTTAGATGGAAAATAATTTTAATAAAACACTTGAACTCCATTCTTGAGGAAAATATCCTTTCTTCTTCAAAAACATTTTTCCTTTCATAACATGTCATACAACTTTAAAATAAAAGAAGTTGATTAAAAATAAACTTGAAAACTTGTAAAGGAATCTTCTTGGAAATAATGTTTTAAAAATCCATTCATTCCGTATAAGTTAAAAAAAACATTCTTCGTACATTTGTCGGAAAAGTCAAAAAGTACCTCGTACGAAAAATGAAAAAAGATTCCTTTCATACGTATTACTAAAAACTCACCGAAGGGTAAAAATGGATTTAAACAATTTTAGGTGGATGGAAATAATATTACATATTGAGTAAACATGGATGTGGATGATAAAATACATCCTTGTAAATACATACGAATAAACAATCTCGGATAAAAATGAGATTGTGATATTTCCCTTACCTTAGGTCCGATTTGCTTTGTATGTGTCCGAAGCACCTTTATAATGGTTTAAATAATGTTATTGACTTATTCCAGAATCATACATATTGATATGATATCATATATGGTCATATTATTAGCTTCTTGTTAGTAATATTTCATTGTTACTTGTTACTCGGGTCTTTATAACTTTTTGTTCTTATGCGTGTTTTGTCGAATTTATTCTTATCTTTAGGTTATAGATAATTCATTTACAGAATGGTATTAGTGTAGTATATACCATATTCATTCATTCAATTCATTTATATAATCATTATAAAATGAAGATCATGTAGAACGAGTCGCATCACATCGTGGAGACGGTATTCCGTACGTACGCACGAGTGATGATATCGTTCCTATGATCATGGAATTGTATTGGAGTATATGTATATTATTTCCGTATCAATATTACTTTATAATAATCATAAATAGTTACTCATTACACCATTATACCCATCCTTGTAAGGTGATGGTGGAAAATAGATTACACCACGGCGTGGAGACGGTATTCCGTACGTACGCACGCGCGGTGATTTCTTTTTCCGTAGGATGGATAGATTGTGAAATAGGGTTGTTTCATACTTATAATAACATATCATTATATGATTAATACTGATGTTATTACTTCATAATGAAACAACCTAAGAAGAAGAAGTGGAAGAAGAAATAAAGATGAAAGAATTGGTAACGGTAATTACCTCTTCTTTGAAGCGCCTCTTTGAGACCTCCTCTTAGGGCACTAAAATTGGTCTTTGAGGAAGACCAGAACATCTAGGATGTTTCTAGGGAAGTGGAGAATGGAAAATGGCAGGGGAATGCCGAGCTTGAGTGCTCAAATTGGTGTGAGGAGGAGGGGGAGGAGGTGCCCTTTTATAAGGGAGGAGAGGGGCACCTTAGGAATATCTCAAAATATTATTTTATATTAAAGTCAAAATCGGTTTATAATGGCTCCAAAGGGTCTTATTTCGAAGCTAAGGTGGGGATGGGTCTAAATCCTATCAACCAATAAGATTTAGACAAGTTTAGGGTATTATGTTAACCTTATCAATTAGATTTAACTCTAAGTTAAATAATTTGACTTTTACCATGTCTTTTTGTTTTCTTTCACTATATGGTTAATAAACTTACTATAACATGCCAAACGAACCCCAAATTGTTTATTATTAATATATATATCCTTAGCTAAGTCATTTGGCCGAACCTTATATTTTTAGGAATAAAATAACAATTAATAATATTTTATTTTATTTAAAAACTATTTTGTGTCAATTTTGACACTATTTGATATATGATTTTTGTGAAAGTCATAACAGAATTATATGTTCGAACCAAGTTGATTAAATCAACATTAATATATCATAGTAACCTATAAAATTAGTGGAATTCATAAAAAGTCTTAAATTACATTTATTTTGGTATTTATATTATCAATTATGTCAATATTTCATTAATAAGATAATTACTCCATCATCTTTGTGTCATAAATAAATTAAATTATTTGAAGTCTAAAAATTACAAATAAACTACCATCATGTAGGAAATCTTTTTAGCTTTCTAATTAATATTTACAATCGAATTTACCTTATGTATAACCCCATATTATAAATGATTTACTTATTAAACTTTGATTTTAACTATTTTAACCCTTCTTTAAATAAATTAACAATAAATGTCCTAATCTAATCCAAGTAGGCCTAAGTGGTCATATTTTATTCCTAAGTTTGTTTTTGGTCGAATTACACTTGTCCAATAGAATTAGGACATGTGTTAGGGTAATATTAATATCATATTTACCCTTAGTTACCCTATTTACTATTAACCGCGGTAAAAAAAAGTAAAAAGTTACTATTCACCAAAAATTATTTTCATCTCATTGAACCACATTTTAGTCCTTGATATTTACCGTGTCTCTCGGATTTTCGAAATTTCATTCAAATAAGCGGTAAAATTAAGTTTTATGCAAAATTCAGTTTTTAACCTACCACTTAGTGGTTTCACTATTCATCAAAAATTGAATGTTTTCAGAAAAATACCAAAATTTCACCCTAGGCTAATTTCGATATTCTGAGTCCGAAAATGAAGTCCATTTTGAAAAATAAAAATTATAAAATTTCAAAAAGTGATTATTACTATTCATAACGGCTAGTTTTAATAATATTTTAATAGCATATCGTTGTTTCGTGAAACTCAGTATTGCGTACTACACACGCTATCGAGGAAGGTTGCGATTGCGTGTAATGCAAGGCAAGTCAAGGATGTGTGTTGTGCAAGCTCCTTTTGGTGTAGTGTACAACACAAGACATTAATAAAATTAAAAAGA
This sequence comes from Viscum album, assembly GCA_963277665.1. Taxonomy (NCBI): domain Eukaryota; kingdom Viridiplantae; phylum Streptophyta; class Magnoliopsida; order Santalales; family Viscaceae; genus Viscum; species Viscum album. The sequence goes on from OY728149.1 coordinate 72,307,333, forward strand.
ATATTTTTCATAAAATCTCGGGCTGTTACATTCTACCCCCCTTAAAATGAATTTCGCCCTCGAAATTCGTCGGGGTTATAAATGGTTTACTATTTGAAAGTTTATTTAATAGAAACCCACATCGTAAAAAGGAATATCAAAACCAATCTTTAAAAACAAAATTATGAAACGTAATGGTTACCCAAATAAACTAATCACTGGGTTTCCACATAGGTGAAAATATGGATATGAAAGAGAAATCTAACCATCATGTTCTGATTGAGAGTGGTAGAGAACATGGCTATGGAAAATCCAGTAATCACAAATCCATAAATTTGTGACGATCTAAGGTACCATCTGATTCATCAGGTATAAGATCACTAGGACAACATTTTTGGTTTTCAAGATCATTTCCCAAAAGTTGAAAATTGAATTAGAATAAATACTTTCTTTATTTTGGTACAATCTCACTGTTGTTCATGCCTTGAACAATTTCCACTTCATCTCTTAAATAAATGAAGTTGAATTTGTTATTCGTGAAGTGTTAGCAGATCATGTGATAGAATGACGGGTCATTCCATCTGTCTCAAACAAATGGTTAGAAAATATTATATACATAAGTCGATCTATAGTGAGATTAATCATATATGGTTTCTAAAATGGACTTATACTTCATATATCATACTGCTTAATATAATAAAACTAGTTTCTACTAAACAGGGACTTCCTGTAGGCCAGTGGTAGGCGATAAAGGCCAGTCGCACTTCGGTTGTGGATTCGATTCCCACAGCCTTGTCCGACGCGATGGGCTGTCGCCCATCCTGCAGGTTGTCCTTTTTCTAAAACTATATTACTATAACATCCCATCAATAATATCGAGAAAACATCTATCCTTAAACAATACTAACTTGTGTCCAACATAATCCATTCCAATCTTTAGGCTTATCCATAATACTACAGTCCACTCTCATAACATAGTGAAAACGATTTCCAGAGATTTAATACCATCGTTGATCCCCATATATCATAAGATATATCTCGTTGGTCACATTCTAATCATTCAAAAGCCTTAATCATGTATTCCCTTGAATACCTATTGAACCTTATTGAAAACATGAATGCAGTTAAACGTTAACACTTTCGACATACCAAAATCCTCAAAATTCGATATACTCAAACCATGATATCACTTAGTCCTTATATCAATCATGAGCTCATGAATATAATCAAACACCCCATTATCTTATTATTCCTTCATTGTGCGCATATCATCTAAATTCTAAAAATATCTGAATAACCTTTCATGGATAGTGGTACCATTAATCATACACTTTCATAACTTAAAGAAAGACAACAGTGTAACAATCCTTAGACGTATCTTTATTCCATAGTACCATGAGATTTCTTATACAACATTACACATGATAAACATGTAATCATTCCACTACATTCTTAAACCATTGACCGAGCTTCGAAAATTCTTTTATCTCACATATCATTTGTAGTCTCTTCATCATCATCCACATAAATACTACCCATATGACCATACTGATTCTCTTCATGAGTCTTTCCCTTAGGGCATTTGTTTTCATAATGGCCATGCATTCCACATTTAAAACACTTAACCATTTTTGATGTCGTAGCAATACCATTATCCTCATCTATGGTGTTAACCGACCCTTTTCCTTTGCACTTACTTGCTTTGTGTCCTTCTTTTCCACACCCAAAGCATCTTCCAGTTCCCTTGAAACATTCTCCTTGATGCCTCTTCCCACATGATTTACATAGGGGAAATTTAACTTTCTTTCCTCTATGATCATCATGAAACTCCATCTTTCTCTTATTAGTCGAGTCAGGAAACTTACCAAATTTTACTTTATTGATCAAATTATGAGATTGCTGATTCGGCATAAAAATGATCTTTGGACTTCCAAATCCCATTTCATTTGGATTCTCATGAAGAATATCATTCCATTGTCCATCATATCCTCCATTATCGTGAATCATCTTGTTTCCAGCCATTTTCTAAAACCCAAAAAAAAAGAATAGTGTGAGAGGCAAAAATCATGCAAGGGAAAACAACATAATAAAGGTGGAGTATCCTTGATATCTAACATCTTAGGTTAAATTCTATGATCGTTACCATAGTTCTAGGACTGTATCCTATACGTATACTTATCCTTAGGGACATCCCTAGACATACCTTATAAATATCTCTAGGGATCTCACTAAAGTTCTCGCATCCTAGTTTCCAAAGGTTGACTAAACCTTTCCTCTGATACCAACTGTAGAGACCCGTATCTTGACGTACATGGACATTACATTACTTTTGCGGAATACTTAGTACATAACAAAAACACACACACAAGGATCGTAATAGTTTAGTGTCTTTGGAAACTCGGAACGTAATCTTCTAATCGTGGTGAAAGATCTTCAATATCTCCCATAAAGATCTTCCCTTTTTTTTTACCTATAAACCTTTCTTTATATCCTGGGGAAATGAAAACATAAAAGGGTGAGCTCAAATGCTCAGTAAGGGTAAACAAAAGAAATATCAATCACATCATATACATAAGAACATAGATTTTTGGAAATCTTAACCTGCAAAAGAGATCATAATATCATAACATGGGATAAATCATAGAAGTGAAAATGAGATCCCCATAATCATATCATAAAACTTGAAACTTTGTGGCATGAACACATAATCATGGAAAATCATTTCTTGTTAGTCATGGCTCATTGCCAAGACTATCTTAGTGGACAAAGTCCCTTTCTGAACCGAGTTCACTCCTCGTTTCAGTCCTGTATCACTGAACCGAAATAACCTTCCGTTCCAGCCATGTCTATCTCATGAGATATAAAATCTTTACCCAATGAATTGGAGGGAGATATAGGTCCCACCCATCTTATAATGAATCCTTTCTTATGTGTGCCACATAATCATAAAACATACATCATCGCATAACACATGTAACAAAAATGGGATTCTTGAAACATCATGGCATCATAAATCAATTCATATAAGATAAAGGAATTCATAAAAATAATTCCATCACAACATGAACAAATCAATTTAATAATAGAGATAAAAACAGAACCCTTTATTATCTTAGATGGAAAATAATTTTGATAAAACACTTGAACTCCATTCTTGAGGAAAATATCCTTTCTTCTTCAAAAACATTTTTCCTTTCATAACATGTCATACAACTTTAAAATAAAAGAAGTTGATTAAAAATAAACTTGAAAACTTGTAAAGGAATCTTCTTGGAAATAATGTTTTAAAAATCCATTCATTCCGTATAAGTTAAAAAAAACATTCTTCGTACTTTTGTCGGAAAAGTCAAAAAGTACCTCGTACGAAAAACGACAAAAGATTCCTTTCATACGTATTACTAAAAACTCACCGAAGGGTAAAAATGGATTTAAAAAATTTTAGGTGGATGGAAATAATATTACATATTGAGTAAACATGGATGTGGATGATAAAATACATCCTTGTAAATACATACGAATAAACAATCTCGGATAAAAATGAGATTGTGATATTTCCCTTACCTTAGGTCCGATTTGCTTTGTATGTGTCCGAAGCTCCTGTATAATGGTTTAAATAATGTTATTTACTTATTCCAGAATCATACATATTGATATGATATCATATATGGTCATATTATTAGCTTCTTGTTAATAATATTTCATTGTTACTTGTTACTCGGGTCTTTATAACTTTTTGTTCTTATGCGTGTTTTGTCGAATTTATTCTTATCTTTAGGTTATAGATAATTCATTTACAGAATGGTATTAGTGTAGTATATACCATATTCATTCATTCAATTCATTTATATAATCATTATAAAATGAAGATTATGTAGAACGAGTCGCATCACATCGTGGAGACGGTATTCCGTACGTACGCACGAGTGATGATATCGTTCCTATGATCATGGAATTGTATTGGAGTATATGTATATTATTTCAGTATCAATATTACTTTATAATAATCATAAATAGTTACTCATTACACCATTATACCCATCCTTGTAAGGTGATGGTGGAAAATAGATTACACCACGGCGTGGAGACGGTATTCCGTACGTACGCACGCGCGGTGATTTCTTTTTCCGTAGGATGGATAGATTGTGAAATAGGGTTGTTTCATACTTATAATAACATATCAGTATATGATTAATACTGATGTTATTACTTCATAATGAAACTACCTAAGAAGAAGAAGTGGAAGAAGAAATAAAGATGAAAGAATTGGTAACAGTAATTACCTCTTCTTTGAAGCGCCTCTTTGAGACCTCCTCTTAGGGCACTAAAATTGGTCTTTGAGGAAGACCAGAACCTCTAGGATGTTTCTAGGGAAGTGTAGAAGGGAACATGGTAGGGGTTGGCCGAGATTGAGTGCTCAAATTGGTGTGAGGAGGAGGGGGAGGAGGTGCCCTTTTATAAGGGAGGAGAGAGGCACCTTAGGAATATCTCAAAATATTATTTTATATTAAAGTCAAAATCGGTTTAAATGGCTCCAAAGGGTCTTATTTCTAAGATAAGGTGGGGATGGGTCGAAATCCTATCAACCAATAAGATTTAAACAAGTTTAGGGTATTATTTTAACCTTATCAATTAGATTTAACTCTAAGTTAAATAATTTAACTTTTACCATGTCTTTTTGTTTTCTTTCACTATATGGTTAATAAACTTACTATAACATGCCAAACGAACCCCAAATTGTTTATTATTAATATATATATCCTTATCTAAGTCATTTGGCCGAACCTTAGATTTTTAGGAATAAAATAACAGTTAATAATATAATATTTGATTTAAAAACTATTTTGTGTCAATTTTGACACTATTTGATATATGATTTTTGTGAAAGTCATAACAGAATTATATGTTCGAACCAAGTTGATTAAATCAACATTAATATATCATAGTAACCTATAAAATTAGTGGAATTCATAAAAAGTCTTATATTACATTTATTTTGGTATTTATATTATCAATTATGTCAATATTTCATTAATAAGATAATTACTGCATCATCTTTGTGTCATAAATAAATTAAATTATTTGATGTCTAAAAATTAAAACTAAAATACCATCATGTAGGAAATCTTTTTATCTTTCTAATGAATATTTACAATCGAATTTATCTTCTGTATAACCCCATATTATAAATGATTTACTTATTAAACTTTGATTTTAACTATTTTAACCCTTCTTTAAATAAATTAACAATAAATGTCCTAATCTAATCCAAGTGGGCCAAAATGGTCATATTTTATTCCTATGTTTGTTTTTGGTCGAATTACACTTGTCCAATAGAATTAGGACATGTGTTAGGGTAATATTAATATCATATTTACCCTTAGTTACCCTATTTACTATTAACCGCGGTAAAAAAAAGTAAAAAGTTACTATTCACCAAAAATTATTTTCATCTCATTGAACCACATTTTAGTCCTTGATATTAACCGTGTCTCTCGGATTTTCGAAATTCCATTTACAGAAGCGGTAAAGTTATGTTTTATGCAAAATTCAGTTTTTAACCTACCACTTAGTGGTTTCACTATTCATCAAAAATTGAACGTTTTCAGAAAAATACCAAAATTTCACCCTAGGCTAATTTCGATATTCTGAGTCCGAAAATGAAGTCCATTTTGAAAAATAAAAATTATAAAATTTCAAAAAGTGATTATTACTATTCATAACGGCTAGTTTTAATAATATTTTAATAGCATATCGTTGTTTCGTGAAACTCAGTATTGCGTACTACACACGCTATCGAGGAAGGTTGCGATTGCGTGTAAGGCAAGGCAAGTCAAGGATGTGTGTTGTGCAAGCTTATTTTGGTGTAGCGTACAACACAAGACATTAATAAAATTAAAAAGAATATTTTTCATAAAATCTCGGGCTGTTACAAACACATTATGAAACATTGATATGTTTTTTTCTTACTGAGAGATCAATCATACTTCTTGTGTTTACAATTTCCATACAGTATTACATGAATGAAATTTTTTACAATGATGTTATTTTTATATCCTTTTTTAGAAATTTTTATGAAGTAAATTTTAAAAATTCAATTATGTTTTAATATATAATGAATGATTATATTTTGTTTCTGGGTTTGGGATTTTAATTATCTTTTTTAATCATTAAATTAAGGAATTGAGGTAACATATTATATTTATATGCATGGGTCATATCATTTAGAGTTATAATATTTCTTTTTTGAAAAAGAGATAAATAGGGTTCTCTATAGTATATAAGATAATACATATTTTAAAACTCAAAAATTGAATATAAAGAATTGAGGTATGATAAAACATGGACTTGGCAGAGGAATCGATAATATATAAGATAAAAATTAATCTTAAAAACCTTATAAGGGACATGGTAATGTAGATGTGGACTACGATGGGGTTTTGTTTTTATTATATATTAACATTATGTTTCGTGTTATAAAATACTTGAAATAACAATGTGTAAAGACCCGTAAAATTCAAGGAATTTTTTTTCTTAATTTTTCTTGGGATTTTTACAAGAACACAGTTTCAGACGGCACCTGATTCCGAGGCCCGGTGTGCCCGGAATCAATTTCTAAAGTTTTGTTAATCTTAAATTAACACGTGTAAGCAATTTTACTGAAAATGTGTCATAAATCTTGAATGGTTACTTGGATCAGAAATCTGAGGGCACCTTTGTGCTCAGGATGACGGGTTTACCCTAGACGCGACTTAAGTTTAGTCAGTGCGGACCTCCTGTGAGAAATTCCAAAATTGGCTTAACTGTAAATAAAATAAAATAATAAATTATTTTATTTGTCAAATGCTTATAACTCACAAACGGTAGCTTGGATTAAAAATCCGAGACAACCGCTGAACTCGTGAGGGCATGTTTTATTTAGGGAGATACTAAATTTGACTGGTGCGGGCCACCAGAAAAAGTTAGTTTTTAGCCGCAAATAAAATAATTAAATGATTATTATTTTATTGTAAATTTAGTATCTTTTAAATGGTAACTGGGATTGAAAATCTGAGAGTACCATTGGATTTTTTGGGGCGTTTTTCACTTAGGCAGAGCCTGACCTTGACCGGCGCGGGTCGAGGGTGAATGATATTATTTTTCTGAAGTTTAGCTCGAGTATGTTCAGTGAACGAACGAGCAGGTTTTTCTAACATTTGAACCAGTGCTCGAAATAAAATTCCGAGGCCACCAATGGAATCGCAACGCCAGTTTTTTCTTAGAAATGCCTTTTCCAGAGTTGCGTTTTCTCGAGTGTGGTTTTTAATTTTTTGGGGATAAGTTAAGAAATAAAATAAAAGTGGTGTGACACATTATTTTATTTCATTTTAAATCCACTTAAGCCAGGTTAAGAGGATAGGGTGGAACCCAAAATATCCTACCCACTTGGTAGGATATTTGTGAGGTGGGCCCGCACGAGCCCCACCATTTCATTCCCTCTAAGTAACACACCCGCAAAACCCCTCTTTAATGAAAGTCAACCGTGCGTTTTTCTGGTTAAGAAATGCCCCATTAAATTGGGAAGTTAAATTGTTACAATTAATTTCTCGAATTAATTGTTCGTTTCTTAACTTTTGAATTTCAAAAGCTTAGGTTGATAATTAAACAAGGGTTGGACTTATTTTATTATGGTTGAGTGGTTGCTTGTTGGGAGGATTGGGAGAAAACTCTAAGACTTGAAGATCTTCATCCTCCATCCTTGAAGAACGCGAAGAACACGAAGAACGCATCGTCGCCAATGAAGAACGCTGGCCTCCGACGAAGGGCGAAGAAGAACGCCGAACCCTCCGAGATCGACGATGCGATGCCGTGTACTACGACATGACGATCCTCCTTCCGCGACGCTTCTTCCGCGGCGACCCTCTCCTTCCGCGACGCTTCTTCCGCGGCGATCTTCTTCTTACGCAGCGACCCTCTTGTTCCGCGGTGGTTAATTCCAAGACGAACTCTTGTTCAACGTCAACGTTGAGGTAGGGGTTTTCTTTTTCTTGTGATTACTTCTGTCATTATCCCCCTTTCAATTGAACCGCCTGTTATCGCATTAACGGGAGAAGGTCGGACCGCATGAACACTACCGACAATCCTCACCTCTTTTCAGTTGTTGATATTGATGCGGCGAGCAAGGCGACGTGGTGCCAATGCACCGCTCGGATTTTGTAAAAAGGAAGAGTGGAGAAGTGCGTCGTCGTCGCACCGCGCCGTTGGAAAAAATAAATCCGCAACGCCGTCTCGCCGTGCCGTAGAAGATGAACAAAAGACGTGGCGCTGTCGCGCCGCGCCGGAGGACCACAAAGGCACCGCGGCCGGTGCGGGGCCGCGGCGGAGGGGTGCGGCACCGTCGCGCCGCGCTGGACGGACAAAGGCTGCAGTTGGTTCCGGGATGCGGCGGTGCAGGGGAACTGGCGGCCGGTTCGGGCCACTGGCGTCAGAGCAGGGGGGACCGGCTTGACGGTCACGCGGCGGTAGAAGCCGGCCAGCCAGAGCGGGCCGGACAGACTAGGAAAAGTCGGGGGTTACAAACTCCCAGCCGATCAGATGAGCGGCCCCATTAACGAGCCGTAGTTTCTATCACGTGGGGGCAGCGCCCCCACCCCATAACGGCTCAGCCGATTTGCTGAGTCCTTAGCAAGCGCGCCGCACGCCGGGCGGATGCCCTGGCCAGTCTGCCAGACCGGACCACTGGGTCGGGCTGCGCCCAAGGGGGCCAGACTCGGACCCGGTTCGGGCCGACCCTGGGTGTATCGGGCCGGGTCAGACTGGGCCCGAACCCCCTAATACCGAACCTCTTCTGTCTTCTACCCATAACTTGGGTTGCAGACCTCTTATCGATGCACCGTCAGCGGCGATGTGATCCTTGGATCGAGGTGATCATTTCTGTATACTAAACTCAACTTTTCTAAGTACTTTGGGTTCGGCCGGGTAGTTTCGTACATGAAACCAACCGGGCCCTCGGAGCAGAAACGCATAAAACATGAGCTCCAGACGACCGATTGACGTGCCGTCGACTTTGTTGGATTCCTTTTGATGAGGAAAAACTTTTAGCATGCTTCTCATGAGTTTTGGTTGCAGTTGGATAATGGCCATGTTGGATTGAACACAAATTCCAACCGGGCCCCTGGAACGGAAAAGCTAATAGCTTTCAGACCGGACGTCCGTTTGACGAACCGTCAGTTACGTTGGTGATCACGTTGAGAACTGGTCCAAATGAGCATGCCCTATGAAAGTTCAGTGTACAGTCGAGATACATCCGGGTTGGTTCGCACACGAAACCAACCGGGCCCCTAGGACAAAAAGGCTAATGACTCACAGACCGAGCGTCCGATTGACGCGCCGTCTGTTGTGTTGAGAACCCTATGACGAGGCGGTCCTTTGAGATACGTTTCATGGAAATTTGAGATACATGGAGTATCAACCAGTACCTCATGGAGCAGACCCTCTCGGAGATGAGCGTGCGGAGTATGAAGATCGTGTAGCAGGCTGAGACCTAACGACTTCTTGACCGATCGACCCGGTGTGTTTCGGATAGCCAAGTGGGGTGTGATTGGTTGTAGCGGCAAAACCACGGCGGAGGAGCGCTTGGATGTAGCGGCAGACCCGCGATACTCGACAAAAGGAGTACTTCTAGAGGCTATGATGGGGAGCGCATGGTTGTAGCGACAGACCCATGGTGGGAAGCGCTTTGTTATAGCAGCAGGCCCACAATACTCGACAGGAGGAGTACCTCAGCAGTCCTAGGTTAGTGAGCAGTACCTCGGAGTCATGACAGGACAACTGTACACTACAGAGACTGGGCTCTTCAGCAGTTATAGTTTCGATAATGAAAATCCTGGTTTGAGCTGAGTCTATGACCTTTTGTGTTACCTCTTGATTGAGATAGGTCACTAGATAACATAGGTATATGTATGGGCGTATACCTGGGTAGTGGCTATCTGTTGATTTCGTAATCTTTGTGTTTCCTCATGATTGAGATGGGTTACTTGATAACTTATGTATATGTATGGGCATATATCTATGTAGAGTTTATCTATTGAGAACTTTTTGGTGGTTATCCTTGCTAGTTTTAGTGAGACCATGAGGGTCTCGGGGTCTCTAATGAGTATCGTTATACTCACCCCTCTATGGGCTATGCCCGCACCTCATTGTGTTGGTTGCAGACGACGGGAAGTGCTAACAGAGGCCAAGTGTTCTAGGACTGGACGGTACCCGGAGGTGGACTACACGACGAGTCAGTATCCGGAGGTGGACTTCACGGAGAGATGACACATGGAGAAGGATGACGGGCGAGAGCATCCTGGAGCTGCACTATCAGTACCTAACCTTCAGGTAGGATCTGTGGTGGATGATCCAGGAGCTGCGCTATCTGTACCTACCCTTCAGGTAGGATCCGAGGTGGACAACATAGGAGCTGCTTCTTTTCTACCAGCTGTTTTTCTTTTTCTGTTGTACTTTCATTCAGTTTTAGCTGCACTTTCAGTTGGGTTTGTATTCTGGCCCATTTTCTTTTCAGCACATTCTTTTATACTTAGTGTTTTACTTCCGCTTGTACTCTGTGGTGTTTTGTTTACTTTTTTTAAAAGAAAATTCCTTCCCATTTATCAAGATTTGCGCCTTTGGTGCTAGTCGCCAACCCCGAGCCTATGGAAGGCGGGCATGGGGTACTCACGGCACGGGCCCCGAGGATGGGTTGTGACAAATTGGTATCAGAGGAGTCGGTTCTTCCGCAGAACTTATAAATCTGATATTTTCTTTCTGTGAAGCAATAATGTTAAGACTATCAAGTGTGGTTTTCAGTTCAGGGAGTCTAGTGTTGGTGCGGGCGGCCGACGTATCCATACACTAGGACCCTAACAACTGATTTCCGACTTTGTGCACGAAAACACTGAATGCATGTCTGTTTCCAAAAGTTTTAAAAAGTCATCTCAAACCAGGTCAGCTCAATAGGTATTAATCATTTTATCATGTCACATATGTTTCTTTCAGGATTACTTTTCATGGAAGACCAGCTAGATCCCAGATGGATGTGCGTACTAACAGCTTGCTGAGCGACGAGGCTTCGGTACATGGCCCTCTTGTAGTTGAGGCACCAGCGGAGGCACCAGCGGTACTACCATACGTTAGGCCACCGATTCCACCACCCCCAGCAGTAGGTGATGCACGCTACATGAGTGAGTTACTCGAGTTCCAGCGCCAGAGGCCACCCAGGTTCCGGGGAGAGACGGACCTGCAGGTGGCTGAGGATTGGCTAGAGGCTGTGGTGAGAGTCGTCAGGCTAGTGGGGTTGCCTTCCGACTTCATGGTGATCTTTGCTGCCAGCTTTCTTTAGGAAGTAGCAGGAAGGTGGTGGAGCCACTTGTTTGAGTTTTGTGATTGGATAACCTTCACATGGGAAGACTTCTAATCCTTCTTCAGGTTGGAGTTTGTGATAATAGCTCTATACCCTGAGCGTGTACAGAAGCTGCTGCCTTTTCCACAGGATTTTCGACCAGTAGCCGAGTCATCTGTGGGCAGTAGACAGATGATGCAGATGTCCAAGAGGACCAGAGCCAACCGTACGAGGACCAGGATGTGTTATGAATGCGGTAGGAAGGGTCACCTGGAACGTGACTGTCCGACCCCCCACACAGTCGATCTGCAGGCTTTGGAGGAGCCACCAAGGCAGAAGCAGCGGCGGGTGCTTGAGCAACAACCGAGAAGTAGACAAGGCAGTAGAGCTCCGGGAGCAGGTGGAAAGGAGTGGAACTAGTGGGATACGTCCCTTGTACTTCTAGTTCTATGTTGCTGTTGTATTCGTGTCATTGTACTATGAGCTGCAATAATAAAAAACACTTATCTTTGTTGCTTTCCTGTCCTTTTGTTTGGTTGATACTGAGTGGTCCCGATTAAGACTGTTGACTTGACCCTCACTTTTGAAATTTCTTCTAGAGGAGACCCAGTGACCTCGCACTGATGCCGACAGTGTGACTCGACCCTTGGAGGTGAGAGTGACAGTTGGATCTCTTAGTAGTTACGTCGAGGCCTTACGACATCATCCATGGCATGAATGCATCATTCATGTCTGGATTGACTGTATTAGGCAATGGGCATGGTTCATCCATGGAATGAGACCGAGTTTCTGTTTTTGGAAAAGGAGAAATTTTAGCAGCTCTTTTAGATCATAGGCAAAGAAGGTGCAGATCATCCAGGAGCGGATAAAGACTGCACGGTGCAGCAAGAAACAGGAAACCTGCGCCAGTCTTAGAGACTCGAGCGTGTTTAATTTTTTAAGAAGAGGAAGATTTAAGGAGAGATGAGTCTAAGAAGCAGCAGACGTGGAGGAAGAGCTCGGAGAGCAGCATGAGGCGGTGTACTTTTTAACATACTCCAACCACCCACCTTAGTTGTCCCCGCCAGGCTTAGGGAGATGGAGGGCAGTGGAAGAGATTAACTGCTTGTGGTCAGGGAGAGTGACACAATGGCTCTAAGAATGATTCAAGGGATAGTCTGTGTCCACTACTAGCTGTCGTAATAACATACGTTGATATTAATCATTCCTTCCTTCCACAAATCTTGTCCCAGACCTAGAGTTTCCAGTAAGACGTATACATGACCCTCACGTCTCGAGATTCCTTGGGAGAAGACTCGATAATCACACTTACGCTAACGGTGTGGTAAGACCCTCGAGGTGAGAGTTTAATTTAGAATCTCTTGGAGTAAGCATCGAGGCCTTATGACATTGGTTTGAGTATGGACTGGGCAATCACAGTTCATACACAGATTGACGGTATTAGGAAAAAAGTTTGTGGTTTAACTATGACGTCAGGTTGGGTTTTCCTAGGTCGGCGAAAAGGAAACCCCAGGTAGCACAGGATAAAATCGTGCATATGAGGGTGCAACCAATCACTCTTGAGTCGGTCAACCTTACCGTCATGGTCGTAGTCGTTTTGAGTTTCAGTTCTAATAGGAATTGGAGACCTCTAGAGTTCGAGGATGATGATCACGTCCTTATACGGGTCTCACCTCGACGAGGTTTACATATATGTGGCCAAGGCGGAAAGTTATCTCTGAGGTCCAGCATACCTTCTTAGGTCCTTATCCAGGTTGGCATGGTGGTTTACCGCTTCACCCATCCACCTCAGTTGCACCACGTGCACGACGTCTTCCACGTATCTCAGCTGAGGAGATACGTGCACGACCCGACACATATCATTGACCATGGGGAGCTGGATGTTGATGATGGGGAGACCATTGTGACGATTCCGGTGGAGATTGAGGATTGACAGGAGCGGGTCCTACGTGGACGGTTGATTCCTCTAGTGTGCATTAGATGACATCACGGGAAGCTCCAGGAGAGCACTTGGGAGCGGGAGGGTCAGATGCGTGCTTAGTACCCACTTTTGTTCCCCTAGTTTTGATGTATCTTTACGGGGACATAAAGCCCTGAGGTGGGAGTGATGTAAAGACACATAAAATTCAAGGAAATTTTTTTCTTAATTTTCTTGGGATTTTTACTAGATTGCAGTTTCAGATGGCACCTGATTCCGAGTCCCGGTGTGCCCGGAATCAATTTCTGAAGTTTTTTTAATCTTAAATTAACGCGCGTAAGCAGTTTTACTAAAAAAGTGTAATAACTCTTAAAAGGTTTCTCGGATCAGAAATATGATGGAAACATTGTGCTCAGGATGGTGGGTTTACCCTAGGCGCAACTTAAGTTTAGTCGGCGCGGGCCTCCAGTGAGAAATTCCAAAATTTGCTTATCCGTAAATAAAATAAATAAATAAATTATTTTATTTTTCAATTGCATATAACTCACAAATGGTAGCTCGGATTAACAATCTGAGAAAACTGATGAACTCGTGAGGGCTTTTTTTATTTAGGCAGATACTAACTTTGGCCAGCGTGAGCCACCAGAAAAATTTAGTTTTTAGCCGCAAATAAAATAATTAAATGAAAATTATTTTATTGTAAATTTCATATCTTTTAAACGGTAACTCGGATTGAAAATCCGAGAGTAAAATTGGACTTGTCAGGGCATGTTTCACTTAGGCAGAGCCTGACCTTGACCGGTGCGGGTCGAGGGTGACTGATATTATTTTTCTGAAGCTTAGCTCGGGTACGTTCAGTGAACAAACGAGCAGGATTTTCTAACTTTTGAACCGGTGCTCAGAATCAAATTCTGAGGGCACTAATAGAATCGATGCACTGGTTTTTGCTTAGAAATACATTTAATAGAGTTGCGTTTGATCGGATGTGGTTTTTATTTATTTGAGGTTAAGTTAAGAAAGAAAATAAAAGTGGTGCGACATTTTATTTTATTTCATTTTAAAGCCACGTAAAGACACTTAAGCCAGGTTAAGCTTATAGGGTGGAACCCAAAATATCCTACCCACTTGGTAGGATATTTGTGAGGTGGGGCCCGCATGAGCCCCACCATTTCATTCCCTCTAAGTAACGCACCCGCAAACCCCCTCTTTAATGAAAGTCAACCGTGCGTTTTTCTGGTTAAGAAACACCCCATTAAATTGGGCAGTTAAATTGTTACAATTAATTCTCGGAATTAATTGTTCGTTTCTTAACTTTTTAATTTCAAAATAATAGGTTGATTGTAAAAGAAGGGTTGGACTTATTTTATTATGGTTGAAGGGTTGCTTGTTGGGAGGATTGGGAGAAAACTCTATGACTTGAAGATCTTCATCCTCCTTCGCTGAAGAACGCGAAGAACGTGAAGAATGCATCATCACCAACGAAGAACGCCGGCCTCTGACCAAGGGAAAAGAAGAACGCTGAACCCTCGGAGATCGACGATGCGACGCCATGTACCGCGACACGACGATCCTCCTTCAGCGACGCTTCTTCCGCTGCGACCCTCTCCTTCGGCGACGCTTCTTCCGCGATGATCTTCTACTTCTGCGGCGACCCTCTTCTTCCACGGTGGTTAATCCTGCGACGAACGCTCGTTCGACGTCAACGTTGAGGTAGGGGTTTTATTTTTCTTGTGATTACTTCCATCGTTATCCCCTTTTCAATTGAACCTCCTTTTATCGCATTAACGGGAGGAGGTCGGACCGCACGAACACGGCCGACACTCCTCCCCACTTTTCAGTTGTTGATATTGATGCGGCGAGAAAGGCGATGCAGTGCCAAAGCACCATACGAATTTTGTAAAAAGTAAGGGCGGAGAAGCGTGGCGCCGTCACACCGCACCATTGGAAACAATAAATCCGTGAGGCCGTTGTGTCGCGCCGTAGAAGATGAACAAAAGAGGCGGCGCTGTTGCGCCGCGCAGGAGGACCTCAGAGGCACCGCAGCCGGAGCGGGGCCGCGGTAGAGGGGCGCGGTGCCGTCGCGCCGCGCCGGAAGGATGAAGGCCGCGGCCGGTTCCGGGCCGCGCCGGAGCAGGGGAACCGGCGATCGGTTCGGGCCACCGGCGTTGGAGCAGGGGGGGGGGGGGGCGGCTTGCCGGTACCGCGTCAGCAGAAGCCGGCCGGCCAGAGCGGGTCACCCGGACTTGGAAAATCCAGGGTTTACAAACCCCCAGCCGGCCAGATGAGCGGCCCCATTAAGGGGCTGCGGTTTCAATCACGCGGGGGTAGCGCCCCCGCCCCGTAACGGCTCGGCCGTTTGGCCGAGTCCATGGCCAGCGCGCCGCGCGGCGGGCAGCTGCCCTGGCCGGTCCGCCAGACCGGACCGCCGGGCCAGGCTGCGCCAGCTAGGCTGGGCCGTGCCCAAGAGGGCCGGATCCGGACGTGATTGGGCCGACCCTGTGGGTATCGGGCTGGGTCGGACCGGGCCCGAACCCCCTAATATCGAACCTCTTCAGTATTCTGCCCATAAATTGGGCTGCGGACCTCTGATCGATGCACCATCAGCGGCGATGTGATCCTTGAATCGAGACGGTCGTCTCGGTATACTACACTCGACGTTTCAAAGTACTTTGGGTTCGACCGGGTTGGTTCGTACACGAAACCAAACGGGCCCTCAGAGCGGAAATGCTTATAACTTGAGCTTCGGACGTCCGATTGATGTGCCATCAACTTTGTTGTATTTCTCTTGATGAGAAAAAACTTTTGGCATGCTTTTCATGAGTTTTGGTTGCCTTTGGATAATGTCCGGGTTGGATTGAACCCGAAATCCAATTAGGCCCATGGAACGGAAAAGCTGATAGCTTTCAGACCGGACATCTGTTTGACGAACCGTCAGCGACGTTGGTGATCACATTGAGAAATGGTCCCCATCAGCAAGCCCTATGAGAGTTCAGGGTACAGTCGAGATATTTCCAGGTTGGTTCGCACATGAAACCAACCAGGCCCCTGGGATGAAAAGGCTAATAACTCACAGACCGGGCATCCAATTGACGTGTCGTCTGTTGTGTTGAGACCCCTATGACGAGGCGGTCCATTGAGATACTTATTCGTTGTACATTGAGATACTTGGAGTATCGACCAGTAGCTCATGGAGCGGACCCTCCTAGAGATGAGCGTGCAGAGTACGGAGACCGTGTAGCCGGCTGAGACCTGACGACTGCATGACCAATCGACCCGATGTGTTTTGGATAGCCCAGTGGGGAGCTCTTGGTTGTAGAGGCAAACCCACGGTGGAGGAGCGCTTGGTTGTAGCGGCAGATCCATGGTGGGAAGCGCTTGGTTATAGTAACAGGCCAACCATACTCGACAGGAGGATTACCTCAGCAGTCCTAGGTTAGTGATCAGTACCTTAGAGTCGTGACAGGACCACTGTACACTCCAGATACGGGGCTCTTCAGTAGTTACAGTTTTGTTAAGGAAATTACTGGTTTGAGATGAGTCTATAACCTTTTGTGTTACCTCTTGATTGAGATGGGTCACTATATAACCTAGGTATATGTATGGGCATATACCTAGGTAGTGGTTATCCGTTGATTTCGTAATCATTGTGTTTCCCCATGATTGAGATGGGTTACTTGATAACTTAGGTATATGTCTGGGCATATACCTAAGTAGAGTTTATCTGTTGAGATATTATTGGTGGTTATCCTTATTGGTTTTAGTGAGACCTTGAGGGTCTCGGGGGTGCCTACTGAATATCGTTATACTCACCCCTGCACGGGTTATGCCTGAAACTCGTTGTGTTGGTTGCAGATGATGGGCAGTGCTGACGGAGGCCAAGTGTTTGAGGACTGGATAGTACCCTGAGGTGGACTACATGACGAGTCTGTATCCGTAGGTGGAATTCACGGAGAGACGACACTCGGAGAAGGTTGACGGGTGAAAGAATCCTGGAGATGCGCTATCTGTACCTACCCTTCAGGTAGGATCTATGGTGGACGATCCAGGAGCTGCGCTATCTGTACCTACCATTCAGGTAGGATCCGAGGTAGATGACATAGGAGCTACTTCCTTTCTACCAGCAGTTTTTCTTTTTCTGTTATACTTTCATTCAGTTGTAGCTGCACTTTCAGTTGGGTTTGTATTCTGGACCATTTTCTTTTCATCCCTTTCTTTTGTACTTAGAGCTTTACTTCCGCTTGTACTCAGTGGTGTTTTGTTTTCTTTTTTAAAGGAAATTCCTTCCCAGTAATCAAGATTTACGCCTTTGGTGCTAGTCTACAACCCCTGACCTATGGAAGGCGGGCTTGGGGTAGTCATGACATGGGCCCCGAGGATGGGTCGTGACACAATCATTTAATGGGATTAAGTGGTTGTGAGGTGGCATAATTATAATAAAGAATTTTTCTTGGAATTCAAAAAAAATGTGGTCAGTTTATGAGGGATATATAGATGTTTAATTATATGATAGAATTATTAAATTAAGGTAATATGAATATTTGATGGAAAATTTGTTTTGATTCCTTATATGATTTGAATTTTTTAAATTTGTCATTATTATGATTGTTAAAATGATATATGTGTTGACTAATATGATGTAATTATTTTCATATGTGGTTGTGAATTTTTTTTATTTATCATGATGTTGTATTTAATGGGATGTGTAATTACTACCACCAATACAGTTATTATTAGTTAATATGAATCACTATAATATTTTATATATTATATTTATATGTTTCATTGTTCTCAAATTATATCTTCCATACAGGTGAGATAAAAAAATTTAAAACATTTATGATGGAAATCCCACAAATAAAAACTAAATAAATACATAACTAGGAATCTCATGAGTTTCCAAAATATTAAATATAGTGGAATTATAATAATGAATTAGAAGATATATGTAACTCTCTATATTAGAAAGTAAACAACAATACATGATAATGGATATATACTAAAATAAATAAATTACTATATTAATCAATATTTTATTATATTTTTTTTTCTACATGGAATCCATAATCCCACATATCACAACAATATTGATACATATGTTCCTAATACATAGAATGTATTTTCTTTTGACACCACATTTGAGGATACCCAACTATTCTATAAATATATATTATATATAATTATATGAATATTAATACATATAACAATGATCCACATAATAACCATATTGGTTTAGTGACATTGTAATAATTGATATAGAAAATAATTTTACATAATTTTTTTACATCATCTCCCATTAAATTCTTAACTAATATCACTATTATTACTCATATTTTACATAAACCTTTTCATTATATCATATTCCAATGTAGACATAATAAATAATGTTCTCATATTCCATTGGAGGGTAAACATGAAACAAATCAATCTATAGTAATATTTATCAATAAATTGAGAATGAGGTTATGATAACATGATCATTAATTTTTGTATAACATAATCAACTATATATAGATCATAATATTGAGTCATGAAATAATTAAAAATATTTCACAAGATATGAGTAACAAACTGATAAATTAATATTATCTATGAAAGAATAAAAAAGATATACAGTAATGTCATAAAATAATGGTATAATGATAATCATAGAAATAATATTTCATGAGTAATGACTTTGATATTAATAACATGTTTATCATGGTATAACCACATGTGTACCATCTTTTTCCCTATGATAGCATACTATCAATTCTATTTTTGATTGCGATAAACTCCCATATACCTTTGGTCTCATAAAACATTAATGTTTACCCAAATAATTTGTGAGGTACGAAACACCCATGCCAAAAAAAAATCTATTTATATGTAGGATTAATGATCATGAACACATTTATCATTTCATAATATTTTATCCCATGTAAAATTCAATGGGATATAAAATATTTTTTTAATATAATAAAAAACAAACTGTAATAATAATAATGACGACATCATAGCATCATATCTCTATATATAATAACAACAAAAAAGGATTTATTCATTTATAAAAATTTTAATAAAAGCTAAATAAATGTTTTCTTCATTAAAAATAATATTTCATTTGGAATTTCAATAATTAAAATTGAAAAAATTTAAAAATAGTATATAATAATTATTCATTAAAATGAATCATGAAATATATACAATATTCTTTAGGAAAATAATATTCAGGATGAAATGAATTATCTTTGCTATAGTACAGGTTAAAAAAAGTTTACACCACTTTTAAAACTTTTCCAATTCATAAAAAGAAATTAATATTCTATTTCAATAACTTCACAAAATTCCAATCATGTGTAAAAATTTAAAATAAGAATAATTGGAAAATTATTAAAATAATTGATGACATTTTGAATAAAATATAGCTATGGAATAAAATATTACAGGAGTAATAGAAAAATTTGTTAGTTTTATATAAAAAATATTTCAATTTTTTTATTTCTTTGAGAGTGAAATGTGAATGGAAAACAATTGAGACCTAGTGTATGAACATGGATCATCATTTAAGGTATGAATCTTTATATCGGGTAGTTTTTTAATAAAAAAATAATATTTGGGAAATTTTATAAGTAAACGACTTGAACATTGGTGTACACACTATGTACAAAGCTTCCACATGTGTCTTTGTACTGGATATGTAACAGACGAGTACAAGGATGGGTCGGTTACCTAGATAACCGCCTAAAACGGGTGCCGATTGAGGCTAGTATAATAAGTGTACATTAAATGAACACACTGGGTATTTTACTTTTTAATTTATTAATTAGTGTTTGGTTGTGTATCATATCAAGAAATAACTTATTCTTCCCTTGATTTGTATAGGAGAGCGACGAATGACCAAGAAACATCATGATCCTCCTATTCCACTGTCTGAGCTCCGATTAAGATGATGTTCGGTGCATTGGATTCCCACCGATGAGTTCTCTCATCCCCTAGATCCTCTCTTCTTTATTTCTTTTATCTCTGGGGTTGTCAAGGTATGAATTTGTTTTTCAGTTTTTAAAGATATACATTGTTCTAGGCCGATTCAAGGGTTGATGTTCATGAGTGTTCATTGTCCAACATTGAAGAATGTCGTTTATGCCTTTATTGGATTTCCTTTTGATTATATATGATTAAAGAGAGGAATAACAATGTTTGGTGTATTGTGTATTTTGGGATTTTACACTGTTTAATACCTTCTATGGTTTTGTTATTTTATTATGGGTTGTTACCTATGCATAAAATTTTATACCGTTTTTATGGGACACCCCATGGGTGAATTTCATTATTGGACTGTCATTGACAATTTGGCCTATTATTCCTATGTGGTATACCATGTGAACATGCCATGAATTTGATAGGATTATGTTTTTTTTGTTATATATGATGTTTGTGATAATGAATTCAATAAACATGATCCATGTAATAGTATGGATTTCATGTAGACCATTTAATAAATGTTGTATGCGTGCTAATGTTCTAAATGACCATGAGGGCCTTAGACCATGAATACTATGGGGGTTTCAATTTGTATTTACATAGGACCGTCAAAGCCTTTGCATAGACTTTGACCCATGGGTATTGACCATGAGGGCTACCCCAAAGGTCGTTTATGATTATTTATTATATACTGAACCAGGGGGTATTAACCTTGAGAGCTACCTAGGGGTCATTTATAAATTATTTATGTCATGTGGAACCAGGTGTATTGACCATGATATCTACCAAGGTGTTCATTGTAAATTGAGTTTTTCTATTTCAAACCAAAGGGGTTAGATCATGAGAGAATTCAATGGGGTTGATTATTAATGTTTGAATGATTCTGATGAGTCTGGAAAAAACATAACAAGATTAGATGTGATCATACTTGATTTGTTTAGATGGTCATCTAAGACATCTACTTTTACTATTATATGGAGGGATACACATATAAGGCTATATATCGGGATTAATTATTCAATAGTTTGAATAATTATTAATGAAAATTAACATAATTGAAAATTAAAGGATGGTATATTTTTGATTACTTCCTATTTATTGATTCATTTCTTCACATTTCCTACTATATATATTTACTAACTGTTAGGAGTAAATATTTTAGTGGTTTCATACTATGATTCATCTCACACACTATTTGGGTCATTCTTTTTGACCCTAACATATTATATGTTTACAGGTATAGATATGGGAGAGTAGCCTTCTTCATCTGGTACTTGATTGTTGTTGGAGATGGGGAGCATGGGACAAAGCTATGTATTGTGATGTTGTTGGTGTTTACATGTTTTCTGTACGTTGGTTTTAGTATTCTATTCATGCATTGTTACTTGTTTGGGTGATTTCCTAGACACATGTGACATGCATCATTTACATATTCTCCAGTTTCTTTATAATTATCAGTCTTATATTAGCTACTTCTACTGTATGTATTACATCTTCTGCTATTGTTTAATATATTTTATTCTTATCAGTATACTATTCCAGTGACATAATAGTTTCCCCATTGTCATACCTTTTCCCTAACTCTTTTTTGTAATCCACTATTGTTTAGGTTTGCTTGCTCGTGGTTGTGTGACCAACTGGGTTCGGGGAACCATTGGGCGACACCTGGAACTGGGATGTTACAATATTTTATTAGAGGAGTTATTTTTTCTGCTTTGAATTACTATTTAGAGCTTATAGATAATAATATAATGTTATATGTAGTTTTTAATTAGCTATTAATGGTAGTATCTATCATGTGTACATGGAAAATGAATCTTACCTCGACTATTGCAATTTTCCTAGATTTCCAATTGTTACAGTTGACTTGTTTTCACTATTGGATGATGAGCTTGTTTTGGGTTATTATGATTTGTATCATTATGGATCTATTCATATTGGAAACTGATGAGATGATTGCATGCCGTCTCATGTATCATATAGGCACTTGCTATAGATTACTTGTCATGCATTCTTTCCATGCAATTTAGGATGCATTATTGATTTTAAATGGATTTGATTCATGTTTTTCTAAATATGCATGTTGTTATGAAATAATTTGTGATATAATATCTTCTATTTTTATAGAGTATTGGAATATGTAACGTTTCATTTTTATGGATTCCAAACAGAGGTCCTAGAGGCGTTATGGGCCCTCTTGGATCGGAATTTTGCTGGATCATGTTTAAACATTAGTTTAAATTTTTCTTGTTGATGTGAAATAGTTGAAAGTGTTTGAATACCAATGAGTGGGATCCCACATGTCATAATTTCACGTTGCTTGGATTTTTTTTATTTTTATTGGTTCTAGAGAAGGTTTAGAGGTCTACTGTATGAAAACCTAAACAACACAGTGTGTGTTGTTTTGAAGACACACTATGCGTTCTTCTATTATGGATGAAGAAAATTTTCATCAGTACACACCGTTAACTATATTTAGATGCTTTGTAGTTATTTATTGTGTGTCTGACTATGAGATAAGAGAAATAGGTTTGGGAAACATAGGTTGTACATTTTTTGTCTCATTTAGGCATGCCATGAAGAGTCGACCGTGTGTTCGACCGTGTGATTAACGAAACGAGTGGATAGAAATTAAGTGGCACACACAATGTGATTGGTGAATATGAAAATTAGTGTTACCCAAGAGATTTCGGTTTGGTTCAATCCCGGTGGAAGAACATTGGTATGATAGAAAATTATTTCAGACATTGTGTCCTTGGAGGAACATGTCCAGTGTAGGGGTGTTACAAGACCAGGTTTGGCAGAAGTATAATCCATGTAAAAATATTTTAAGGAACATGATGTGAAGAGGTTATACATCCGATGTAACTATTTTTTGTAAAAATTAAATGTTATCTTCTCCTTTTACATTCATTCATATATATGTTTCATTCCTTGATAATCATGAACTGAGCTGTGCACATTAACTTGAAGATTCATGTCACTTAGGCATCCTTCGGTTGTATGCCAGGTTCAGGAAGATGATCAGACACCAATAATGGTATATCAAGGACTACCAATAGATCCACCCATCATTCCCATCTTGGAAATAGTTGTTATAACATATGAAGGTTCTGATTCATTGTCCAGTTAAGGCTTTATGTGGATTATGCAGACATACGAAGGAGAACCACATCCTACACCAACTATGGGATAGTTTATGTGGGTGTTTTATTTTCATAATTATCTGACCTTTTCTGGGGATGGGGGACCACAAGTTGTATAATCATGGATGGAGGCCATGTTTTCCATATTTGGGAATCTAGATACCCATCATGAGATGAGGGTGAAGCTCACGACAAACATGTTATTTGATTCTGCCAATGGTTGGTGGGATGTCATCTCATAGGTGGTATGTCATCCGGATATGGATTGGGAATAATTTCATAGGACCTTATTTGATTACTTTTACCCCATGAAGTTGAGGGACGGTCGAGATAGAGAGTTCATGCATTTGGAGCATAGCACTCTTTTAGTGATGTACTACTCCTCTCATATAACAGATATTCAGTGCTAAGAACCTGTTCAAGTAGATGGTGATTTATATTTTTGTTGGGGATTTGAGGATAGTCTCAGGTATAAAATTTTGATTGGAGTTGAATATCTTAATGCTGACATCAGAGAAGGATATATTGAACCAGGTGTGGATGACTAAGTGTAATATGAGGGATTTGGGAGCTTTGATCCAGGGAGGTTTAGAATCCAGGGCTGCAACACATTTGATAGAGGGTAGGAAGCACCACAGGGAGCCTTCATTTGATGATTTTGGTATAATGGACATATCTATAAGGTATCCATTTTAGGTGATATCAGTCTGAGAAGAGATGGCACACGAAACCTCAGTGCCAAATAGACCTAGTTGAGTGTCGATATTGTGATAATATAGGCTATATTCAATGCTTTGTCCTATTTTTCTTACTAGAATCTACTGAGAGGGGAATTTTTAGGAATCCAAGTATTGGATCAGAACCACCAAGTTATCATCAGTTAGGGACTGGAGTTCTTCTGGACATGTAGGAAGAGGAGGTGTCCATGGACTTTGTAGATAGACGACAGGTTTTCTGAAAAATCTGGGAGAATCAGATCAGTGTAGTTAGGTAGGGTCACAAGGCTACAATACATGTCAAGGATTTGTAGTGGAGTAGGTCTGACATGATTAAGATCATGATCCCACTACAGTTAGAGGTAATATTCTAGTTGTCTCAATGTTATCTTATACTCATTCGGATATAGGAGATTCAGATATCATTGTATATTTTCTATTATGGAGAGCATGTTATATGTATACTTAGATGTAAGGATGTTATGTATCTTGAAACTCCATTGGGGAGTAATAAAAATAGTTTACATTAGTTCAAGGAGCTCCCTCATAATGGCGGTGGGATTCACTTCTTGTGGGACCTCTACGTCATAGAGATGATAAGCATCGATGTCATTTTCTGAATGTAATGGTTGATATCCTTACAATAAATTTTTTCTACTATCACATTATTGGGAGTTTCATGTAACTATGGGGCATGAATTTTCTATACATTAGTGAATGTGATGTCAAGGCGAGCTGAGATGTACTCGGGCATCTTGGGTTGGGAGGAATTAACGCCCAGATTACAAGATTATATATAGATGACCAAGAGAGTTATTGGATATAATTTCCATTAGTGGTGCAGTGATTTAGGTATGTCATTCCAAACGACTATTTAGGATTACCTCGGGAGAATGAGGTGGATTTCTCTGTTGTGATTATACTTGGAGTGACACTAGAGTCCATTACTCCTAATAGGATGGATACAACAATGTTACAAGAGCTCAAGAAGAAGATAGAGGAGTTACTAAAAAAAGGATTCCTCTGAGGTAGTAGCTACCCTTGGGGATCACGTATCCTATTTTTTAATAAGGAAGACGGTCCCCTAAAACATTTGTGGACTATCAGAAGATGAACCTATTGATGGTTAAGAACTGAAATCTCGTACTGTGGATTGATGATCACATTGATCATTTCTGAAGAGCCTATATGTTTTCAAAGACTAAAATTAGATCTGATTATCATCAGTTGTATGTCATAGCATCATATATACATCTTTCAACCGTTGGGAGCATGTATGGTAAATATGAGTATTTTATCATTCTGTTCGATCTCATGAATTCACCAATAGTTTTCATGGAACTAATGAACCTAGTCTTCCATTATTACATGGTTTCTATTGTGGTAGTCATTGTCAATGATATCTTGGTGCACTCTCACACTACACAAAACCATTACATCCATCTTTATATAATATTGATTATAATGAGAGAGAATAGATTATATGTTAAGCTCTCAAAATGATACTTAGGGGCGAAATAGATTCACATCAATGATCATGTTATCTCAAAGACTAGAGTTTCAATAGACCTAGAGAATCTGAGAGGAGTAGTTTTCTTGGAGAATCTGAAGAAATTCAATAAGATACGATGTTTCTTGGGGTTGGATAGTTACTAAAGGCGTTTTATGCTAGTCATTTCATGTTTATTAGCACCACTAATAGGGATGAATAAGAACAATGTGATGTACATATGGAAAGATTCCTACGATTCATCATTTCTGGAGATGAAAGGGAGATTTACATCAGCACCGAAACTAATTTTTCTATGTATATGAATGAGTTACAGAATTTACTATGATGAATCAGTTACTAGGTAGGGATAAATTCATATAAAGGGGTATGGAGGCATTGAAAATAAGTCTCAACTATTGAGGCTATGTGATAAGATTAACTAGACACACTATCTCGAGTTGGCTGTATTTGTTCATGCTTTACGTTGTTGGAGACGTTATCTTTTGGGAGATAATTTTGTGGTACAGAGTGACCGAACAAGCCTCATGTATATCATTACATAGTGTGATATATATTTTAGACTGAAATGTTGTGTTGGTTACCTTCAGTCCTTTGACATTTTGAATTCCTACATACCCAGGAAAGGAAATACAGTGGTTGATTCATTGAGCATGGGGACTCAGATATAGGCAGATTAGGGGGCCATCTGTGAGTGAATTATTATGTCTACATTTTCTGAAATAAATTGGAGGTTGATGATAGATATATGTATGTGTTTCTTTCTTCTTTATCGTTTTCCTCTAATCAATTTGATCAAGTGTGAATAAGGATGATAATATATACCAAATGCCTAGTCCTAGGAGATTTTATGTCAGGTGAGGACCCTACCCTTGTATGGACAATAGGCAAGGATGTGGTCCTATTCTTTCATGTACGCATAGGAGTTTCAATAGACATACACGAAGTACCTTTTTGAGATATCCATAACTTATCATCATTAGTTCATCCTAGTATTACCATGATTTATCGAGATCTACATTTTCCATATTGGTGGACTTCTAGGAAGATGGATTCAACTAGTTTTTCCCTTAGAAGATCCACATATCAGCAGGTGAATGTGGAGAATTAATGAACTAAAATGATTTTGCAGTAGTATCCCATTATCTAGTGTAAGTGGAATGATGTCACAATGTATTTTTTTTTTATAATTTACCTAGTTCACCTCGACGTAATGATGCGGTTGGGGTTATTATATACCGAATCATAATGGTTGGACATTTATTAACGATCAAGGAAATCGTCGGTGTTTCTGAGATTGGATGGTTGTAAATCTGAGAGATTGTATGTTTTCATGGGGTTCCACACTGTATTTTTCTAGACGGGGTTTCCCGATTTACATGTTGTGTCTATCAGGGACTACATAGGGATTTGGGTTCACCTATACTTATGAGTACATCTTACCATTCCCAGACAGATGGCCAGTCCAAATGCACCATTCGTGTTTGGGAGGAAATGCTATGTGCATGAATCCAAGATTTCAGTAATCTTGGGAGAGACTTATACCCCAAGTGGAGTTTTCATACAATAATAGTTTTCAAAGGATGATTTATTTAGATCCTTAGGAGTCTTTGTACGATACACTATGTCAATAAACCCTATGTTGGATGACGGTGGGAGAGGCAGCTATGATGGGACCTCGTCTAGACTAGGAGACCACTAAGCTGGTGGAGTATATTCAGAATAGGATGGTTACTACACTGTCACACCATAAATCTTATGCTGATCGAAGGAGATGACCTCTGGTGAATGGCGTTGGATATATGGTTTTCTTATGATTCACACTAGGTTTAGAACAAAGAAGTATTAGGAAATAGGGGAACCGTTCACTATGATTTGTCCAGATATTTGATGTTTTGGAGAGAGTTAGCCCAGTTTCCTGTTAGGTTTAGTTACATCAATTGTACCATTCTATGTACAACATCATTCATGTTTCTCAGTCATTGCGTTACTTTTCATACTCATCACATGTTTTTAACCTGAGAAGGCTAAGTTGGATGTGGTTGGATCCTATAAGGATCACCCTATTCGGATTTTAGATCATACCTGAAAGGTTCTCTAAGGGTTTTTTGTTCCTCTGGTACTTTGGATATTGTAAAACGAGTATGTAAATGATGATACTTAGGAGAGGGAGGCAATCTTAAAATCACAATGTACATAGTTGTTTAAAGATTCTTCTTTGCCACCCTTGGAAGGGTGATTTGGGGACAAATTTCATTATGTGTGGATGTTTGTAAGAACCCATATCTTCATTTTAGGTATGGATCTTTATTTTCAGTTGTTTTTTAGGAAAAAGAAAGAATTGTGAAATTTTATAAGTACAAGCCATGTACGTTTTAGTACACATCTTGGTGATGGCTACCACATGTAACCGTGTACTAGCTATTTAACAGCAAAGTACATGGTCTTGTAGGTGGCCTAGATGACCAACTAAATTAGAATCCAGTTGAGGCAATTACACAATGTGTACATTAAATGAACAAGAAATGTACTTTTCATTTTAATTGATTAGATGGAGCTGTGTCGTGTCTCATCTCAAAAAATACCTTCTTCACCCCTCGGTTCATACAGGAGAGAAACAAATGGATGAGGAATATTGAACTCCTCCCGTTCATCCATCTGAGATCTAATTGAGACACTACAAGGTGCGTTCAAATCCCACCGGTGAGTTCTATCTTCCCTTAGATCCTATCTTCCTGATTTCTTCTCACTCATGAGATATCGAGGTTTTAACATTTTTTATCATTTCTTTAGATCTACGTCTATCTATGTAAATTCTAGGGCTAACGTTCACGATTCTCACCATAAAATAATGAGTAAGGTTGTTTTAATATTTCTTTGATTTTCCTTGGATTATATATGCATATATAGATTAATACCCATGTTTTAGGTATCACGTGTGTTAGATTTTGAGCATATTTAATACCTTTTACAGTTTCTTTGTTTAATTAAGGTTTTTTCCTATGATTTATATTTCATACCCTTTTTTATGGTATACCCCATGGGTGTGTTCCTTTGTTAGACTATTATTTGTTTTTTGGACTAGGTTGATTATGTGGCATATTGTGTTTCAATGCCTTGATTTGTTTGGGATTGAGTTATTTGTTCATTTGTGAGGCATGTGATTTTGTTTTCAATAATATTAACACATGTAATAGTTTTTATTTCTTATATAGCCTTTAATTAATTTCGTATGCATGAGGATCATACAACTGTCCATGAGACCCATGTACCATAAAAAAATGGTGGTTTCCATGATTATTTACACTAGACCATGCGATCCAAGGATTAGTCATTGATCTAGGGGTATTGATTGTGAGAGTCACCTAGGTGGTTGTTTAGGACTTTTTATGATATGATGACGCATGGTGTATTGACCGTGACACCTACTTAGAGGTCATTTATAAATTATTGAAGCCATGTGGGGCTAAGGATATTGACTATTAGAGTTGATTGGGTGGCCATTTTTAGTTAATTGGGGTTATGTCAACCCAATAGTGTTAGACCAAGAGATATTTCCCAAGGGTTTGTTTTTTTAATGTTTGATTAGTGTGACGAGTCAGTCAAGCCAAAGTCAAAGCATGGACTCAATCCTATATAGTTTATTTAGATGGTCTTCTAAGACATTTGTAGTTACTATTACACGGAGGGATACAGAGCTTTGTATGGATCTATAAAATCATTATTCAATGGTATGAATAATTAATAAATGACACAATATGCTATTGAAAACTCTAGGATTGTTTACTTTTGAGTACATCCCAGTTTATTACTTCATTTATTCATATTTCCTGCTGTATATATTCACCAACTGTTAAAAATTTATTTATTTGTGGTTGTCTAATGGTATTCAACTCAAACCCTATTTGGGTCTTTCTTTTGGATCCAAATAGAATATATGGATTTATGTATAGATATGGGAAATTTCCCTTCTTCATCAGGTACATGATTGTTGTTGGCACTGGAGAGCCTGGGACCAAGATGATGGTATTTAATCTATTGGAGTTTACATCTATTTGGTACATTGGTTGTAGTATTACATTCTTTATTTGTGACTTTTTTGGAATCATTCCTCGAAAAATGTAACATGGATCATTTTTATTTTCTCCAGCTTTTTTAGTTTTATTAGTCTTTATATATTTACTTATATTGTAAGTATTATTCCTTCTACTATTTTTGTATTTGTAATCTGGATGTGTATACTCTTACAATGAGGGAATCGTTTCCCCAATGTATATTATTGGGCCCCACTTATAGACAACATCATCTAGATATTTGGGAAATGTGGTTTCAGTTATGTGACCAACAGGGTTTGGGGCACCTTTGGGGGGCACCTAGAATAACAAGTACAGATTTACCTAGTATAACATTTATAGATTTACCCACATTCATTACATTAATTAATATTTTTCAATTTTATAAATGTAAATTTAAAAAATTATAAATATAGTTTCAAAGAAAACATATTTAAAAAGGTTTTCTGTTATAAAATGGTATTATCTTCAAAAATGTTTTTAGGAGATAATTTTATGTTGCTTCGATTCATCAACAACAACAAACCCATAGTTGACACCCCAGGAATATGTTGTATTGATAATATCCTTAATCATACTTTGGATGGTTTATGATTAATTTTTCCATGGAAATT
Organism: Viscum album; assembly: GCA_963277665.1. Classification (NCBI taxonomy): domain Eukaryota; kingdom Viridiplantae; phylum Streptophyta; class Magnoliopsida; order Santalales; family Viscaceae; genus Viscum; species Viscum album. The sequence goes on from OY728149.1 coordinate 72,337,608, forward strand.
ATTCAAAATCACCTAAATGATTAATTATATTCACTATAAATATTAAATTAACAAAGATAATTAAACATTTATTTTTCTATAATTATTCATATCATTTATCGTGGATATGTTCATTTCCTAAAAAATGTACTATTTTTCATAACTAAATCCACTTATGAAAGGTCTTGATGGTACTCGTTCCATGTCCCTCATAAACATATAATCCAAAAAAATCACTCCCTCATTTATTTTCATAAATTATTAATCTATGAGATTTTTAATCGATATATCTTTGGATATAATTAATTTTTAGATCATTGATTAAATGACACATATTTTAGGTTCTTACCGTACCATATTTATTTTTACATATAAATTTATTTTAATTGAATGTGTTTTAGTTTGTTAACATGACATTTTTTTTTCAGGTCTAGTTATTTTATTATAATGTGTGTTCTGTTATTTATTGTTCAATACTGACTATTCTCATTGATTCATTATTACTAAAACTATAGATTTACCGTACTATGAATTTGAGCTCACCAGTATTAGGTTTTTTCCTATGAATCAAATAAGTGTAGTATGAATGATATGACGAGATACACTAGATTGATTAGATATTTCCTCAAAGTAATTTTTTTAGAATGAAGAAAAAAAATAATATTGTAATTAGTGTATTCTTTTGTAATTAATGTATTCTATATGTATCTGGTTTTCCAAGAATACAAAACTATTCTGTCATTTGGGATTTGATTCCATATAATCATGCTAATGTAATTGATAACAGACACCAGCTCATAACCCTATAGTTTAAAGTTTCTACACAAACAAATAAGTGGAAAAAATATATTTGAAAATAATTTTGGATAAGTTTCAAGAGAATGAGTTTTTAATGAGTATTGTTAATTATATTGAAATGTGTTTATATAAAATTTATATATGAAATTGAATCTAATTTCTTGTGGTGGATTTATTAATCTATAATTTTATTAATTAATCATTAAAACCTATTTATAATATAATTTAACTAAATAAATAAATACATTATATGAGATAGTCGTTTTAATTTAAATGCATGGTTTATCCTTATTGATCAAAAAACTAATTTTCTACTAATATACCAAAAAATTATCCCAATGTAGGAATTTATTTCAATTTTTTTTGTAATATAAAATTTATTAAGGTGTAAAAACAATTTATTAAAAAATTTCCATTCATAGGTAGTAAAACTAATTTTTTGATATTAACACTATCCTAAATAAAGTAATAAAATTAATTCTTTCATATTGAGGATCTATTCATTTTTAGTGTTGTAGTTAATTACTCTGTAACACAAACATAACAAAACCATAAAATAGAATGTGGACACATTCGAGTTGTATATATTTCTCAAGTAATATAGAACTTTGAAAAAAAGGAATTAATTTTATTCATGGAAAATTCTTTCCAATATCCAAAATGACTTCTTCTATTAACAAACCCATCAGAAATCACTATCAAAACAATTTTAAAACATGGGATGAACATAAAATATAAGTAAGGGAAATATATACAAATAAAAACATTAGTACATTGAACACAAGAAAACTCATATAAAATTTTCCTTTATCTTAATTATTCAATTAGAATAATAAATAAAACACATTCAAATGAAAATTAAAACACATATATCTAAATTAAAATCCATAAAATCTATAATATTCAATTAAAAAATCATTTTGGTGACTTATAGAATCAAATTCATAAATCCCAATCTAATCCATTTTAATTAAAATTACCATATAACTGACTCACAACATTTTCATACCGAATTCATTGAGGATGTTATAATGGGGATAAACTTCCAAATAAGATATATGAGTCTCTACTATTAGATATAATAGTGATCAATCTGTATTATCATAAATATCTAGCAAACCATTTTATCATTAGTTATAATGCGGATTAACACTTTGTATTGTTATATCGAGCAAAAATATGAGATATAATGGGGCCCAAACCTTTTTATAAGAAATATTAATGTCAACCATTTCATATAACTGTCATGTATAATATTGACAATCAAAAAATATCATCATAAAACCCATCAAAAACCATCTATTAAACAAATATGAAAACACTTATTGATAAAAACACTATTGTTTCATCTAAAAGACATTCTCGAAACATATTCACCGTATTTTAAAACTAATTTCAATACCAAATTAAAAAATTGATAATGAATAATTTTTATTTTATTGAACAACAAATCATTCATTGGGATCAAGAAATGATATAAATGTTTTCAAGACATGAATGGTTGTTGTTGTCATACATTAAAAATAAGAAATTTCATTTTTTCTAGTAAAAATATTCTATATAAAACCGATATAAATATTATTTTTGTAACCATTTATTTAAAATCAATATCGGAAAAAAAAAATATATTCCATTTATATTCATATAAATAGACATATATAATTATATCATGAATATTAATGTGGAGGAAATTATTTTAACATTAAATCGTTAATGATTTTAAAATATTCATTTGAAATAAAGATTCCCATGAAACATTGAATCATTTGAATCTTAATCCAAATGAAATATTAAAATAAAATAAATTACCATTTTAATAGATAAATGTTTGACATAAATTCCCATATGGAAATACATACAACTTATAAAATAGAAAAGGTGCATAAAATTAATTAATGCCTCTACAAAAGGAAACAAAGACTATGTCCTTTACCATGAGTCTATAAGGTATCATATATCTTTATATTCATGAATATATTACATAAGATAATTATTAACATTGTTGAGAAACTATTCGTTTTGAAAAACGAATGAATGTTACATTCGTGGAGAATATAGGTCATACGTACCCATGAGTAATTTTACTAGATTACAATGATCATTATAGAAATAAGTTAATTAAAATTTACCTTTACATAATTATAATTATATCATAAATTATATATTATTTAATCATATATAGTGAAACTTTCAATTCTTGTTATGTAAAAAGAAGCACGTATCTTTGAGGAGGTGGTAATCCACATGTCCATGAATGACGTTATCACTATTACATTATGTGATGTTATAAAAAAGAAAATAATTTGTTAAATTTCAGGAAATATAAATATTTCATGATTATAATATATATTCCATTTATGTAACATATTAGTAATTAAACCCATCCTTAATAAATTTCATGTAATGTGAGAAGTACTTATGGATGGATTCCTATGATTAAAAATTTTAGGAGTTGAAAGGGAGATTGAAATCAACACTGATACTGATTTTTCAAGGGTCCGGATTGAGTTACATCATTTACTATGATGAATCAGCTACTAGATAGGGAGATGTGATTATGTACAGGGATGGTGTCATTGCGTACAGGTCTAAGCAGTTGAGGCCACATGAGATTAATTACCCAAAACACAATCTCAAGATGACTTCACTTTTTCATGATTTATGTTGTTGGAGAAATTAACTAATCATAAAGAATTTTATGGTATAAACTAACCAAAAAGCTTCATGTTTATCATTATATAGTGTTATCTGAATTTGAGACAGAAATGTTGGGTTGAGTACCTTCTGTATTTTGACATTGATCATGCAAATACTCATGATAAAGGAAAAACAGTGGATGATACATTGAGTAGGGGGGCTCAGATACATACATCTCATGAGGCCAGCAGTGAGTGGTAGCTTATGGCTCTGTTATTTGAGATGCATTTGGTGGTGCAAAACAGACATGGGAAGATGTTTCTTTTTTCAAAAGCTCTTACCTCTACTCTATTTGATCGAGTTCGAATGATGAAACTATTAGATTCTGATGGCCTAGTCCCAATGGAGTTTCTGTTAGGTGAGGACCCTACTTATATAGACCGTATCTAATGATGAAGTCATTCATTTTCCTAGACATTATGGGTGTCAGCAGACATACGTGAGGATAATTTTTGATATTTCAATTGCTTATCATGTGTTGTTCATCAGTTTATTTCCAAGATGTATCGATATCTACCATTTCAATATTGGTGTCCATATATGTAGAGGGATGAAACTACTTGTTTCATGATATGTTCCACCTATCAGCAGGTCATGGGGGAGATTTAGTGACCATCATAGATTTTGAAGCAGTTTTCCATTCTCGAGTAGATGTGGAATGATGTCGAGATGGATTTTGTGATGGGATTACCTAGGTCACCTCAATGAAAATTATGTGGTTTGGTTTTTTGTAGACCAACACACAATGGTTTCACATTTATTTCCAATCATGAAAACCTTCAGTTTTGATGATCTTGGAAGGTTTTAAATTCAATTGATTGTAGGTTTTCATGGGTTCCACACATTATTGTTTTAGACGAGGATTCTTGGTTTACATCTCATGTCTATTAGGGACTATAGATGGATTTGGTTACACATGTACTTCTATGTAAACAATACGATTCCCATACAGATGGCCAGTCCAAGCACATGATTCAGGTTTTGGAGAAAATGATACGAGCATGCATCCACGATTTCATATCTCTTTGGAGAGAAATATAACCAAAGTGTAGTTTTTCTACAATAAGTGTTTTTAGGTGACGATTCAGATGGAATCTTATGAGAATTTGTACGGTAGGCCATACTGATCACCTCTATGTGGGCTAGATGCAGGAGAGACAGCTATGATGGGACATCTTCTTGTCTTAGAAAACACTGAGCTATTTTAGTTGATTCAGAAGAGGATGAATACAAACCCAGTATCTCTAGAAATCATATGTTGATCGATGACTATAACCTATGGTGATTGAGGTTGGATATATGGTTTTTTCACGAGTCGCCTTGAGGTTGGGACACAAGATTATTATGATATAGGGGATGTTTTCACTGAGATATTTCATGCCCTTTGAGGATTTAAGGAATGTTGGGTCATTTTCCTATCAGGTTTAGTTACCTCAAAGGTACTGGGCTATGCACAATATCATTCATGTTTCTCAACTACGACAATAATTTTCAGACTCGTCTCATGTTTTTTTAACCCGAGGAGCATGATTAGGAGGTGGATGCATCCTTCATGAAGTACCCTATTTATATTGTTGATTACAACATGAAAGATCCCCATGGATGGTGTCTTCTTATGGTACCAGTGCTATGGAAGAATGAGTGAGTACATGATGATACATGGGAGAGGGAGGCTAATGCACGATCATAGTGTAAAGAGTTGTCTGATGTCTCTCTATGCCATCATTGAAAGTGAAATTCGGGGAATAATTTCTTTAACGGGAATGTTTTTAAGAAACCTTATCATCATTTCATGTATGAATATTTATTTATAGTTTTTATAGGAAAAATGATGAATTTGGAAATTTATTAAGTACATTCCACGTAATTTTGAGTACACGTCTTGTATTGGCCATGTAGCGGCCGAGTACATGGTCTTGTAATTTACCAAACTGACTGCCTAAAGTTGAAGTGTGCCGAGGCTACAACACAGGTACATTAAATGAACACTCAATGTACTTTTATTCTTAATTTATTAATTGGAGATGTGTCATGTCTCATCTATAGAAATACCTTATTCTCCCCTAGGATCGTATTGGAGAGAATTGAATGGTCGAGAAACTTTGAGCTCCTCCCCTTCCTCCATCCGAGATCCAATTGTGATGACACTGGGTGTGTAGGATCCCCACTGGTGAGTTATCTCTCTACTTATGTCATATCTTCTGGATTTCTCATCTCTCAAGAGTTATCGAGGGTTGATCATTTTTACCCTTTTCATGGATCTAAATTGTTCCATGATGATTCAAGGGTTGAGGTTCAAGAGTTTTTGTCATCCCACTTCGAGGTAGGTGGTTTGTTCATTTCATTAATTGATTTTCGATTATATATGATTAAAGAGAATAATACCCATGTTAAGTGTATTGCATATTTTGGATTTTGACCTAGTTTAATGCCTGCTATGGTGGTTTATTTGATTGATTAAGGGTTGTTTACTATGCATTAGACTTTTACCCTTATTTTTGGTACACACAATAGGTGTATTCCCTTATTGGAATATTATTGGTCATTTGGCCTAGGTTTCCTATGTGGCATACCATGTTTCCATGTGTTGAGTTTTTTAGGGTGGAGTTTTCTGGTTAAATGTGATGCCTCTGATTATGCATTGAATAATGTAGACATGAATAACAGTTTCAACTTCATGTATTGCCTTTGATTAATGTTCTATGCATTCAGATCTTAAAATGGACCGTGAGAGCCATGGACCAGCAAGACTTTGGGGGTTTCTTGGTTTATTTACATAGTATAATGATATTTTTGAAGTATTCTATGACTAAGGGGTATTGACCTTGAGAGTTACCTAGAAGGTATTTTATGATTATTTAGGCTATGCTGACGTAGGGTGTACTGGCTGTGATAGCTATAAGAAGGTCGTGTATAAATTATTGATGCCATGTGGACTAAGGGGAATTAACCATGAGATATGAAAAGTTGTTCAATTTTAATTTATTCGTTCTCTGTCAAACCAAAGTGTTTAGACCGTGATAGCTTTCCCAAAGGGTAGTATATTAATGTTTGAATGATTGTAATGATTTTGGAAAGCCAAAGGCCATGATTGAACTCGTTCTAACATAGTTTGATTAGATGGTCTTCTATGACACTTATTGTTACTATTAAACCGAGGGATACAGTGATCATGCTAGATCATGGGATTCATTATTCAATGGTTTAAATAACAAATAAATGATAATTACACTAATTGAAAACTCTAGGAGTGATTATTTTTGTGTATTTCCTATTTTATTGCTTCATTTAAAAAAATTCTGTAATATATATTCACTGATTATTAGGCATAGATATTTTGGTTATTTACTACAATAATTCATCTCACACAATGTTTGGTACATTCTTTTTCACCCAAATAGATTCTATGGTTTTAGGTATAGATAGCGGAAGGTGCTATTCTTAATCAGGGACCTGGTTGTTGTTGACGTTGGAGAGCATGTGACTATGATGAAGTGTGTGATGCTGTTGTTGTTTAGTACTTCTCTATACACTAGATTTAGTATTGTATTCCATCGTGGTGACTTTCTTGGAGTCTTTTCTAGACACTTGTGGCACACATTATTTATATATGATTTATTTGATTTATTATTATCAGTCTTCAACTATTTACTTCTATTTTATGTATTATGGTTTCTCTTATCTTTTAATATTTTTTATTCTGATGTGTATTCTCTTCCAATGAGGGAATAGTTTCCCCAAAGTCTTTCCATGTCCCTCGATGATAGTCTTCAGACTCTATATTTTAGGGAAATTCACTTTAGGTTGCATAACCAACCGGGTTCGGGGCACCTTTAGGAGGCACCAGGATCGACATATACTGATTTACCTAGCATGACATGTACAGATTTACCCACTATCATTCCTTTAAAGATTACATTGTCGGTCTAAAATTTTCATTTTTTAAATAAAAAATTAAATTTATTTTAAAATAAAATATTTTTCAGAAGGGTTTCAATTATAAAAAGATATTTTATTCAAAACTTTTATTTTGAAGATAATTTTCCAATTTTTCCCTTCATCAATGTCATTAACCCTCTATTTTACACCCCCTAGAATATGTTGTATTTATACCATACATAATCAAAATATAAATGTTTTATGATTTATTTTTCCAGGGATAGTGTTCACATTCACCTACATGATTAATTTTATTCCACTTAAATATTCAATTTCTAATGATCATTGAAAATTGATTTTTCCATAAGTACTAATATCATTTATCCAAGATATGTTCATTTCCTAAATAGTATAATATTTTACATAAAATGTTATCCTTAAAATTCATTTGATTATTTGGAGAAATATTGATAAATTCATAAGCAATATTCAATACATATACTTAATAATTCATATTATTTATTCAATATGTTGAATGTGTTGGATTGTTAATAAACATGTTAGGTATGGTTTAAGGTAAAAATATGGGTTGGGGAATAGTTAATAAATTCCCCTTGATGCATCGGTAGTTTCATGAGATGAAAAAGTTGCCTAGATGTATTAGATGAGTTTTTACTAGATAAATAATTCATCGTGTGAAAGGTCTTGATAGTACTTATTCCATGTACCTCAGAAACATTGATTCCAAAAATAAATCACATCCCTCATTTATTTTCAGTTATTATTCATCTACGATATTTTGCATCGGTATATATATGGATACATTTCATTTTTAGTTCATTGATTAAATGACACGTGTTTTAGTTTCTTACCTTACCATGTTTATTTTTACATATATATTTATTTAAATTGAATGTGTTTTAATTTTTAAACAAGACTTTTTTATTTCTTTATGTCTAGTTATTTGAATGTATTGGGTGATCAGTTATTTACCATTCCATATTGACATCTCATTTATTATTTATTACATAAACTATATTTTTACCTTACTATGTATTTGATCTTACCATTAATATGTTTATTTCCTAAAGAATATAATAAGTGATCTATGAATGATATGTAGGGATATACTATATGGATTAGTTTTATCCTCGGTGTCATTTATTTATAAATAAGAAAAAATTAATGTTGTAATTAGTGTATTATTTTGTAAGAAAAGTATCCTATATATATCTAGTGTTCCAATACTACAAAACTATTCTATCCTTTGGGACTTTATTTCATATTATAATGATAATGTAATTGATAATAGACACCAGCTCTGAGCCATATAGGTACATGTTTCTACACAAATAAAAGAAGTGGAAAAAATATATTTAAAATTATTATGGGAGATGTTGCAAGACAATAGGTTTTTAATGAGTAAAGTTAATAATTTTGAAATGTATTTATATACAATTTATATTTGAAAAGGAATCTTATTACCTAAGTTTGATTTAGTATTGTATAATTTTACTAATTAAACCTTAAATCCAATTAGAAATATAATTTTACAATATAAACTAATTATATTAAAATGTAGTTTGAAATAAAATACAATGTTTTTCAATATTGATCATAAAATGATTATTCTAAAAATATAACAAAAAACTCACCAAATAAAACATTTTACCTTCCAATTTAATGTTTTTGTCATATACAATTTATTAAAGTGACAAAATTGATTTTGTAAAAAATTATTCCATTAAACGGTAATAAAACAATTTTTTTAAAAATGTAGTTTTTATGCGTAAAACTAGATTTATTCTTATTTTATAACTTCAAAATCTATGGTATGAATTTAAATGTTCTCAAAACATCTGTAAACATAATATAGTTATTTGTATTCACCCCTACTAATTTAACTAATAGGTTATAAGATACATATTATATAATAATATTAATAATATATTGTTTTCCTTTAAGACTCAACCTTCTTTGTAACATAATATATCACAGAAAAAATGTTTTATGCAATGAAACATAAAAATTTTGTTGTGAATAATGGAAGGTAAAATATTCATTGCATGTAAAACAGGATATAATACAATGGAGCTTAATTTGAATGATGTTATTTCGTAAAATCTCAAGATGTAACAAACCTCCCCCATTACAATAAATTTCACCCTGAATATTTTTCTCATTTATTAGAGGATTAAAATTATTAGAATTCTATTATTAAGACCCACATCATACAAATGATTAATATTACATCCTCTTAAAAAGTTAATTTTGAGAATATAAAGTCATTAAATGTAACAAATAGTTATGAATTTACATAGGGAGAACAATGGTGGGAAATTAAAAGATGGATATGGAAGGGATAACTAATTCTCACTGGACTAATTGAGACTGATAGGGAATATGTACTAGAGTATGTAAATTAAAACAAAACCATATGTCAAATTGTTATTGATAAAGACATTTACATAATAAAAAAAGGTAATATGATAAAATTTTATTTCAAGATATTTTTTCTAGATTTGGTGGATTCCTTCACCATCTATACTTACAACATAAGGGTAAATATTTTCATGATGAGTATAAATACATCTTTTAATAAATTTTCACAAAATATACATTTGATGATCTGGTAAATGAGTATCCAATATGAATTTTCATTCATAAATCACCAGAATAAACAATTAATAGATCACATAATTTAATAAAGGATAAAACAATATTCCCCCAATCATTAGATATTAAAAAAACACATATGTTATCAAATTGTTGAATTTTTCTTTAATTAATTTAATGAGATAATACATTAATCACTATGTATCATTAGTAATACCCAATGAAAAAACAAAATCAGTCAGTATATGTATACCTATAATGGTCACTAATATTATACATTAGATGAAGAAACAAGTAAATATTACTTTTTCTATTTATTTCTACATGAAAATAAATTAAAATATTTTATGGTCATGCTAGTAACAGTATTCAAACCATTAATTTTGTCTAAACCATAATTTGATACCAACTCTATGGTCCCAAACATAAATTGTACATAATATTGAGTTTATGTAAGAAATTTATTTCATTCACATTGTTAATATTTTCTGATTTAGCGTTTTAGTGAATTAGGCGATAACCCAACCGTAAATAGACATTAAAAAATAATTTTGAGACGTCCAAGTAGTATACAATTTTGCAATAATATATTACTTTTTAAAAAATACAAGAATTATATTAATGGGAAACTCTCCATAACTTCCAACATGACTAATTACTTTACCTTACCCATCCATAAACCCTATCAAAACATTTTTTAAACATGGGATGAGAAGAAAATATAAATAAGGGATTTAAATTCATAGAAAACCATGAGTCCATTGAAAATAAGAAAAATCATATATCGTTTTTCAGTATATTAATTATTCATTGAGTATATGAAATAAAGCCATTTCAAATGAATATGAAAACCCATATTCTAAATGTAAATCATTAAAATAAAAAAATCAAATAAAAATCATTTAAGTGTCTTATAGAGTCAAATTAATAAAACTTTTTCCAGAACCTTTTAATTAGAATTACCAAATGACTTCCTTCCATCATTTTCATACCCAATGCATTGATGTTGTTATAATGGGGATCACTCTCTATGTAAGATATATCAGTATATACTTTGAGATATAACAGGAAACAATCTATATTATACGAAATATCTAGCATTAAATTTTTTCATGAGATATAATGGCGATCGACGCTTTTTTATGCTACATCAAGCAAAACTATGAGCTATAATGGGTCTCAAACAATTATACAAGCTATATCAAGGTACATTGTTTCATATAACTATTAAGTATATTATCAAGAGTAAAAAATATCATTGTAAAACCCATAAAAACCATCATTTAAACCCATATGAAAACACTTCTTGACAAAAATACCTTTTCTTAATCTAAAAACCCATTTTCCATATAAATACATCATATTTTAAATCTAATTTCAATACCAAAATACTAAAAAGATAATAAATAATTTTCATTTAATTAATAATATAATCTTTCATAGGATTCATGAAATATTATAAATGTTTTTAAGACATGAATTGTAGTTGTCTTCATACTTTAAAATTAGGACATTTCATTTGATGTATGTCAAAACATTCTCTTTAAAACGCATTATATGTTATTTTTGAATTAACAAAATAAAAATTAGGAAATATAGTTCCCTTATATACCCTTTATATCCATATAAATATACATATAAAATAATATCATGAATATTGACATGGAGGAAATTATTTTAAAATTAAATCATTAAACCTTTTAAAATATACTTTTGAAACAAACTATTCCATACCACATTCAAAAGATTAAACAATAAGCTCTATGATATAATAAAATTATATAGAACATTTATACCATTATAATAGATAAATTGGTGACATAAATTTCAATGTGGATCTATATACAACATATAAAATAATAAAGGTTCGTTACATTAAGAAAATCAACAACTAAAGAAGATTAAGATGAAGTCCCTTACCTTGAGATCAGTCTATCACGTGTGTCTTTATCTTCATGAATAAATTACATATGTTAATTATAAAATTTGTTGGGAAAATATTTCAATATTATTATTAATTTTGTTTATCTTATTTCATTTTTCTTTATGTTTTCTAAATCTTTTATGTTAATGTCAGGTGTCTTGACTATATTTAGTTTGTGTGGGAAAACTAGCATTAGTAGTTATATTATGGTCAGAATAGTAATTATATAAACATATCAATAAATATAATAATTACATAATTGCTATTTTTTAAAAATTATTATTTTTTCAACTAATCATGAAATATGTTTTTGAAAAACGAATGAATGTTACGATCATGGAGAAAGTTGGTCATACATACCCATGAGTAATGTTCCTAGTTTTCAATGATCATTATGGAAATAAGGTAGGTTACATTTATCATTCCATTTTTATAATTAAATGATAAATAAAATATTTTTTAATAATATATAGTGAAATTTAAAATTCTTGTGATTAAACGTAATCACATCGCTTTGAGGAAGTGATTGTCCACATGTCCATGAATGATGTAATCACTTTTTGATTATGTGAAATGGTAACAAAGAAAATGATATATTATATTTCAGGTAATATAATTATTTTATGAGTACAATTTATATGTCATGTAACTAACATATTATAAATTAAACCCATCCTTAATACATATCATATATTGTTTAAATTGATCACATTACTTTTAGAAAGTGGTAGTCCACGTGTTGACCAATGATATTATCACAGTCCCACAAAATGGAAATCATTTAGGTATGTGTTATATAAATTTTTTATATGTATTAATAAATTATAAATATTATATATATATATATATATATTATATGGAAAAAGTAATTAATTAATTATTTCCCACATTGATAAGTGGAAATGGAAGAAGAAACTACATTGGTTCAGAATGTTGTTGTATGCCATCCACACAAATAATTATGGTTCATCACATTTAATTGATGTGTTTGAATTATTATGTATAACCTAGAAAATAAAAATATATATATATATATATGATAATTAAGATAATATATAATCAGGTAATAAGAATAATTTATGTTTAGGAAAGTGAAATAAAACAAAATTGCTCAGTGATGAATGTAACCTCTTCTTCAGGAAACTCAATTTGATTTTCACCAATGTGCATCCCTAGATTGATTTAAAATATTTTTTATAATTCTAGGATGAGAGGATGGATGTTGGTTTCTTATATAGTATGTTTTTGGTCTATCCAAACTTCCTTACTTGTGTGATGAAGTGAAGCAGTTGAATGCCTTTTATGTGGAGGGGGGTGTCATTCTAGTAAATTTATAATGGAAAACACAATTGGGAGGTATAAATTAAATAATGTGCATAAATAATTAAATATAATCGACTAGGTGATATATATGGCTGATAAAAACTGACATCACACAAAAATAAAATCATTTTTATCATTATTTTCTTAGTCTTTATGTTTCTTTATTTGTATCATTTTGGTTTTTCAGGTAGGTAGCTATATTATGAACCTATATAATACATACATTAAGACATAAGTAAAGTGACAATAAATATATAATATTGGACCAATTATTCTAAAATTTTACACCTAATATATAAAATAATAATCTAATATGTATTGGAAATCTATTTGAACAAAAATGTATGTAACACATAAAAACACGATTTTAACATTAACTATGTTATCAATGATTTTACTTTTTAAGGTCAATATTTTCATAAAAAAAGATAAATTATTGTATTGATGGATATTATTTTATATTTCATAAGACATAAAAATCAATTAATAGAAGATTATAATTTTTTTAATTTTTGATAATTTAATAAAATATCATTTGATTTATATAATTATTAAATAAACAATCTATATGTTGGAATTTATGCAGGTTTTTCTATAGTTATAAAATATTTTATATATAAATTTAAATTATATATTTATATAATAACTCATTTTTATTACATAATAATATTTATTACCATACATTTGTAGCTTCTTCCGTCCACTAATTCTTCATATGTGTTAAAAGTAAGGAATGTTCCTTTTTTGTCATTTTCCCTACATTACTTATTATAGTGCTCATAGTCATGTGATATTATCCCAATAACATATAAAAATAGATAATAAGATTTTTATGTTAAAAATAGTTCAATATAATTTTTTGGACATGTTTTTTGTCTTTTATACCCCTAATATTCTAATTTGAATAATTATGTAGGATTGTTCTTAAATTATTCCTTATAATTAGTTTTAACTGTTTTCACTCATAATTTTTTTTCTCAAAATAAATTTTCCATATTAGGATAATTATTTTAAACATATTACATAAAACAATATTAATTTTCTAAATTAAAAGCTCAAAATATGCTAAAACTAACTTAAAAATATTGATGTAGACTTTACGAGATAGCAGATTTTTAAGTATAAATGCTCAAAAGTTTGAATTTTATATCAAATTTCAATGGGATGTTGATTTAATTTACCATATTTGGTTTATTTATTTATAATTTATATAATTATACATTATATTTAATTTCAAATATAATATATTATAATAAATAATTAAAAAATAATAAATATTTCAATTAAAAGGTATTATTTTCACTATTCATCAAAAGATGAAACTACTAAAAAATATATTATATTTTCCCCAAAGTATATTTTTCTTTTGTGTATCCAAAAATGAACTTTCTAGTTATAAAATATAATTTATAAAATGAAAAAATACCAATTTTAAACCATTATTCCATTAAAAGTAAGTAAAAATTCTTTTTCAAAATGTGCAATTTTTTTGTGTAAAACTGGGGTTATTCTTCTATAATGCCAATAGAATATAGTATATTAATGCCAAAAAAACTATAAAAATGAGTAACCATAATATATAAATTCTTATTAATACCATCTATTATAATTTATAGGTTATAATATCCATATTAAATAATAATATTAATAGTTTATTGTTTTCTAGAATGGCTTGGACATTCGTGTAACATGTGTTATCAAAGAATCTAAATGTTATTGGAAACATAAGATATACATGATTATGCATAAAATTCAACCTTTACTGATAAATACATTTAAAATAATCTATCAAATAATTTAAAATAATTATAAAGACTATATTTTATATAATCTATGGATAGTTCATATTTTTTGTGGATTATTTTGTTCTTATAGTAGAACATGTTTAGTTATTTACCGATTATCTACATGAAAATACGTCAATTTCAACATCACAAAAAATATATTGGAATTAATTTATATTATTATTCAAGATTAATATCATTTAAAACAATTAGTGGTATTCAAGTCATTGGTAGATTTCATCTTCCCAAGAAAGATATATACATACTCATTTAAATCAAATTGGTATGGTCTAATGATTCAAAATTTGGGTTTCAATCACTGCCATTCTTTCTATAATTATTCTTAGTTGAAGAATCAAACAGTTCCTAGCATAATAATATGGAAAATAACTTTTCCAATTCTTGAACCATGTGTTTCTCTAGTAGCTATAACTAATACAATAAGGTGAGATACTTCTAGATTCTAATTGGTGTGGTTGGGATCAGACCATCCTCCACTACATTAGTGAGGCATTGTATGACATTGGAGGTAGTAATCTCACCAGTACATGGGTCATATCAAGAAAAAAATCATCATTTTTAAAATGACATGAAACAAAAATTCCCAAAGTCTTTTATCATATGAGAATGGGTCTTTAAATTACAATATTATATGTGGGTGAAGAATGCATGTTTTGAATATCTTCGAAATGGAATGAATTATATTGAACAATCGAATGAACTTGATTATATTTATAGACCATATTTTCATGTAGTAATAGTTTCTTTAAATAAATAGTGAGGATTTTTGAGAAGGTAGAATATAATATGTCTCTTTATAATTAGAAGAATAATTTTGGTTTGATAGAACATACCGTTGTTGTATTTTATAGCAGCATTTCAATGGATCGAAATAATGATTTTTTTTAGGATAAAAGTATTATTTACACATGTGATGTCACTAGTGATGACTGAACCACTCTGAAGTCATAATAATTTTAATAGGATTTGATGATTGATGTTATTAATAATTATAGGAGGAAATATTATTTAATATAGGGATGAAAATAAAAATGAATAATGATTAGTCTACTTTACATTACCCCATTTGAAATGAGTTGTTGGTAAATTGGTTACCCTTGAGGAGGAAATTTTATAAACCCTAAATATTTCGTTCCAAATCCAATTTAACAAACTATGGAATATTATTATGTATTTTACATTAGTATTATAGTTACAGATTTTTGGAGGACAAGGGATAAGGGAAAAAATTTTGAACCATCCCATGAGTGGTATTTTGCACATCACTCACAAGGGAAAAATTTGGTTAGGGATTTAAACATCAAGGCATCAAGTTGATATTTTCATAGAATGTATGCAACATAATATTGATTATTTTATATAATTCAAATAAGGAATTTTGTTTTTGTAAAATTCATATTCGGATCTATGGAATTGTTAGGGGATAATTAGTATGAAATAAAACAGTAAAACTTATGAAAGGAAGGATTTACACTTTGAATGTCTCTTCTGAGAAGGAATAACAAACAATTTTCGTTGTGTGGGACATAGTATATATAGATAATGTGGTTACATAAAAATGATTTTTATGAGAAAAAATATAGTTTAATATTTATTATATAATATCACATTGATTCCCTCGTATGTTCAGCATCCAAATTTATCCATAAAAATGCCTTGTGATGAAAATTTTAAAAAATCATCATTTTATGGATTTATGTCTTAGAATTATAATATATTCACATGGGGTAGAAATAAATTTAATAATTATAAATTAAATATACTATTTTGTATCAAAATCCTAATGTAATAATAATAAATAATTATCATGTATCAAAATCATTATTTTATATTTATAAAAAACTGAAAATAGTTTTGTAGTATCTTCACTCAGAATCTCATGAATGAAATATTCTTTTATGTTAATTTTTAATTTAAAAATAATATGTTTCTCTTATCATGATATGAAAACAAATATTTTCAATATTATTTATTTCATTATTTAACACATAAAGGTGCACATAAAATAATCTTAGAAGATCATGGAGCCTACCTTATCTAGGAAATTAGGTACCAATAAAATCAACTAGAAACAATGATAATAAAATATTATTTAAGACATCTATAACATGATATATAAATTATATATTTCTTCTAAAAATCTCCTGATTACCTTCAAACATACATAAGAATTACGTTACCTATAAATACTAGTATAGGTAAAAACATATCATATCATATGAAAACATTTAACTTGTAATCCAAGATTACTGTTAGTGTAACATAAGATGGGTGAGAAATAAAATCATGAATAATAATGCATGATAATACATCACAATATAATGTTATATGGTGAATTTTGAAATAATAAAAATTATATAATAAGCATATATGAATGAAAACAACCAAGAAACAAATAACATAGTCGATGGAGCACAATACCATTTTAGGGTTGCTCCATAATCATATACATTATGTCCCTTATGACTAAAACATTACCCAACCCGTTGGATCTCTATCTCAGTGAACCGATAAACATATGTACAATCTGATTTGTGATGTATAGATCATTCAAAATAATGACATATTTCATTGAAATTTACCCTATGATTGTTGAATATTATAGTTATATATATAAGTACCCAATTAATGATGTATAGGAACATCTAGGTGAATAACCATGAGTGGAAACTAATATTGGTATTCAATATGAAAATGGTTAGAAGAGGAAATTGGTGGATAATTTCAATTGCATAACGTAGGTAGGTAATGGTTTTGGGATAGTTTATGAGAGTTAATGGGGGTACATAATCACATGTAAATCATAATGAAATAATGATTAATGTGTGGGAACATATACCAACATGAAAAATAGGGGGAAAGGAATAAAAAAAGGTTATTAAATAATCAGGACATGGAGATGATCCATTACCTTGATAGGGTTCTCCAAAAATCTTAGGAGAATCTTTTTTAGAGATTGGGGTAACCATGGGAGGGATTAGAAGAGGGAGGGTAAGAATAATATCTCTCTCAAATTGTAATTAGTGAATGTAAGTGGGAGGTTGGTTAGGTTGTTATAGAAAATAGGGTAGTGTTCTTTATTAATTTCAAAAAATAGGCTCTGAACACAATACGTTAAATTAATAAAAACCAATATCCATACCATGGTTTTCCATACGGTATCCTCCAAAGTTGGGTTGTATTAATTATTTCACATGGTTATAAACATATCTCATTAAACAATACCCTTATTAACATATAAGTTAATAATTTTTATAATGATATGGTTTAAATCATTATTATATTATTTAGATTTTGTAGGATTCATTATGAAAATATAAAATTAAAAAAACAACCTCAAGAATAAATGTTTTGGAAGGTAAAATATGTGTTTTCATAGGGATACCATTTATAGAATATATTATAACACTATTTGGTAATTATAATATCATTATTGAAGTCTTATAATTATAATGTGTTAAATTATGTCCCAAAAAATTAATTTGACTCTGAAAATTAGGTCATATTCACCATTTTATAACATCGACATGATAATTTCAATAAACTTTTTTTATTTTAAAAAAATAATTATCTATTTATGATTATTTATATCAATAAATTTAAATTCATAATTTAATTAAAAATACTACTTATTTTAAAGTATTTGTTTTCAAACCCCTAAAAATATTTTTTTACAATGTAAAATTATATTATCAATTAAAATAATAATTTTTATTATTAATAATATTTTATTTAAATATTATTTCATTAAATGTTTATTGAGTTCATTAGAATTATTTTCTTCACTGAAAATATATATTTCTCGTACATTCAATCTAGGTTTCATTGCTTTAAAATATAATATATTTAGATTTATTATTTAGTAATTTTAATGTAATAATAAATGGATAAATATAATCATTGTTTTATTGAAATACTAGATTAAAAATCCATACTAATTTTGAATGTATATATTACAATTCATTAAATTAGTGAATTCCACTAGGATTTGGTTCGTGATGGTTAGATTTTCTTAGGGTGGTAAACCTATATAGTTAGGGTCATGATATTGATGATATTGACATTACCCCTTTAATGGTTTTTTTCTGGATTTAATTTTTCAATTTAAACTTGTTACTTGACAATGGAAAATCATATGGATACTATCTCTCTCAAAAGATTTGATAAATGGGATTTATTGGGTGTGGTCCTTCTATTGGGGTTCTATCTCTTCTTCAATCTTTGTCACTTTAAATTTATCACAACCCTTAAAATATAATATTCATATGATCACTCTATAATTACTATATCGTCATTGATCATGATTATAAATGTTAATTTAAATAAAAAACATATAATTTTCCAAAAAAACAATGAATACCATGTATTTTGTTTATCATCATTTATTATTATTGACTTTAAACATTTAAATAAAGAAGTTCATTAATAAATGTTCATTCAGTTAAATTATTCACCACATACAAATCATTTATATAAATATTTTGATTTTGAACATGAAACTAGATTAGGGTACTTCGATTTTTACATCTCTTCAAGCAAGTATGTCAATTCCTCAAACATGTATTTCCACTACAACTCATTTAACTGTTCAGATGTATTGTTTCATAGAACCCCATATCTATAATAGAAGACGTTCACCAGTTTATCCATTTATAAAAACACATTTTTGATGGTAACACATATCGATTTAATACATGTGAGGGGTCAGGTATGCACTTCTTAAGAAAGATAAGTGGAAAACATCATTTACTATAGATATGTTATGTGGGATTTAATGTTGACAGGACACAACGTCGATGTGATCAAGCATCACAATGTGGAAAAATATAACTTTGACTAAGAATTTCCTTCTTCACAATCCTCACAAATATATTCTTCGTTGATATTATAAGTATCAATTAATGTTTCACTATAGACTCATAATCTTACTTATGATTATATATATTGATTTTACATTGACATTGAGAATATTTTATATAATACTGAATGGATAGATAATTCATTTCTTATGTTGGATAAGATCATGTTTAACCAGATTCCATTGTATATAATTATCCTTAAAGTTTGGAGTCTCAAATATATTCCATTACAAATCCCCTTAAGGTTCTAGTTTATTCTAGAATGGAAACTGTTTTTATATGGGGACACCACTATAAGATGGTGTTGATCCAAAGATTAATTGAAATATATTGAACAGGATATAAGCATATCATCCAGCATATGAGTTGTACTTCCAGACTAACTACGCATATGGGTGTGATATATAGTGCAAGTTTACACTTCTATATTCAACACCATCTAAATACTTCACCAAATATGTAAGAAAAACCAAAGATCTTGATCATATACAATAGATAGTGAAACTCCACATGGTCTTAACACTTCCCTTTTCTATATCATATTTAGTTTTTCATGAGATAATTCATTCATGATTAAAATGAAATGTGATAAAAAAAAATTTATTGATTACAAGCCATGTGGAATTATTATAATTACATTTATATGGGAATCCAATGATAAATTATGTGGTTATGATTTCACCTTTGAGGAATTATATAGGAAAGGTTTGCATAAATCACTTAAACATTATTGTTTTATACTTAATTTTCTAGAATTGAAATATTCGAGATATAAACTTTTTGAGGTCCCTCTTTACGTTAACCCACTAGTCATTTTTCTGTAAAAATCTATATATCATCGTTTTTCTTGGATTAATAGGGAATTATGAGCTACAATCATCATTAATATTCTTAATCATTATTTGTGCACATGATGGGACATAAATTTTGGTTCAAAAGCATATTACTTCATCTTTATCAAATTTGATATCAGGAATGTTCCTTACATTCTTAAACAATAGATAATAATCATTGAATACCTTTTTGATAGTCTCAATAATGGATCATTGAGAATTTATTTAATAATGATAGGATATTTATCCATTATATTACCACATTAATCGATTTAATTTACAAGCTGATTGGATCCCATGAAATCCTCTTCACTGATAGTGTTCAGATATCAATCCTTCTTGGAGAATTGTCCATATTATTTTCCTTACCAATATAGTAATGGATTTAATAATAATAAATTGGGATTATAAATAACCACTTTAGTTTTTGGATATTAATATCTTTTAGTTTGAATATATAATTTAGGGTTTTATGATCTTTATAGATGTCAGACATATCCCTATAGATATAATGCCTCCAAATATTTTATAGGATTATCACCACATAAAAATATAGATCATGAGTTTTGTGATTGTACTCATAGATAATTAATTATCAGGAGTTATAAGTTATCTCCTTATCATAATACATTAGTATAAACTTATGACCTATTTTTACGCACTATTGTTGATCATAAATTCATTCCCATTAAGGGCTAATATGAGTGCAGGTGCAATGATAATACTTTTATTGGGATCTACAAAGAATTCATCACATTATTTATTCTAGAAAAACATTACCCCATTTTAAGTTTTCTTGATTAATGAAAAGGAAAATCATAAAATGATTATCAAAAATTGAAAATTGTACCATGATAATACAATGAAAGTATGGATTTCCATCAGATATTTTGGTCTAGGCTATCATTTGATTAATATTATTTTTTATGGATATATATAGATCATTTTTTCAGTGATGAAATTCCCCATGTAAGATATATAATCCAACCAAGACTCAAATTTTCTATACATTTCATATTAATTTTCATTAAACAATTTATTCTTCATAGGATTAAAGTACCCCCCATATTCATCCACTTTATTTGGTGTACATAAACATATCATCAATAATGAATAAGAATAATATCCATAGAAAATCCATAAAGATTATTAATTAACTCGATGAAAATTTCAACAGTATTTTTTATTACAAATTGCATTACATTGAACTCATAGAGCCCATCCATTATAGAAAATGTATTCGTGGGGATATCATATTTATCATACTATACATTATACTATCATAATCAAATATCACTAAAAGAGATGTACTGGAATATATATATATTATTGAATAAGTAATTAAAACATGGTTGAAGATTCTAGTTCTTTTTCATGATATTTTTGAGAGCATGATAATTAATGTAGAGGTACGTTGATTCATCCATCTTGAGAAAGTTGACTTGCATTCTCCATTGTGATGTACATTGCCATATAAAAAATTGTTCATATTATACTATATGTTTTTATTCATCCCCACAAGCTTATAATAACCATAATATATAGAATATTGTATATAACTAATATCTTATTTATGTGATCAATTGGTAATATAACCACAAATATATGAGTACGATTTTTCATTTTTTCTAAAAACACATCATCAAATACTATTAAATGGTCTTACCATCAAAGATATGTTTTTAATTAATCTAATTAATTTCATCAACATACGCCTTCTCTTACGGTAATATTACCCAAAATTATGTTTTAGATACCAAGAAATATTCACCCTCATCCCTATATATGTATAAAATCAATGATTGATTTGTGATATTGTGGATTTACTCATAAAAACATACAATTTATGAAGGTTCTATATAATAAAAACTAACCCATAACTAGAAAATAATTTTACATCACTACTAGGATAATTATAATATTCTCAATAACATTCCCACAATATTTAATTTATGTTACATTAAATATGGATGTTCCCTGATGATATAAAGATATTTGGGGTGGATATTTGTTGTTATTAGAAAAATTACAGTGAATGATTATATTAAAGGAATTAAAATACAATAAAACAGGAAAACTCATATTTAGAGTTTATATATAATACAGTCATCATGATCCATATTATTATTAGATAATCCTTATTCCTAGGGTCTTAGAGGTTGCATGTTCTCATCAAGACTATTACCCAATTGAATTGACCATTCTCTTCAAAAATAACCAAAATATCTACATTTGTGATATAAAATTATTAATGGTATATAATATTTGACATTATTTATATTGATTACATTAACTTAATTCAATAAATATAATTGGAAATTATATTCGTTAAATGTTATTTTTCAACACATAATACTACATTGATTTTGATTGTGACATTTGACGTGGTTCCTCATTCCACATTTTTTCCACGGGAAAAATTGAATCTTCTATTCTATATCACATTTATCAAATGAAATTCTATGAGATGGAATACCCCTCGTAATTATAATGGTGTTAAATTAAAATATATCATAGTTGTCGATATATATGTGTGATTGTAAGTTTTTTATAATTATAAGAAATATTATAATAGCTCCTATCATGTTTGGAAGTTCATCTAGGAAGTCATCGCCTTGGACACGACATTTAATTTTGGGTTGGTTTATCATATTTATATCCATACATTAAGAATAATCAGACAATTAGGTTTGAATATTTTTAAAATATTAAACACATAAGATAGAAATTAAGAACATTAATTGGATTACTCATAATTTTCATATTATCATTATCTAATTATTTTTGGGAATCAATAAAAGTTACTCACAATAATTTTGTAGGATAAGATATTATTGGAATATACTTCCTTAAATAATTGTTCTTATGGATCTTATGAGGTAAAAAAAAGTGGGAGAGTCAAAATCCATGTGCATCACAACCTGTTTTTATGCACGAGGTGATAATCGAGTCCAGATTTATGTGCCTTTTTGGTTATAACACCTTGCTAACTCTATTATAGAGAAAAATGTACATGGAGTTTCTAAAAAGAGAAAAAATTTATTGGAATAATCATAAAGAATATATTTTAATAATAATATATTTTTTATATGTTTAGTATTATCCACAAGGTAGTGGATATGTGTTACTAATCCTAATTCCAAAAAAATACCTTTCTCTAACAGCAATAAAGAAAATCCCTATATTTAATAAAATTTATTTATTGAATTATTATGTAATGTTACACATAAAACATTCATAGATGATCATGGAGCCTTGTGTATTTGTTAAATTATAAAATTAGGCAATTAACCTAAAAGATAGATACAACAACATTTCTGAGAAATTCATTAAAATAATCCTAAAATTCCATTATTATTATAAAACTGTACATGAAATCCAGGTGACATACTTAAGAAAGGGGTGTGCTATAATTTCCATAAAATTAATAAAAAAGAAATGAATAAGGTAAATTTGTAAATCTGATCTAAGAAGAATAATATGGTAATTTAAGAGGGGTGAGAATCATAATCTTGATCAATTATGAATGATATAATATGACTCTATAAAAAAACTGGATTGTAGTAGCACTATAATTCATGACATAAAAATAAGACTACACTAACTAGAAAAGAAACATCACGTGGTTGAAAGCATCCCATTGTTGAGTAAGATTTCCATTAATCCCATATATGGAATATTATGAATGTATAACATTATCTAATGCATTAGACTGATGTTTAGGAGTACCCATCATAATATGTACATGTTCATGTGTTCTACAATAATAATTATACATTATGTAATTATTTATCACATTTGATCCAAAAATTAACAAGTTTTCTTTATAAATATAGAATAACCTAATAAATTTTGTATAAAACAATCTTGGTGAATAAGCATGAGTGAAAATGGGTGTGTGTATTCACTATAAACATGTTAGGAATTGGAAATCATAAGATACCATTAGATGAAAAATGTGTGTCCATAAAGGTTCATTGGAGGTCTTAAAGAGAGTTAAATGTGTATCTAATTACTTTAAATAGTATAATAGAATTATTAGGTTACTCTGAGAGCATATCCCAGAATGAAAAAAATGGAAAAAAGGAATAACCCATTAGAGTATAATAAATAAAGAGGGTATTGAGATGATCCCTCACCCTGATAGGGATTTTCTATGTTATTTGGATGAATATTTTGGGAGATTTAGGGATCCTTTAGAGAGATCTATAAAAATAATTTCATATTAATTTCATGATTCATGAGTTTCTAGTGAATGTAAATTTTATTTTTTGTGGGTTTATATAGTAAAGAATTTAGTGTTATTTATTAATTTATAAAAATAGTTTTTACTATATATACAACAATAATCAAACCACAAACCATCTCATGGTTTTCCCATGGTTTCTTTTAAACTGGGATGATTTTCATTATTTTTCATATTTATTATCAGATCTATTTAAAATAATTACCTTGGTGATTTGGTTGTGAGTCATGTTTATATATAATTTATTTTAAAATAATAACATATAATATTGATTTTGGGGTATTTACTAAGGATACATAAAATAATAACATAACCCCAAAAAAATTATTTTAGTGTTGAAATATGTATTTGTTCATAGATAACTTTTACAGAATATATGGAAACACTATTAGGTTTTAATGATCTTATTATAGGAAATGTACATGATTACATTATTTAATTATGACATAAAATTTTTATTTCCTCTAATAGATATTAAAACAAAACTTTATTGTAATTTCAAATTGTTGATTTAAAATATAACTTGGTTCTTCCATACTAATTACTTAATTATGATAATATACACTTTTAAATAAATAATATTTTAAAAAAGAATATATTTTGTTAATAATAGTTATATTAACATTATAAAAATTAATCCCAACATCATAAAATTATATTCTCATTCATATTTATAAAATATTAAATTTTAATAATATTTTATTAAAATATTATTTTTTTTAAATTCCTGAATTCATTAAAAAAATTTCCTTATTTGAGATAATATATTTCCAATTAATTAATCTTCTATTTATTCAAATTTAAATAAAATTTAGTTAAACATAAAATTCAACATATTAAAATTAATAATAAAATGATAAATATAATCATTATGTTATTAAAAAATTAAACATATTCAAATTCACACTATTTCAGTCTAGATATTAAACCCTTTATTATTGTAATGAAATCCCGAAGGGTAAGGTGTGTTGTGGGGTGATTTTATTTGGGTTTTTGACCTAAATGGTTTGGGAATTGATCTCAATGAGATTGAACTTCCCTAATAAGTGGGTTCTTCATTGATTTTTTTGTTGAATATTGTCTTGTTATTGGTTATAGGAAAAACCATTTGAAATAATTTCCATCAAAATATCAATATATGGGATTAGTGGTGTATGTTTTTACTAGTCTACGATGTCTCTTATTCATAATGTGTCAATTTAAATTTATCATATCAAATTATATATAATAGTATTATAATCACTTTATAATGGATTAAATATATTTGGTTAAGATGTATAACGATGTTTTAAATCCAACAATCAATATAATAGTAAACAATAGTTAAATTAGTTCATTTTTCTATAACATTATTTTTTTTTAAATTAGTTAACTCATTAAAAAAGGTATTCTTTTTTTTAAATTTTATTTTCGTTGTAATTGATATCACTATACTTATCTCCATGAGTAACATCATTGGACGGTCTTCCAATAATTTTTCCAGACCATAAATTTAGGGAAATTATAATCTAAATCATAGTTATGTGTAATAACTTCAGAAAACATGATTTCGAGTATTACATTTATATACCTTTTTAAATGAAAATGTCAAATATTATATTTGTGGGTTTTAAATTTCATAGGAATGATTCATTTTAAAAAAATTCACACCATAATATACAGTTGAATGGATATAAGATTTTATATATCCAAAACATTAAAAGTCACTTTAATTATATTAATGTAAAATAATGTGTATAATATATATTTGTATTTTTATAGATTAAATAAATGTTATATGTTTTCATTTAGATAATGATTCATCAATATTTCAATATTTGGTAACCACTTGGCCTAATGAGATATTGTATGATATAATTTGTATTTATTTTAAATACATTAACAATATATATATGTATATATAAAATATAATTGCAATCTTGATAAATATTACAACTCATGTCATTGTGTTATGTCCTTATTTATATAAATTTAATCTATTCGATAGCTTGTGTTTCACGGGACCCTATGTTCAAAAAATGACAATTAATTATTTGGTGATATTTATAACATAGATAATAATCTATTGGGTATAAATATGACTAAATATTTTTTTAAAAATATATTTGTTATTAATTTATATAAAAGTGTTTTTCTTTTCGATTTATTCGAAATTAAAAAGAAAAAATTTAAAATAAGTGTTCATTATGAAAAAACTTATTTGTGGGCTTAATATTTTTATATAAAGATATAATAAATTATCATTAATGGTAATTAAATTTAATTAAATTTATATGTTATATATTTAATAAATTGTTTAAAAATTATCATAATAATTTTACTCTGTGTGGGATATGAATAAATCTTTCTTTATTCTTAGAAATGATTTTCAAAATTTTGTTTTTAACATTTTTTGGGATGTTATTTGAAAATTAAATTCTTCTACTTATAGGATTTAAATTTGATTAAATGTGTTAAATATTTTGAATTTTGTAGCTAAAATTTAAAAAATTGTTCTATGTTTTCATTATGAATTGTAATAATAAATTTTTTATCACATTTGTAAATATAAAATAGTTTTAATCTTTGGAAACACAAATTTATAAGTACAATAATAATAATATTTTTATATGAATGGAATTCATCACTTAACAAAATGCTTTGGAAATGATTTTTTCAAAGATAATTATTTCAATGAAAAAGTGTGATATGTTATTTAAATCAATTCCAGTTACAAAATGTAACATTCTTGTTTTTAATATCTCTTATGAGTTAGGATAGAAAAAAATCTAGATATAAATTAACCTAAATTAATACTTTGATCTTAGAAAAATTTATTTTAATTATAGATGTTTTTTTTAATTTTTATAATTTATATAATTTCATTAAATATGTTGGCAATGCAAGTAAATAGTTTCATTAATTAACAAAAAAATACAATGAATGATTTTTAAAATATTAATTCTTATATAATTTGAAGGTTTTAATATTAAAAATTTAATTTTTATACCTATATGACATATAATATTTATTATAAATAATTAAATTTTTTGTTACTATTTTTATTGATTTATTTAGAATCAAAATAAATGGAATCATATTTGGAAAAAAAATATTTCATAAAATTAATATTTTATTGTGTAAATTATAAACAATTCAATATTTAAAAACGAAAATTTCATCATTATTTATCTAAACTGTCCATAAATACAAAATTATGGCCCAATTTTAACTATAAAATAAAAAATTATAACACTTCAATATGGAAAATATTGATAGAATAGTTGAAATTAAAATTGATTAACAATGGATTAATCAAACTGATAATGTTTTAAATGACATGAAAACATATATAAATTATAATGGATGATGGGATTGAAATAATCTCATATTCTATCATCTAATATATTTCCATTTTAATTGATTTGTAATTTGATTGAATTTATTATAATTTTATATGTTGAGAAATTTTAAAATATCTCATCACATCAATTATATAAAGGAACATACTCTCTAACTTGTTCACCCCAAATTAAGACATATATGTATTCTCATAAAAAAAATTTTCTAATCTTAATATCCTTATCCATGATATATTGGTTTATATCTACCTAAAATTTCAAAATTTAGTCCTTTACTAAAGGATCTAAAGAGGGTATATCACAGAAAATCAAGCAATCTTACCCAAGAACCTATAATTTATTCAATGTTTAACCTTTGAAGTAAATTTATATTCTCATAAAATAATAATTGAAGTTTCATAATTATACTTAAATGTTATTATTTTTATCATGAGACCATTATTAATAATAATCATTCTGATCAAATAGTTAGTGAAAGAATCACTCGTGCTTACAAACCACATATTATCTCAACATGGAAAAACTATTCATTTTTCATTATCATCTTTTATAGGTTTGAATTATGATAGTTTTAATATATATTTATTAATATTATATGTATGAAATATTTATATTTCATAAATCTTAATATCGAGTATACCTTTTTCCTTCCAAAACATTGGTAGATAATAATGTCCCCATATGTACGTGTGGACTACAACCTCCACGAAGCGTGGATATACATTTTTCATTTTTATTTTATTTTTATGTTAATAAGGAGGTATATTATTAATATATATTATTTATATGATATAATATTTATTATAGAAATAATTATAATTATTTACCTTTTTCCATCCATAGAATAAAAACAGTGTTCGGGATTACGTATGACCTAGGGTCTATATGAATGATGTATTACATTTTTCTAAATATATGTTTAATGGATTTAATTAAATACATATATAATGTATATATATGATATATATATCATTATCAACATTATAACTATTATGGATCCTTTATCAATGTAAAAATACATGAAACGTCCAAACCAAAACAAGCATGAAAAGCATACGTTTTTACCCAAAAATTGATTTTAAAAATAATTGTAATGGAATGAGTGATAATAGATATAAGTATTTCATAAATGGTATTATATATATCATTACAGTTATAGAATATATTTATAAATAATATTTATTTATTATTTAGGATACTTTGTCCTGTTTAAATGAATTCAGGCCCAAGTTAAGGGTTTGTTTCACAATTTCATCAATATTTGGGATTTTTTGATTGTGTATATATTGATAACGTATTTTTGATATATGTATATAATAGTAAAAATTATTAAATAATATTTTATTTATTATCGTTTGATTATATATATTCAATTTACCCATGTTTTACTTCTTACAAAACATTTTGAATGTAATATTCATGTCGTGTTCTTAATAAGTTAAATTTCAACTTCTCTAAAAAAACCTATCGTAGAAATGCTTTTTAAATTATATATAATTAATTAATTTTACCCTCGTTAAGACTAATATTTTACTTTAATATTTTTTACATGTTTCAAATATTATTTTTAATTTTAATTTTATTCCGTTGTAATATAATCTTTTTGTAATTAGATATTTTTCAAAGTAAAAAGATTATATTCCACAGCGGTTATTTTAAATAAAATTTATGAATTATTTTCTCATAAATTATGAGAACCCTTATTTTAATTATTCTCCACAAGTTATATACAATGATGATGATAAAATTATTATTTATCTAGATAGTTTATGATTTCTATGACTAGGGATGTACTTTTAGTATCATTCACCATATTAAATCAGATGGAAAATGATTATGTTAATTGATTGGGGAAATTTTTAATATTTATAATGTTTTTCTCAATGTTATTTTTAATCGTGTTTCACCTTTATCATATTAATAATTCATTAGATTTAGTAAGTGATAGTAAAAGCCTACAAAACCCCCTTGATTAACTGGTATGTCACATGATACAAACTATATTGAGTATTATATTTGGGTTTACCCATTTATGTTATTTGTCAAAGAATAATGTATCTATGATATGCATATGATTCTAAAAACTATTCATTTCCCTCATTATCAGATTAGTTATTTATTTCCAATTGAATATTTCACTAGTTAATATATTCATTCATAAGATTTTGGTTGTTGTTATTATTGAATTATTTGATTTTGATATATTTACTCCCATTTTATTCATGAATTGTTTAAAATCCTCTATATTCTTACCCTTTCTGAATATCTAAGCTTACCTTTTGTTATTTTTCCATAGTAATCTAAGAAATATATTATTATTGACATGAATAGAGATTAAAGTATAATGATTTTGTTCTTAATGTAAATACTATTTTTATAATACATATTAAATTATAATGTATTATTAAATCATGTATCCGGTTTTCCAATATTACTATAATATTCAATCATTTTGGGTGTTATTATTTTTCACTAATGGAAATTTAATAATGCATCAAAAAACATAAGGCTAATGGGGGTAGGTTTTTTATAGTTGGTATCATATGATGTTTAATAGAAAAATCAGGATCTAGAGTTAGGGAATAAAATAATATGGAATCCTAGCCCAATAATGTGTTTCAGAAATATTCCCATGGAAACCTAGTTTTTTTTAGATTAGATACACTTAAATATTAAATTTATGTTTTGTGATTAAATTGTTTCAAAAAATTTCATTTTGGTTTATAATCTAATCTACTGTTTTACCTTATTTAGAAATGTTTCATAGGGGATGGAATTTATAATGTTTTAATGAACCAAATCCATGAAGGTATTTCCCTCACATGAAAGATAATGCTACTAGAGATGGAGCTAAAAATGGTTATAAACTAAGGAAAACTATATTATTATATATACCTTAGGTTGTAATCAAGAAACATTCCTATTTAATGTAGGTTATTGATCCAAAATGTGATATAAAAATGCAAAACCAGTTAATTAAATAAAATAATCCATGATTAAATGGTTGTAATAATGTATTTATAGTAATGAAATGGATAATTTTCTTATAAAATATATTTATCACATTCTAATGTAATGCGATGTAGATGGTTGTATTGCCAGTTTATGGTCTCTCTAAAGATTTAGATTAGCAGTGATCATTGATTCAGAACACTAAAAGGGGTGGGAATAATATATATAAAATTGAAGTAAATTATGAAACTTTTCTGCAAAAATATTTTCCTCGCAATCATCAAGATTAAATAGAGAGAAATTTTTATGTCTAAATAAAATGGAGTATGATCATGTATCCATTTAAAATCCTATATTACAAGGTTAGTAATGCATACTTTAGAGTAGTAACATAATCCAAAAATATATATTGGTTGCTTCTTTTATGATATTTTTCCAATAATTCAATGTAAACTAGTCAACCAAAAATTCATAACTTATGTTGATATAGATTAATTTTCTATTAATATAATGAATGAATTCTCTACGTATTGTGGATTTAAAGGGATGAAATATAAGAATAATGAAATTGATCCCTCTATGAAATAAAATATGAAAACATTTATAAAGGGATGGGTGTAATTTCAAACATTCATTTAATTTGGAATCAAACATCATGTAACTTACATATGTTGTAGAAAAACTCCATTAATCCCATAACATTAAGGGAAAATGGAATCCAAAAATATAAAATTATTTAGTTCTTAAGAGATGGATCACTATGTAAATGAATATAATTGGTATTTGGAGATCATTTCAAATGAAATTTGTAGGATAATGACTAATCATATTTTATAAAAACAGAATAGGATGAAGTTCTGAGTGATGTGTGGGATGGTACATTAATCATACCATCAAATTTAAATAATTCATTGTTTGATTAAAAATAAATATATTATTGTATATCTTAATAGTTTAATAAAAGACAAATCTTCTTCCATTCACTACAAGAAGGGATATTATGTAATATATCTTAGCAGAAATCTCAATTCAAAAAAGATATGCCTACCAGTGCTAATTATGAAACACAAACACGATCAATTTTATGATTTTATTTTCATACCTATTGTATGCATTGAAATAATAATTCTTATGTGCTAGATTTAAAAATATAATGCACCAATTTATGAAAACGAAAGGTAAAATATGATTCATTAAGAAGATACAGAATTTAATATCATTAGAGACGAGATTTCATCATCACATTCATGAATGTATCCCACCATAGTAGCTCTTCTAAATGAGACTATTTGCAAATAATAATATACACAATGTATGGCTGAAAATGTTAACCATAAAAATGAGTATTAAGATATTGAACAAGAATATATTTGTTTATTTCGTAAAAAATACATGTATATCCAATAGAATATTAGATTTGGTTATCCATTGATATAATCACTTATTCAAAAAATATATCAAATACACCCTTTATAATTTCTAATATTGAATTAGTTTAATTAAAGATACAACTTGTAGAGTTGAGTGGTATGAGTTTCTTATTTCCTAGGGTTTCACCTTGGGTACCCCGTATTATTTTCAAATATATGAATGATGTATCTATGATGTTGTGCATTGATTATACTAAAATATATTATATTATGATAATAAAAAAGAATAAACTTCCTCACATTGATGAATTATTTTACAAACTTCATGTAGCTCGATATTTTTAAATCATTTACCATTATTATTAATATTAAATATTTTGAGTAAAAAACGAAATATTATAAACAAATCATTTCTAATGAGGTGTGTGCCTTATGAGTTTATAGTAATAATATTCAGGTTTAATTATTCATCAATAGTTTTTATAGATTTAATTAACAAATTATTCAATGAATATATTGAAAATTATTTGGTTGTATTAATTGATGATAACTTGGATTGAAATATAATCTATTAGGACCATAAAAATCAATTATAGATCATTCTCTATACTCTTATAATAAAATATTTAAATGGTAACATTATTAGGATTGAATTATAGAAGAAAAATTATTTTAATAAACCTATTGTCTTGAAGGATATTATCATAGTAGTTCTTGTGAGGGAAATGAATGTCCATGAATGTCCTATACTAATGAATATAGTAGATGTATGTAGATTAATTAGTTTTGAAGGTATATATTAAAGATTTTTTCAAATAATTTTCTGATTAAAAAACCCATTAATGAATATTTGATTTAGAAGGATTCAAATTATTTGGAGATATGAATTGGATGAATGTTTTGTTAATTAAAGGGGATATTAGGGAATCCTCTATTTTTTGAAACAAACACCAAGATATCGTTTGTTTAAGAGAAATATTGAAACATTGAGATTGTTACATGGTTATGTCCTTATATATAATGATAAATTTATTTCTTATACATCAAGGTAGATAAATCCTCAACAACAGAACTATCCAACTCATGAGCATTATTTTTTAGGATATGCCTTTTTCTATTAAGATATGTATACACTATCACTTTAGTGAATGATGTGATATTTATATATGTATATATATATATATATATATTTAAAATAGTTTTAAATGAAATTTTCATTGAAAAAAACAAAACATGATTTAAATGAAATTGCTTGAGCTACTCATGGATTATTATTGATAAATAAACTATCACCTAGAGAAGGAAAATAAGGATGGATATTCATTGATCGGTTTGGATCATTCGGTCTTGATGAAAATCATGATTTATTTGGGTCCTATGTGAATGGATCTAGTGAAGAAAAATATGGAAATTATTATCAAAGAGAGACATGACACATATTTAAAATGATGGAAAACTAGTATAATTGTAAAATAAGAAAATTATTAGTCTAATGTAGAGAAAGTTTGAAATATAATTAATGTTGTGAATGATGTTAAATATCAAGAATTCAAAGATGAAGATTATATTATGATATTTGGAATGATATATAGTATTCCCCCAATAACTGATATATGAATTAAATTATTTCATGATACACGTAGCTCAAATTTATCTATAGACAATGGGAGAATAAATATGTATTTGGATTTTAAGGAACCTTTTTTTGAGATATTATCATTTATAAATTTTTGTTTTGTGTCATGATGTTTAGTATTTCGATTCTTTATGTATGAGAGAGTACATCCAATATATGTTTTACAACCAATACATATTACTGCATGGAATTTGGATGAGATTATTGAAAATTTTCTATTAGATTACCAAAAACCAAAAATAATGAATGATGTGATATGATAAATTATTGATTGTTATACTAAAGTTTCACATTTACTCACTATAAGAGAATATTTTCTACTAGAGCTCCTTCCACGACTCTATATTAATGATGCATTAAGACATCATGTTTCCCATATTTTGATTTTTTTTCTGATTATCATTCAGGATTTACATTGAGATTATGGAAGTAAATTTAGAAAAATATTTATATGGACATTTAAACAAAACCCCTTATAGGCCTCTCACTGAAGGGTTTTCAGAAAGGGAAATCCAGTAATTAGAAGAAATATTGATGTAATACCCACATGACATTTAAGGTATATGGGATCATTATTTAACATTGGTGGAGTTTGATTATAACAATATATCAACTAAATAAATTATTCCAAATGATGAAATATATAAAATTATGTGTTATAGAGTAATATTAAATGATTATATTTGTGAAGGGAAGCTCATAGGCCTACAATATGTGGATGTAGAATAAAAAATGTAAATACTATTGCAACCCATACCAATAAAGATGAATATAGAATAATGAAAAATTATAATAATTATAGTATTTATTTAGAATTTCTAGCGGGGGTTCATATTATATTGAAGGTATCAACAAGGAAAGGGTTTTATAAGAATCAAAGAGAAAGGAAAACAAACCCCCTTGTACAAGAAACCTTTTGAAATCCTTTAATGAATTTGAGTTTTGTCTTATTGTTTGGTAATTCCTCCTAGATTTTTAAAGTACATGATCAGTTCCATAAATCTTTTATAAATATGTATATACCACACCGAACACATGTTCCCACTAATGATTTCATATAATTAAAAACTTATCGATCTTACTATGATGATCCTATTCAGATTAATGGAAATATAAAATAAGTGTTGGGGAATATGATAACTCATTTTTTAAACATACTTTTTAAAAATTATAAAATATAATTTTATTCATATGAAACATAGGTATATAAGATGGAAACTGCTAAACTATATTTATGATCTGACATTATATTAATTTTGAGGAAAAAAATTGTTGAATGAAGGAATAATATAAGATACCATGATATTTAGGTTTTTATCTTTTTAATTAAATTAAATCTCTTCATTAGTTTTTTTTTCATACAATAATGGGTTCAAATGAACCATGATATATTATTATTTTATCATTATAGTTTAGCTTTTATATTGAAGGGTATAGATAATAATTAATATGTTTAGATACATATATAGTTTACTCATTTATAAATTAAATTTACTAGTTATGAATTGATTTAAAATAAATCATACAAATTCATAAATCGTTTTCTAGAAAAAAAAATTTTATTTGTAAAATATATATATTTTATAATAAATTTAATTAGTCACTATTATTGAATTATTTTTATGAAATTTATATATTATATAATCCATGAAATAATTTATTTTTATAAGCTATTTTTACAGTGAATGGGATCAATGTGAATCCTTTTTTATTTATGGAAATATCATTTCTTGAATTATAGTATTAATCTTATTCTACATTCATATTGTAAAATTAATTTCTGATAATTATATTTATTGAATTTGATTAAATGGAATACATATTTTCAATCTGGATTCTCAAATAATGTAATGAATTCTATTTTGTTTTTATAAATTATGATTATTAACCATAATATACTCTATCACCATAGTAATGGGTAAATCAAGTTAATCATTGTTAGCTGTAACAGCCCGAGATTTTATGAAAAATATTCTTTTTTATTTCACTAAAGTCTTGTGTTGTACGCTACACCAAAAGGAGCTTGCACAACACGCATCCTTGACTTGCCTTGCATTACACGCAATCGCGACCTTCCTCGATAGCGTGTGTAATACGCAATACCGAGTTTCACTAAACAACGATATGCTATTAAAATATTATTAACTAGCCGTTATGAATAGTAATAACCACTTTTTAAAATTCTGTAAATCTTATATTTTAAAATGAACTTCATTTTTGGATTCGGAGTATCGAATTTAGCCTAAGGTGAAATTTTGGTACATTTCGGATAACTTTCATATTCTGATGAATAGTGAAAATTACTAAATTATAATTAAAAAACAACTTTTTTAATCGAAATAATTAATAGTGATAAATTATTAATTTGAGTAGTTTTAAAGTATATTTAGAATATATTTTTACAATTTAATACAATGTTGGTTATTGAATGTAATTTCACATTTAAACCAGACATAAACAAGTGTCAATCTTTTGATAGATATTGTTTCTTAAAAACACGCTATTTGTTTTAACAGTGGGATTTAATTATAAAATTAATTAATGCAACTTCTATGTTATGAATTTGGTAAAATAGACTTCATTTTTGAATTCGGAATATGAAATATAGCTTAGGATGAAATTTTGGCATTTTTCTGAAAACCTTCAATTTTTGATGAATAGTGAAACCACTAAGTGGTAGGTTAAAAACTGAATTTTGCATAAAACTTAATTTTACCGCTTCTGTGAATGGAATTTCGAAAATCCGAGAGACACGGTTAATATCAAGGACTAAAATGTGGTTCAATGAGATGAAAATAATTTTTTTGGTGAATAGTAACTTTTTATTTTTTTTACCGCGGTTAATAGTAAATAGGGTAACTAAGGGTAAATATGATATTACTATTACCCTAACACATGTCCTAATTCCATTGGACAAGTGTAATTCGACCAAAAACAAACTTAGGAATAAAATATGACCATTTAGGCCCACTTGGATTAGATTAGGACATTTATTATTAATTGATTTAAAGAAGGGTTAAAATGGTTAAAATCAAAGTTTAATAAGTAAATCATTTTTAATATGGGTTTATACATAAGATAAATTCGACTATATATATTCATTGGAAAGATAAAAAGAGTTCCTACATAATGGTATTTTATTTATAATTTATAGACATTAAATAATTTAATTTATTTATGACACAACGACGATGCAGTAATTATCTTATTAATGAAATATTGACATAATTGATGTTATAAACACCAAAATAAATGTAATTTGGGGTTTTTTATGAATTCCAATAATTTTCTAGGTTACTATGATATATTAATGTTGATTTAATCAACTTGGTTCGAACATTTAATTCTGTTATGACTTTCACAAAAATCATATATCAAATAGTGTCAAAATTGACACAAAATAGTTTTTAAATCAAATATTATATTACTAATTGTTATTTTATTCCTAAAAATCTAATGTTCGGCCAAATGACTTAGATAAGGATATATATATTAATAATAAACAATTTGGGGTTCGTTTGGCATGTTATAGTAAGTGTATTAACCATATAGTGAAAGAAAACAAAAAGACACGGTAAAAGTTAAATTATTTAACTTAGAGTTAAATCTAATTGATAAGGTTTAAAATAATATCCAAACATGTCTAAATTTGATTGGTTGATGAGATTACAACCCTATCTCATCTAATCTTCGAATATGAGTCATTTTTGGAGGTTTTTAAGTGGGGTTAGATTTATTATAAATTAATATTTTTAAGAATTCCTAAGGTGCCCCTCTCCTCCCCTATAAAAGGACACCTCCTCCCCCTCCTCCTCACACCAATTTTGAGCACTCAAGCTCGGCCAACCCCTGCCATTTTCTCCTCTCCACTTCCCTAGAATAATCCTAGAGGTCCTGGTCTTCTTCAAAGACCAATCTTAGTTCCTTAAGTGGAGGATTCAAAGAGGCGTTCCAAAGAAGAGGTAATATCCATTACCGACCTTTTCAAATTCTTTCTTCTTCAACTTCTTATTCTTTAGTAGTTTCATGATAAAGTAATAACATCAGTATTACTTACATACTGATATGTTATTATAAATATGAAACAACCCTAATTCACCTTCTATCCATCCTACGGAAAAATGAAATCACCGCGCGTGCGTACGTACGGAATACCGTCTCCACGCTGTGGTGTAATCTATTTTCCACCATCACCTTACAAGGATGGGTATAATGGTGTAATGAGTAACTATATATGATTATTATGAAGTAATATTGATACTGAAATAATATATATATACTCCAATACAATTCCACGATCATAGGAACGATATCATCACTTGTGCGTACGTACGGAATACCGTCTCCACAATGTGATGTGACTCGTTCTACATGATCTTCATTTCATAATGATTATATAAATGAATTGAATGAATGAATATGGTATATACTGCAATAATACCATTCTGGAAATGAATTATCTATAACCTAAAGATAAGAATAAGAATTTATTCGACAAAACACGCATAAGAACAAAAAGTTATAAAGACCCGAGTAACAAGTAACAATGAAATATTACTAACAAGAAGCTAATAATATGACCATATATGATATCATATCAATATGTATGATTCTGGAATAAGTCAATAACATTATTTAAACCATTATACAGGAGCTTCGGACACGAACAAATCAAATCGGACCTAAGGTAAGGGTAATATCACAATCTCATTGTTTTCCGAGATTGTTTATTCGTAAGTATTTACTGGGGTGTATTTTATCATCCACATCCATGTTTCATCAATATGTAATATTATTTCCATCCACCTACAATTTTTTAAATCCATTTTTACCCTTCGGTGAGTTTTTAGTAATATCTATGAAAGGAATCTTTTGTCGTACGAGGTACTTTTTGACTTTTCCGACAAAAGTACGAAGAATGTTTTTTTTAACTTATACGGCATGAATGGATTTTTAAAACATTATTTCCAAGAAGCTTCCTTTACAAGTTTTCAAGTTTATTTTTAATCAACTTCTTTTATTTTAAAGTTATATGACATGTTATGAAAGGAAAAATGTTTTTGAAGAAGAAAGGATATTTTCCTCAAGAATGGAGTTCAAGTGTTTTATCAAAATTATTTTCCATCTAAGATAATAAAGGGTTCTGTTTTTATCCCTATTATTACATTGATTTGATCATGTTGTGATGGAATTATTTTTATGAATTCCTTTATCTTATATTAATTGATTTATGATGTCATGATGTTTCAAGAATCCCATTTTTGTTACATGTGTTATGCGATGATGTATGTTTTATGATTATGTGGCACACATAAGAAAGGATTCATTATAAGATGGGTGGGACCTATATCTCCCTCCAATGCATTGGGTAAAGATTTTATATCTCATGTGATAGACATGGCTGGAATGGTAGGTTATACCGGTTCAGTGAAACAGAACTGAAACGAGGGTTACTCGATTCAGAAAGGGACTTTGTCCACTAAGATAGTCTTGGCAATGAGTCATGACTAACAAGAAATGATTTTCCATGATTATGTGTGCATGCCACAAAGTTTCAAGTTTCAAGTTATGATTATGGTGATCTCATTTTCACTTCTATGATTTATCCCATGATATGATATTATGAGCTCTTTTGCAGGTTAAGATTTCCAAAAGCTATGTTCTTATGTATATGATGTGATTGATATTTCTTTTGTTTACCCTTACTGAGCATTTGAGCTCACCCTTTTATGTTTTCTTTTCCCCAGGATATAAAGAAAGGTTTTAGGTAAAAAAAAGGGAAGATCTTTATGGGAGATATTGAAGATCTTTCACCACGATTAGAAGATTACGTTCCGAGTTTCCAAAGACACTAAACTATTACGATCCTTGTGTGTGTATTTTTATTATGTGCTAAGTATTCCGCAAAAGTAATGTAATGTCCATGTACGTCAGGATACAGGTCTCTACAGTTTGTATCAGAGGAAAGGTTTAGTCAACCATTGGAAACTAGGATGCGGAAAACATTAGTGAGATCCCTAGAGATATTTCTAAGGTATGTCTAGGGATGTCTCTAAGGTTAAGTATACGTATAGGTTATAGTCCTAGAATTGCGCTAACGATCTTAGAATTTAACCTAAGTTGTTAGATATTGAGGGTACTTCCCCTTTATTATGTTGTTTTCCCTAGCATGATTTTTCCCCTCACACTATTCTTTTTGGGTTTTAGACAATGGCTGGAACCCGAAGGAACCGTGTTGATCAATGCAATGGAAAATGCAATGATTGCCCTCCTGAACGAACAAATGTTATGGGAGATGGAGTGCAAAATCTTATTGCTATACTTACACAAGCTATGAATCATTCTGGACTTCCAAATGAGCAGATAAGGGAACAATATTCTATTGAGTCCTTCATGAGGCAACGTCCACCTTCTTTTAGTGGGTCTTCTGATCCACTTGTGGCTGAACAATGGATCAGTACTACTGAAAAGATATTTTCAGTTCTTCAATGTTCTGAACATGATAAAGTCATGTTAGCAGTATATCATTTGGAAGGTGAAGCTGATCAATGGTGGAATCTTATCAAGAATACGAGGCCAAGAGATGAAATTGAGTCCATGGAATGGGACGAGTTCAAGAACTTGTTTTTCAGTAAGTACTTCCCTCGTATTCTTCGAACAAAGATGGAGAAAGAGTTTCTTGAACTGAAGCAAAGGGACGATGAATCTGTTGGTACCTATGAAGCAAATTTTACAAGACTTGCAAGGTATGCTTCTGGTATTATCATCCAACCTGAAAGTAAAGTTGATCGATTTTTCAGTGGCTTAAAACCAAGTCTTCGAAGGGCATTAGCTATAAGAGACTTCAGTAGCTATGAAGAAATTCTGCGTTGTGCTATCAAGGTAGAAATGGAAGTTGGTGTTACATATCCATCTCATGGTTTTGACAAGAAACGAAAGATGGAGTTCAAGGAGAAATCTCAGAATAATGGTGAAAAGAAGATGAATGTTTCCTTATGCACAAAGTGTGGAAAGAAGCATGGTGGAGATTGTCTTAAAGGGACTAGAAAATGTTTTAAGTGTGGAAAAGAAGGTCATCGAGCAGCTGAGTGTCGAAGTAATGGAAGAAGGTTTTCTAATGATGTGAATAAAGCAAACACTGCAGAGAACGCACCACCAACACTTCAATGTTTCAAGTGCAAGGAGATGGGACATTATGCCAATAAATGGCCTAATCCAAGGGTTAGTGATGATCAACATGAGCAACCACTTAAGGCAAAGGACAAAGGGAAGTCACATGCGATCACTATTGGCGATGTTGAATATGACAATGATGTGGTGGAATGATTAAGTGTTTATGTAATGGGATTCCAAAATAATGTTGTATCATGGAGTATTGGAATATTTATGTATTGGTCTAATGTGGTATTCAAAGTGATTGAGATATTATGCGCATAATGAAGGGAAAATGAGAAAATTAAATGTTTAACAGTATTCATGAGCTCACGATTGATATAAGGACTAAGTGATATCATGGTTTGAGTATATAGAATTTTGAGGATTTTGGTATGTGGAAAGTGTTAACTTTAAACTGCATTCATGTTTTCACTATGGTATTCAAGAGAATACATGATTAAGGACTTTGAATGTTTAGAATGTGACCAACAAGACATACCTTATGGGGATCAACGATGGTATTAAATCTCTGGTAATTGTTTTCACTATGTTATGAGAGTGGACTACAGTATTATGTATAAGCCTAAAGATTAGACTAGATTATGTTGGACGTAAGTTAGTATTGTTTAAGGATAGAAATTTTTTTTTCGATATTATTGATGGGATGTTATAGTAATATAGTTTTGGAAAAAGGACAACCTGCAGGACGGGCGACAGCCCATCGCTTCGGACAAGGCTGTAGGAATCGAACCCACAACCGAAGTGCGACTGGCCTTTATCGCCTACCACTGACCTACAGGAAGTCCCTGTTTAGTAGAAACTAGTGTTATTATATTAAGTAGTATGATATATGAAGTATAAGCCCATTTTAGGAACCATATATGATTAATCTCACTATAGATCGACTTATGTATATAATTTTTGCTAACCTTTTGTTTGAGACAGATGGAATGACCCGTCATTCTATCACATTATCTGCTAACACTTCACGAATAACAA
This sequence comes from Viscum album, assembly GCA_963277665.1. NCBI lineage: Eukaryota > Viridiplantae > Streptophyta > Magnoliopsida > Santalales > Viscaceae > Viscum > Viscum album. Next base: position 72,380,020 of record OY728149.1, read on the forward strand.
ATTCAACTTCATTTATTTAAGAGATGAAGTGGAAATTGTTCAAGGCACGAACAACAGTGAGATTGTACCAAAATAAAGTAAGTATTTATTCTAATTCAAATTTTCAACTTTAGGGAAATGATCTTGAAAACCAAAAATGTTGTCCTAGTGATCTTATACCTGAGGAATCAGATGGTACCTTATATCATCACAAATTTATGGATTTGTGATTTTTGGCTTTTCCATAGCCATGTTCTCTACCACTCTCCATCAGAACATGATGGTTAGATTTTTCTTCCATATCCATATTTTTACCTATGTGGAAACCCAACAATTAGTTTATTTTGGTAATCGTTACATTTCATACTTTAGTTTTTAAAGCCAAGTTTTGGTATTCCTTTTTACGATGTGGGTTTCTATTAAAGAAACTTTCGAATAGTAAACCATTTATCACCCCGACGAATTTCGAGGGCGAAATTCATTTTAAGGGGGGTAGAATGTAACAGCCCGAGATTTTATGAAAAATATTCTTTTTTATTTCACTAAAGTCTTGTGTTGTACGCTACACCAAAAGGAGCTTGCACAACACGCATCCTTGACTTGCCTTGCATTACACGCAATCGCGACCTTCCTCGATAGCGTGTGTAATACGCAATACCGAGTTTCACTAAACAACTATATGCTATTAAAATATTATTAACTAGCCGTTATGAATAGTAATAACCACTTTTTAAAATTCTGTAAATCTTATATTTCAAAATGAACTTCATTTTTGGATTCGGAGTATCGAATTTAGCCTAAGGTGAAATTTTGGTACATTTCGGATAACTTTCATATTCTGATGAATAGTGAAAATTAATAAATTATAATTAAAAAACAACTTTTTTAATCGAAATAATTAATAGTGATAAATTATTAATTTGAGTAGTTTTAAAGTATATTTAGAATATATTTTTACAATTTAATACAATGTTGGTTATTGAATATAATTTTACATTTAAACCAGACATAAACAAGTGTCAATCTTTTGATAGATATTGTTTCTTAAAAACACGCTATTTGTTTTAACAGTGGGATTTAATTATAAAATTAATTAATGCAACTTCTATGTTATGAATTTGGTAAAATAGACTTCATTTTTGAATTCGGAATATGAAATATAGCTTAGGATGAAATTTTGGCATTTTTCTGAAAACCTTCAATTTTTGATGAATAGTGAAACCACTAAGTGGTAGGTTAAAAACTGAATTTTGCATAAAACTTAATTTTACCGCTTCTGTGAATGGAATTTCGAAAATCCTAGAGACACGGTTAATATCAAGGACTAAAATGTGGTTCAATGAGATGAAAATAATTTTTTTGGTGAATAGTAACTTTTTATTTTTTTTACCGCGGTTAATAGTAAATAGGGTAACTAAGGGTAAATATGATATTACTATTACCCTAACACATGTCCTAATTCCATTGGACAAGTGTAATTCGACCAAAAACAAACTTAGGAATAAAATATGACCATTTAGGCCCACTTGGATTAGATTAGGACATTTATTATTAATTGATTTAAAGAAGGGTTAAAATGGTTAAAATCAAAGTTTAATAAGTAAATCATTTTTACTATGCGTTTATACATAAGATAAATTCGACTATAAATATTCATTGGAAAGATAACAATATTTCCTACATAATGGTATTTTATTTATAATTTTTAGACATTAAATAATTTAATTTATTTATGACACAACGATGATGCAGTAATTATCTTATTAATGAAATATTGACATAATTGATGTTATAAACACCAAAATAAATGTAATTTGGGGTTTTTTATGAATTCCAATAATTTTATAGGTTACTATGATATATTAATGTTGATTTAATCAACTTGGTTCGAACATTTAATTCTGTTATGACTTTCACAAAAATCATATATCAAATAGTGTCAAAATTGACACAAAATAGTTTTTAAATCAAATATTATATTACTAATTGTTATTTTATTCCTAAAAATATAATGTTCGGCCAAATGACTTAGATAAGGATATATATATTAATAATAAACAATTTGGGGTTCGTTTGGCATGTTATAGTAAGTGTATTAACCATATAGTGAAAGAAAACAAAAAGACACGGTAAAAGTTAAATTATTTAACTTAGAGTTAAATCTAATTGATAAGGTTTAAAATAATATCCAAACATGTCTAAATTTGATTGGTTGATGAGATTACAACCCTATCTCATCTAATCTTCGAATATGAGTCATTTTTGGAGGTTTTTAAGTGGGGTTAGATTTATTATAAATTAATATTTTTAAGAATTCCTAAGGTGCCCCTCTCCTCCCCTATAAAAGGACACCTCCTCCCCCTCCTCCTCACACCAATTTTGAGCACTCAATCTCGGCCAACCCCTGCCATTTTCTCCTCTCCACTTACCTAGAATAATCCTAGAGTTCCTGGTCTTCTTCAAAGACCAATCTTAGTTCCTTAAGTGGAGGATTCAAAGAGGCGTTCCAAAGAAGAGGTAATATCCATTACCGACCTTTTCAAATTCTTTCTTCTTCAACTTCTTATTCTTTAGTTGTTTCATGATAAAGTAATAACATCAGTATTACTTACATACTGATATGTTATTATAAATATGAAACAACCCTAATTCACCTTCTATCCATCCTATGGAAAAATGAAATCACCGCGCGTGCGTACGTACGGAATACCGTCTCCACGCTGTGGTGTAATCTATTTTCCACCATCACCTTACAAGGATGGGTATAATGGTGTAATGAGTAACTATATATGATTATTATGAAGTAATATTGATACTGAAATAATATATATATACTCCAATACAATTCCACGATCATAGGAATGATATCATCACTTGTGCGTACGTACGGAATACCGTCTCCACAATGTGATGTGACTCGTTCTACATGATCTTCATTTCATAATGATTATATAAATGAATTGAATGAATGAATATGGTATATACTACAATAATACCATTCTGGAAATGAATTACCTATAACCTAAAGATAAGAATAAGAATTTATTCGACAAAACACGCATAAGAACAAAAAGTTATAAAGACCCGAGTAACAAGTAACAATGAAATATTACTAACAAGAAGCTAATAATATGACCATATATGATATCATATCAATATGTATGATTCTGGAATAAGTCAATAACATTATTTAAACCATTATACAGGAGCTTCGGACACGAACAAATCAAATCGGACCTAAGGTAAGGGAAATATCACAATCTCATTGTTTTCCGAGATTGTTTATTCGTAAGTATTTACTGGGGTGTATTTTATCATCCACATCCATGTTTCATCAATATGTAATATTATTTCCATCCACCTACAATTTTTTAAATCCATTTTTACCCTTCGGTGAGTTTTTAGTAATATCTATGAAAGGAATCTTTTGTCGTACGAGGTACTTTTTGACTTTTCCGACAAAAGTACGAAGAATGTTTTTTTTAACTTATACGGCATGAATGGATTTTTAAAACATTATTTCTAAGAAGCTTACTTTACAAGTTTTCAAGTTTATTTTTAATCAACTTCTTTTATTTTAAAGTTATATGACATGTTATGAAAGGAAAAATGTTTTTGAAGAAGAAAGGATATTTTCCTCAAGAATGGAGTTCAAGTGTTTTATCAAAATTATTTTCCATCTAAGATAATAAAGGGTTCTGTTTTTATCCCTATTATTACATTGATTTGATCATGTTGTGATGGAATTATTTTTATGAATTCCTTTATCTTATATTAATTGATTTATGATGTCATGATGTTTCAAGAATCCCATTTTTGTTACATGTGTTATGCGATGATGTATGTTTTATGATTATGTGGCACACATAAGAAAGGATTCATTATAAGATGGGTGGGACCTATATCTCCCTCCAATGCATTGGGTAAAGATTTTATATCTCATGAGATAGACATGGCTGGAATGGTAGGTTATACCGGTTCAGTGAAACAGGACTGAAACGAGGGTTACTCGATTCAGAAAGGGACTTTGTCCACTAAGATAGTCTTGGCAATGAGTCATGACTAACAAGAAATGATTTTCCATGATTATGTGTGCATGCCACAAAGTTTCAAGTTTCAAGTTATGATTATGGTGATCTCATTTTCACTTCTATGATTTATCCCATGATATGATATTATGAGCTCTTTTGCAGGTTAAGATTTCCAAAAGCTATGTTCTTATGTATATGATGTGATTGATATTTCTTTTGTTTACCCTTACTGAGCATTTGAGCTCACCCTTTTATGTTTTCTTTTCCCCAGGATATAAAGAAAGGTTTTAGGTAAAAAAAAGGGAAGATCTTTATGGGAGATATTGAAGATCTTTCACCACGATTAGAAGATTACGTTCCGAGTTTCCAAAGACACTAAACTATTACGATCCTTGTGTGTGTATTTTTATTATGTGCTAAGTATTCCGCAAAAGTAATGTAATGTCCATGTACGTCAGGATACAGGTCTCTACAGTTTGTATCAGAGGAAAGGTTTAGTCAACCATTGGAAACTAGGATGCGGAAAACGTTAGTGAGATCCCTAGAGATATTTCTAAGGTATGTCTAGGGATGTCTCTAAGGTTAAGTATACGTATAGGTTATAGTCCTAGAATTGCGCTAACGATCTTAGAATTTAACCTAAGATGTTAGATATTGAGGGTACTTCCCCTTTATTATGTTGTTTTCCCTAGCATGATTTTTCCCCTCACACTATTCTTTTTGGGTTTTAGACAATGGCTGGAACCCGAAGGAACCGTGTTGATCAATGCAATGGACAATGCAATGATTGCCCTCCTGAACGAACAAATGTTATGGGAGATGGGGTGCAAAATCTTATTGCTATACTTACACAAGCTATGAATCATTCTGGACTTCCAAATGAGCAGATAAGGGAACAATATTCTATTGAGTCCTTCATGAGGCAACGTCCACCTTCTTTTAGTGGGTCTTCTGATCCACTTGTGGCTGAACAATGGATCAGTACTACTGAAAAGATATTTTCAGTTCTTCAATGTTCTGAACATGATAAAGTCATCTTAGCAGTATATCGTTTGGAAGGTGAAGCTGATCAATGGTGGAATCTTATCAAGAATACGAGGCCAAGAGATGAAATTGAGTCCATGGAATGGGACGAGTTCAAGAACTTGTTTTTCAGTAAGTACTTCCCTTGTATTCTTCGAACAAAGATGGAGAAAGAGTTTCTTGAACTGAAGCAAAGGGACGATGAATCTGTTGGTACCTATGAAGCAAATTTTACAAGACTTGCAAGGTATGCTTCTGGTATTATCATCCAACCTGAAAGTAAAGTTGATCGATTTTTCAGTGGCTTAAAACCAAGTCTTCGAAGGGCATTAGCTATAAGAGACTTCAGTAGCAATGAAGAAATTGTGCGTTGTGCTATCAAGGTAGAAATGGAAGTTGGTGTTACATATCCATCTCATGGTTTTGACAAGAAACGAAAGATGGAGTTCAAGGAGAAATCTCAGAATAATGGTGAAAAGAAGATGAATGTTTCCTTATGCACAAAGTGTGGAAAGAAGCATGGTGGAGATTGTCTTAAAGGGACTAGAAAATGTTTTAAGTGTGGAAAAGAAGGTCATCGAGCAGCTGAGTGTCGAAGTAATGGAAGAAGGTTTTCTAATGATGTGAATAAAGCAAACACTGCAGAGAACGCACCACCAACACTTCAATGTTTCAAGTGCAAGGAGATGGGACATTATGCCAATAAATGCCCTAATCCAAGGGTTAGTGATGATCAACATGAGCAACCACTTAAGGCAAAGGACAAAGGGAAGTCACATGCGATCACTATTGGCGATGTTGAATATGACAATGATGTGGTGGAATGATTAAGTGTTTATGTAATGGGATTCCAAAATAATGTGGTATCATGGAGTATTGGAATATTTATGTATTGGTCTAATGTGGTATTCAAAGTGATTGAGATATTATGCGCATAATGAAGGGAAAATGAGAAAATTAAATGTTTAACAGTATTCATGAGCTCATGATTGATATAAGGACTAAGTGATATCATGGTTTGAGTATATAGAATTTTGAGGATTTTGGTATGTGGAAAGTGTTAACTTTAAACTGCATTCATGTTTTCACTATGGTATTCAAGAGAATACATGATTAAGGACTTTGAATGTTTAGAATGTGACCAACAAGACATACCTTATGGGGATCAACGATGGTATTAAATCTCTGGTAATTGTTTTCACTATGTTATGAGAGTGGACTACAGTATTATGTATAAGCCTAAAGATTAGACTAGATTATGTTGGACGTAAGTTAGTATTGTTTAAGGATAGAAATTTTTTTTTCGATATTATTGATGGGATGTTATAGTAATATAGTTTTGGAAAAAGGACAACCTGCAGGACGGGCGACAGCCCATCGCTTCGGACAAGGCTGTAGGAATCGAACCCACAACCGAAGTGCGACTGGCCTTTATCGCCTACCACTGACCTACAGGAAGTCCCTGTTTAGTAGAAACTAGTGTTATTATATTAAGCAGTATGATATATGAAGTATAAGCCCATTTTAGGAACCATATATGATTAATCTCACTATAGATCGACTTATGTATATAATTTTTGCTAACCTTTTGTTTGAGACAGATGGAATGACCCGTCATTCTATCACATTATCTGCTAACACTTCACGAATAACAAATTCAACTTCATTTATTTAAGAGATGAAGTGGAAATTGTTCAAGGCACGAACAACAGTGAGATTGTACCAAAATAAAGTAAGTATTTATTCTAATTCAAATTTTCAACTTTAGGGAAATGATCTTGAAAACCAAAAATGTTGTCCTAGTGATCTTATACCTGAGGAATCAGATGGTACCTTATATCATCACAAATTTATGGATTTGTGATTTTTGGCTTTTCCATAGCCATGTTCTCTACCACTCTCCATCAGAACATGATGGTTAGATTTTTCTTCCATATCCATATTTTTACCTATGTGGAAACCCAACAATTAGTTTATTTGGGTAATCGTTACATTTCATACTTTAGTTTTTAAAGCCAAGTTTTGGTATTCCTTTTTACGATGTGGGTTTCTATTAAAGAAACTTTCGAATAGTAAACCATTTATAACCCCGACGAATTTCGAGGGCGAAATTCATTTTAAGGGGGGTAGAATGTAACAGCCCGAGATTTTATGAAAAATATTCTTTTTTATTTCACTAAAGTCTTGTGTTGTACGCTACACCAAAAGGAGCTTGCACAACACGCATCCTTGACTTGCCTTGCATTACACGCAATCGCGACCTTCCTCGATAGCGTGTGTAATACGCAATACCGAGTTTCACTAAACAACGATATGCTATTAAAATATTATTAACTAGCCGTTATGAATAGTAATAACCACTTTTTAAAATTCTGTAAATCTTATATTTCAAAATTAACTTCATTTTTGGATTCGGAGTATCGAATTTAGCCTAAGGTGAAATTTTGGTACATTTCGGATAACTTTCATATTCTGATGAATAGTGAAAATTAATAAATTATAATTAAAAAACAACTTTTTTAATCGAAATAATTAATAGTGATAAATTATTAATTTGAGTAGTTTTAAAGTATATTTAGAATATATTTTTACAATTTAATACAATGTTGGTTATTGAATGTAATTTCACATTTAAACCAGACATAAACAAGTGTCAATCTTTTGATAGATATTGTTTCTTAAAAACACGCTATTTGTTTTAACAGTGGGATTTAATTATAAAATTAATTAATGCAACTTCTATGTTATGAATTTGGTAAAATAGACTTCATTTTTGAATTCGGAATATGAAATATAGCTTAGGATGAAATTTTGGCATTTTTCTGAAAACCTTCAATTTTTGATGAATAGTGAAACCACTAAGTGGTAGGTTAAAAACTGAATTTTGCATAAAACTTAATTTTACCGCTTCTGTGAATGGAATTTCGAAAATCCGAGAGACACGGTTAATATCAAGGACTAAAATGTGGTTCAATGAGATGAAAATAATTTTTTTGGTGAATAGTAACTTTTTATTTTTTTTACCGCGGTTAATAGTAAATAGGGTAACTAAGGGTAAATATGATATTACTATTACCCTAACACATGTCCTAATTCCATTGGACAAGTGTAATTCGACCAAAAACAATCTTAGGAATAAAATATGACCATTTAGGCCCACTTGGATTAGATTAGGACATTTATTATTAATTGATTTAAAGAAGGGTTAAAATGGTTAAAATCAAAGTTTAATAAGTAAATCATTTTTAATATGGGTTTATACATAAGATAAATTCGACTATAAATATTCATTGGAAAGATAAAAATATTTCCTACATAATGGTATTTTATTTATAATTTTTAGACATTAAATAATTTAATTTATTTATGACACAACGATGATGCAGTAATTATCTTATTAATGAAATATTGACATAATTGATGTTATAAACACCAAAATAAATGTAATTTGGGGTTTTTTATGAATTCCAATAATTTTCTAGGTTACTATGATATATTAATGTTGATTTAATCCACTTGGTTCGAACATTTAATTCTGTTATGACTTTCACAAAAATCATATATCAAATAGTGTCAAAATTGACACAAAATAGTTTTTAAATCAAATATTATATTACTAATTGTTATTTTATTCCTAAAAATCTAATGTTCGGCCAAATGACTTAGATAAGGATATATATATTAATAATAAACAATTTGGGGTTCGTTTGGCATGTTATAGTAAGTGTATTAACCATATAGTGAAAGAAAACAAAAGGACACGGTAAAAGTTAAATTATTTAACTTATAGTTAAATCTAATTGATAAGGTTTAAAATAATATCCAAACATGTCTAAATTTGATTGGTTGATGAGATTACAACCCTATCTCATCTAATATTCGAATATGAGTCATTTTTGGAGGTTTGTAAGTGGGGTTAGATTTATTATAAATTAATATTTTTAAGAATTCCTAAGGTGCCCCTCTCCTCCCCTATAAAAGGACACCTCCTCCCCCTCCTCCTCACACCAATTTTGAGCACTCAAGCTCGGCCAACCCCTGCCATTTTCTTCTCTCCACTTCCCTAGAATAATCCTAGAGGTCCTGGTCTTCTTCAAAGACCAATCTTAGTTCCTTAAGTGGAGGATTCAAAGAGGCGTTCCAAAGAAGAGGTAATATCCATTACCGACCTTTCCAAATTCTTTCTTCTTCAACTTCTTATTCTTTAGTTGTTTCATGATAAAGTAATAACATCAGTATTACTTACATACTGATATGTTATTATAAATATGAAACAACCCTAATTCACCTTCTATCCATCCTACGGAAAAATGAAATCATCGCGCGTGCGTACGTACGGAATACCGTCTCCACGCTGTGGTGTAATCTATTTTCCACCATCACCTTACAAGGATGGGTATAATGGTGTAATGAGTAACTATATATGATTATTATGAAGTAATATTGATACTGAAATAATATATATATACTCCAATACAATTCCACGATCATAGGAACGATATCATCACTTGTGCGTACGTACGGAATACCGTCTCCACAATGTGATGTGACTCGTTCTACATGATCTTCATTTCATAATGATTATATAAATGAATTGAATGAATGAATATGGTATATACTACAATAATACCATTCTGGAAATGAATTATCTATAACCTAAAGATAAGAATAAGAATTTATTCGACAAAACACGCATAAGAACAAAAAGTTATAAAGACCCGAGTAACAAGTAACAATGAAATATTACTAACAAGAAGCTAATAATATGACCATATATGATATCATATCAATATGTATGATTCTGGAATAAGTCAATAACATTATTTAAACCATTATACAGGAGCTTCGGACACGAACAAATCAAATCGGACCTAAGGTAAGGGAAATATCACAATCTCATTGTTTTCCGAGATTGTTTATTCGTAAGTATTTACTGGGGTGTATTTTATCATCCACATCCATGTTTCATCAATATGTAATATTATTTCCATCCACCTACAATTTTTTAAATCCATTTTTACCCTTCGGTGAGTTTTTAGTAATATCTATGAAAGGAATCTTTTGTCGTACGAGGTACTTTTTGACTTTTCCGACAAAAGTACGAAGAATGTTTTTTTAACTTATACGGCGTGAATGGATTTTTAAAACATTATTTCCAAGAAGCTTCCTTTACAAGTTTTCAAGTTTATTTTTAATCAACTTCTTTTATTTTAAAGTTATATGACATGTTATGAAAGGAAAAATGTTTTTGAAGAAGAAAGGATATTTTCCTCAAGAATGGAGTTCAAGTGTTTTATCAAAATTATTTTCCATCTAAGATAATAAAGGGTTCTGTTTTTATCCCTATTATTACATTGATTTGATCATGTTGTGATGGAATTATTTTTATGAATTCCTTTATCTTATATTAATTGATTTATGATGTCATGATGTTTCAAGAATCCCATTTTTGTTACATGTGTTATGCGATGATGTATGTTTTATGATTATGTGGCACACATAAGAAAGGATTCATTATAAGATGGGTGGGACCTATATCTCCCTCCAATTCATTGGGTAAAGATTTTATATCTCATGAGATAGACATGGCTGGAATGGTAGGTTATACCGGTTCAGTGAAACAGGACTGAAACGAGGGTTACTCGATTCAGAAAGGGACTTTGTCCACTAAGATAGTCTTGGCAATGAGTCATGACTAACAAGAAATGATTTTCCATGATTATGTGTGCATGCCACAAAGTTTCAAGTTTCAAGTTATGATTATGGTGATCTCATTTTCACTTCTATGATTTATCCCATGATATGATATTATGAGCTCTTTTGCAGGTTAAGATTTCCAAAAGCTATGTTCTTATGTATATGATGTGATTGATATTTCTTTTGTTTACCCTTATTGAGCATTTGAGCTCACCCTTTTATGTTTTCTTTTCCCCAGGATATAAAGAAAGGTTTTAGGTAAAAAAAAAGGGAAGATCTTTATGGGAGATATTGAAGATCTTTCACCACGATTAGAAGATTACGTTCCGAGTTTCCAAAGACACTAAACTATTACGATCCTTGTGTGTGTATTTTTATTATGTGCTAAGTATTCCGCAAAAGTAATGTAATGTCCATGTACGTCAGGATACAGGTCTCTACAGTTTGTATCAGAGGAAAGGTTTAGTCAACCTTTGGAAACTAGGATGCGGAAAACGTTAGTGAGATCCCTAGAGATATTTCTAAGGTATGTCTAGGGATGTCTCTAAGGTTAAGTATACGTATAGGTTATAGTCCTAGAATTGCGCTAACGATCTTAGAATTTAACCTAAGATGTTAGATATTGAGGGTACTTCCCCTTTATTATGTTGTTTTCCCTAGCATGATTTTTCCCCTCACACTATTCTTTTTGGGTTTTAGACAATGGCTGGAACCCGAATGAACCGTGTTGATCAATGCAATGGACAATGCAATGATTGCCCTCCTGAACGAACAAATGTTATGGGAGATGGAGTACAAAATCTTATTGCTATACTTACACAAGCTATGAATCATTCTGGACTTCCAAATGAGCAGATAAGGGAACAATATTCTATTGAGTCCTTCATGAGGCAACGTCCACCTTCTTTTAGTGGGTCTTCTGATCCACTTGTGGCTGAACAATGGATCAGTACTACTGAAAAGATATTTTCAGTTCTTCAATGTTCTGAACATGATAAAGTCATCTTAGCAGTATATCGTTTGGAAGGTGAAGCTGATCAATGGTGGAATCTTATCAAGAATACGAGGCCAAGAGATGAAATTGAGTCCATGGAATGGGACGAGTTCAAGAACTTGTTTTTCAGTAAGTACTTCCCTCGTATTCTTCGAACAAAGATGGAGAAAAAGTTTCTTGAACTGAAGCAAAGGGACGATGAATCTGTTGGTACCTATGAAGCAAATTTTAAAAGACTTGCAAGGTATGCTTCTGGTATTATCATCCAACCTGAAAGTAAAGTTGATCGATTTTTCAGTGGCTTAAAACAAAGACTTCGAAGGGCATTAGCTATAAGAGACTTCAGTAGCTATGAAGAAATTGTGCGTTGTGCTATCAAGGTAGAAATGGAAGTTGGTGTTACATATCCATCTCATGGTTTTGACAAGAAACGAAAGATGGAGTTCAAGGAGAAATCTCAGAATAATGGTGAAAAGAAGATGAATGTTTCCTTATGCACAAAGTGTGGAAAGAAGCATGGTGGAGATTGTCTTAAAGGGACTAGAAAATGTTTTAAGTGTGGAAAAGAAGGTCATCGAGCAGCTGAGTGTCGAAGTAATGGAAGAAGGTTTTCTAATGATGTGAATAAAGCAAACACTGTAGAGAACGCACCACCAACACTTCAATGTTTCAAGTGCAAGGAGATGGGACATTATGCCAATAAATGCCCTAATACAAGGGTTAGTGATGATCAACATGAGCAACCACTTAAGGAAAAGGACAAAGGGAAGTCACATGCGATCACTATTGGCGATGTTGAATATGACAATGATGTGGTGGAATGATTAAGTGTTTATGTAATGGGATTCCAAAATAATGTTGTATCATGGAGTATTGGAATATTTATGTATTGGTCTAATGTGGTATTCAAAGTGATTGAGATATTATGCGCATAATGAAGGGAAAATGAGAAAATTAAATGTTTAACAGTATTCATGAGCTCATGATTGATATAAGGACTAAGTGATATCATGGTTTGAGTATATAGAATTTTGAGGATTTTGGTATGTGGAAAGTGTTAACTTTAAACTGAATTCATGTTTTCACTATGGTATTCAAGAGAATACATGATTAAGGACTTTGAATGTTTAGAATGTGACCAATAAGACATAGCTTATGGGGATCAACGATGGTATTAAATCTCTGGTAATTGTTTTCACTATGTTATGAGAGTGGACTACAGTATTATGTATAAGCCTAAAGATTAGACTAGATTATGTTGGACGTAAGTTAGTATTGTTTAAGGATAGAAATTTTTTTTTTCGATATTATTGATGGGATGTTATAGTAATATAGTTTTGGAAAAAGGACAACCTGCAGGACGGGCGACAGCCCATCGCTTCGGACAAGGCTGTAGGAATCGAACCCACAACCGAAGTGCGACTGGCCTTTATCGCCTACCACTGACCTACAGGAAGTCCCTGTTTAGTAGAAACTAGTGTTATTATATTAAGCAGTATGATATATGAAGTATAAGCCCATTTTAGGAACCATATATGATTAATCTCACTATAGATCGACTTATGTATATAATGTTTGCTAACCTTTTGTTTGAGACAGATGGAATGACCCGTCATTCTATCACATTATCTGCTAACACTTCACGAATAACAAATTCAACTTCATTTATTTAAGAGATGAAGTGGAAATTGTTCAAGGCACGAACAACAGTGAGATTGTACCAAAATAAAGTAAGTATTTATTCTAATTCAAATTTTCAACTTTAGGGAAATGATCTTGAAAACCAAAAATGTTGTCCTAGTGATCTTATACATGAGGAATCAGATGGTACCTTATATCATCACAAATTTATGGATTTGTGATTTTTGGCTTTTCCATAGCCATGTTCTCTACCACTCTCCATCAGAACATGATGGTTAGATTTTTCTTCCATATCCATATTTTTACCTATGTGGAAACCCAACAATTAGTTTATTTGGGTAATCGTTACATTTCATACTTTAGTTTTTAAAGCCAAGTTTTGGTATTCCTTTTTACGATGTGGGTTTCTATTAAAGAAACTTTCGAATAGTAAACCATTTATAACCCCGACGAATTTCGAGGGCGAAATTCATTTTAAGGGGGGTAGAATGTAACAGCCCGAGATTTTATGAAAAATATTCTTTTTTATTTCACTAAAGTCTTGTGTTGTACGCTACACCAAAAGGAGCTTGCACAACACGCATCCTTGACTTTCCTTGCATTACACGCAATCGCGACCTTCCTCGATAGCGTGTGTAATACGCAATACCGAGTTTCACTAAACAACGATATGCTATTAAAATATTATTAACTAGCCGTTATGAATAGTAATAACCACTTTTTAAAATTCTGTAAATCTTATATTTCAAAATGAACTTCATTTTTGGATTCGGAGTATCGAATTTAGCCTAAGGTGAAATTTTGGTACATTTCGGATAACTTTCATATTCTGATGAATAGTGAAAATTACTAAATTATAATTAAAAAACAACTTTTTTAATCGAAATAATTAATAGTGATAAATTATTAATTTGAGTAGTTTTAAAGTATATTTAGAATATATTTTTACAATTTAATACAATGTTGGTTATTGAATGTAATTTCACATTTAAACCAGACATAAACAAGTGTCAATCTTTTGATAGATATTGTTTCTTAAAAACACGCTATTTGTTTTAACAGTGGGATTTAATTATAAAATTAATTAATGCAACTTCTATGTTATGAATTTGGTAAAATAGACTTCATTTTTGAATTCGGAATATGAAATATAGCTTAGGATGAAATTTTGGCATTTTTCTGAAAACCTTCAATTTTTGATGAATAGTGAAACCACTAAGTGGTAGGTTAAAAACTGAATTTTGCATAAAACATAATTTTACCGCTTCTGTGAATGGAATTTCGAAAATCCGAGAGACACGGTTAATATCAAGGACTAAAATTTGGTTCAATGAGATGAAAATAATTTTTTTGGTGAATAGTAACTTTTTATTTTTTTTACCGCGGTTAATAGTAAATAGGGTAACTAAGGGTAAATATGATATTACTATTACCCTAACACATGTCCTAATTCAATTGGACAAGTTTAATTCGACCAAAAACAAACTTAGGAATAAAATATGACCATTTAGGCCCACTTGGATTAGATTAGGACATTTATTATTAATTGATTTAAAGAAGGGTTAAAATGGTTAAAATCAAAGTTTAATAAGTAAATCATTTTTAATATGGGTTTATACATAAGATAAATTCGACTATAAATATTCATTGGAAAGATAAAACGATTTCCTACATAATGGTATTTTATTTATAATTTTTAGACATTAAATAATTTAATTTATTTATGACACAACGATGATGCAGTAATTATCTTATTAATGTAATATTGACATAATTGATGTTATAAACACAAAAATAAATGTAATTTGGGGTTTTTTATGAATTCCAATAATTTTCTAGGTTACTATGATATATTAATGTTGATTTAATCAACTTGGTTCGAACATTTAATTCTGTTATGACTTTCACAAAAATCATATATCAAATAGTGTCAAAATTGACACAAAATAGTTTTTAAATCAAATATTATATTACTAATTGTTATTTTATTCCTAAAAATCTAATGTTCGGCCAAATGACTTAGATAAGGATATATATATTAATAATAAACAATTTGGGGTTCGTTTGGCATGTTATAGTAAGTGTATTAACCATATAGTGAAAGAAAACAAAAAGACACGGTAAAAGTTAAATTATTTAACTTAGAGTTAAATCTAATTGATAAGGTTTAAAATAATATCCAAACATGTCTAAATTTGATTGGTTGATGATATTACAACCCTATCTCATCTAATCTTAGAATATGAGTCATTTTTGGAGGTTTTTAAGTGGGGTTAGATTTATTATAAATTAATATTTTTAAGAATTCCTAAGGTGCCCCTCTCCTCCCCTATAAAAGGACACCTCCTCCCCCTCCTCCTCACACCAATTTTGAGCACTCAAGCTCGGCCAACCCCTGCCATTTTCTCCTCTCCCCTTCCCTATAATAATCCTAGAGGTCCTGGTCTTCTTCAAAGACCAATCTTAGTTCCTTAAGTGGAGGATTCAAAGAGGCGTTCCAAAGAAGAGGTAATATCCATTACCGACCTTTTCAAATTCTTTCTTCTTAAACTTCTTATTCTTTAGTTGTTTCATGATAAAGTAATAACATCAGTATTACTTACATACTGATATGTTATTATAAATATGAAACAACCCTAATTCACCTTCTATCCATCCTACGGAAAAATGAAATCACCGCGCGTGCGTACGTACGGAATACCGTCTCCACGCTGTGGTGTAATCTATTTTCCACCATCACCTTACAAGGATGGGTATAATGGTGTAATGAGTAACTATATATGATTATTATGAAGTAATATTGATACTGAAATAATATATATATACTCCAATACAATTCCACGATCATAGGAATGATATCATCACTTGTGCGTACGTACGGAATACCGTCTCCACAATGTGATGTGACTCGTTCTACATGATCTTCATTTCATAATGATTATATAAATGAATTGAATGAATGAATATGGTATATACTACAATAATACCATTCTGGAAATGAATTATCTATAACCTAAAGATAAGAATAAGAATTTATTCGACAAAACACGCATAAGAACAAAAAGTTATAAAGACCCGAGTAACAAGTAACAATGAAATATTACTAACAAGAAGCTAATAATATGACCATATATGATATCATATAAATATGTATGATTCTGGAATAATTCAATAACATTATTTAAACCATTATACAGGAGCTTCGGACACGAACAAATCAAATCGGACCTAAGGTAAGGGAAATATCACAATCTCATTGTTTTCCGAGATTGTTTATTCGTAAGTATTTACTGGGGTGTATTTTATCATCCACATCCATGTTTCATCAATATGTAATATTATTTCCATCCACCTACAATTTTTTAAATCCATTTTTACCCTTCGGTGAGTTTTTAGTAATATCTATGAAAGGAATCTTTTGTCGTACGAGGTACTTTTTGACTTTTCCGACAAAAGTACGAAGAATGTTTTTTTTAACTTATACGGCATGAATGGATTTTTAAAACATTATTTCCAAGAAGCTTCCTTTACAAGTTTTCAAGTTTATTTTTAATAAACTTCTTTTATTTTAAAGTTATATGACATGTTATGAAAGGAAAAATGTTTTTGAAGAAGAAAGGATATTTTCCTCAAGAATGGAGTTCAACTGTTTTATCAAAATTATTTTCCATCTAAGATAATAAAGGGTTCTGTTTTTATCCCTATTATTACATTGATTTGATCATGTTGTGATGGAATTATTTTTATGAATTCCTTTATCTTATATTAATTTATTTATGATGTCATGATGTTTCAAGAATCCCATTTTTGTTACATGTGTTATGCGATGATGTATGTTTTATGATTATGTGGCACACATAAGAAAGGATTCATTATAAGATGGGTGGGACCTATATCTCCCTCCAATGCATTGGGTAAAGATTTTATATCTCATGAGATAGACATGGCTGGAATGGTAGGTTATACCGGTTCAGTGAAACAGGACTGAAACGAGGGCTACTCGATTCAGAAAGGGACTTTGTCCACTAAGATAGTCTTGGCAATGAGTCATGACTAACAAGAAATGATTTTCCATGATTATGTGTGCATGCCACAAAGTTTCAAGTTTCAAGTTATGATTATGGTGATCTCATTTTCACTTCTATGATTTATCCCATGATATGATATTATGAGCTCTTTTGCAGGTTAAGATTTCCAAAAGCTATGTTCTTATGTATATGATTTGATTGATATTTCTTTTGTTTACCCTTACTGAGCATTTGAGCTCACCCTTTTATGTTTTCTTTTCCCCAGGATATAAAGAAAGGTTTTAGGTTAAAAAAAAGGGAAGATCTTTATGGGAGATATTGAAGATCTTTCACCACGATTAGAAGATTACGTTCCGAGTTTCCAAAGACACTAAACTATTACGATCCTTGTGTGTGTATTTTTATTATGTGCTAAGTATTCCGCAAAAGTAATGTAATGTCCATGTACGTCAGGATACAGGTCTCTACAGTTTGTATCAGAGGAAAGGTTTAGTCAACCATTGGAAACTAGGATGCGGAAAACGTTAGTGAGATCCCTAGAGATATTTCTAAGTTATGTCTAGGGATGTCTCTAAGGTTAAGTATACGTATAGGTTATAGTCCTAGAATTGCGCTAACGATCTTAGAATTTAACCTAAGATGTTAGATATTGAGGGTACTTCCCCTTTATTATGTTGTTTTCCCTAGCATGATTTTTCCCCTCACACTATTCTTTTTGGGTTTTAGACAATGGATGGAACCCGAAGGAACCGTGTTGATCAATGCAATGGACAATGCAATGATTGCCCTCCTGAACG
The DNA here is from genome assembly GCA_963277665.1 of Viscum album. Classification (NCBI taxonomy): domain Eukaryota; kingdom Viridiplantae; phylum Streptophyta; class Magnoliopsida; order Santalales; family Viscaceae; genus Viscum; species Viscum album. The sequence continues at coordinate 72,398,210 of OY728149.1, forward strand.
AACAAATGTTATGGGAGATGGAGTGCAAAATCTTATTGCTATACTTACACAAGCTATGAATCATTCTGGACTTCCAAATGAGCAGATAAGGGAACAATATTCTATTGAGTCCTTCATGAGGCAACGTCCACCTTCTTTTAGTGGGTCTTCTGATCCACTTGTGGCTGAACAATGGATCAGTACTACTGAAAAGATATTTTCAGTTCTTCAATGTTCTGAACATGATAAAGTCATCTTAGCAGTATATCGTTTGGAAGGTGAAGCTGATCAATGGTGGAATCTTATCAAGAATACGAGGCCAAGAGATGAAATTGAGTCCATGGAATGGGACGAGTTCAAGAACTTGTTTTTCAGTAAGTACTTCCCTCGTATTCTTCGAACAAAGATGGAGAAAGAGTTTCTTGAACTGAAGCAAAGGGACGATGAATCTGTTGGTACCTATGAAGCAAATTTTACAAGACTTGCAAGGTATGCTTCTGGTATTATCATCCAACCTGAAAGTAAAGTTGATCGATTTTTCAGTGGCTTAAAACCAAGTCTTCGAAGGGCATTAGCTATAAGAGACTTCAGTAGCTATGAAGAAATTGTGCGTTGTGCTATCAAGGTAGAAATGGAAGTTGGTGTTACATATCCATCTCATGGTTTTGACAAGAAATGAAAGATGGAGTTCAAGGAGAAATCTCAGAATAATGGTGAAAAGAAGATGAATGTTTCCTTATGCACAAAGTGTGGAAAGAAGCATGGTGGAGATTGTCTTAAAGGGACTAGAAAATGTTTTAAGTGTGGAAAAGAAGGTCATCGAGCAGCTGAGTGTCGAAGTAATGGAAGAAGGTTTTCTAATGATGTGAATAAAGCAAACACTGCAGAGAACGCACCACCAACACTTCAATGTTTCAAGTGCAAGGAGATGGGACATTATGCCAATAAATGCCCTAATCCAAGGGTTAGTGATGATCAACATGAGCAACCACTTAAGGCAAAGGACAAAGGGAAGTCACATGCGATCACTATTGGCGATGTTGAATATGACAATGATGTGGTGGAATGATTAAGTGTTTATGTAATGGGATTCCAAAATAATGTTGTATCATGGAGTATTGGAATATTTATGTATTGGTCTAATGTGGTATTCAAAGTGATTGAGATATTATGCGCATAATGAAGGGAAAATGTGAAAATTAAATGTTTAACAGTATTCATGAGCTCATGATTGATATAAGGACTAAGTGATATCATGGTTTGAGTATATAGAATTTTGAGGATTTTGGTATGTGGAAAGTGTTAACTTTAAACTGCATTCATGTTTTCACTATGGTATTCAAGAGAATACATGATTAAGGACTTTGAATGTTTAGAATGTGACCAACAAGACATACCTTATGGGGATCAACGATGGTATTAAATCTCTGGTAATTGTTTTCACTATGTTATGAGAGTGGACTACAGTATTATGTATAAGCCTAAAGATTAGACTAGATTATGTTGGACGTAAGTTAGTATTGTTTAAGGATAGAAATTTTTTTTCTTCGATATTATTGATGGGATGTTATAGTAATATAGTTTTGGAAAAAGGACAACCTGCAGGACGGGCGACAGCCCATCGCTTCGGACAAGGCTGTAGGAATCGAACCCACAACCGAAGTGCGACTGGCCTTTATCGCCTACCACTGACCTACAGGAAGTCCCTGTTTAGTAGAAACTAGTGTTATTATATTAAGCAGTATGATATATGAAGTATAAGCCCATTTTAGGAACCATATATGATTAATCTCACTATAGATCGACTTATGTATATAATTTTTGCTAACCTTTTGTTTGAGACAGATGGAATGACCCGTCATTCTATCACATTATCTGCTAACACTTCACGAATAACAAATTCAACTTCATTTATTTAAGAGATGAAGTGGAAATTGTTCAAGGCACGAACAACAGTGAGATTGTACCAAAATAAAGTAAGTATTTATTCTAATTCAAATTTTCAACTTTAGGGAAATGATCTTGAAAACCAAAAATGTTGTCCTAGTGATCTTATACCTGAGGAATCAGATGGTACCTTATATCATCACAAATTTATGGATTTGTGATTTTTGGCTTTTCCATAGCCATGTTCTCTACCACTCTCCATCAGAACATGATGGTTAGATTTTTCTTCCATATCCATATTTTTACCTATGTGGAAACCCAACAATTAGTTTATTTGGGTAATCGTTACATTTCATACTTTAGTTTTTAAAGCCAAGTTTTGGTATTCCTTTTTACGATGTGGGTTTCTATTAAAGAAACTTTCAAATAGTAAACCATTTATAACCCCGACGAATTTCGAGGGCGAAATTCATTTTAAGGGGGGTAGAATGTAACAGCCCGAGATTTTATGAAAAATATTCTTTTTTATTTCACTAAAGTCTGGTGTTGTACGCTACACCAAAAGGAGCTTGAACAACACGCATCCTTGACTTGCCTTGCATTACACGCAATCGCGACCTTCCTCGATAGCGTGTGTAATACGCAATACCGAGTTTCACTAAACAACGATATGCTATTAAAATATTATTAACTAGCCGTTATGAATAGTAATAACCACTTTTTAAAATTCTGTAAATATTATATTTCAAAATGAACTTCATTTTTGGATTCGGAGTATCGAATTTAGCCTAAGGTGAAATTTTGGTACATTTCGGATAACTTTCATATTCTGATGAATAGTGAAAATTACTAAATTATAATTAAAAAACAACTTTTTTAATCGAAATAATTAATAGTGATAAATTATTAATTTGAGTAGTTTTAAAGTATATTTAGAATATATTTTTACAATTTAATACAATGTTGGTTATTTAATGTAATTTCACATTTAAACCAGACATAAACAAGTGTCAATCTTTTGATAGATATTGTTTCTTAAAAACACGCTATTTGTTTTAACAGTGGGATTTAATTATAAAATTAATTAATGCAACTTCTATGTTATGAATTTGGTAAAATAGACTTCATTTTTGAATCCGGAATATGAAATATAGCTTAGGATGAAATTTTGGCATTTTTCTGAAAACCTTCAATTTTTGATGAATAGTGAAACCACTAAGTGGTAGGTTAAAAACAGAATTTTGCATAAAACTTAATTTTACCGCTTCTGTGAATGGAATTTCGAAAATCCGAGAGACACGATTAATATCAAGGACTAAAATTTGGTTCAATGAGATGAAAATAATTTTTTTTGGTGAATAGTAACTTTTTATTTTTTTTACCGCGGTTAATAGTAAATAGGGTAACTAAGGGTAAATATGATATTACTATTACCCTAACACATGTCCTAATTCCATTGGACAAGTGTAATTCGACCAAAAACAAACTTAGGAATAAAATATGACCATTTAGGCCCACATGGATTAGATTAGGACATTTATTATTAATTGATTTAAAGAAGGGTTAAAATGGTTAAAATCAAAGTTTAATAAGTAAATCATTTTTAATATGGGTTTATACATAAGATAAATTCGACTATAAATATTCATTGGAAAGATAAAAAGATTTCCTACATAATGGTATTTTATTTATAATTTGTAGACATTAAATAATTTAATTTATTTATGACACAACGATGATGCAGTAATTATCTTATTAATGAAATATTGACATAATTGATGTTATAAACACCAAAATAAATGTAATTTGGGATTTTTTATGAATTACACTAATTTTATAGGTTCCTATGATATATTAATGTTGATTTAATCAACTTGGTTCGAACATTTAATTCTGTTATGACTTTCACAAAAATCATATATCAAATAGTGTCAAAATTGACACAAAATAGTTTTTAAATCAAATATTATATTACTAATTGTTATTTTATTCCTAAAAATCTAATGTTCGGCCAAAGGACTTAGATAAGGATATATATATTAATAATAAACAATTTGGGGTTCGTTTGGCATGTTATAGTAAGTGTATTAACCATATAGTGAAAGAAAACAAAAAGACACGGTAAAAGTTAAATTATTTAACTTAGAGTTAAATCTAATTGATAAGGTTTAAAATAATATCCAAACATGTCTAAATTTGATTGGTTGATGAGATTACAACCCTATCTCATCTAAACTTCGAATATGAGTCATTTTTGGAGGTTATTAAGTGGGGTTAGATTTATTATAAATTAATATTTTTAAGAATTCCTAAGGTGCCCCTCTCCTCCCCTATAAAAGGACACCTCCTCCCCCTCCTCCTCACACCAATTTTGAGCACTCAAGCTCGGCCAACCCCTGCCATTTTCTCCTCGCCACTTCCCTAGAATAATCCTAGAGGTCCTGGTCTTATCCAAAGACCAATCTTAGTTCCTTAAGTGGAGGATTCAAAGAGGCGTTCCAAAGAAGAGGTAATATCCATTACCGACCTTTTCAAATTCTTTCTTCTTCAACTTCTTCTTCTTTAGTTGTTTCATGATAAAGTAATAACATCAGTATTACTTACATACTGATATGTTATTATAAATATGAAACAACCCTAATTCACCTTCTATCCATCCTACGGAAAAATGAAATCACCGCGCGTGCGTACGTACGGAATACCGTCTCCACGCCGTGGTGTAATCTATTTTCCACCATCACCTTACAAGGATGGGTATAATGGTGTAATGAGTAACTATATATGATTATTATGAAGTAATATTGATACTGAAATAATATATATATACTCCAATACAATTCCACGATCATAGGAACGATATCATCACTTGTGCGTACGTACGGAATACCGTCTCCACAATGTGATGTGACTCGTTCTACATGATCTTCATTTCATAATGATTATATAAAAGAATTGAATGAATGAATATGGTATATACTACAATAATACCATTCTGGAAATAAATTATCTATAACCTAAAGATAAGAATAAGAATTTATTCGACAAAACACACATAAGAACAAAAAGTTATAAAGACCCGAGTAACAAGTAACAATGAAATATTACTAACAAGAAGCTAATAATATGACCATATATGATATCATATCAATATGTATGATTCTGGAATAAGTCAATAACATTATTTAAACCATTATACAGGAGCTTCGGACACGAACAAATCAAATCGGACCTAAGGTAAGGGAAATATCACAATCTCATTGTTTTCCGAGATTGTTTATTCGTAAGTATTTACTGGGGTGTATTTTATCATCCACATCCATGTTTCATCAATATGTAATATTATTTCCATCCACCTAAAATTGTGTAAATCCATTTTTACCCTTCGGTGAGTTTTTAGTAATATCTATGAAATGAATCTTTTGTCGTACGAGGTACTTTTTGACTTTTCCGACAAAAGTACGAAGAATGTTTTTTTTAACTTATACGGCATGAATGGATTTTTAAAACATTATTTCCAAGAAGCTTCCTTTACAAGTTTTCAAGTTTATTTTTAATCAACTTCTTTTATTTTAAAGTTATATGACATGTTATGAAAGGAAAAATGTTTTTGAAGAAGAAAGGATATTTTCCTCAAGAATGGAGTTCAAGTGTTTTATCAAAATTATTTTCCATCTAAGATAATAAAGGGTTCTGTTTTTATCCCTATTATTACATTGATTTGATCATGTTGTGATGGAATTATTTTTATGAATTCCTTTATCTTATATTAATTGATTTATGATGTCATGATGTTTCAAGAATCCCATTTTTGTTACATGTGTTATGCGATGATGTATGTGTTATGATTATGTGGCACACATAAGAAAGGATTCATTATAAGATGGGTGGGACCTATATCTCCCTCCAATGCATTGGGTAATGATTTTATATCTCATGAGATAGACATGGCTGGAATGGTAGGTTATACTGGTTCAGTGAAACAGGACTGAAACGAGGGTTACTCGATTCAGAAAGGGACTTTGTCCACTAAGATAGTCTTGGCAATGAGTCATGACTAACAAGAAATGATTTTCCATGATTATGTGTGCATGCCACAAAGTTTCAAGTTTCAAGTTATGATTATGGTGATCTCATTTTCACTTCTATGATTTATCCCATGATATGATATTATGAGCTCTTTTGCAGGTTAAGATTTCCAAAAGCTATGTTCTTATGTATATGATGTGATTGATATTTCTTTTGTTTACCCTTACTGAGCATTTGAGCTCACCCTTTTATGTTTTCTTTTCCCCAGGATATAAAGAAAGGTTTTAGGTAAAAAAAGGGAAGATCTTTATGGGAGATATTGAAGATCTTTCACCACGATTAGAAGATTACGTTCCGAGTTTCCAAAGACACTAAACTATTACGATCCTTGTGTGTGTATTTTTATTATGTGCTAAGTATTCCGCAAAAGTAATGTAATGTCCATGTACATCAAGATACGGGTCTCTAAATTAGCAGTATGTGATAACACCATAATGTACCACCATAATTGGTATTTCATAAATTTAATTAATATCATAAATTCTTAGGCTTGAAATATGGTGTTTTAATTGGCACTTGTTTATGAAAAATACTTACCGATTTGTTAAATCAATGATAGTTACACAATGCCACTCTCTTTATTTGTTTACATCTCTTATGTTTCCACATAAGAAAAAATAATGATATGATGGAATCAAAATATATATTTTGACATAAATTAAATTAATTTCATTATAGTATTTTATTTTTAATTTGTAGAAAATATATAAAAACCATAAATGTCTGTGAAACACTAAAAGAGTATCCATAAAAATAAAAATATTAATATATTAAATTATTTAACGATTATTAATATTTATATAATTTTAATGAATAATGGTGTACTATAAATTTTATAGGCCTTAATGTTATTTTATAGTGTTCTAGAGAATTATATTAAAATTATTCTTTTTATCTTTATGTATTTGAATAAAAATTAAATAAATGGAGTCAATGTTGACAAAAATGAAATATTATCAAAATAATATTTTATGTAATTATTTAAATATAATAAAAAAATAAATGTGTATAATTTGGATATTATATATTCTAAAATTACATTAATTGGTCAAACATGTTCCATTTTTTACCTTACAACAAATAATTAAAACACTTCAATATGAAAAATAGTGTTACCATAAATAAAACTAATATTGATTAACTAAGGGTTAATCAAAATGATAAGGATTTGAATGATACAATATAAGTACTGTTGAATTAAGGGTGTATAACTCTGTGATATGTTATCTTCAATTAAAATTACATTTTAACAAATATTGGATGCGATTTAATTAATAATAAATTTTTTGGAAATTCTAAATGTTCCCTCAACTTAATTATAGAATGGAAATCCTCCCTCCCAACATCACATCACTTTGATCCCTATTTCACTACAAAGTCAAGCCCATTTGTTTTTTAATCATCTTTATTAATGTATTATAGGTTTTGTTCTCCCAAAAAGGAAAATATTAAGTGCAATAAGAAAGGATATAAATTATGTATGACAATGGATATGTAATTTCCTTACTTGACCAATTAAAGATTATTTATTATTATACATGTTCTATATAACCATAATTTATCATAAAATAATAACATAATTATCCTTAATATACAAAAATGTTATAATTCCTATGAAACCAAAATCACCCAACCTATTTCCCCCCAAATTGTAAGTGAATTAATCGCCCATGTATATGTATAACATACTGTCTCCATGTAGTAATTATAGTGATTTTTTATTAACAAATATTATGAATTATTATTTTAATCGTTTTATAATTTATATTTTAAATTTATAAAATATTTATCCTTAAAAAATAATAATATCATATCTTCCATCTTACCTTCTGAACCTTTGGAAAACAAAAATGTTGCCTATTTGTACATGTGGAATACTACCTCCATTAAAAGGGTATATGATTTCAAAAATGTTATAATATATACATTTATGGTTATATAATATATTTATAAAAAATATATATCTATTATACATTAGGATTGAACACATACATAGGACGTCAGACATGAGGTATCTGTTAATTTCAAAATATCATCAATATTGTGGATTTTCTATTCTTATAACTATTATGAAATATTCTTCTTCCTTGTCAAAATTTTTCAAAAAATTATATAAATAATATTATTAATACTTTCCAATTATTTTTTAATGATATTTTTACTCATGTTTTTTACTTACAAAACGTTTGGAAAAGAACTGTTTTTTTATTTTATGAATAAGGTACTTCTAGATTTTCCAAAAAACAATAGAATGTAATGTTTTTTAATTTTAATATTATGAATTAATTACCTCTTAGTTATTAAAACAATATATAAACGTACATTTATTTATTTACAATTTTTTAATTTTTAAGAAAAATCATTGCTTCCCAATTTAATAGTTTTATTAAATTTATTGAATTTCAATGTGAAATAGTTATTTTTCATAAGAATGTTGTTGATTTTTTATATTATATATATTTATAAATAAAAGACATATCTTAATTATGATAGACAAGGGATGTGTTATGATGATACTATCCTTATTATTTTTCAATCAGTTTTATGATCATTTTGAATTTGGATGATGTATTTTGATACCATTCTCCATATCACATTGGATCACTTCTAATTATTTTATTGATTGGAAAAATAATTTACTATTTATATAATAGTATCAATATGAAGTGTTATGATTATAATTATTTACCCCTTTCATATGAGGGATGGATATGAATTATAATATGATGTGTCTGGCCCACTGTAGCCCCTCAATGCATCGGTAGTTCTCACGATACAAACTAGCTTTTGTATTCACTGCGGTATGACCAATTTATATAAGATTTATTAGACCAAGACCTTGATCATATGTCTATGGTGTCTCGAATTATGAATTTTTATCATTTTGAGACTATTTACTGATTTTAAATTTCTTATTTTATTAGTTATGATAATAATTGATATGTTTTTGAAAAATATTATTATGGATTTAATATATTTCCATTTATATCCTCCATTTTATTCATACATTCTTTAGTTTCCATTGTAAAAATACCCTTACTATGATTTTGAGAACATCCATTTATTTCATACGATATTATTCATTTCTTATAAAATAATTATTATTGTTTTTTCTAGAAGTCATCAATATCATTTTTATGGACCTCATTATACATTTCAATCTAATGGATCTTCTTCTCTGTAAAACTAATTTAGTCATTAATTCTCTCATTATATAGATACTTTTTCTTTGTTATAATTATTTAATCTTTATAAAATTCACTATGATAAAATATATCATCATGTATCATATATTATTCCCAAAGAAATATTTTTTATGATACAACATTCATTATGATCTCTATTATATACGTGTTTTTCTTCAACTAATTTATAACATTTTTTATGTATTCAACGAACTAAAAATATCATGAATATTTTAAACATGTTTTTTTATAAGAGTTTATATGAAAATAAATCTATTTAATTTTATAGGGAAAATCAACACGAATATATTATTCCAAACTCAAATATTATGGATGAAATTGTATAACCTTTTAAAATGATTTATTTGTTAGTAGTTCCATGATTGTAACAATTTGAGCTGTGTGGGAAGATATATTATACAATGATTTTCTCCAAATTTCTACCATCATCATTTGTAAAATTTTATAATCTAATGACTCATATTATTTTATTCCTTAAAATTAATTTTAATATATATTTTTCTCGGTTAGTTTTCAGGAAAACTACTTTGAAATAATTTAATATGATATTTCTAAAAATGATTATATTAATATTATATTTGATAAAATTTAGAGTAATAATACTATGATAATAAAAAATTACTAAAAATGTATGTTCTCTAGAGTTTTATCAAGGAATAATCAAGAGATATAATATTATATAAGATGATTCATTCATCACCTATGTATATGGTAAAGAAGATGACCCTCCCTTATCATTTGAATATGCACAATAAATATTTCAATATATACCCAAAAATGAATTTATATTTCCCTTAGTTGATGATGATAATTATATAGATGAACTAATTTAATAAAATTTTATAAAAAACATTTACCCTTTACCAATTTTATTTTACCAAAATATTAATCTCTCTTTATGAAAATTAGCCATGATTAGTTTCTTATTTCAAGGATTTATAATTTTGGAAGATCTAAGTACACCATTGAAATTATTCACTTATAGATATTTATGAATTTCTAAAAACATTTCTATTAAAATAGATTCAATATGAATATAATGTTTCTATATAAATTTAATTTTAAACCTATATTAATTTTTCCTATGAGTTATAGGCTCCAAATGATGTTATTTTTAAATTTGTTGGTTCATCTAAAATTTGGCATTTGTATAAATTTCCACATTTTCAATTCAATTTCTACTAATTTGTTTTTATTCATTTCCATAAATAATTATTCATTGCATATTTATTTTATTACAATGTTGTATTTCACCATATTACTTCAATGCATATTCCTTATTTTATTTTTAATCATTTAGTTCCAAATGATCTTATTTTCATGATTATTTTATAAAAATGATGATTATTTATTTAGAGTCATATATTAATTATAAAATACTATGAACAACCATATTTGGATCAAAAAAAATATGACTATTATCGAACCATATTTACAATAAAAAATATATCTAGTTTTTATATTACCATTAACCCTTAAATATTTTTGATCTGAAATGTTTCAGTCATTGAAATTTGTTTAATTCAACTATTTTTATAAAATTTCAATAAAAAGGTATTTATTTAATAAAATTATAGATAACACTCCCTCTATATAATTACACATAATTTATACAATATTAAATAGGGGTATACTAACTAAAATATAATGAATATCGATAAATTGATCAGTGAATGTTTATATATAAATGTTTAAAGAACAATATTTGTTTCAATACACTTATATATAACTCTACGTTTAACAACAAAATTTGATATCTTACAAGTTTTTTCATTTGATACAAATAGAATAAAATATCCCTTATATTCATAAAATATGTATGTTTTTTTGGAAAATTATATGATACATAAACACATTCTCAATCTAATAGATGTACTGATATAGTTTCAAAGAATTTTACATTCACAGAAATATATTGAATATTTATTATTATTTCTTCTCACTTCCCTCTTTTATTAATATTAATTAATAATTTACTATAAAATTAATGAAATACATGATTCCCTATAAGATATTAATTATTCCATGATATGATAGTTGATTTCAATTTATAAAATTAATGTTCCACTATCCTCAAGGATGAATTTCTCTCATGACAATACTAATTGTACAGATATATGTATATCTCCCATCATGTGACAATGATTTTATCATATGTTCCTAGAATGATGATAAAATAATCGTCATGATTATATTTTTATGAAAATAAATTAAATTATTGAAAAAACATCATATGCGAACATAATTCGGGATGACAAAGAAAACTCATGAGTCATTTAGTAAATTGAAAAAAAAAATAATTGGTGTGATCTAATATTTATTTAATTAAGTGGAAATATATTATTCCCTAAATGAAAAATAAATATTGATGAATGAATGTCTATATTCCCATAAAATTAGCAATAATTTATATTATAAATTACTGAAATTTGAAAAGTATTATTTTTTAGAAATAATGACGGAAAAAACAAAATGCAATGTTAGTTTCCTCCATTAATTAGATATTATTAATATATATAATATGATTCCATTACTAAATTTTAATTTATTAAGTTTTTAAATAAATATATATTTCTCCATTTACTTCTCCACATTCAATAATCTTTCAAATATAATAACTTCAGTTCCTTATTTAATATAAATATTTTACAAGATAGTAAACTCTAATTTTCAATAGCATATATTAAAGGGATTGAGATAAATAAAAAAGTATTTGATGGTCCATTTTATTATATCATTAATATATTTTATTTAGTAAAATAATAAATGATTAAATGTATATGTTTTGTGAAATTTTGAGAAATCTAACATTCTAATATATAAATTCATTAAATATAAATCTTTGTTTTGTGTGACCTATATGATTAAAACATCATGAATAATTTTTTTTTGTGAGTGTTGTAGATGATTTTTTTAATGTAAAATAGAACATGTTTCACATCACATAATTATAGCATGTGGGAGGGTAAAACATATTTAACAAACTGTAAACACCATCAACAATGACTTTTCACAAAATATTTACAGGTACTACTTATTATTATTCTACATCACATAGTGCTATAATAATTTTTCTCAATATTCAATAGTTATAATAATCATCAAAATAATAAACACTATATTTTTCTAAAATTTACATCATATATATTTTATTATGAAATATAATGTAAATTTTATTTAAGAGAAATAAAATCTGGAAGGAGACAATAGTACAAGTCAAAATTTCTTCACAAGTACTGATTAATTCATTTATTATATTTATGTAAAATTCCATTTGATAATATTTGTTCTATGTATATATTCATATAATGAATTTGTTTCATTGATTCCATACCATTTATTAATATAGACTACAAATCATTTCTATATAAATATATTGATCCACATATTTCATAGGTCCATCTATAATTAGATTTAAGAAATAAATACAAAATTTCTAATGATTAATTTTTTTAAATACAAATATTATATTAATAAGAATCTTGTATAATTTTTTATATTTTCATTTGTTCCATATTATTATTAAGATATAATAAAAACAATAAAAATTTATAACCAATAATCATTCTCCTTTCAAATTTATTTTATATATCCTTTTACAAACTAGCAACAAGTTATTATCAATTAGATCTATTTTTTTTAATGTTATGATTTTTTTTGTTAATATGTCCTCAAAATTATCTTCAAAAAATGGTTTGAGAATATAATTTTTTTCAAAAACTATTTCAGGAATTAAAATCAATAAAAATGGTTATATTAAGTATATGGGGAAGATTTTTTTCATAAATAAAGTTACTAAGTATAAAAGCATGGTAAGGGAAAAAGGAAAAAAAAATCAATTAAATTTTAATCATGAAAGTTGAATGAATTATTCCTCAATATATATACTAAATTTTTTAATATAATCCTTGGTGAATATACTAGAATATATTATAGAATAAATTTCTATTTATATTTTTTTCAAAAATAATAACTTAGTTTCTATAAAAAGTTATTAATTGGGACATTTGAAAAATTATCAACCCTTATTCTACTTTATCATACTTTATTCTTATCATAGAACTTCCTACTATTTATCATAACATAAATCACAATCTATCATTTTTAGATAATTTTATATTATCAATGAAATATTTTCAAATTGAAAACATAAGTAACATAATGTTGTTAATCATTAAAAAAATTATCAAAAAATCATTTCCAACGTAATAGTCCATTAATTTTAGTGATTCAATAATTTATTTTATAAAACATAATGAATTTTTAATATTTAATCCAACTAATTTTTATTATTTATGTATTGAAAATACTATTCTCAAAATTTCTAGTTTCATCAAATACCACATTTAACATTTCATCCCTAATATTAGAAATTTTAGAATAACTGATAAACCTTAATTTTTGTTCAGTTACATTATAATCTTCCTTCATTTATTTTCTTATAAAAAATTAAATATTATCATTTCTATTTTGTATGAACACCGTGTATCTGAAAACATTAAAGTACCCATATATCATATTTAATACACTATATATTTAATATTGGGTTTTCATTAAAACTGATGGGAATGAACGATGATTTATTTTACAATAGGAACTATTCACATATTCATAAAAATTTAATTTTCTACTTCATTCACACAAAACATATTTCAATATATCTAAAAAAATTTATATTTCATCATTCTACTAAAACAAACTAATGTGGAGTCCTTAGTGATGAAAATTTATTTCTAATAAATTCCTCACAGTAAATGATTTTTAAATTTATTATTATCAAATTCTACACCATGATCACTTCATAAGTTATTATATGAATATTTTTATAATTTTTTTATGATTAAAAAATTTAAATAATTTTAGTGATTCAGATATATATTTTTTTGTAATGAAACCCAGGTCTATTGTGTGTAATATTTGTAAAAGAATCCATGAATTTTATTCCAGCAATACTTGTAGTTTATGTTGGTATAAAATTGTCAATATTCATGTAATTTAAAGATCCTTGTGTTTAAACATTACATACTAGTATAAAAACATAATGATATATATAATTTTCAAAAGGAATAAATATTTTTAATGAATTCAAATTTAAATATCTAAGGTTCTTCAAATTAATAATCCTAGAAGACATAATAATGTTTCATATATTTCTCTATTATAACATTTTATACAAAAACCATTAATTAGTTTTTTATAAATTAGGGGTAGAGATATTAATTTAATTTATGAATTATGAATATATATTATAAATATATTGATTAGGATTTTTTATAATACCTGATATCCTAATGAACATTTTATAGTGGGTTTGAAATTCCTACAATTAATAAATTATAATTATTTTGCTAATGTTGATTTGGATTTGACATTGAGTATGAATGTAAACATGAAATAAGAGGCTCACCATGGATGTATACATTAAAAAATTAAATTAATTTACATAATACATCTAATATAAAAATAACATAAACTCCCTCTATGGTTTTTTTAGAAGTTATAATTCTCAATAAGAAATTATATGTGAAACCATTTTTATTTACATGTATTCACATAACCTGTACAAGGTTTTTGTATCGTGAAAATAAAATAAATAATGATTTTCGTACTCATATTTAAATAGGTTTAGAAATATTATCTATACAAAAAAGTAAAAATCATGAAATTCCATCCTTATTGATGTTTATGACTGAATAGTACATTAAAATATGTTCTCTACCTATATAATGGGATCAGGGTTTCTTTCATGAACCATATTTATTCTATTAACCTCTTTTTTTGTGACTAAACATTATATGTGAACTTTACAAAAAAATACTACTTATCAAAACATAGTTTGTTTTGTGGGAAATCAAATTAAAAATATTTTCATAAATTTTTTATATAAGTATATTATAATTTCATTATTTTTCATTCAAAATTTTATGATAGAAATTTCTCTTTTTAATCTTCCCATATCTCAATATGTTTTTTATGTAATTTTTCTTTTTTGGGGATATAGAAATTTTTGGATTACTTTAAACTAGTCTAAATTTTAAATTCACGTTATTTATTATAATGATATTCTACCAATATTGATACATTATGATAAAATCTTTTTTAAATTCACTTTATGATCAATATATTCATTCATATCATCCATATTTATAAGATCCACATAAAAATCATTAAAAACTAAAGAAGATATAGATTTATTTTTTAAATAATGTATTAATCATTCCACAGGGAACATAATTTACTTTGTAGATGTTATAAAAAGATAAAAAACATTCTTCTTTGAGTCATCATTAACAAAATTAGAATCAATGTTTATATATTTAATGCTACTCTATGTTTTAATTACCTCGAGAACTATTTTCTATTTATTCTTCTTTAGTCATCATAGATTATTTTATTTATTCGTAATTTTGGTACATTTCGTAATTATTTGTTCTATTTTCATAAATTAATAGAAAAATCAATAATTATGTTTGGTCTTTTATACCATCATTGAGTTATTTAATTAATTATCTCATATTTATTTGATATTTATTTTTTTACATAATATCCCCCACTAAATAAATTTTAAGATCTATCTGTACATATTGAAAAACTCATCATAAATTATATATAGATTTGTTTCATATAAAAGATGTTTATTTATTGTACTATTAAAACACAATAATTTATTATTATCTCATTCTATTTCAATATAATTTTGGTAAATAATAATATAAAACATCATTTTTTATACACATTAATTTATATTAACAAACTAGATTTTGTAGCATATCTCATAATATAATTCCCTTATATTTTAATTCAGGTTAAATTATATTTATAATGTTTTTATCCAAATTATTACCTATGATATCATTTATACATGGTATATTTAATCCATTGGAAATATCCATGAACCTCTGATACATATTAAATTCTAGTTCTATAGGTAGAAAATGTAATCATTTTTTCAATTAATGAAGAATGTCTTCTTTTTTCTAGGACATTTTGTCATTCTGAACCGCACTATTTTAATCAAATTAAAAATTATAATTTTAAATTTAAATTTACTGATTTGGATTTAGGATTTTTTTTTGATTAATGTAAATATATAATTACAAAAAAATATAATTGTATAGAAGCTCATCTTTTTCATTATGGAAGATTTTAGAAAGAGCCTTCCTGGGAATTTAATAATTAGAAAGAAAACTTCTGTATTGTATTATAAACCTATAATGTATTTCTAATATATATAATTAAATTATAAACTAAAATTAAAATTCAATACATTGATAAAATTTATTTAATAATTAATATTGATATGAATATTTTATGATCAGTCCATAACATGTGAATGTTTTATAGATCCAGTGTTTCATTAATTTGTTGTTACATGTTCTAGCTTAGAAGCATTATTTTTCATGGATTAAATATCACATGGGTAACTTTTTTTACCCATTATTGGAATTTTAGGATGACTTAGAAAAATATATTTTTTTAATAATAGTTTGGAAACATTGGCATACCGGTGATGCATGAGGTAAATTCCATGATTATAACGTACTTATGAATGGGAGAGTGATTTATTAGGCATCATTTACATAAAAATTCATAGGGGTTATACTTTATTGATTTGTTTTTTACACTATCTTGGAGATTAGTGGATGCCATTGATGGTATAAATGAGTGTGAGATCATTGTCAGTAGAAGTGTCTTGAATCATTGGTAGTAGATTTTTACAATGAAAAAAAGAAAATGGTGAGGTGTCATGGTAATAAATTAATGTTCATAATGACCCATTCATGTCTATATCATGGATTTGTTGGAGGAATATATAGAATGGTCCTTTTTTAATTTACCAGGGTATAAGGGGGCTAATATGGTTGTTTGTACGATTAATTCATTGTTATTAAGTGACCTAAGAAAAGAAGGGTCCACTAATGAGGCCTTGATAACTATAACATGGATCCCTCAAAATGTGTCTTCCCATTGGACTAATATTTTATAGTGATAGACTTTCAGAAATATATAATTGTGTTCCTTATAATGTAATGATATTCCCAATATTGATTTTTTGAATGGGTAAAGTCAACCAAAATAATAGTAATTTAATGTTGTCTAGTAGACAGTATTCATGTTGGGGGTGACCCTTCAAAAAGTAATAAGACATGGGTCATTCACAAACGATATTATGTGGGATGAAAAATATAAGTTTCTTATAGATGAGGAATTATTAAATAGAATCTATATGGGATCCTTCCAACTCCCCTATTATTGGATTAATAATCCCTCTTAAGTAATTATCTAAAATGTTATTCAATTAAATTATTAAAAAAATAGTTTTTTATTCATTATTCCATATAAATATTACTCATCATTTAAATGTGTGATTTTGTGGTATTTATATGAAAAACATAATCCTTCTATATTTATATAACTATCACTATAAAATACATATGTAGCCATCTAGGGAATGGACAATGTGTCCAAAGATGATGTCAGGTTTCATGGTTTTTATGAATATGAAAACTACATCCATAAAAACAAAAAAAATGATTGATGGGTCATGTGGATATCATGTTACACAAATGGTTTCAATAATTATTCTAAAAATGAGGTATAAAATACATTAAAATTGAATTTCATGGAACAACCAAAAAATATATTCTATCTATGTATTTTTAGTGGTACACAATGTTTATTTATAGGTCATCATATTCAATATATTTATATTGTTCCAAACATAAAACACAATAACAATTTATTTTGGTGTTTGTTTCTACTCAACGTGTCATAAAATAGACATCATTGAAATAAAATTCATCCATAGCTACTCAATTAACCCATATAATGAAATTAACCACTATTAACAAGAATACATTTTACAAAAAAATACATAATTTAAAAATTTTACATTTAAAATAATTCTAAAATACCATTGCCCAAAGGATAAGTGTATTTATAGATTAGAAATATGAATTTATTGTTAAATATTATATATTCAATACAAACACCTAAATTGTTTACACATTCCATCTTTTTAAATATATTCAAGCATGTAATTATTTATGTTAAGGAGGAACATATGTGGGATTGGGAATAAAAACTATTTGGTGTAAAAGATATTAATGCATAATAAATTAATAGATTATCATCCAATAAAAAAATTAGGGAATTATTTGAGATTAAAAATAAAATCTTATTAAAATATATTATAATAATACATGATATAACAGTATAGATCATATAATTTCAATATATGAAAACCAATTTATCCTTATTGAAATGTAACAAATATACCATGCCATGTAATTATTTGAAAATAATCATTAACGTGGGAGATATATCATACGACTATGTCAAATACATTGGAATACAAATCATAACATGTATTAAGGTAAACTACCAAAATAGTCATACAATGTGGATCATGAATTACTATATCCATTTCATCACATTATATATTATACACGAATCCATTCATGGAAATGTTTCTAATCAGTGGTCAATTATTTACATCATCAGAATATGTAAATCCATTCTTTGAAGCAACAATTATGTAGAGCACAGTTGGAGGGAAGGCAATAGGGTTGTGCACCATATTTCATCCATGAATTTTACTGATCTAGGCCCCTGTATTATTTATTTCCCTTGTTACATTTTTTTGAAACCTGAAGGGGTGAATCTCATTAGAGGTGATTAGATTGGTCTTCACTACGTTAGGACCTCATAGAGTTTTCTTGGATCTTTTGTACTTTTGACTTTTTTTTATTATTTTCTGGCAGTAATTATCCAGGTTTATTAAAACATTATCTTTGAATGAAACGATAAAAATATATACTAAGAAAGGATACATGTTTTATATTGTTGATTGATCATAAAAACAATCATCCCATAATTAACTTGAGATATATAAGACATTAAACAATGCATGAGAGGTCAATATCAGACCTAATGATGATATAATGATAAAAAATACATATGTTAATGGTATTAACAAACAAAAAATAATATGATGGGATGAAAAATGTTACTTTTTCTCCACATATCAACATAACTATGTATTCCCTAGAAAATAACTTCCCAATAAAACTTTTGAAGATCTGATAATAATAAATTTAGGGATAAAAATAAAACATAAAACATCTTGTTGAATTTGATGATAAATTTGTCAAACACTAATTCATAATGAACCATTATCCAATTAATTGAGTGTGTAACCTTATTGATCAATCACATGAACTTCTAAATTTGGTAGGAACGTTGAATAATGTATTTCGGGTGATATCATAGAGATCCATAAATGCCTTCAATTTCACAATCACTATTACAACAATTATCCTTCAATCCATGAAAAATAAAAACAATATGTAGCTTAGATGATATTTTTCCCTCTCTAGGAAATATGAGATATTAAAGATGATGTCAACTATTTTGTAGTGAATTGTAATTTTCATGAGTGTCACTTTCTGCCTTATATAGTGGAATTCGAATATTCCAAAAACATGACTCCTAGATCCAAGAAATTATTTACGCACTATAGATGACATCATGTTACAACATTATGGTGGCATTGATGACATTTATATTTTTATCAATTATATTTTATATGATAAATATAACCTATGATAAAAAAATTTGTTGTCCGGACTCAATTTTCCATAAAATATTAATCAAAACTTCAATATTAAATATTATTAGTTCAATATATTAATTTTTTGTTTTTTTGGAAATATATTGATGTAGAAAAATTAAATAAATAAATTCATACCAAAATATTCTATAATAAAATTATATGAATTTTATTATTACATGGTGATCATTTATTGTTGAATTTCACTCATTACTCATCTGTGGCACACCATGTCTTATTCTCTATTATGTAAAAATAAGGAAGGCTTTAGAATTCACATTTCAAGAACCAATAGTCCCTTATCTCAATATCTATGAGTACTATTCACATACTAGTTGTATTGTATGGAAAACCATCAAGGCCCCTAAAGTTATTTGTTATAGTCATATTAATTGTAATGAAAAACATTCATACAATCATACAATTCGTAGTATAATTACATTGTTTAGTGATATATCATAAATAAGAATGAAAACATTGGGTCCACATTCATTAAAATAATATTAGTTCTTTACCCATCTTGATAGACCTAAATTCTACTATAATAGTAATTGATTTAATGATAGAATAATATTCATTGGAATCAAGGACAAAAATCTCACTTCCTTTCAAAAGAGAAAATTAGTTTATTATTATTCTGAAAATTTCATACTACTAATGATGATTCAAGCACAAGTTACTCATAGGTAAATTAATTAAATATGTATTTCCTTTTATAAAATCACATCATAAAATTATATACATATATAATAATCGCATGTTGATATCCCATTACATTTTTTCATTGTTTTGAACTACTAGTGAAACATGAATCATTTAGTGTTCTTATTAGTGGTCTAGTACTCATGATCACATCTAAATGACACCACTAAGTTTAAACTTCATGATAATAAGTATCAATTCTTATGATCCCTCAACACCTTATGATAACACATTATATTCTTTCTGTCAACCTGATTTATCTGACTATAGGAAATATGTTTTACAATACAATCATAGTCACTCAGGGATTCCATTATATAGTTGGAACTAATAGAACATTTTGATATAATAATAATCCAAAGATGTTTCCTTATAATTCGTGAATATAGAAATATAAAAAATATTATTATAAGTTTACATCATGAATAACTCATTTTACACATGGTTTTTTAATTGAAATGCACTATTCCAGTTATATCTAGAGAAACCCACTATTTCCACACCCCGCCATTTCAATAGTTCCAACATTCTAACAAACCTTGTTATCTCACAACTGGTATGACCATGATTCTTCTAAGATTCTGATTTAGTAATTGGGCATTCAACATCTCTTCTGAATTTTTATTCTATTGTCTAGGACTTTTCCCCCAATGAGTGAAACTTTTCAAGAGACAATATCCTTGATTTTATTTCTTTTTTCCACAAAAAAATTACTATTACTGGTAATAATAACATTATAATTTTTAATTGGATAAAACAATACTTACAATGTGGTATTAAATTAAATGGAAAAAACAATTACATATTATACCTTTCTGTATTTCTTACCTAAAATGTTACAAACACACTCAGTTTTTACACCTATAGACACCACTATATTGAATGAGATTCCCCAACTCATTAAATTATCCAGAATATGATATTAGATATTATTGATTTATAGGAAGGATAGTTATCAATCTCTAATAGCTTGTATAATATCTTATAAATATACAAGGTATATATCCTTTATCATTTCTCATGTAAAATTGTATAGTTCATATTTTTTACAATGACATTGTTTGAGATATAACTGATATATTAGAACTATTAAGGGTAAATAGGAAATATTTTATATATTAAATGACAAGGAATATGTGATATTTCCATTTTTAATGAATATAGAATTATATGCACCTTTATAATCTCATTTTACTCCCCAAGACTATCTTAATTGATAGATCCATTCAATGTGATATTGGTAACAATTCATTCTAAAATTGTTCCAAATTTTTTTTTTCAATATATTTTATGAATATGAACTATTGACATGGTCTTAAAAACCTATTTGATATAACTCAATATTTATCATTCCCTAAAATCCTCATTTAAACATTAATGCAATATCCAGATAGTTACTTTTATAATGATATTAACTAACATGTAATAATAATAATTTTTTTCATATGTTACCTATATAGTTTTCATTTAAAATACGGATTCTCCCAATAAAATAGTGTAAACATTTGGATATAATTTATTATAAAATTATATTTAATAACACTATTGTATAATTCAATTATAAATATGATTTCTGTAACATAACCCTCATTTTAATATTATGGTGTGTCCATCTATTTCTAGATGAGTCATATAAAATCCATCAAATACTAGTGTCCTTGACATCTAATTATCAATATAATTTTCACAATGATAATGGATGACATATAGAATTACAATAATCACATCAATGATATTCTATTATAACCAAAACTTTATTATTGGTACCACTCTTTTACAAATCTTGTTGTATTTATATTGAATAAAACTGTTGTATTAATACTTGAAACATTAAAATTACTATGATCCAAAAAATCTATATAATGAATCCATTATTTAAATATTATTCTCAATCATAGCTAAATTCTCTTTAATATTTCAATTTATGGTTAATTATTGTCTATATATAATGTATCTCAATATTTGATGAATGTAAAACAAATTGCCGTGGATTTATTCTTCCCACACAATATGAGTCCCTGGAATATTCCATTACTAAATTCTATTATAGAACTATTTTCTATTTATACTTGTTTTTCATCACTATATTTTGAAAAATCAATGTCATTATTTCCCACAATTCTAAATAGATATGTTTTCCCATTTATATGAATATACTTGTCACGACCCGCCCTCGGGGTCCGTGCCGTGACTACCCCAAGCCCGCCTTCCATAGGCCAGGGGCTGGCGACTAGCACCAAGGCGTAAATCCCAGAAAAAGGGAAGGCATTGCCTTTGTAAAGTAGACAAACACCACAGAGTAAGCAAGCGGAAGTAAAACACTAAGTACAAAAAGAAGAGCTGAAAAGTAAAAAGGGGCCGGAAATACAAGCCCAACTGTAAAGTACAACTCGAAAGGGAAAACATCGACTGAAAAGTAAAGCTGCTACGCTGAGATGTCCACTGGAAATCCCACCTGAAGGGTGGGTACAGATAGCTCCTCTGCTCCTCGGGTCCCGCCATCCGCTCCGAGTATGTCCCGCCCAGTGGTCCACCTCCGGGTACCGCCTCGTCGTATAGTCCACCTCCAGGTACCGTCCAGTCATCGAACACTCGGCCTCTGCCAGCACTGTCCGTCGTCTGCAACCAACACAACGAGGTGCAGGCATAGCCCGTGCAGGGGTGAGTATAACGATACTCAGTAGGGACCCCGAGACCCTCAAGGTCTCTCTAAAACCAACCAAGGATAAACACAAGAAGATCACAACAGATAAACTCTACTTAGGTATATGCCCATACATATACCTAAGTTATCAAGTAACCCATCTCAATCATGAGGAAACACAAGAATCATGAGATCAACGGATAACCACTACCCAGGTATATGCCCATACATATACCTAAGTTATCAAGTGACCCATCTCAATCATGAGGTTAACACAAGGTCAAAAGTCTCAGCTCAAACCAGGATTTTCATTATCGAAACCGTAACTGCTGAAGAGCTCCGTCTCTAGAGTGTACAGTGGTCCTGTCACGACTCCGAGGCTACCGCTCACTAACCTAGGACTGCTGAAGTACTCCTCCTGTCGAGTACTGCGGGTTTGCGGCCAACTACCTGGCGCTCCGTCCGCTGAGGGTCTGTCGCCAAATACCGGGCGCTACCCAGATAGCCTACTGAGGTACTCCTCCTGTCGAGTACCGCAGGTCTGCTGCCAACTACCAGGCGCTCCGTCCGCCGTGGGTCTGCCGCCAAGTACCGGGCGCTCCGTCCACTGGGCTAGTCGACTCACTCCAAGTCGAGTCGGTCAAGCAGTCGTCAGGTCTCAGCCGGCTACACGGTCTCCGTACTCTGCACGCTCGTCTCCGGGAGGGTCCGCTCCACGAGCTACCGGCCGTATCTCAACTGTACCCCGAACTCCCATAGGGTATACTCAAAAGGACCGTTACTCAACGTAACCACCAACGCCGCTGACGGCTCGTCAAGCGGACGTCCTGTCTGTAAGATATCAGCTTTTCCGTTCCAGGGGCCCGGTTGGGTTTCGGGTACAAACCAACCCGACCATACTCCGACTGCATCCAAAACTCGGGCGGAGTATGTCAAAAGTTCCGTCTCATCAAGAGGAAGTCAACGAAACAGACGGCGTGTCAATCGGACGCCCGGTCTGTGAGTTATTGGCATTTTCGTCTCCGGGGCCCGGTTGGTTTTTATGGAAAAACCATCCCGACCGTACTCCACCTGCGTCCAAACCTCGGGCGGAGTATGCCAAAAGATCCGTCTCACTAAAAGGAACACAACGCGACTGACGGCACGTCAATCGGACGTCCGTAGCTCAAGATATGAGCGTTTCCGCTCCGAAGGCCCGGTTGGTCTCGTGAACGAACCAACCCGGCCGAACTCAAAGTAAACCGAAACCTTGAGTGCGATATACCGAAACGACCGTCTCGATCCAAGGATCGTGTTGCCGCAGACGGTTCGTCATTCGGAGGTCCGAGGCTCAAGTTATGAGCCAAAAACCAAATCAGGTTCGAAACGGGGGGGTCCGGGTCCGGGCCGACCCGGCCCGACCCCCCCCCCCCCCCCCCCCGGGGCGGCGCGGCGGCCGGCGGCGGCGGTCGGCGGCGGCGGACGGCGGCGGCGGGTGGCGGCGGCGGGCGGCGCGGCGGCGGCGGCGGCGGTGGGCCGCGCTGGCGGCGGCGGCGGGCCGCGCTGGCGGCGGGGTGCCGCGAGGTGGGTGGCACGCGGGGCTAAGCCCCGCGTATTGCTGGAGGGGCGGCGCGGCACAAGGGCCGCGCCCCATTTTTTTCAAAGAGCCCCCCCCCCCCACGTGGGGGGCCTGCTGGTGGAACCGAGGGGGCAGCCGGCCCCCTCCCTTTAAAGAAACGCCCCCCCCCCCCCCCTCTTAAAGAGGGGGGTTTTCATGGTTGGCCGGGGAATTAAATTCCCCGGTTTTAAGTCATCCGGCCGGCCAGCTGGCCGGCCGGTTTTCTCAAACGGGACCGGAATTTCCGGTCCCCTTCTTCGGCTTCCGACGCCGGCGGCCCGACCGCCGGTCTTCCCTTCCGCCGCGGCCCGGAACCGGCCGCGGTCTCCTCGTCCAGCCGCGGCCCGGAACCGGCCGCGGCGTTCGTCATCCGTCGCGGTGCGACGGCACCGCGCCCCTCCGCCACACTTTAATTTCTTTCAACGCGGCGTGACGGCGTCGCGTTCTTCATGTTTCTTCCATGGTGCGTGCGACGGCATCGCGAAGATATTTGCACGTTCATCCGCGTGGTGCGACGGCACCACGCCACTTGCTTCCTCCCGCAAGATAAAATCAACATAAACGTTGGAGGGGGGTTCGGTCGTGTTCATGCGGTCCGCCCCCCCCCCCCCCCCCCCTCACGTTAAATAAAAACTCAACATGAACATTCTAAGCCTCATGTTAGACATGCGAGATCCATGTTCAAGAAATGGAATAATTTAAGAATGAAACAACAATCCCCTACCTCGGGTATAAGTTCGAGGAATCGTCTACGTTCCGCGGAAGACGGCGTCGCGGAGGTCGGGCGTCGCGGTAGTCGTTCGTCAATTCCGTTGACGAAGAGACGCGTCCGAAGAGGCACGTCGTTGGCGAATCCCTGTACGCCGACGAAGGTTGTCCGAGGAAGGTGCGGTGTTCTCTCTCGTTGACACCGAAGACGAAGAAGAGCGGTGCGGCGTTCTTCGTCGGAAAAAGGGCGTTCCTCGTCAAGTCTTGAGGAAAGTCAAATTATAAAGAGAACAACGAACTCAAGAATCTCTACCTCGATAGTCGCACGGTGACGGAGTCGTGGAATATCGGTGTCGATTCCTTTGACGTCGGAGGAAGAGTCGTTATCGAAGGCGTTCGTCGCGGAAAACCGCCGCGGAAGAGATGACGCGGAAGAAGTACGTCGCGTCGTGGACACGGCGTCGCGGATGGATCGTGTTCTTCGGCGGAGAAGTTCCTCGTTGAAGAACGACGTTCTTCGCGTTCTTCGTTGAGTTGAAGAAGAAGAAGAAAAGCTTCCAAAGCTCTCAAGAAATCCTCCCAAGGGTAAAAGAAACTCCTAGAATAATATAAGCTTTAACTTATATTATTTCATAACTTAACCACAAGAATTTCAATGGTTTGAAATTCAAAATGGATAACTCCAAAATTAACTCACCTATTTAATATACATGAATTGTATAATTAAATATAAGTTAACTTGTCAAGCCATTAAGAGGGAGAGTGGGGAGTTGAAAAGGTGGGGGTTCATGTGGGCCCCACCACACTTAATCCTCCCAAGGGAGGTTAAGTGGGTGTGGGTCCCACTTCCAACCTCCTTTGGTAGGTTTTTAATAAGTTAAAATAAAATTTGTCTTAAACAAATTTTATTTAACTCAACTGAAAAACCCCAAAACTAACTTTCAACTCGCAACAAACGCAACTCCCGAAAAGGTCTCTTTAAGCGAATATCGGCGCTGCGAGTTCATCGGTGCCCTCGGATTTCAATTCCGAGCACCGGATCAAAAGTTAGGAATTCCCGCTCGTTCGTTCACTGAACGTACCCGAGCCAAACTTCGGAAATTAATTCCGGGCACTCCGGGCCTCGGAATCAGGTGCCGTCTGAAACCGCGCTCTTGTAAAATTCTAAAGAAAATTAAGAAAAAATTTCCCTTGAATTTTACGGGTCTTTACATTACTCCCACCTCAGGGCTTTACGTCCCCGTAAAGATACAACAAAAACTAGGGTAACAAAAGAGGATACTGAGCACGCATCTGAGCCTCCCGCTCCCATGTGCTCTCCTGGAGATTCCCGTGCCGCCATCTCTTGCGCACAAGAGGAATCGATCGTCCATGTAGGACCCGCTCCTGTCGATCCTCTATCTCCACCGGGACCTCCGTAAAAGTCACCCCATCGTCAACGTCAAGCTCCTCAGCTGGAATACGTGGAAGACGTCGTGCACCCGATGCAACTGAGGTGGTAGAGTCAGGCGATAAGCCACCTCGCCAACCTTGCTGAGGACCTGGAAGGGTCTGATGAAGCGCGGAGATATTTTGCCGCCTCGGCCAAATCTCCGAATACCACGTCGAGGTGAGACCCGCAAGAAGACGTGGTCGCCATCCTCGAACTCCAGTGGCATCCGCCTCCTGTCAGCGTATGACTTCTGCCGGCTCTGTGTTGTCCTTATCCGCTCCTGGATGACATGGACCTCCTCTGACGTGGCCCGGACCATCTCTGGTCCCACAAGAGCTGCGAGATTTCTTCTTTGCCGATAAGAGAAACCTGGTCTCATCCCCTGGATGAACCACATTTTTTGCCTAAAACAGTCAATCCTAACATGGATGATACTAATCCATACCAAGGATGACGTCGTAAGGCCTCGACGCTACTACTAAGAGATCCAACCGTTACTCTCGCCTCCAAGGGTTGAGTCACACTGTCGGCATCAGTGTGTGGTAACTGGTCTCCTCCAGTAGATGTCTCACAAGTGAGGGTCAAGTCAACAGTCAACTGGAACCTCTTAGTAACATCACAAAAGAGGATAGGAAAGAAAACATCACAAAAGATGCGTCTTTTATTATTGCAGCTCATAATACAAGACGCTACACAAAAGCAACATCAACATGGAACTAGAAGTACAAGAGACGTATCCACTAGTTCCTCCCCTGTCCACCTGCTTTACTGTTGCTCAAGCATTTGTCGCTGCCTCTATCTCGGTGGCTCTCCCAAAGCCTGCGGATCGGGAGTCGGACAGTCACGTGCCAGGTGACCCTTTCCGCGGCATGAGTAACACAACCTGCTCCTTGCACGGCTAGCTTTGATCCCACTCCGGGTGCCCTGCACCACTGGTCCTAAAACCCGAGATCGCCCAACTACTGGTCTGGTCCTCCTGGACCTCTGCATCATCTGTCTACTGCCCACAGATGACTCGGCTTCTGATCGAAAAACACGCGGTAAAGGCAGAATCTCCTGTACACGCTCGGGGTGTAGAGATACTGGCACAAACTCCACCCTGAAGAAGGTCTCGAAGTCTTCCCATGTGAAATTCATCTCATCGCAAAACTGAAACAAGTGGCTCCACCACCTACCTGCTGCTGCGTGTAGTAGGCTCGCAGCGAGGATCACCATGAGGTCTGCTGGTGTCCTCACTAGCCTAAACACTCGTACCACTGCCTCCAGCCAGTCCTCTACAGCCTGGGGATCCGTCTCCCCGCGAACCCTGGGCGGTCGCTGGCGCTGAAACTCATGCAGTGCGCTGAGGCGACGTGCATCGTCAGCGGCTGCTGCTGGAAGCATCGGGGGCTCAGCGGGTAGAGCTACCGCCGGTGCCACTGCTGACAAAGGGCCCTACACCGAGGCCTCGTCGCTCAGTGGGCTGTCGTCACGTTCGATTCTCGGAACCCTAGCTGGTCGTCTGAGAAAAGACATCCTGAAAGAAACAACGTAACACGATCAAACGATTATACCTGGTGAGCTGACCTGGTTTGAGCTGTTTTAAGGGGAAAAACTTTTTGAAAACACACACGCAATCAGTGTTTTCGTGCACAAAGTCGGAAATCAGTTGTCAGGGTCCTAGTGTATGGATACGTCGGCCGCCCGCACCAACACTGGACTCCCTGAACTGAAAACCACACTCGGTACCCTTAACACTATCGCTTCACAGAAAGAAAGATCAGAGTTATAAGTTCTGCGGTAGAACCGAACTCCTCTGATACCAATTTGTCACGACCCGCCCTCGGGGTCCGTGCCGTGACTACCCCAAGCCCGCCTTCCATAGGCCAGGGGCTGGCGACTAGCACCAAGGCGTAAATCCCAGAAAAAGGGAAGGCATTGCCTTTGTAAAGTAGACAAACACCACAGAGTAAGAAAGCGGAAGTAAAACACTAAGTACAAAAAGAAGAGCTGAAAAGTAAAAAGGGGTCGGAAATACAAGCCCAACTGTAAAGTACAACTCGAAAGGGAAAACAGCGACTGAAAAGTAAAGCTGCTACGCTGAGATGTCCACTGGAAATCCCACCTGAAGGGTGGGTACAGATAGCTCCTCTGCTCCTCGGGTCCCGCCATCCGCTCCGAGTATGTCCCGCCCAGTGGTCCACCTCCGGGTACCGCCTCGTCGTATAGTCCACCTCCAGGTACCGTCCAGTCCTCGAACACTCGGCCTCTGCCAGCACTGTCCGTCGTCTGCAACCAACACAACGAGGTGCGGGCATAGCCCGTGCAGGGGTGAGTATAACGATACTCAGTAGGGACCCCGAGACCCTCAAGGTCTCTCTAAAACCAACCAAGGATAAACACAAGAAGATCACAACAGATAAACTCTACTTAGGTATATGCCCATACATATACCTAAGTTATCAAGTAACCCATCTCAATCATGAGGAAACACAAGAATCATGAGATCAACGGATAACCACTACCCAGGTATATGCCCATACATATACCTAAGTTATCAAGTGACCCATCTCAATCATGAGGTTAACACAAGGTCAAAAGTCTCAGCTCAAACCAGGATTTTCATTATCGAAACCGTAACTGCTGAAGAGCTCCGTCTCTAGAGTGTACAGTGGTCCTGTCACGACTCTGAGGCTGCCGCTCACTAACCTAGGACTGCTGAAGTACTCCTCCTGTCGAGTACTGCGGGTTTGCGGCCAACTACCTGGCGCTCCGTCCGCTGAGGGTCTGTCGCCAAATACCGGGCGCTACCCAGATAGCCTACTGAGGTACTCCTCCTGTCGAGTACCGCAGGTCTGCTGCCAACTACCAGGCGCTCCGTCCGCCGTGGGTCTGCCGCCAAGTACCGGGCGCTCCGTCCACTGGGCTAGTCGACTCACTCCAAGTCGAGTCGGTCAAGCAGTCGTCAGGTCTCAGCCGGCTACACGGTCTCCGTACTCTGCACGCTCGTCTCCGGGAGGGTCCGCTCCACGAGCTACTGGTCGATACTCCAAGTATCACAAAGTCCCACAAAGAAGTGTCTCAAAGGTCCGTCTCGTCACAGGGGTCTCAACGCAACAGACGGCGCGTCGATCGGACGCCCGGTCTGTGAGTTATTAGCCTTTTCGTCCCAGGGGCCCGGTTGGTTTCGAGAGCGAAACCAATCCCGGCCGTATCTCAACTGTACCCCGAACTCCCATAGGGTATACTCAAAAGGACCGTTACTCAACGTAACCACCAACGCCGCTGACGGCTCGTCAAGCGGACGTCCTGTCTGTAAGATATCAGCTTTTCCGTTCCAGGGGCCCGGTTGGGTTTCGGGTACAAACCAACCCGGCCATACTCCGACTGCATCCAAAACTCGGGCGGAGTATGTCAAAAGTTCCGTCTCATCAAGAGGAAGTCAACGAAACAGACGGCGCGTCAATCGGACGCCCGGTCTGTGAGTTATTGGCATTTTCATCTCCGGGGCCCGGTTGGTTTTTATGGAAAAACCATCCCGACCGTACTCCACCTGCATCCAAACCTCGGGCGGAGTATGCCAAAAGATCCGTCTCACTAAAAGGAACACAACGCGACTGACGGCACGTCAATCGGACGTCCGTAGCTCAAGATATGAGCGTTTCCGCTCCGAAGGCCCGGTTGGTCTCGTGAACGAACCAACCCGGCCGAACTCAAAGTAAACCGAAACCTTGAGTGCGATATACCGAAACGATCGTCTCGATCCAAGGATCGCGTTGCCGCAGACGGTTCGTCATTCGGAGGTCCGAGGCTCATGTTATGAGCCAAAAACCAAATCAGGTTCGAAACGGGGGGGTCCGGGTCCGGGCCGACCCGGCCCGACCCCCCCCCGGGGCGGCGCGGCGGCCGGCGGCGGCGGTCGGCGGCGGCAGACGGCGGCGGCGGGCGGCGGCGGCGGGCGGCGCGGCGGCGGTGGCGGCGGCAACGGTGGGCCGCGCTGGCGGCGGCGGCGGGCCGCCCTGGCGGCGGCGGCGGGCCGCGCTGGCGGCGGGGTGCCGCGAGGTGGGTGGCACGCGGGGCTAAGCCCCGCGTTTTGCTGGAGGGGCGGCGCGGCACAAGGGCCGCGCCCCATTTTTTTCAAAGAGCCCCCCCCCACGTGGGGGGCCTGCTGGTGGAACCGAGGGGGCAGCCGGCCCCCTCCCTTTAAAGAAACGCCCCCCCTTTTAAAGAGGGGGGTTTTCATGGTTGGCCGGGGAATTAAATTCCCCGGTTTTAAGTCATCCGGCCGGCCAGCTGGCCGGCCGGTTTTCTCAAACGGGAACGGAATTTCCGGTCCCCTTCTTCGGCTTCCGACGCCGGCGGCCTGGCCGCCGGTCTTCCCTTCCGCCGCGGCCCGGAACTGGCCGCGGTCTCCTCGTCCCGCCGCGGCCCGGAACCGGCCGTGGCGTTCGTCGTCCGGCGCGGTGCGACGGCACCGCGCCCCTCCGCCGCACTTTAATTTCTTTCAACGCGGCGCGACGGCGTCGCGTTCTTCATGTTTCTTCCATGGTGCGTGCGACGGCATCGCGAAGATATTTGCACGTTCATCCGCGTGGTGCGACGGCACCACGCCACTTGCTTCCTCCCGCAAGATAAAATCAACATAAACGTTGGAGGGGGGTTCGGCCGTGTTCATGCGGTCCGCCCCCCCCCCCCCCCCCCCCTCACGTAAAATAAAAACTCAACATGAACATTCTAAGCCTCATGTTAGACATGCGAGATCCATGTTCAAGAAATGGAATAATTTAAGAATGAAACAACAATCTCCTACCTCGGGTATAAGTTCGAGGAATCGTCTACGTTCCGCGGAAGACGGCGTCGCGGAGGTCGGGCGTCGCGGTAGTCATTCGTCAATTCCGTTGACGAAGAGACGCGTCCGAAGAGGCACGTCGTTGGCGAATCCCTGTACGCCGACGAAGGTTGTCCGAGGAAGGTGCGGTGTTCTCTCTCGTTGACACCGAAGACGAAGAAGAGCGGTGCGGCGTTCTTCGTCGGAAAAAGGGCGTTCCTCGTCAAGTCTTGAGGAAAGTCAAATTATAAAGAGAACAACGAACTCAAGAATCTCTACCTCGATAGTCGCACGGTGACGGAGTCGTGGAATATCGGTGTCGATTCCTTTGACGTCGGAGGAAGAGTCGTTATCGAAGGCGTTCGTCGCGGAAAACCGCCGCGGAAGAGATGACGCGGAAGAAGTACGTCGCGTCGCGGACACGGCGTCGCGGATGGATCGTGTTCTTCGGCGGAGAAGTTCCTCGTTGAAGAACGACGTTCTTCGCGTTCTTTGTTGAGTTGAAGAAGAAGAAGAAAAGCTTCCAAAGCTCTCAAGAAATCCTCCCAAGGGTAAAAGAAACTCCTAGAATAATATAAGCTTTAACTTATATTATTTCATAACTTAACCACAAGAATTTAAAAGGTTTGAAATTCAAAATGGATAACTCCAAAATTAACTCACCTATTTAATATACATGAATTGTATAATTAAATATAAGTTAACTTGTCAAGCCATTAAGAGGGAGAGTGGGGAGTTGAAAAGGTGGGGGTTCGTGTGGGCCCCACCACACTTAATCCTCCCAAGGGAGGTTGAGTGGGTGTGGGTCCCACTTCCAACCTCCTTTGGTAGGTTTTTAATAAGTTAAAATAAAATTTGTCTTAAACAAATTTTATTTAACTCAACTGAAAAACCCCAAAACTAACTTTCAACTCGCAACAAACGCAACTCCCGAAAAGGTCTCTTTAAGCGAATATCGGCGCTGCGAGTTCATCGGTGCCCTCGGATTTCAATTCCGAGCACCGGATCAAAAGTTAGGAATTCCCGCTCGTTCGTTCACTGAACGTACCCGAGCCAAACTTCGGAAATTAATTCCGGGCACTCCGGGCCTCGGAATCAGGTGCCGTCTGAAACCGCGCTCTTGTAAAATTCTAAAGAAAATTAAGAAAAAATTTCCCTTGAATTTTACGGGTCTTTACAATACTCTCTCATTTGGCTATAAATATACTATCTGAAATACACCATAACATCATATGAAAACATTATGAGACAAACAGACCTAAATTTTTTGTTTTTCGTGATGAGAGTTTTTATATCCTTAACACAAAAATTCCATGTAAATACATGTTATTATGATATGATGTATTATTTTTATACTATAGCTTATATAATATGATTTTATATTATATTATTTCATATGGATATGGGATAACACTAATATTTTTGAAGCATTTTTAGATATAGAATTGATGTTTCTTCAATTCATATGTGTGATAACATTAAAAATACTTTTTCATAAATATTTAATTTCTTGTTTATAATGAAATGTGCATTCAATAATTAATATAGGAAAAAATTTATTAATAAGTATTACTATGTTAGACTTTTTAATTATACTCAACTATAACATAATGACTACGATTTTTTTAAGACATTGTGCATTTTTTACAGGTAAATTTATTACAATGATGTTACTAAGGAAATATGGATTTAGTAATTACTCAAGTTTTCATTTAAATGATTGTTGAATAATTATTCAAAATATTCATCGACACACAGACCCAAATGAACTTTTATATTCTCACCATACATATTATTTAATTTACATTTATATTCCTTAAAATGCATAAAAGATTATGATGATGTTTATAGGTTTATCTCAAGCATATCCTTGGAATAGTTAACGCAGTCATACATATAACATTTTGAAATATTTTTTTCTTGAATTTATTTATAATGTTTTGTTTGTTCAACTCTATATAACTAAATGTCTTAGTAATATCTAAAGTATTTAACTGAAAATTGTCCAAATACCTCAGTGTGTATATCCTTGATAACTATGTTTAGTTTAATAGAATAATATTTATCTTTCCAATATTATGTATTCGAGACATGAATCTTATATTAATCAGTTATAGTAAATGATTCATGTATTTAGAATCAATTATTTGAGTCATAGACACAAGAAAATGAATTAATTACAAAATGGAATAATGTCTCCTTGTCCCTTATTTACAATTGACATAAATATTTTTTTAGTAATCATTTAAAATAAAACTATTCTAAAGTTTCTTGATAATTATAATTTTTGTACCTATAATGGGTAACTTAAGAATCATGCAAACTCAGCTGCTTGGATAATTCACGAACTTATACTATCATCTCTATAATTACATGGCTAATATATTATAATATACATGTGTCATTATAATTTATTGTATAATACCAAAGAGTTATAATAGATACATCACTTATAATTTTCAAATATACCCAAAGAATAAGTGATGTCATGTTTATGAAATTTAGTTTATTTCTTTTAAATATCAATACTCTACTATTGTGGCATGAAATGAAAATAATAACATGTATGATGATCAACCTAAATTCATTATAGTATATATTTAATCTTCCTTTGGCATCACAAATTTCATTGACCTTTTCACCTTTACATTAATAATTTTCATCATCATAAATTTTTAAAATATCTGTTATGTTCTTAAAAACATATAAAACCATACATAATTTGTAATAAGGTTTTATTAATACAATAAATTTTTACACTTAAATAAATATCAGTAAATGAGTCAAAATAATTTAGGAATGGGATGTATTAAAATATCATTAACATGATTAAATCATCAATTTACCTCTAAAGATGAAGACAACTAGATAAATACACTTATTTCCTATGATATCTAATTAATATAACCATCTGATCCCATAATAACTACCTAGTAGTATGAAGAACAATATTCTAGGTCTGACACGAACCATGTACAACCATTTTTGTTCAAATTCAATAAATAAATGAATTTCGAAATAATTTTTCTTATATCATTTTATTAATGTTTTATGAATGAGTTAATTTTCAATTTTTATATTTGTAATTTATTCTCAAAACTAAATGTGAATTTAATTGTAAATATTCATTTCATATTTATTTTGTTAATCATTGAATTATTAATTTATTATTTACATATTCCCTCAAACATAAACATTTAAAAAAAATAAAAAAAATGATTAAATTAAATAAATTACCTGACTGATCATAAAAATTTGGTATTTTCTATTGCATTTATACTCAATAAATCATATTTATCAAGGGGACTAATACATGATTACTATTTTTACTAGTATGGTATATCAAACACTGGTTAACTCTATCAACCCATCATCTAGGACCATGCCTTATCTTGTTGTGGTCAATGTCTTTTAGAATTATCATAAGATTACATGCATACTCACACACGGGAGATAGGATCGAATGTGGCCCAATATATATATATATATATAGTAACCCAAATGGATGAACATGTACTTATACATATTATAGGAAAAATAGATTATGTGTAGACAACCAAAATAAAATTACTATTGTAATTAACAAACAATATTTTAATAAATAATTAAACAAAACTATAACTAAAAAAATTTGTGATCACTTCTCAAGACTAGTCTACATGTAAATTAATTGGGAAATAAAAAAATTGAATAAATTTAATTCTAGGATAATTAAATTATTTATGTAAATAAATTAAATTCAAATTACATTTTTTTCATTACATCCAATAGATATTTTAGTTTATTCAAAAACTAAATTAATTTGGAAATATTAAATTTATTATTGTTTTTAAATTCAAATCAATAATGGATGAACATTATAATATTTGAAAAATTCCTCAAACCCAAAAATTCCACAGGACTTAGAATTGTGTTTGGACTATTGTGGATAATATAGAACCCATGCATGTTTTTTTTGAATTCATATAACCTAGTGTGACCATGGGTCTGCTGATCTGGTGTGCGTATTTATTCGATTACACTAAAAATAGGGTCATGTAGTTGTCCAAATAGAGGTAAGTGATGACATATAGGATGGTGGACAATGTGAGAGACTTCCGTGGCTATTTAAAGTAGTAGCAGTTGTGGTGAGGAAAGGATCACTGCTTTTGGTTCTGAAATGGGAGATGGTGGTCAGAGATGTTGTAGAAATTTTTCAAGACAATAGCTTGAACAAATAAAAACTGTGAGTGTAGGGTTTTATGTGGTGGCATGAAGAATGGACAAGGGAGGGGGCATGAAATGGGTAGTCATGGTGGTGGAAGTTGATGACCTTGTGTAAAGGGGCGTCAAGTGGAGTTTTGATGATGGTTGTGATAGGTAGGGAGAGGTGGCACTGACTCATCAGAGATATGATAGGGATGATATATTAGGACTAACCCATTTATTTTTAATTAAACAATATCAAACAACATAAATATGAAGGGATCCCACTTAATCTATTTCTCCTCCTTTTAATTTTTTTTTTACCCAAATGGTTTTCTAGAATTCCAACCCAAACTGATTTTACCATGATTTACTTTTAAAAAAAATTCAATGCCCTATTTTGTATGTTATATAAAAATTTAATACGTAAAATGACACCCCATCAAATAATGTTTCGTCCAAAAGAATTAGTCTATTACATTTTTTAAAACAATTTTATGAAGGAAATTTGAACTAAAAGGTTGTAACTGATATATATATATATATATATATATTTCTATATTTCTATGTTTGAGTCTTATTCAATTTTGTTCCACATTTTGATCGGATTTATTTTATTTGGTGTTTGTAAAATAGTATGCCTATTAGATTTGTTGGCCTAGAACAAACTGTTTGTAAATTTATTACATGACTATTTATTTTTTTTAAATATTAAACATCTTATTACATATTTTCCATTATTCTTCATGAGAAGAATGTAATATTTCAGTACAGTATTAAACCCATTAATAATTTCATAGCAGTTCCCCACAATTATAAGATCCTCAATTTTCTATGATAATTTTTATAAATATAGTTCAATGGTTGGACGTCATACAATTATGGGACACATAGTATACGTACCATCTTGGGTGAGTACTCATAAGCAGATGAGACTTATCCTCATGAAGTTCACACATGTTAGTCTCTAAAATGAGAGATTATTAGAATAAACATGCCAGTAGGAATGTCAGAAGTCTGGGTTACATCATATATTTCTGTATATGTGAGTGTGTAATTGTCTATATAAATTAATATTATCATTAATACATGTCATGAATCATGCACTTATATTGGATGATGAAAACTATCCCACTATATTTTGGTGGGATATACCCTATGTTGGGTTCGAAATGAATGAAAATATATTTATGGATATTTCATGAATGATTTTTCCCATACATTTATAGAAGATGATATCTCGACCCTTTGATTGAAAAATAACCATCACAATAAATTCCATTTACTTGGTGTAACAACATGTTTATTTCAGGTAGTCAAAGAATGAAGTATCATGCATATAGGTTGATGACACGATCATGAAACCTATTTTATGAAATATTATGACAAATAAATTATATTACAAAGTGATCTTTTGTATATGGTTGTCATCATTGTGACATTAATTTATTTCTCTTGGGTGCCTTGAACAATTTCTAGAAAGTAATCTTAGACATTAGGAAAGCCCTCTTAATAACAATGAGATAGAATCCTATAGGGTGAAACACTATGTGTTTGTGGTGTTCATGATTAAATTCTATTTGAATTTAATTAATTAAATTATTATTATTCACAAGACTGGGGAATAATTTCATTCATGTTAAAATGACAATATAAATTAAATAAATATTTATTCACCAGATTTTGAATTAAATATAATTATTTTATTTTATTGAACATTTATAAATTGTTTATTATTTTATTTTAAATAGAAATATTTATTTCAGTGAATAAAATATTTTAATCATACAATCAATAAATGTAAGGGGAGTTTAAATAGAACTAGACTGTGTCTATTAATTAATTAATTAATTACACATCAGAAAATAATATTTATCTAGTTTTCATTAAAAATTATATTAATAGTGTTTTCTTTATATTGAATGAGATATCATGTAAGATTCTGTTCTGTGAAAGATGGCATACAACAAATAATGGTGATGTTATTATTATTTTGTGTCATGAGTTTTTTATAATTGTTATGATTGTATTTAACTATGGTTTTGCAATTAAATATTATAACTGAAACCACATGATTAATAATAGTAAGGTATTTTTATTTTTCTAAACCCTGGTGAATTATGAATGTTGAGAAATAAAATTTCTCTTTAGACTACTCTAATCTCCCACTCTTAAGAATGAGAGATGGTATTCAAGACCGAAGGTTAAGAGATCAAGTCTGATTGACAAAAGTCATTTGCTTCATCGTGCAATCCCCTAGAGAATGTGAAACATTGATTGGAGACATTTGGATCATGTGTTTATCACCACTACAGTGATTGAATATTTTTATCCCCACAAGAGAAATGAAGGAGATTTGGAAGGGTCATTATGGACGAATAATGATCAACAATGAAGAAAGCAACAAATACCCAGGTTTTAATTTTTTTTTAATATAATAATATTAATTACAAACATGATGTGTAAGAATATATTTCATGGACCCATCACTTTGTTTCTATTTTTTTAAATCATTGATTTTAATCTATGGATACAGGAGTTCATCCTTGTATTGATCCCAGATTAGTCATAAATCATGTCAAAAAACATTGGCCCTCCTGTCATCCATGCCTTTGATGTGTATGGTTCCTTCAATTGGTATCATAGGATGCTCATCGTCGTTCATAATTGTTTAAATAATTCATTGATGATTTATGCTTAAATAATTTATTTTTTCAATTTAGGTTTAATCATTCTTAAAATTTGAATTTTGAGATCTATTCTTCCTCTTTTTGTTTCTCATACATCTAACAGTAATTTATAATTTTTTAATTAAAATTAAATCAAGGTTCTCATCGGGAGGCACCAATGATTCTATCATGGTAACATGATAATTCATGGTGTGTATTTGGATTTAAATTTCATGTAATCTGCTATATAAACGATGTAATATGGATTACACACTATGAAGTTGTGTTCAGTGCATTGATAGTAATTTGATAATTACTTAAGTCATTTTCATTAATTAAATGCATTTTCATTAATTCTTACAACACATGTTGACCATGACCAACAAATTCATGGTCTACCAGATTGAGATAATTGGATTAATTAATTAATGATAATAATTAACTAATTCAAGCATGATTTATCTTCACAAGAATTATTAAACAATTGAATACTAGTTCTATTAAATGAATAATTTGTTGAATGTATGTATATGATCACAGCCTAAACCCAAACATTGTAAGATATTTTTTTCCTTTAAAAAAAATAAAATTTTCTATAATTTGTGTCATCTCTCTTTATTAATATATAGTGCATGTGTGTCCATGGTTTATTTTAGGTAAACCACATTTTTACCCATCACCTATCTATTATATTAAATGAATGTGTAATGTAAGGAGATCAAAAGTTCTTGGAGGTGGTCTAAGTCAGAAGACAAGGTGAAACCAATCAAGGAGGTACATAGGTGGATAAGTGGAGAGACGTAAACAAGAACACTCAATTAAAGGTGTTTTTCCCCTAGGTGAGAGTTAGTTTTTTAAACATCTATATTAACTACCCATTATAGAAGCTTAGGGTCATTCAATATAATTTTTTTATTTATTTCTGTTGCATGATTTTACATTATGGTTGTGTTGTCACGATCACATAAATAATTAATTAACAATCATGCAATATGGAATTAAAATAATCCTATCTTAAGTGTAAATTTTTATGAATACATGGTGAATCACTTATGTATATTTCAATTAACATTATCAAGAATATGATAATGATAATAAGATAATTTACACATAAAATATAAAATATCACTAAATAAAATATTATGTTAGACTAAGACCTCAATTACTTCATTAAGGGAAATACTCAATAAAACTATGTGTTTGACCAACCCTTTTTGGGAAACGTTCATTTATATAGTAATCACATATGATAGTATTTCGGTTGACATTACCATTTTAGATCAACATGAGTATCCCTTATTACACATGGTGTAAATTTGGTTGCATGTTTTGAGGAAATCTTTGTTAGGATTTCATGATTGGGGAGTCCACTTGACGAATAAATGAGTTGTAAGCCCAAATTCGGAAAAATATTAACTACATAAATTCCATCAAATCATGAAAATCCATTATTGGGGTTATGAAATGGGGGATATGCATCGTTTCCACTAAAATTTCCAAACAACTAGATATTCTAAGTTCAATGGTGATGGGCATTGGGATATGATAAAATAGTGGGAATCTTAATTAAATTAGTTTATTATTTCTCATATTACATAATAGTGAAATAATTAAACATATACTCTATTAATTGATGAATAAAAAATAAAATCATTTTAACCACACTATCCCTATGATCAATACAGGATATAGACAATATCCCCTCCATAAATAATAACTACTAATTTTTTAGATGGATTTATGACATTCTAAGCCATGAATGAAAATAATACATGTTTGAGTCCTTATTACCTAATGTAACACCCCAAGGATAAAAAAATAAATTTAATATTGAATTCGTGAAACACTGAGTCTCTACAAAACTACACATTTTTATAATCGAGCCAATAAACCTAATGTTTCCCCATCTAGGATTTGAATTTTGAAAATCTAACAAACTCAGTTGCGTTCAGTGATGTTTTTGGAGTCTGATAGGACATACATATTTTTTTTTGAAAAGTATCCTACCCTTAGGAATACTAACATACTCTTATTAACACTAACCTACCCTTATGAATAGTAATTTTAACCTTCTGAATAGTAATATGACCCTTATGAATAGTAACCTCACCCAGTAAAGTACAAATAACAATTACGCACCATTTAAATTAAGTAGAATATTTTATAAATTAATAATTAGGTTTTTGTATTAATGTGATGGATAAATTTTTAATTAAAATTTTTAATTAAAAATAAATTCATTTTCATTAAAATGATTCATAAATAAATATTTTGTTTTCGTATGATTTTAGGAAACTTTAATGTGCCATAGATGATTTTTTAATGAATTATAGATGTTTTTTTAAATATAAAATCTGTGTTTTTATGTAAGTAATGATTTAATTAAAAAAATGCATTTCACATATTTCCAAAATTATTTTGATAAGATAGAGTACATTTTTGAATTCTACACATCGAAAAATCGATATAGTAAATTTTTGGGATTTTTCTAAATTAAATTAATTTTAGGAGAATAGTATAATATAATAATTTATGATAAATACACAATACTATATTTATTGTGTCATAAGCGATGTAAAGATGATGTAGGACCACATTTTTTGATCTCACTTCCACATATTACTATTATTTGTCACAATATTCAATACTTTTGCTGGTGTTGAGAAAAATAATAAAATAATGATTAATACATTAAAAAATTACTCCTCTCCTCCAAGTATTTCATGATTGTAAGGGTATAAAAATGGTTTTCAATGTACAATTCATCAACCACAAGAAAATGAGATCCTATTCAAATTAATTTCCCAAGCATCGAAGGATTATTCCTCGATTGATGTTACTCAATAATGATCAAGTGATTAAACTACTACAGATAAGGTGAAATGATTAATATGCCATATCGAGAATCATGTCATTTGAAAATTTTGGTGGAAATGTACTCATTATACGAATTATGAAAAATATGAGGATAGTAGTCCTATTCTATTTCATTAAGAATTTGAGTTTCTATGATGAATTTTATCAAGTATAAGTGACTCAATATAGTGTTAATATCTTGACAATGTTTATGGATGAGGTAAAGACATCCAAAAATATATT
Organism: Viscum album; assembly: GCA_963277665.1. NCBI lineage: Eukaryota > Viridiplantae > Streptophyta > Magnoliopsida > Santalales > Viscaceae > Viscum > Viscum album. The sequence continues at coordinate 72,439,823 of OY728149.1, forward strand.
CCAGATGATTAAGATAACGAGGAATAAATTATATATTTTGATAAGTACTCACTACCTCAAATCGATTTTTTTACATTTCTATAAGTGTGTTATTCTATCAATTATGTATTTTACAACATGTATGGTTAGAAAGAATATATCAAATAACAAGTGTAATGATGAGTTTCTGTTTCTATGAAAGTTTTAAGGTAATTTTTTTATTACCATATTTCAAAAGGATACATGTTGATGACATTCACATGTTTGTATTGTGAAATGTTAAGGATTCTTCTTGTTGATTAATGGAAAATAAAGTAGAAGATGCATTGAGAATGATGGATCATGGGGTTCAAAAAAATAGGGATGACCAAATTAACTATAGATGGATTCAAATGATTTACTCCCAGATAATGCTTCTATGAACCCTAGGAATTCATCTTTATCTATTCAAGAACCTTTGGTGCCCGGAGGTGGTTCGGATCGCCCCCCCCCCCCCCTCCCAATTCTCCTTCGTTCAAGGATGCCCTGTAGCTTTATCCTCAGACTCAGTGAAAATTTCATAAAGGGCTGTCGGTGGATCCTTTGGTTTCTTATTCACTGACAGATGATGGCTGACCTATTCTCGCCTTTTATGTAGAGTCTTTTGAAGTGTCTTTGAGGAATCTATAGTGGACTATGATTGCATGTTTCAGCACTGAAAAACCTCTACTCTTTGTATTTGAGGACTATGTAAAATGATGGGGCTTTTAATTTCTGTACATAGTGTTGATCTTGGATTGGAAGGCATTCTACATCATCATGGAAACTATGGTGGATTTTGTTAAATCATGGATTAGGAGCCCTAATTTGGTGGGACGTTTGTAGTTTTCACTCTCCCATTGGTTGATGGATGTTTATTCCGGGGGGGAATGCCCCACCACCGAGGTCTAGATCACTCTTCCTTATATTCCCCTCCCTCTCATGTATGAGTCTTTTTTGAATGCGATAGGGGATTCGCTGGGGACATTACTATTTTGCAGATGACCGGATGATTCATTTGGAGGAGATATATTATGTGCGAATCAATGTCACGATGGATATTTTTCAGCCGATATCCGAACATGTTGTTCTCCAGAATGAAGGGTTTACGGATTATTGTCAATCCTTGTCGTACGATGAATATCCCCATTATTTCTCGCATTTTTTCCACTCTAGACACTCTTTGTAAGATTGTTAAAAGGATCAGGGGATGGTCCCTCAAAAGACTCTAAGGCCCTCCTGGAGAAAACCTTAATCACCACCCTATTTGTAGATCAATGACCATGACAAAGGGGTATCAAACTCTCCACCCACTCATGCCTCCGATGCATTCTCACCCATGATATGTCTCATCATTAAAGGGTCCTCTAATATGAAAATTTTTCTTTTCAACCTAGAAATAGGTGGGAATCCACCTTTTCAAACTCAAGGAGTGGTTCCACAACCAGACGGGTCATTTTTCAGTAGACATTTCAGGATCAGGATGCTGGTCCCATGGGTTACCTCAGGCATCATCATTTTGGAAATTTCTCATTCAGATATATTATCAGAATTAGAATAAGAATCTCTTTTATCGATCAAAGTATAGTTCCTTAAACATACCTCAATCATATCATCCTTCCAGGGGATAGAAATCCTTGTTCAAAACCATATACCCATGCTTTTTATTTAGATTTCTAATATTGAATTCCTAATGTCTAGGGGTGCAGGTGAAGGGTGAATTCATTGTTAAATAACTCTTTAATCACTCAGTTTTCTATGGTGGCTATTCGTGAACCAAAAAAGGCATCATGAAAAATACTCTATTATACAAAAATGATCAGAGTCGACGGTTGTTTTCCTGGGAACCCTATGAACTCTCAAATCTGGATATTCTAGATGGACCAGGTCTTGGTCAGTTTGCTAATGGTTTTGGAGTAGTACTATTCATTGAAAATTTCAGTAGGTGCTCAAGATTTCTTTTACACATTTGTTTATGAGAAACGAAATGCATAGGAAATAAAGGGATTATGGTGTGACATAGAAGGAATGTCCAATGATAATAACCCTTGGATTGTCTGGGGTGACATAAACACTATATATTCCCCTAAGGAGAAACCAAGTGGGTGATTTTTCAATGAGTAAATGTATGGATTTTGTTTTCATTATGGATTCTTAGGTCTGATCAATGTAGGGTTTGATGGTGAGTGATCCACCAGGGTTAACAATTAAAGTGCTGAAAGGTGCACATGATGTCTTCTCGACCGGTGCTTGATGCAAAAAAGATACTATTTCTCTCACCATAGATGTAAGAGTTTCCCACCTGGCACAATTCTTATCTGACTGCTTTCCGATGTTGCTGGTTATGAACTCCAATACTGCCAGAGTCGATGGAGCTTAGTATTCTAGGATATGGTCTGATGAATCCAGCATCATTGGCATGGTCAGAGAATCTTGGGATTGTACTCATCCTGGTACCCCATGGATTTATCTACACAATAATATTGGGAGGGTTAAACATTGCCTTCAAAGGTGGATGAATAATCTTCTCGTCCAGGACCAGGATCTTTGTGTAGTCAGTGAGGAGGATGAACGCATGGAGGATAGCATAGAACAATAATGGGATTAAAAAGTTTTTGATAAACTCTAGAATAAGAATGGTCTTATTACAAAAAATCTTTTGAGGTAGTAGAGGCTTGATAGAGAAGGATCTCAGGTTCATTGGAAACATGAGGGGGACCAGAATAACTGTTATTTTCATGCATGCCTTAAAGAGCAGCGGCTTATTCATCAGCCTAATATTCTCTGGGAGGATGAATCATATTCCATTAAACAGGACGAGGTAGGGGTAATGTAAATTTATACCATCATATCCTTAAATATAGGACCTAATCCTAATATGGATGAAGGTTATCCCAAAGAGGCAATATGGATGTTCGAGGACCTTCCAACATCCATTTCAGAGGAGATTGATAAGTTATTTAGATGGACTCCAGAGGAAGAGAAATTGCATGATGCGGTGTGTTAATTGAACCAATAATGTGAATCTAGGTTATATGGCATAACTGGAACATTTTACAAGGTTCTTTGTCATACTGTAAAATAAAATTTAGTGAGAGGAGTGAAGGATTACATACAAGGGCACCTTCCACACATTTCCAGTGCAACAAAGATGGTTCTGATACTGAAATTGAGTAAACATCAATCTATAGAGTAGTACATGACAATCAGTATGTGACATTCCATACATGGTTCTCAATAGAATTCTCAACAAAAAGTTGGCTTCTCACATAAACACCTGGATGGGAACATAACATGATGGTTTCATCCAAGGGAGATTCATGTAAGGTGTGATTTGGGTGGTGCAATAAATGATCTGTGGGATTAACAAAAAGGTATTCAAGAATAATTTGGAAATTAAATTAAACATGAGTAACACCTATGATAGGATGAAATGGGGTTTTATCATTATGGTTTTGGGTTGCATGGGATTTCCCAACTGGACACATGACTTGTTGTTCTTTTTCATTTATTTGGCATGTATTTCGAATTCTTTTCATGGTATGCACTTCATTTTTTTTGAGGCCATCTAAGGATTATGACAAGGGGATCCTCTATGACGCACATTATTTATTCATTCTCAAAATATCCATAGCCAATATAAAAATGTTCTCTATGTGTGGATAAATTTATTATTTCTAGGGAAAGACAAGTTATAGAGGGAATATCCCACCTGATGTTCACAGATGATACTATCCTATCCATTAATGGTAATTGGAGATCAGTTATTGGCATGAATGAGTTTCTGGAGGAATATGTAAAATAGAGCGGGCAGGAAGAGAATATGAAGATAAGCCTCTTTTTTTATACTAGTTCATTTTTCGGTATGAGGGTTGCAATATTGGAAGATACATTGAATATTAGGAGATTATTCTTTCCAAGGGATTACCTTCAATAATTGGTTAGTCCTAACTCCCTTCGTGTTCATAACATGGATAGGATTGTGGTAGGATTATGTGGCACATCTTCAACTGGAAAACTGATTCCTTCTTTTTAGAGGATGCATTACCTTGGTAAATAGAATTCTATTTTCTATCCACATGCATATATTATCCACCTTGAAGGATCCCAAAAGTGTTGTTATCAACATGGAGAATATAATGGTTTCCTTCATCTGGAATGTTCAATAGGAAAGTCAGCACCAATTGACATTGGGGAAGCACCACACAATGAATTTTCTTGAAGGTGGTTTGAACATAAGAAGTGTGTGCTCATCCTTGTAATGGATTCATGAAAATATTGTATGGGAGGCTATATAAGGACAAACACTATGGAGAATTATAATATAAGAGAAATATTTCTTGGATAGTGCGATGTAGTGGTATCATCGGTCAAGGATTTGGATGTTAATCAGGTCGTAAATATGTCCTGCATCCTAATGCTAGGTGGCTGGTGGGGAGAGGAGAGGTGAACATATGGCGTCCGAAATGTGGCACCGAAAGAATGTCGTATCCCAGTTTCCCCACAATAGCTATATCCTTTAGAGAAACATGCAGCTATCTTGTTTTTCTGTGTGACATTCTCGATGATACTCAATGCACAGCCTTTAAATAGATTTTCCTTAGCAAGGATCCATACATACATTTCTTCAATGGCTCTTCTTTGATAGAGTTTACAATGAAGTATTTTGCCACTGTGATAAAGGATCCAATTACCGGAGACCTATAGGGAGAAATGCTGTGGTGCCGGGGGATCTATCCAAATTATATATTTTTTATGTGGTTTGTGAGTAATTACGCTTTTCCCAATGACGACAACATCCAACACATGTGCCTATCCATGGTATTTATATATTGGTGATGGAAAAACCCAAACAAGAAATAGTTGATCACCACTTATTTTATAATGATTGGGATGACTGTTCATGGAAGTGGCATGGATCCAACTTTGGGTGGCATGATGTAGGAGGGTTGCAGGAGGACATTCTCAGCCAGTGTTTTAGTGGCACATTCGAGCATGGTTCTGAGAGTAATGGTAGTTCTGTCAGCCTAGTATTGGGATGTCCTGTCATTTAGAAATCCAAGAATGATGTGCACCGTAAAAAAATCTTTGGCACTTGAATCAGCATCAAAATTAAGATGAGGAACACATTGATGGTCTTAGTGATCACATGTACTAATTTCTAGGGATCCCCGTCAGTATTTTCATTATATATAGGGGCATCCAATTTGATTGAGTTGATGGGCCCCAGGACTTGGGTTTGTTGGTCCCCCCATAGAACTAGGCTCAAACTCAATAGAGATGGGTCCTTTTATAGGGTGCATATGAGGGGTGATGCATGTTTAGGGACAATAGGGGGTTCATTATTATTAAATTCTCAACCTTTTATGGTAGATTTGATGCACTTCAGGATGAGCCAAACTTGTTAGTTACGGGGTAGGATTTAAGTGAACAATGATAGATTCATTCGAATTATATGGAAACGAATTCATTGATCCTCAACTAAGAACTCAGTGAAGAAGGAAGTCACTCGTGGAGCATATAATATTATTTCCACAAGTGCAAACAACTCATGGCCATCCATATGGTGATCACTCATACATGATAAGAGGAGAATAAGGTTGCAGATATCAAGGCGTCTGAGGCTTCCCCATGCCTTAATGTTTCTCTCTTCCATAACATATGATCCTTTCCATTTGGTGGTAGTAATGTTTTTTTTCAATGATGCTTTGGGACTCCACTACTTTAGACCCCCATGATGTAACTGTAGTATGTTGTTTTTTGTGTTTTTCCAAAATCATTTAAAATGTTAGTGATCAGTTAGTAAAATAACATGTGTACATGAATATAGTAAGGATAGATATGGGAAATATTATAGAGTGTTGTATCATTATGTTTTTTAATGATGAAACATTTATGAAATGGGTTAGGATGATCATTTAATGATGATTTCGATTTTAATTTCCCCTTGTAATGAAACCTATGCTAAGAGATGAAGAATAGATAGTTCAAGAAACAACAAAATATAATACTATGGTTATGAAATGGAAACATATATTTGTACTCATAAAGAGTGGAATAATTATTATACTCTAAGTAAAGAGTCTTAAAAATATGTTGTTCTGTTATAATTGTTTTCCAGAACTGTAGTTTATGATTTTGTGGTAATGAAAATTCATATGCACATGTTCCCTATGACATTCCATTAGAATATTCTGTTTTAATTATTCATCAATGAACATGTAAGCCAATTAGAATTCATATTCTTATAGTTACCAATGCATTTCCCTTTTCCTCTTATTAGGAGGTTATTTTTACAATATTTCTAATGTGGGCTTCCCATAAATGAATTTTCAAGTAACAACCATTAACGTTTTCAATTCAATTTCAAAATTTAGAGGATAATAATTTTATTAGGAGGGGAGAATGTGAAACCCCAAAGAATTAAATTTAAATTTAATATTGAATGCATGAATCATAGAGGCTCAATGAAACAACACTTTGTTATCATAGATCGAAAAAAAATATTTTTTTGGCATCTTGGACACTAATTTTGAAAATATGACATGCACAGTTGCATTCAGGGTGATTTTTTGAGTCTGATAGAACAGACATAATTTTTTGGTGAATAGTAACATACCATTCTGAATAGTAATGTTCCAATTAGAATAGAAATATTCCCTTATGAATAGTAATGTTACACATATGAATAATAATATGACCATTATTAAATTCAACCTCACCCATGAATGTATACATAAAATTTAGGAACCTTATTAATAAAGTAGAATATATTTCAAATTATTAACTAAGTATTCTTATTTTTGTGAGTGGTAAATATTAAATATCAATTTTAAATTAATAATTTAATAATTTTTCATATAATAGGTTCATGAATTTTTTTCTGCTATCCTATGATTTTAGGAAACTTTTATGAGACCATAGATAATTTTTTATTGAATTATAGAAGCAGTTTCAAAGAAAAAAACAATATTTTTATGTAAATAATGAGTTTAATAAAAAATTAATTTTCACATATTTTGATAATTATTTTTATAAAATGGAGTTCATTTTTTGATTCTACACATCAATAAATGGTTATGGAAATTTATTGGAATTTTTAAAAAATACATCAATTTTAGGTGAGAAGTATAATACGATAATTTATGATAAATACTAAATATATGATTTATTTGGCCATAGATGATGTAAAAATTATGTAAGTCCAATTTTTTCGAACTCACATGAACATATTACTATTTTTGGTCACATGAATCAAACCTTTTTCTAGCCTTGAGAAAAATAATAATTTAATGATTAAGATATTACAAAATTTCTGCACTCATCCACTATGAAAACCTCTCTCACTCCCTCTTCTCATCACACCTTTCAAGCCTTGTTCCATTGATAAATTTAATGAAATTATCATCTAAAGATCCACCCTAAAAAATATAATCCATCAGTCTCAAAAAAAGAATAATATCCTCTCCCATAAAGAGTCCATTATGAAAGGTTAATTCAAATGGTAAATTCACCTTTTCAATTATTTTACATCATTTTAATGTTCCATTGTTTTCCTTCCTATACAAACCTCACCTAATATAAATTTTATGAAAAATTCAATAAGTTATATGCACTATATTTTTTTATATTGATGTAATAACTTATTATCATCTGTCCTTTACCATAATTTTATGCTATAAGTCAAAAACACCATATGAGATGTGCTAACATAGAACATTCAATGAAAATTAGTTTTCAATTTCTATTACTATATTCTATTCTGGTCAGGTGTCCATTATGATTGATTATATTGACTATAATATATTTTTAATGTCTCATAAATGATTCTTTAACCTCTTTGTACACGTGCTTTATTATTTCCAACAAAAGATGAGTTAATTGGTTTCAGAAACAAGTAATTAACGAAAATAGTTTTCATTTAATAATTTATATAATGCCTCATCTTCACTCCAAGTACATAAATTAAATTTTCAACCATTTAAACGTCTATATATTCACTTATAACCTATAAATGCAATTATTAATAACCATTTTAATTTTACACAATTCTCCATTCATGAATATAAGTATACCAATAATGAATCAAATAGACCTGCATAATAAATTGAACATCATAACACATTAAAAGACCCATGAAAAAACATAATATAGTGATAATAAATAAATTAAATGAAGATTATTTTTATGAATTACAAATTAATGAACCTCAATTTGATTATTCTTGTCCTTAATAACAAGTGGAGAACACCTTCGAACTTGCGGTAGTGGTTTCGTCATCTTACATCCATTTTTTGTGATATTTCATATTCACTACTATTACATGGGTATGTTTTATATATACTGCCCATTTATGTATCATATCAAGACTATATTTATTTTCATGTTAATCTATGTATCACTATATGATTATTAATATTGTGGCATACAATTCAATTGGTTACAAAGATGTAAGTATTTTCTACAAGATCCTTTATTTTCATTCAGGATGCTCTTAGTATCTTGTCACCTGAATGAAACCATTATTTATTCTTATTTAATCCTCATATATTCTATAAAATGTTCCTATATTTTTTTACCATTGATAATCATTCTTTTTTTATGGGTAGTTACTTGTTTTAAAAGGTTCGTTAAGGATTTCACCTTGATATAGAAACCTGATTCAAGGGAACTTCTCGATTTTATACCCATATTCAAGTGCACTCAAAAATATATTTTGATCCACGATTTTTTTAATAAAATAAATTATTTCTTCATAATATGTATCTTGGTTAATTTCTATTTTTAATAAAACAAACCCACATTCCTCTTTAAAATTATCTTTAATATTTTCCGTAAAATGCTCTAAAATGTTTTATTTCTAAAGATTCTTAAGAATTATTTTTACATGATTTCACTTCATAAAGATATCATTTATTTCTCAAAAATAATTTCAATTTACATCCCTTTAATATTAATGGATATACATGTTTAAATCCGAGTTCATGAAAAATAAAAATGATTTTCCAAAAGAACTCTTCTTTCAAAAGTAAAAATGATTTTTTTCATCTCACATTAACTATTATGATATATATGCCTTATTAACCACTTATTTGATGTTTGTGAAATATTTACTACCCAAGGAATATCATATCAAGAGTGTTATTATTCTAAATATATTCTAATATATTATGATTTGAATGCTTCATGTTGGTATGGGACACATCAGAGTGTTAAATATTATTTCCTCGAGAATTTTTAAATTCTATTATTTAAATGTCTCTTCATAAAAAAAACTTCTCTTGTTATATATTTTAATTAAATGAGATTCATCACTTATGATATTATCAATAATATTTTTTGAATGGTTTCATATTAATTTTATTGTGAATGTTCTATATTGATAACATTCACCATATTACTCAGAATGGTTATAGTTTATGGAAAATTATTTGGGAAAGTTATTTACATTTCATTTGTTAGCTACAGTATTACGATATATATTTATTATTTTCATTACAATTATATGTGTAATGCATTGGACTTAATAATTGATGGGTGGGGCCCACTATGGCCCCTCGATGCATCAGTAGCTTTTATGAGATAAATAGATATGGACTTGGTCGGGGCCTTGCCAAATATTAGATATTGGATAGAAAAAGACCATGATCATTGTTAGATGTCTTGGATGAGGCTTTGACTGTATATTTTAAATTTTCCGGCACATGAAATTTCCTTCATTATTAAAATGGTAATTGAACTCTCATGTGGTTATTATACTAGTAGAATACCCATGATTTTTTTATTATGGTATTATTTATTTAACAACTATTACTACAATATTATTCTCATGTTTTTTAGAGGCATGTGTTTTTAGATATTCACTATGCCTCATTATTTTATTTATGATATATTCTACTTTTATGCCTACCATTACTGAGCATTCTAGATCACTCATCTCTTATGTTTTTATTTTTTCTAAGGTGTGAAGATGTATATTATGAATGAGTTGAAGGGATAACCTATGAAATATTGATGTTTTCAAATGAATTTCTATTTTATATTTCTTTTCATGTTGTGATGATTATCTTATGTATGTATTTTCCTCCCAAAGATACTAAACAACTCAGTCCTTCAGGATACGACTTCCTTGTAATCATTCAAATGTAATGTATTAATGAAATAACTCTGGGCTTCGGGTGTAGGGGAGTTACACAAGATCTTCCTGCCCAAGAGGCGAGTGATTAAGAGTTCCTAGTCTACGAGAAAGGTATTATTAATGCGGTTGACATTCAATGTTTTATGTTATCATCAATGTATAGTGAACACATTATATATAACAAAATCATCGATTCGTATATCATTGATAAGAACCTATAAGGTCTTTACAAACAAGATAGAATGACTGGAATAGTTTGATATCTTTGATACACTCTTTCAGGGTAATCTTAGAATGGGTACCCTACCTGGGACTCAGGTATCCAATATCATTTTCTATATTGAAAACCTAAATGTTATAGGGTTTACACTTCTTAAATAACTAGGTACCTATCTCATTATTTCATCACTCTCTCATATATTCTCTATTTTTGTTGTGAATTTCAATATGATCAACATTGACTACTCTCTACCAAGTCATCTACTATCTAACTCCATATAGACAATGACATGAATCCTAAATATACTTCTATACTTATGGTGCATAAGAGGAAATGGAAGGTGAAGATAATTAATCCCAATGTTTCATATTTCCATTCCATGAAAAATAAAATCAAGTAGGAGGGAATAGAACATGAATCTATTTATTTCACAAGTTACAAGACAGTCCATTTGAATAAATACTACATTCATCTCAGGAAGCAAGGGGTGGCATCATGTTCATTTTCTATCGATTATAATTTTTTTGTTTCTACAAATTGGTTTTGGATAAAAAATTTAGTTCTCACATATGTATTCAAATAAATTAAAAAATTAGACTCAAGAAAATTGATGGAGGGGAGGTAGATCTATAAGCAGCCAATGGAGTGAAATTTTCTGGTGTAGCTATCGGGGACTACCACCTCATGTTTCCGGCTGGGATGATCATGGTTATAAAATTGTGATATTATGTACCTTATATAACCAATAAAATTATTTATTTTTCTACAATAGATATAGATGGTTTTATTTTAATGTTTGTAAATTAACGTTTCTTCTTTTTTAAAGATAGAAATTTTTTGTTAGGAACATTTTTATAAGGTCGCCACATGTTGGATTTCACAAACAATGTAATGGAAATTGATAACGAATCTACTCAAACTATAAATTAAACATCTTGGTCATGTAAATAAAAATCCTTGAGAGAGTTACATGAAGATGGATATTTTGATCCTTTCATCCTAAAATGACTTGGTGTATGTCATGCATTTTTACAAGCAAAAATGACCACATCTCTATTCAGTTGGAAACTTGAAAAGGACAAAGAGCTTATTGAATTGGTTCATAATGATGTTTTTGGACAATTTTTTATTGAATAAATGTGTGGGTTATCATAATTCATAACTATTTCTGATGATTTTAGTATATATTAATATATCTACTAATGGAGATATAAATCAAATTCTTTTGATATGTACTAGGTATACAACATTGAGGTTGAGAACCAGCTTGTTAAGAAGATTATAAAAATGCACTCAGAATGAGGTGGTTAATATATTTATCAAGACATTATTGATTACATAAGGGATTTTGGGATCCTATCCCATCTCACTTCTCCTAACACAGCCCAATGGAATAGTGTTATGGAAAGGGGGAACTGTTCCTTGATCGACTAGGTGATATCAATGATGAACCATTATATTATTTTATTATCCTTTTGGAGTTACACTTCAATAATAATTACACACATTATAAACCATGTACCTAATAAATCAATAATTGGTATTTCATATGAGCTTTGGTGTCTAATAAAGACCTTGTTATTGAATTTAGAGGTGTGAGCAAGAACAATGGTTGTAATGGTCTCTTCAATATTCAAACACGCACAATGATGTGAAGTGTGTTCCTTTATAGGAGTCTCATGAAAACAAATGGATATTGCTTTTATGCACAATGGTTGTTATGGAAACTTTAGGCAGAAAACATGAACACTAATGCACAATGTGTTTCTTTATTAGATACCCATGGAAACAAAGAGATATTACCTATACGTACTTTAGAAAAAAAATGATATAGTGGAAAACGTGTCATATTCCTTGAGAGGGATCGCATCTCAAAAAGTGAATGTTGGAGAGAGAGAGACTTCAACAATGTTGAGGCTCATGGTACACAAGAATTGGAATAAGCGAAGATTCCACTATGCCCCATGAATGAATGATATGTTCCAGAGACACAACTACTATGTAAGAGTATAAAAGAGGTTAGAGAAACTAAATGGTAATATTTTTTAGTTAATGATGATGGTGGCTCATCAGTAGTTGATAATAATAATCCTCTATCCTACAAGGAAGATTTATGTGGCATAAACATTTCCATGTGGAATGAATCCATGATTTCGGAAATGGATTCCATGTTCCAAATCCATGTATGGATTTTTGTAGATCTTCAAGTAGAAGTAATGCTTGTTGGATGGAAATGGGTATTCAGGAAGAAAATGTATGTGGAAGTACACATTAGTACATATAATTCATTACTAGATTAAATATTTTTAAACACCATCAAGGCATTGTCTATGATGAAACCTTTTCACCAATTGCAATGATGAAATCCATCATATTTATATTGGAAATTTCAACATAACATGTCTATGTAATTTTCCAAATTTATGTCAAAATGGACTTCCACTATGTGAACTTCAGGAAGATATCCATGTGAAACAGCCTGATGGTTTTTGAATCCATAAAATAATAATAAGTTATGAAATTCAGAAATATATTTATGGATTAATTTATGAATATAGGTCATCGAACATTTGCATTAATGAGGACATAGTAGAATTTGGTTTATCAATTATGAATGTGATCCATGTGTATACAACCGATTTAGAGGGAGTGAAGTTATTTTATTAATATTATATGTTGATTCTATATTATATATTGGAAATTAAATACCAGTCTTATAGTCAGATTACGTATGGTTGAATAAATACTTCTATATAAATGACTTAAGTGAGGAATCATATATTGTTGATATCAAGATATACCGTGATAGATCCAAGAGATTACTGGGCTTATGTCAAAGTACAAAAATTTATAGGATACTGTGATTTAGTATGGAACAATAAAAGAGTGTATTATTTGTAGAATCTCATGGAATCTATCATTCAATGAAAATGTGTCCCCAAAAACATGAGCAAAGAAAGGGAAATTAATGGATTATATATACATCAATGATGGGGTCAGTCTTGTATATAATTATATGTAATAGGCTTTATGTCACTTATGCATTGATTGCGGTAGGAATATATCAAGATGATATAGGTGACGATCATTAGACGGCAGTCAAGACTATTCTTTAGTATATATGGTGTACTAAGGATATGTTCCTTGTTTATAGAGGAGACAAGGATGTATTTATTAGAATATATGCAGATTCTAGTTTTGAATCTGATCATGATGACATGATTTCACAAACATGATACATCTTTAAATTTAATAGAGGTGTTGTGAGCTATAAGGGCTCAACGAAAGGTTTGGTCGTAGATTCTATAGAAGAATAATAGAATATCGCACCTTCAGAGGTTTCTAAAGAAGTAGATTGGATATCTACATTTATCAAAGAGTTTTGTTCGGTTTATATATAAAAAATTTCACATGACATTATATCTTGATAATATTATAGTGGTGGCTCTTGAAAATGATCCAAGTTCATAATAGCAAACAAAAAACATACTATAGAAGTATCATCTCTTGAGGTATTTTTCTCATAGATGTGATGTTTTAGTTATTATTGTTTTCATAGAAGACAACATGGCATACCCCTTTATGAAATCCTTAACTTAGTAGAAATAATATCATCATGTGAGGTCTAGAGGACTGAATGTTTAAGTAATTTTTATCTAGTCCAAGTGTGAATTTATTGGAGTTTGTGTCTCAAACCCAACAATTTTTAAATTTATTTCATGAATATTTAATGTATTTATATATTAAAAATAGTATTATAGATTTATCATTTTTATTAATTACTGTAATTTAATAACTTTCAAGAGTATTTTTACTATTAATATGGTCATAGAAGTTCCATTCTATTATATGAAACATAATGTGCTATGAAAATATTATTAAGAATAGTTATATAGTATGATGAAATATTATGAATGGAAACATAGTATACATAATTTTAGGTTTGAGTACTCATACATGTATGATACATATTCACATGATGACTGTACACACTAATCCCCATGATGGTAGATTGTGAGAGCATACCTTCCAATTTGAATTCCTCTTGTTTTGTTGTTATTGGTTATTCATATCTGTTAGTGTGTGTAATTTTCCTTATAAATTATAATATCATTAATACATGTCATGACTCAGGAAGTTATATTTGGAGAGGAAAAAAATCACTTCATATGATTTTGTGAAGTATGGTATATTTGGGGAATCATGAATGACATGTTATTAATGGATATGTAAAGGATGGATTTATCAATTCCATTTATAAAAGTTGATATCTCAACCATTTGATTGGAATAGTGCTATCTCCCAAAATTCCATATCCATTGTGTAATTATGATTTATTATAGGTAGTAAATTATTTATATTTCAATTATATATTTTCAAGAAATTATCCAGAATCATGGTTGATGAGTTATTATGACAATAATATTTTATTAATCATTGAGTTTTTTTATGTGGGTGTCCTTGTTGCAACATTAATGTATTTCCCCTCGGTACCTTGACCTAGTGATAGAGAGTGGTATTTGAAGTTTGGATATACCACCTAATTCTAATGAGAATGAATCCTAGAGAGTCAAACACTATGTGTTTTTGGTGGTCATGATTAAATTATATTTGAATTTAATTAATGTAATAAATATTATTCTCATTACCAATGAATAGTTTTATTTATGTTAAAATTATATCATAAATTGAATAAATATTTATTAACCTGATGATGAGTGATATATATTTATTTTTTTATTGTACATTTAATAAATATTTATTTTCTATTTTGTAAATAAAAATATTTATTTTCGAAAATAAAACATTTTATTTGGATGTTTAATAAATGGAAGAGGAGTTAGAATGGACCAATAACTTTTCCATTGATAAATTAAATATTTAAAAGATTTTAAATAATTTATATTCAATCAGTGAAAGAAATAATAATAATAATTGTATCATTATGTGGCACAAAAGTTCCTTTATGATTCCATTTTTTTCACGAAGGCTGACAACAAATTATTGTGGTGTCATTGTTATTATGTCACACATGTTTTCTGTACTTGTTTTAATTGCATTTAATTCATATTTCGTAATTAAATGTTGTTACTCAAACCCAATGATGATTAATACATAGGTACCTTAATGTTCCAGTCCATGGTGAATTGAGAATTGTTGAGAAAAAACATATTCTTTTTTGACTCCTCTCATCCCTTCCTCTCATGAATGTGATACATTCTTCAAAACCGAAGAACAATCGATCATGAACGATCAATGCATTAAATTCTCTTCACTGCATTATCACCCAAAAAATGAGTTGAATTGATCAGAGACCATTGGAGTGTGTGTGGATCACTTCTAGAGGGTTTCTACTTTGGCTCATCATAAGCACAAAAAATAAATTCCAGAAGCGGAATTCCAGATGATCTATGAACATCAATAATGAATGTACCAAAGACCCGGGTATTTAATTTCCTCAAAAATTAGTTATATTTATTATAAACATGATGTCAAAGATCCTCTTTTTAGATCTTGTTTTTTCATGTCATTTTTGAAATAAATGATTTTAATATGTGGATATTGGTGTTCATCATCATATTGATCTTGTATTAGTCATTGATCGCATTAAAAGAATGTTTGGGACCTCCCAACAGCCACACATTTGATGCGTCCAGATCCTACATTTCCAATACTGGACCGATCTGCGGTTTTTGAATTGGGGAAAAATTGATTCATTTGAACAAAATAAATTTCAAATTAATTTTTATTGCCTTTGAAAATTAAAGAATCAATTGTGATAATAATTTTTAGATTTGAGACACATAGATGAAGTAGATGATGCATGTATTTATTGTTTATCATGGATGGTCGGCATAACTACATCGTCATTAAAAAGTCAAAGACTGGAAGAATTGATGATTATATTTACAAAATATATTTAATCAAAACAATAAAATCTAAAAATACCACATTCAATCAAATTTTTCTTTTGAAAACTATTCTACTTCATCGATTGTTTTTAGAAGGAACAAGATTCTGATCCTTATAGATCATCGAAACACACATAGAATCATTTCTGGAATATCTATCATTGAATTATGGGTGCTAGCACAGAGAACTGGAAAATCTTTTTATTTCTTAATGATTATTCCTCTTCTTCTCACTCTAGAAAGAGGGCGAGTAGAGGGAAATTCTCGAAAGCTATGAAATGAATAGTAGATTCGATGACAACCTTTTTTATGCTTTTATGGTGATATTCTAAAATACATCATAACCTATCCCAGCCACTGCTTATTTAGTACCCAAAATAAATGAATTCAAATGAATTCTATACTTCCTAATTAATATATTTTATATTCTTATCACATTAATGTGATATAATAAATATATTACATGATAAAAGATATCCATTAAATTGACTCTTCATCCATAATAATAATAAACTAACATTGAACATTATATATAGTTCGTTCATAAAATATTTTTCCATTTATTTATTTTTGAACATGAAAATTCATTAAATTATAAAATTCAACACCAATTATTATATACTCAATTAATATGATTTTATTTATTACTTGGTGATAATTATTCTTATAGACAACATGGATTTCGTGATGGGGCCCCCCATATTATATACTCTTATTCATTATATTTAGAAAATATTATGAAGAATATTTTTTAGTAACCATCTAAGAACTTTTATAGATAAAATTAAATACTATAAATATTCTAGTAGTGTATTATAAAACCCATAAAATATACTAAATATATATGTTATATTCATAATAATTAAAACTTTTTTTATGAACACACCAATGTAATATAATCTCTTTATTTCCCAATATCTCATAATTAAGACCACACAATTATCTTCAACATCCATTCTTGATTTATTATACATTTACCATATTTTATGGACATATTTTCTTATACCATTCCTAGGGATTTAATGAAATTAATAACATCATGTTAAATGGGGCATGTGATTTACCTTCCATTTAGAAATAACAACATCCTTGTTCATTATTAAATTTTTATCATCCTATTTATGATACACCCTTCTCAATATTCTTCACCATGACTATAAATCCATAATTTTTTCATTACATCAATCTACATGTTAAAAATATATTCATTGATAGTAATCTCATATTGAGAAACCATAACATGGTATTTATAGATAGGAATAACTAATGAAACTTAAAAGATGTGTTGTTAAAAATGTAATGTATGGCCCCATGATACCAACTACAGGAGATCATCATGATTTAACTTCATGAGATTAAATATCAATGCATATTATCCTGCATCTCTGTATGGTCACACATCATGTGTTCACTGTCAACATGAGGTATCTAGAAAAAAGTAAATTTTTTTGATTAGTTCTATAGTACCCCAAATTTCATAACATTCCCTAGGTATTACTATAACCTTTTAACAATAATATTATTCTAATTAAATTACCATATAAAAAGTCAATTAAAAAATATCAACAATATTTTGGTAACTGTACATCATGAGGAAATCATTGTATACACTATTTGGAAAAAATGTATTGTTAATGTTCTCTTTAGGGAAGAATATATTTCATCATATGAGTAACAAATTAAATAAAACATGCTTATCTTCATAAAAACATCATTGAAATAAAATGGATTATATAAAATTTTAAAATGGAATTCATACGGTTAAATCATTTATTATTTTCATTGATATGAAAAATTCAAATATCTAGAGTTTAATATCATAATTTATATTAAAGTGATATTCAAAAATTATAACCCCATATAAGATAAATAATAATGATATATAAATAAAAATTTATATAATATCATAAGAATATTTAATTTTGGAAGAATTATAGTTTTTTCAAATTTATAAAGATAAGTGTCCCTTGAAAAAAATCAGTTTTAAGAAGGAGAAATTAGGACTATTTAGAAAAAATTGTCTCAAATGAATCAAAAATAATAGAATATTGAAACTAAGTAATGGTAATATAAAAAATATAGTTAAATAAAAAAATAAAACAAATAAAAGAAAATACTTTTAATGTTTTTCAGTAGTTTTAGAGTGAACCATAATTAGTAGGAGTGTTATAAAATTTATTTTAAAGGATGATATATTGTTTGGAAAGTATAGTATAAAGGTATATACATGTTTTTATTTTTAGTTTATAAAATAATACATCATTTATACATTAAAATATGATGATGAAGGAGAAAATATAATAGTGATGATGAAAATTATAACCAAAAACATTATATTTTTATGAAAAATTATTTCCATCAATGGGGATGTTTTTTATATGAACAAATAATATCTCCTAGGTTATGTGATAATAACGAAAATTAAATAGTAAAATAGTATAAACATAATTAAATTGAAAACAAATCAATAATTCCCTTCATGTTTGGGAAATGAATAAGACTATGTAATGAAAGCTAGAATGTGAAATATGATTTTAAATATCATGGATAAAATATATTTATGAGAAAATATTTCAAAGTGTCATTTAATACATTATATGAATAAATATTGGTGCACTATATAAAACAGGTCTCAACTATGGGATATTCATTTTAAATACCATTAATATTTTATATAATTAACAGGATATAATTTAAAAATTAATCATAATAGAAATAACTTCTGAAATAAAAAAACATGGAGATAACGATTTATAGATGCTCAATAATGATATAAAGAGAATATGAGATATAGTATAATGTGTTTAAAATATCACTCTCATAATTTTATAAGGAAATTAAATGTAAATATAAATTAACAAAAATAATAATTGATGTATAGAGAATAACGTCCATAAAATAAAAACTTTTTACCTAAAGGAGATAAATTATTTGTGGTTTTAGAGAGATATTCCACATATTTTTTTAAAAAATATATATATTCTGTCAGAGTGAATTTGATTTAAAAATGAAAATTTGGAAATAATATAGTAAAATATCATATTTTACTATATAGGAATCAGTAAAAAAGGTTTTATGAGAATCAAATTAAATTTCTATGAAAATTAATTTGAATAATAATAATATCATAAATTAAAATTTAAAAAACCTATATGAATAAGGTTGAATAATAATTATTAGAACACATTGAAATCAAATTTGGTAAAAATATTTCCATTCCTTTGTTCCTTCTTGGTTGGTCGCAATCTATCCACCTTCATAATGATTAAGAAAGGCATATTAAAAATTTATTTTACATACTTATTTATGTATACATCATTTTTTATTAATATTCTATACATCTTTATAATATATTAAATAATTATTATTTTTTATATTTATCAAAGGTTCTAAGTAGTTTGATAATAATTTATATTTATTAGTATATATGTATTGATCATAATTCCTTGGTAAAATATTCATCAACTATAAAATATTTAGGATAATGGAATGGATATCCCATTATGATTTATGTGGTTCCATGTTTATTCCATGGGGGATTCATGTAATGTTCTCTAATATGAAATCCATTACATTCTATTTGTGTAATTTTTAGTGTATTTTTTGTGGTATATTAATAAACTTTTATATACTAATATTAAAATTATAATATAAAGATAAATACATAATTTATTTACTATTATAATCACATACTTGCCATTAATTTTTTATAATAATCTATTAATGGAATTCATAACATCACCCGTGGTAATGGTGAAAATGACATAAAGAAGAACATGATCCAACTAATTATGAGTATTATTACGATGTAATATTTTTATAATAACGTCATTATAAAATTATAAATATATTATTTATATGTTATCAATTTTATTTACAATTAATTAGTAAGATTTGAAATTTGAAGCTGAATGAAACTAATGAATTATGAGTCATTACATACAAAGAACAACATGTATCTTCACCTTGAAGACATTTTACTTTTATTGTAATTTATGAATTATAATGAGTAAAGATGAAAAAAAATGTGGAATAAGAATAATATGGATGTACATTTTGAATTTATTCAAGAGGAAACTAAAAGAATGACGTGTAATGAAGTGGGAAAAATAGGTGTCCTTTTATTGGTGTTCCTCAGTGAAATTTTCATCAATACTCTTTACTTCATGAATAATGAATATCTTTTCTTTAGGATAGGTTTATTTAAAGATGACACATGATCATAAAATAGAAAATATAGAATTATAATTCTTCCAACAACTCATTTAGATTATCTTATATTACCCTATAATATAATATTTTTAATTTTTTTTACATTAATCTTGGTAACTTAGTTTTTACCTCAGTATGTTATTTTTAGGATGAAAAATGAAATTTACATTACTCCCTACATTCTAAATTATTCAATAAATTGGAAAATTTAATTTTTATTCATTTCATAAAATTACTAAAAATTAATATTTATATAATCACACAAAACAAAAAAATATTTAATTTCAGAAAAAATGTATTTATAACCATAAAATTATTTTATTTGTGTGACATTCTATGTAATATATAACATCCCTTCTAATTATTTCATACATAAATATATTTTAATACATAAAATATTCACTTGATACAACATTGATTATCTATAGGTTTAGTGTATTTTGTGTTTAGGAACATTACATAACAAATAACACCATGAAATACACATCTTTAATGAAAACATATTTTACATGACAACACACATTCCTTAGTACTTTGAATTTCATGGGATAACCTGAGGACATGAATTAGAAAAGGTGATCTATAAAGACCCATAAGGGAGTAAATAGGGAATAACATGAACAATATAGTACATTTTAGGCAATAGGCATATCAATGGAGCGTATAAGAAACAAGAACAACAAGGCATGATAAAACATGATTATTATAACATTGAAATGTGGAAAGAACACTTAACATGGTATTATCATGATCAAAGGGTCATTGCACATAGAGAATGAGTAAACCCTCACTTGACATTAATTCTATTTAGTAAACTCTCATTTCACTTGACTTATCATGATACTACTCTTTACCCAATGCATTTGAGCGTTATCAAGGCGCACCCTTCTTAATCATTTCATTTCATGCATAAGTGTTCCAAAGGGATCATATGACATGGAATCATTCAACATCATCGATTGTTCTATGGTAATGTAATCTAGAATACATACATTAAATTCTATTATAAAAATGTAAATTTTCATATATATGAATAGCATTGATGGAGAAACTGGCATGGTAATCACTACAAAATGACTTTGTCTAGGAAAATAACTTTGAAATTTTGGCCGCATAACAACTAGAGATAAGAATTCGTAAAACATTTAGATGAGATAGAAATGGTTTTACCATCATATTTAAATTAAATGGATAGTAATGTGGTCATATAGATTCATTTACAAATATAAATAATGTAAATTGGATTCAAAATTCAAAAGAATTGCTTGAATTTAATTGATAAGAGAGATATTGCTTTGGGAAATTCTACATGGTAACGAGTGTACATGGGAATTATTAGTGAGAGAGAAATGGGGATGTCAGCAATATAAGATAAGGATGTCATTATGGGGGATGTGAAAAATCATACCACAATATTTTTAATTGAAAAAATTGGTATGACAACATAATGATATTTGGATAGAAAATAGAAAAGAAGAAATCCCTTACATGGATGTGTGATCCCAAAGGCATGGGAGGGGATTCATATAAGCTTCTTGGGAGCTTTGGGAACCAAATGAGGATTTTACCGAGAGGAGGGAAGATTTTGGTCAAGCATTAATGTCTTTAAGTGAAGATGAAGTTGGGTTTTTTGTGGGATTATATCAAAAAGGGTGGGATTTCTTTATTATTTTTGTTTTGGACCCTACACATTAATATAATAAAAACCACAAACCATTCCATGTTTTATGCCCATTGTTTTTCCAAAATGGGATTGGAAGATATTATTTTATAAGGACAATGTACTAATGATTTATATTATTTTTCTTTCATATGTGGAGGTGAGTCACACTCTCAAGAAAATTAATTTAAAATGATAAAATGTTTTATAAGTTTTGGAATGTCCACTACAGCTTTTTAAAATGAATCAAAAACACAGAAAAAAACATTCTTTTAAAGGTAAAACATATATTCTACAAAAATACCATTTATACTATTTTATTACACCACTATATGGTCATTATGTTGTCATGAAACACATTATATATTTAAAGGGTGCTTAACTTTTACAAAAAAATCCGACTGTCTCATAAAATTATGAACATTTTTCCATAAGATAATCTCGACATTATTAATAGAAAAATAATATTCATTTTATCTAAGTAATTTTCTTAATATGTTTATTTATAGTTTTAAAATAAAAAAAAATAATTTATCAAAAATTGTTATGATTTGAAAAAAATAACTTCCAAACCATAATACAAATTAAAATTGTATTCATATAAATTAAAAGATAATTTATATTTAATTAAATATTAATTAATTAATTAAATTGAAAAATAAATTAATTCATCAAAATTGATTTCATAATTGAATTTTTAGTAAAAATATAATTTTTACGATAAAATATATTTATAAAGAAACCATAATAAAATGAATGTGTAATCTCTATACAGAAATAATGTACATAAACATAGTGTTAGGGTATTTTTACATTACTATTTATAACACCCTCATAAGACCAGAGGGTAATGTTTAAAATTGTAACAGACTCTTGCGGTGGCTTTGATAACATCGCTCTGATGGTAATCTCTATTAAATTCAACTCCTCATGTAGGTTATCTCTCTCAAGCCTAATGTGTTTATCTTAGCTTGGTCTTGGTCAAGGGTAGAGACCAATTATGCCACCTACTTTCCAAGTTCTAATAAATGGGAATAGTACAATGAAATTTTAATGGATGCGGCAATCACTTCATTTTTCTTATTAAATTGGATTTGTTAATGCCCTATATTTATAATAATAATTTGTTAACTGTTCAATGACTATATTTCCAATAGTAATAATTCATATTGGAATTTCAAAATCTAAAACTATAATACCAAGGAAATGATTATATTTTATATAACCATTTTACATAATAATACATTTAACTAGATAAAGATGAATTTTCATTTGAAAAATTCTGGGTCGTTACATTCTTCCCACGATTAAAAATTTTAACCACTAAATTTACTTTTCCCCCACTATAATTATGAGGGTAACACTACTTTGTAACTTTCTCTAATTCACATGTTACCTCTTCAAAATTGTGGTTACTCCACAACACCTTAATGAGAGGCATTGTCTTATTTTATAGTACATTTTTATTATGATTTTAGATCTTCACTGGCTTCCCATCATAGGACTGGTCCTTCTCCAATAGTACCACCTATGGATTGAGTACATGCGATGTGTCGGGTATATAATTTCTCAAGAGTGGTACATTGAATACATTGTGTACTTTAGATAGGTTCGGTGAGAGTTTTAGTCGATATGGCACTACTCCATTGATATCTAGGATCTCAAAAGGGTTGATATTCCTTTGAATATGCTTTCCCTTCTTCCCAAATATCTATACTCTCATCCAAGATGATATTTGGAGGAATTACATGTCTCTAACATCAAACTCTAGTTCTCATTGATGATTATCAGCATGCCTCGTTTTTCGACTCTGACTAACATTAATGTACTTCTAGATGGTCTTATCGTTCTTCGCCATTTATTCGACCTTCTATGGACCTAGGAGATTCCTTGCGTCAACTTCTTCCAAACATGATGGTGCTCTGACCCTTTCCCCATACATGTTATCAACTGGATCCATTTGGATTCCTGAGTGGAAACTGATATTGTAAGAGTACTCAACCAAAGGAAGATGTTGATATCATCCACTTTTATAGACCACTAATCTTGCTCCCAATATGTCCTCAAGTTTTTGGATTGTCCACTCATATTGGCCATCGGTATGGGGATGATATGCCATACGGAATATTAGCTCAATATTCAAATCATGTTTAAGACTCTTCAAGATCATAAAGGTTAATCTTGGATTTTAATCAAATGAAATAGATATTGATACCACACAAAGATTTATAACTTCTCAAATATATATTCATTCTAGTTGATGCATTGAAATATCCCTTTGAATTGAAATGAAGTGTTCAGTCTTTGTTAGACAATCCACAATAACCTAGATTACAATGTTCCCATTGCATGTCTTCAAAATTATGGTGAAATTTTCCATGGTGATGTTCTCACATTTCCATACTAGTATGGGTAATGGTTGCATCATCCTCTTAGGCATCTTCCTCTGAGCCTTCACTTACTGACATACCAGGATTTTTGATGTATACTTAGTGTTCCCCATATTCAGGTTATCTTACCAATAATTCACTTGAAGGTGTTGATACATCTTTCTTTTTTTTATGAATGGAGAAATTTAACTATGTGCATCATCCAAATTTTCATTCTTCAAGTCTGTATTTTATGGAACACATAGTAATATCCAAAATCTCACAATTACTTTTTTATTAACAATGAAGTCCAAGAATTTTCCTTTTCTAATAGTTTCAACATTCTTCTAAATTCCCACATCATCTTCTAGTACATCATTTAGACATTAAAAAAGATAAATTAGAGGAATACATTGTGAAAGTATTGATGATGTTTCCTTCATTATGATTCGCATGTCCATCTTCATCAAATCTAATAAGATTGGATCCTTTTCAATTCTCTTCATTGATACAATGGATGGTCCCTTTCTATTTTGATCATCTTCCACTTTGTTCAATTTAACAGGTTGGTAATGGATTGTGTAGTCATACTCTTGGATCAGATATAACGGTCTTCATTGGAGAATGGTCATCTATTTTTGTGTGAATATATTCTTGATGATTTTTTGGTCCGTGTATATTTCACACATCTCTCCATAGCGGTAATTCAGATTAATTTTTAAAGATATAATCACAACATACAACTATCAATCATTTGTTGGATTTTTTTATCATGAATTTTCAATTTCCTTGAAGAATGCACAATTAATTTGTCATTTTTCCTCAACACACAACCCATGCCCTTCTTTTAATAATCACTGAATACCACAAAAATATCTCCACCTGTGGGTAGTGTGAGTTTGGGCGTAGTGATAATCTTTTTTATCTACTCCATGAATGTCTCTTCACATTCATAACTCCAAGAAAACATTACTATCTTAAATTTCATCTTTTTAAGTGGGTTGTACAATCATAAGAAACTTCTCATAAATTAGAAATAATATCCTACTATCCCCAGGAAGCCTTAGATATCCGTTAATGATGTTGGCCTCGGCCATCCCTTAATTGAAGCTGTCTTGGAGGGATCTATAAATATTCCATTGCATATGATGATATAACCCATGAACGATACTTCCTTCAACCATAACACACACTTTCTATAAATTTAACAAATCATATCCTTTCACAATGTCTATAAAAAATTCTTATATTCTCATCATGCTCCTCCTTTTTATGAGTATATTAGAATATCAACTGTAAAGACTACCAAAAATTTGATGTGGTAATATTTAGATACTCTATTCATCATGTCCATGAATATTTCTAGAAAAATATTGAGTCTAATAGGCATTACTATGATTTAGTAGTGCTCGTACCTTGTACGAAAAGTAGTTTTGAGGATATCCACCTTCTTCACCCTTACCTAACAATATCCTGACCATAAATCCACGTTGGATAAGTATTTTTCTCCTTGTAGCTGATCATAAATGTCATCAATTTGGGGAAGAGGATACTAGTTCCTTATCATGATTTTTTGAGATCACAATAATCAATGCAAAGGTGAATAGACCCCTCCTTTTTCTTGATTAAGAGGACTGGTGCACCCCAGGTTGATGAACATTGGCCTATAAACCCTCTATCCACATTATCCTGTAGTTGTTTCTTCAGCTACTAAAGCTCCACAAGAGCCATTTTATAAAAAGTCTTGGATATTGGAAATTACCCAGGTATATGATCACAAAATAATTCAACATCATTTCTTTAAGGAATATTATGAAACTCCTCTGGAAACAAATCAGTGAGTTCTGTCACAATATGCATATCATCAATGATGGTTTCCTATGTAGAATCAATCATCATATCAAGATACGCTTGCTCATAGGGAAGTAATATCCACACATGAGATGATGGTTCTAAAGAAGATTCATCCTCCACCTTGAAGTTGTACAAAATTGATGGTTGATTCTCCATATGGAGAAGGATTTTCCTCTCCTTGAAATTTATATTGGATCTATATAATGAATTCCTATCCATGCCAAAAATTTCATTAAATTCAACTATAGGATTTATTATGAGGATTGCTAGGAAGTTCATACCAAAATTTATGATAGGGGAGAAGTTATATTCATGTGATGAAATTATATCCACATTTTCTGTTCTCACTAATATCTTTACTTTCGGTATTTGTGGTGATGTTGGGATTGTTCCAATAAACCTTCGTGATATAAAAGAATGTGTAGAACAATGGGTGATAACCTTACCTTTTTTTATTCTGGCTCTACTCTATCCAATATAGAGATAATGATGATTACATTTTAATTATTAAACACGTAACAGATAATCCAAATACGAAAAAAGATATCAAATAAAATACACTTATTTCATTTACATATGAACTTATAGGCATCAATCTATGTAATACATGTTCTAGTTCCCTAAATATATTCATATGACGAATATTCCTACATAATAATGGTTCTTACAAAGCCCATGAATATACCAAAGAATACCTCTAGGAGTTTCATTATAAATAGTGATAAAAATACCGTTTTCATGCACCAGATCCTGCTCGAGTGTAGGAGAAATATATTTTTTCAGGTTTTACCCCTATATACATCCATGCCAGAGCCGCCTCTGCCTTCTCATATCCAGAAAAGGATGCATTTTCTTGTTCAACCACTTAATAAATACTCACATAAATTTAGGGATGTTGTTATTATACATACTTTCAACCCTATGTGTTTAACTAGGGTTTTCTAATCCTAATCCCAAAAATTAACTAAACATACACTCTGATACTTACTATAACAACCTGGATCATTATTTTACAATTAAAAAAATATTATTAGATAAAACCTTCACTTGATACAACATAAATAATCCATAGGCCTAGTGTCTTTAAGGCTTAGGAAACATTACATAACAACATAAAACATGAAATAGACATCTTTATTGAAAACTGCTTTTACCTAAGCACACACATTCCTTCATATATTGCATTGCATGGGATATCCCAAGGACATGAATTAGAAAAGGGTGATCTATAAATCCCAGTAAGGGTGTAAAAAAGGCCTATAATGAATAATACAGTACATGTTAGGATATATGAATTTTAATGGAGCTTAAGTGAAACATGAAATAAAATTCATGATGAAGCATGATTATCATAACATTGAAATGTGGAAACAAAACATAACACGGTTTTATCATGAAAAAAGTATCATTGCACATGGAGCATTAGTAAACCCTCACTATACAAGAATTATAATAAGTAAACCATCATTTCACTTGATGTATCATCATAATACTCTTTACCCAATGCGTTGGAGTGCTATCTGGGTGCACCCGTCTTAATCATTTCATTTCATTCATAATTGTGCAACATGGATCATACAACATGGAATCATTAAACATCATCATTTATTCCATGATAATGCAATTTTTAATACATACATGAAATTATATAATAAAAAATTAAATGTGTCTGATTTTGAATACCCTTGAGAGATAAATGGGAAAGGTATTCACTACACAATGACTTCATCTTGGAAAATCTCAGTGCAATATTTCTAGAATAATGGAATGAGATAAAGAATTCATAAAAATGGTTGATTAGTGGGAAATGGGATTATCAACTTATTTAAATAAAATGTACAGTAAGGTGAACATATAGATATAGTTCCAATCATATTTAATGAAATATGGACTCATAATATAATAGAATTTCTTGAATAAAAATCAAAATAGGGAAATTACTTAAAGAATTTCAACAAAGTAACATGTGTACATAGGAGGCATTAATGAGATGGAAATGGGTCTATAATCATTCAAAACTAAGAAGAAAAGTGTAGGGAGGTTCTAAATCATAAAGATCATTTTTTATTAAATAAAATGTTTTAAAAACATAATGAAATTTGGAAAAAAAATTATAAATGATGAAATCCACTACATGGAAGTGTGATCTCAATGGTTTGGGAGGGGCTTGAGAGATTCTTCTTGGGAGTTTGGGGTGCATCGGGAGGATTATTGAAAGAGGATGGAATATTTTGGATTTTCTACAAATGGTTTTAGTGATGATGAAGTGTGAGATTGGGTGGGATTATATAGGAAACGAGAGGGAATTATTTATTATTTAGGTCTTGGACCCTATACATTAAACTAAACAATTCAATAGACTCTTCAATGGATTTTCCCATTGTTTTTTCCAAATATGAGTGGAAATATATATATTTATATTCCAATTTCCTAAAATTTTAAAATATTATCTTTTCTTATGTGGAAATGAGTCAAACTTTCAAGGAAATCATTTTAGAAAGATAAAATATTTTATAAGTCTTAAAGGATCCACAAAGGATTTGGAAAATAAATAAAACAAACTTAAAATCAAATTATTTTAAATGTAAAACAAATATTGGCTGAAAAACCAATTTATAATATTTTATTACATCACTATTGGGTCAGTATGATGTCATAAGAAACATTATATATTTAAATGATATTTAATATTTTCCCTAAAATTTCATTGCCTCAGAAAATTATGAATAAATTGCCTCTAGATAATATCAATGTTCAAATTCCAAAAATTATATTAATTTTATCTAAATAATTTTCTAAATATATGAATTTTTTATTTTAATACTGTAACTGAAATCTATCAAAAATTAATGGGTTTTGACAAAAACAGCTTCGAGACCTTAATAAAAATTAAAATAGTATTTATAAAAATTATACAATAATTTATATTTCATAAAAACATAATTTCTAAATTAAATTAAAAAATATATTAATTCATGAAAATAAATTTCATATTTGAATATTATCTAACAATTCTATTTTTTCTTTAGAAACTATTTACAATGTAACCATAATAAAATTAATATATATTCTCTATACCAAAATAATGTACATAACCATAATTCAAGGGTGTTGTTACATAACCCCTTATAACACATGAATAAGGCCAAAGGGTAAGATGTGTGATGGTTATAGACTCCTGGGAAGTCTCCAATAACATCTCTCAAGTGGTAATCTATATTAACATCCACTCCTCTAGTAGGCAGTTCCACTCATGCTTAACATGTTAAAGCATGGATTTGGCATTGTCAAGAGAGAAGACCAATGATGCCACATACTTTCGGACCTCCAACAAAATAAGCTTTGTACAAATAAATTCTACTGCATGAGGCCAACGATTCCTTTTTCTATGTGAATTGGATTTGTTAGTGCCATATATTTATACTAATCATGTGATCAATTTTAAATAACTATATTATCAATGGTTACAATTCTTAACTATATTTTAAAATATAAAAACTTATAACAAAAGAACATCATATGTTTTATATAACAATTTTACCAAATAAGACATTTAATATGATCAAGTTGAATTTTTATTAGTTAATGTTCGGGTCATTACATAAAAAATGTTTGATAACAGTTAATTAATTTAGTGATATTTTTTATTAATATTTTAAATTTAAATGATAATATTCTGTTAGGTATTTATTTATATTATAATGAATATACTATAAGCATTATGGAATATATTTTTTAGGAAATTATATCATTTTAACATTAAATTAATATAATAAAAACTGTTTTAAAGAGATTATTTACTTAATAACCATTAATAAGATATTTTGAGTATATTTTCATAAAAATAATCCTTTGTAATTTAGTTAAATTATTTTTTTAATGTTAATTTTTTAAAATCATACAAATGTTTAAAATACATGTTATAAAAACAAATATATCTTTTATAAAAATAATAATTTCTTTTTTATAACATCCGAAAATATTCATAAATGTCCTTTTACGTCATCCACATGATACATAATCATAATATATTAAATGGATGGTGTCCCTTACAAGGATTTTCCTAATATTTATTTCCTATTGTATTCTATTTAAATGTATGTATCTCTAAATATTTTTTATGAAATAAATTTTTTTAACCATAAACATGGTTATAGACATTTGAAAAAAAATTAGTAGCTACATCTATTAAAGGATAATAATATGGAGCCTCATAAGAGGAATTCTAATACAAGATTAAATTTCATCCCCTTTCTACATATATTTCATAATTCTATTGATTTTATTTTTACCCCACCAATTGGTATGCTATGTTCCAATGGTAAAAATATGAATATAATAAATATATAAATTATCTCATTAATTGTTCATATGACTCATTGTGACATTAGTTTCGAAATAATATCCATAGATATATAATCTTAAAAAATATATCATTTAATTTTGGTTATAAAATTACTTTATTACATCACTACATCTGAAACATTTATTATATTCTAACTTCACAAATCACAATTCTCATTATAATCAAATTCAAATGGATTTTCAAAAGGATATATCAATTTATGATAATATTTCACATTTTTACATATATTTTCACTAATAATTACTTTGAATGTTGAACATTACCTATGGAATATACAGGATGTAAATATTTTCTTTTTTATATTTAGTAACCCTTTTTAATTTATAAACTTTTGAGGAATGTAATCATACATGGAATGAAATTGTCATGGTATGAAATACATGGTATAAAGAAATGTTTTTAATATATCATAAAAAATAAATAATATTTTTTTATTTTGAATCACGTCTTTTATGAATTATTTTTATTAAATTTCAGATTCTTAATAAATAATAAAATAATTACCATATGGATATACAATGAACATGTAAATATGGGATGTCACATATAATGTGTTTTTCATGGAAACAATTGTCTAAAAACCCCATAATATTGGAATTATGGATTCTTAAACATTATTTTTTTAGTAATTAATGAAATACATTACCTACTCATTGTTGGGGACTTTCACCACCACGTATCCATATAATGAATTGTATTTTTGGAATCTCTATACTTCATTTCTTATAAAATAATATGGCACATAGAGATCCCATTTTCATATTCCCCATAGATAGATATTATTTTATACTAAATCATGGAATATATTATATATGTATTGAACACATCATGCATTCGACGAATAGTATTGTCACACCAATTTAGTAGTTCCAAAAAATATGACCTCCCAAGAATTGTATTTGTTCTTAATGAAGAGAATGAGATTATTAGATAAGATAAATAATATGTTCACATTATTGGAGAATCTAGATGGTTCTTTCAAATGAATTAAAATTATTAGTATTTATTATAGGAAGATATCAACTCATCATGTTGTTCATTAGAGACACCAAGGAATTTACCTGGAGGGTAAGATCTCAAGATAATTTTGTTGTAATGATACATCATCAACATGACGTCATCATAGTAGCATGTGTTTTCTATGACTCCAAACACTTATTGGCACCCGATGACTTATTTAGAATCACATATCATAAAATATTATTAATTTAATCTAGAAACACATAGAATGAAATTATAAATGATAAATCATAATATAAAAAAATATATGATCCAAATGAAGATGATTTTGAATCAACTAAAAACCAATAAGGTTAATATTATAAAAATTAAAGGAATTCTAAGTATACAATTTCTTTATATAATTAATATAGGTTGATTTAAACTATTTTGTTATACTATTGTGAGGATTTCATATCATATTAAATATGTAATCTTCATGGGATATCAGGTAATCGTATTCTGTAATTTTGTTTCATTATATCATACCATGATAAGAACATTCACATATAAGCATGTGAATGATTCAGTATATGAAAATTCAATAAACTTTATTACATAGAGGAATGAATACTCCATATAGTTCCACTAAGATTACATTAAATATTTATGTACTTTAAAAAACAACATGTAAACTAATTAATATGTGAGTAACATGATTTTTTTTGTAAAATTAACCATGATACATAGACCAGGTGAGCATGAAATAATTTTTTATAGGGCTGGATGTCGTAGTCAAGAACCTACATGTTTTGTTGATAAAAAATCATGTTTATGATGATTCTAATACGTTTCATTTGTTCTGATAGTAATATATTTTTTGGCCAAAATAGTAAAATTGGATAACTCATGAATCTACCTTGGATTCCTACCATTAGATAAAGTTTTGTACCTCCATCAGCTACATCCTGAAACCACTGATATGTAACATTATTGCAGGAAGTTATCTATAGAAGATACCTCTATAAGGTACCACTTTCCCTGAGTGGTTATAATACCATGTGAATCTATCACTTCCACTAGAGCATGAATCTAATATTAAGATCCTCTACAACCAATACATTTCCACCACTCTATGTTCCTTCTACTATAGTAATTATGAAATATATTGATATATAATTAATCAAAATAATATATCCTGGAATTAAATGAATGAATTATGAACCTTGATTTA
The DNA here is from genome assembly GCA_963277665.1 of Viscum album. NCBI lineage: Eukaryota > Viridiplantae > Streptophyta > Magnoliopsida > Santalales > Viscaceae > Viscum > Viscum album. The sequence goes on from OY728149.1 coordinate 72,472,724, forward strand.
TGAATGAGTATTCTTAAACAACTCCATAGATGATAATAAACACAATGACAGTATCCAGATATGTATCTCAATATGAGGAATTTTCACTCATTATTATTTTCATATGATATATAATTTGATTTAATAGAGTGTAATAAATTTAGTAGAACACATCATATATAAATTGGGTGTGTTGACATTTGATGAATTTGTTTTTAATATTTTGATAAAATTATTAATTACCTTCTCATTATTTATAGCTTTTGCAGAGCCTACTGAGAATGACAGACTATCCATGACTTCGATGATACTATGTTTTTCTATAGTTTTTATAAAAATCATGTTGATCATATGTGATTATATGTTCATGGATACGTAAAAAAATAAAGCTAAACATACCTAGGTGAATCATATATTTTAATTCATTATTCCCATATATTAATATTTTAGATTGAAATTTGAGTTGTTTTTATTTAATTTGATTCCCTGTAAACATAGAATCTAGTATTAAATATGAAATTTCTAGACACTGTATTTTATTTTTTCAAATATTTCAACTCACGAGTAACTATTGAAGAGATCATGTGTGACCTTAACACGTTTTATCTACAATGAAATCTGTAATATATTTTTTATAGTATAGATTATCTAAGTACAATTGTTTTTAAAACATGTTTTTTGTTTTGGATCAGCTGATATAATAATAAAACAATTTGAAATTGGATATTTCTACGTAGAGGTGATGTGGTCATAGAATGATTTTATGCCCCTTGTTTAATTCTACCATGTGCCTTTATTTTTTTCTTTTATATGTATTAAAAAACCATTATATGTGTTATAATATATAATAAAATATTTTTCATTGGTAGTTGAGTTTACTTTTTTTAATATATAAAATGTCTTATTCATGAAAATTAGATTCCCTAGATAATGTGTTTTCAAATTTATGTTAATTGAGACATGGTAAATATTTTTATAATCTGTTCGAAAGATCAATTTATAGATTTAAAAAAATTATTTACATGAATATTTTATTAACTGTGGGGTTTATGATTGAGTTTTTTTTTTAATATAATACATTTATTAAAACTAAATCCACCACTCTCTCTTAAGTGTTAACCTCTAAAAAAATTACATCAAAGGAGTTATATTTAATTTAAAACTATGGTATGGAATTATTTAATGAGAAAAATATATGTTACTTCTTAATTTCACACTTTATAGATAGTAATTGGTAATAGAAAACTGCCACTAATATTCATCATTACTTGAGTCGGACTATCAATTCTAAATTAAATATATAGATTAAAATCCATTTAGGAATTATGGGCTATGAAGTTTGGATAGTTTTTTATTAAAATTATGGAAAACACAGAGTTGTTATAGCCTAGTTTATAATTTCATTTAAGGTATCATAAGACAATATTTTTTTGTTATCAATGTAATATAATTTGAACTAGGATCTGATTAATTTAATATAATATCTTCACATTATACTTCTTTTGATTAAGATACTCTCACTATATCTCATGGGGGAAACACAAATCATAATAATATATCAATCAAAACACATATTATTATTATATATCTATACAAATAGAGATTCCATTGTATATCATGAGAAAATTTTACCCCACACATTACACAACATAAGAAATTAAATGTTGTGAAAACATAACAAAACCAAACACACATTAGAATTTATGTAGAAATTACAGGATGTGAAAACATTGGGTTGATAGAAAATTGATATTTTTATGTATATTTTTGAAATAAACTATTTGTATGAATAGGTAACGGTCTTTGAATGTTGTATTTGACCAAGTTGTGGATAAGGATATAATAAATGATGATAAACATGGGTTTTGGACAGAGAAATAGGATCCATACCAATCATAGAGGTTTGACCACTAAAACGTTGCTGATAGAGTTCTGACCCGGAGCTCTTCATAAATAGGTATTTCTATTTTATTCATATTTTTTTATTTGTTGATATTTTTTCCTTTTATTAATTTATATTTTATTTATTCTCTTTATTCTATTATCTCCCATATGGTTTGGGGTCTATTTTTCATTGGCCAGAACCTGACGAAGATTATCAAAATCTAAAGGGGAGAGAAGAATCAGGCTAAATGGTGCATATAAACATTTTTATTTCCTTTCTAATATCACAGATATTATATTAAATATCTAATTTTTTTAGAATAATTAGACTCAAAAATTATATTATATCATAGACAATGTTCTTTTTATAGTAGAAAAAATCCAACATGATAATGGTAATTAATTAACAACCGCTGATTTTTTTATTGATATTCTTCTTCAATCTCATTCAAATTCATTGTGATATTTTATTTCATCCATTCATGGATAATTTTTTATGTATTGGAAATTTAATATATCAATAAAATTAATTTATTGTGCAACGAATGAGTATTATTTTTTCGAAGTGAAATCATGATTTTTTAGGAAATCGATATAGTACCTGGTTCCTCTCAATTATATATTTCAATTTGAATTCTTAATAATTTTAATTTTTTTACATATTTAGTTAACTAATGTCGAACTACAATATACTCATCCTAACCATTGATCAAATGTTATTTGTTTCATTTCTTCACTTTGTGAGATGGAGACCCTACTTCGATATTAATATCCCATTTTAGTAAGAGTGGTTACAAATCATATAAAAATATAATTTGAACATTTCTTAAGGATTTAATGATGTATTCGTGACAAATAAATTACATATTCAATTAATTTATTTAGATTAAAAGTGTATATCAATGAATCATTTTCTGATATGTATCTCACGTTTAATGATATTTTGAACCTAGCACATGCATTTATGAAAGAATATATGGGAAAGGATAAGTTTCAATGAATCCATGGATGTATATATTATAGGTTGAGTGGAGAATGTATTTATATCAGATAATCCCTTGATATATATAGGATTAAATTAATTGAACTCAAATGAATGATCGTCATATAAGAGGAGTAATTTATGTTTATAAACAGCAAGGTGATGATCTTAAGAGAAAGCTGGTATCCTTTACAACTTTTAACTCAATGCTAAAAGAAATGATCAATGATTGTAGTTCCAGTGATGATGAATCAACTGTAGATTGTTATTAGCAACCTTCTCCCCATTTTAGATGAGTCAAAATGTTATACATAATGAATAAATTATTGAAGATATCATATTAGATAGGTATGATTGAGAATAGTGTTAATTAGTCAAAAGAGTGGAAAATGAAAATTCAAATATTTATATATCCTATTTTTACTATAAAAGAAAATGACCCGTCATGGATGGTTTTACAAATAATTAAGCTAATAATAGTAATGTGGTAAATTTTAAGAGGATTAAAAAAGAGATTAAATCAAACTAATTTGATTCTCATGATTATTCATGTTACTCTGACTCAAGAAGAGAAGATATAAATGAAAGAGCTAACATGTGTTTCTTAGAATACACATATGTGGTACTATATATTATTCTCACCTATCATGAACATATTTAAAATATTTGTCTAAATGATAAAAATGAAAAAATTATAGGGAGGATTTTTTTTATTGAAACACTATATTGGAAATATTAAATGAAGTGAAGGATGAATATAAATGTTTAAAAAAAACAACATGTTCTAACAGATCATTTGAAATATTATTTTTTTATATAGGGGGATAAAAATTAAATATATTTTTAAAAATAATGACATTAATATGTATAATGTGAAACATAAATAAATATCTAGATTGATTTAAAAATGGATGGGAAACCCTTAACATAAATTATGGCATACAATCTCATCCTAAATATACCACAGAGATTGGATACAAGACTTGAAATACGAAGATTCATTAGAATAAATTTTATTCTTTCCTCTCGTTCTTCATGGGTTTTAAATATTTCTAATTCTATTTGATGTAAACATGTCTTAATTTATTTGAGTTGAAAATAATTTTTTGGGAAAATTGTAAAACATCATTAGATTAAGGTTTTATTTTATTACTATTATTTTTGGAGCCATGAATTCATGGGACCCAAAATAATTTTTTGTTTAATATTAGAAAAATAAAATCCTTGAAGTGTTACAATAAGCACTTATGGTATTTGGATTATGGCTTCTCAAGAAAAATCATAGGGTGCTACACAAAATTAACTGTGTGTACTAGACCTTCAACATTACATAACCTTATGGTTTAATAAAAAATTTCATTCTTTCACATTGATGATCTATTCAGGATTAGAGATTTAGAGAATTATGTGGTAATTAATAAAAATAATAAAATAATAATTGGTCACTTTCGATCAGTATCCTATATCACATAACATATTACTGTTAAGATAAAGCTTGATTTCATTCTGTAAAAATCATCTCAGTTTTCATCATGACGTTATTTATTCCCGTACCCATCCATAAATCATTTGTTTTTTATTGAAAACATTTGATTATAAAAAATATAATAATAAGTGACATAATTTAAATTTATAAATTAGTCTAGTGAAATACCATAAAAATATTTTTTAAAAAATATCAATTTTTACCATAAAATGAAATTAACTTTCCAAAAAGATCATTATCTTTCATTTTATAAATAAAATTATTTTCATTAAAACACATAGTCCTGAATACAATATATTTTTAGGAAACATAGGAAATAATTATATTCAAATGTATAAACATCTGTTAGACTTCCATACATGTCACTCTTACAAATGGATTAACCATACTGCTAACATCCATACATTTCACTCTTACAAATGGAATAACCATATAGTGGACTTCCATACCAAATGTATTGGAGGATATAACCTAACCACTCATCACTGGTTTATCATGGAACCACTCTTCATTGGTCTATCATGTAACCACCATTCCAATTTCATTGTATCATTATATAGTCATAACACATAAAATCATTCAAATTTAAATATGTCACTAATAAAATTTTGATTCTACTCATAAGAAAATATATTCAATCACTTTCAAATCCTTTTTTTATTAAAAAAATACCCAGAGAATAATAATATGGGTTTATTAAAAAAATAATGAAGTCTTATAGAGTAACAAAAATAAACAAATACACATAATATTTCATTTATAATCCATTTTTATCAGTATTGACAAATCTCAAAAAATATCAAGAGATAATGAAAAAAATTAAATTTAATTCATTAAACATTTTAAATGATATATTTAAATTAATGTTTCACATACGACATTGAATATGAGAATCATAAGAAACATAAATTAATAAAATATAACATTAAATAATATAATAATAAATAAATTAATGATTTGATATATCAACGAGTCTGTATATACACCTCATAAATGATAGTGGGTGTATAACATCGAAATATGTCTCAATAAAACGAGATAGGGACCAAGTCCCTTACATTGAGTCTAACATATCTTTCTTAATATATATATTAAAATAATATAAACTTATATTAATTATGTAATTTTTTTAGAAACATTTTCAGGTTTATTATTCATTTTATATAACTTAATGTCATTTTTTACAATTAATTGTTTAAGTTCATGTTTGGCATTTTGATGATATTTTGATCATAAGTAAAAAAAGGAGATCGCCAAGTTGTCTATGTTCAATATGTACACTATTAATTCATCTAAAAATAATATTATTTATATAATAATCACATTCTAAATCAATTATTCTTTTAAAACCGTCTATTAATTATGGTTATGAATATTTAACAACAATAAAATCATGTATTTGGGAGGTTGTATGTACACATGTGTAATGTTTCCATTTTTTCAGTAATAATTATTGAAAATAAGTAAGTATATAATGGAAATAATAGCATATATATAATATTATTTCATAAAATATACTTATATATGTCATCCATGTGATGTTGTGAAGAAAAATGAATGGAATCACTTTGTGGATGTGATAATTCACACGAATGAACGAATGATGTTGTCATTATTCTATTTAAGGATAGGTAATAAAAAATAATTAATATCATTTGATAAAAATAAATATATAATTAATGTCATATCTAAACATTAATTCCATAATTATGATATATCTTGAGATATGGTGAAGGAAAATGAATTCCATCGGTTCACGAGGTTGTAGTCAACCATGAGGAGGAAATAAAACATATTTCCCCATTTGATGGAAGTGGATATACATTGATGTCATGATATTGACATAATAACATATACTTATATAGATTATAGACTATTTATCATTTTATCATGTTTGAAGAAGGTTATTTGGATGTGTAAGAATAAATACAACAGAAAATATCGATTAAAAATGATATCCAGCCTTTAGACATACACATATTATTAACAACTTAAGACCACTAAGGATGGTGATCTGCATAATATAAGAGAAATATAAAGTTTTCAGGGTTTTGGGAAACTATTTGGGATAATATTTTATAATATAAACATGTTTTCAAGCGTGATTACAAGATAATAAGATGTTCCCTTTTATAAGATGGGGAGGGGAACTCATGGTATTGTTAATAATATTAAGTTAATATAAATTTCTATTCAAATACCAATGGTTCAAAAGTTTGTTGTTTTGAATATATGAGGATTATGGGTAAAAATAATATAAAAAATTATTTTTTCTACACATTTAGTTCAGATTATTAAACATATAATTTAGTTTTAATGATTTTAATCTACTGTCATGAAAAATTATAATATTACAGTTTGAGGGATTATATAGTTACAATAAAATAAAAAACAAACCATAAATGAATCATTAATAATATTTTAATCCTTATAGAATTATTTTTGCTAAATTTAATTTTTATCAATTTTTATATCATTTAATAAAAAATTATTATTTTTAAAATATCATTAGTTTTAATTTTGACACTATTCAATACATTTAACTTAAAAAAATAATTAACAATATAAACCTGAACAAAAAATGTCTAACACATCACTAACATGTATAATTAGTTTGTAAAATCCTTTTAGGCCATTTATTATCTTAGATAATATTTATTTTAATATTTTTAATTTCATTTGTTTATATTTCCATTTATTAATTAATTAGTGTATCATCATTGTGAAAATAATTAGGGTAATTATTTCATCCCTATAAAAAAAATTATCATGATGTGGGTAAATATAATATATTTTATGATACTGTTTATATTCTTACGTCTTCACAAGTTTCCCCTATATTAAAAATATTTATCCTTTTAAAAACAATGGTCTTATAAGATTTACTTTTCATTTATTAAACTATTATAAAGGTTATATTTATATCAAAATTGACATATATGGTAACATAATAGATAAAATAATGTTTATAGATGATAAAAATCATATAATAAAATTTTGGTGATTTTTTGACATTATTTCTAATATTAATATTATTGTTTTACCATTAATTATATGATTTTCCCTTAATTGTGCAAATATAAATTAGTAAAGTAACCATTATCATTGGTAAAAAATAAATGGGATATATTTAATAAATTTGGTCATTATCATTACAAATATGGATTCATTTTTTATTAATTAAAAACACATAATTGGACAACATTATTTAAAATGAATCCCATAGATGGGAAAAGAAAAATCGGTTTTAATGTAAATATGTTCAAAATTTGGAAATATGTTTATATCAAATTTCAATATGAGTTTATTCCAATGACCCAAATTGGATTCATTGATGAATATTTGAACAATTTATATATTTAAAACTATTTAATAATATATATATATAAACATATATATATTTGATAAAATAATAATATTCAAATAAAATGATCTGTTTTTTAACTGTTCAACAGAAATTGAAAATTATGATAAAAAAACTCAACCAATCTAAATTTTTAGATTATGATTTTATTGATGAATATTATTTTTTCAAACTCAATTGTTATAATTTCCAAAAAAAAATTTAAAACTTTTCAATCATTAAAATTTTTTAAAACTGTATTTTTAGAAATATGCATATTTTATGTTTAAATTTATATTTTCTTCATATCATACGCCAAAAAATCATTTGAGTGAATGTAAAAATATATAAAAGAAAATCCAAAATATATATATACTTCATTACTATTATTTAATTATAGTATTTAATTTAATTTATTTAGAAAAAACACCTTTTGTTGCCTAAAATTGGTTATTCATAATATAAACCATTTTCATTATATTGGTATTTATTTTAATTTATATTTAATCGGTAACAAATGAATTAATTTAAACATAATGTGAAAAAAATATTTTTAAACATATTTTAATTTGGTTCATATCGGCTATTCTATTAACTATGGTATAACAGGGACATATTAATTTTATTTAGTTTTTTCATTTATGCTTAATATGGTTTATCCTGAAAACTATATAACATATTTTTTCCTTTTAAAATATAGAGGTGTTACATTATATATCCTAATAAAATTCATCATTTAATTTTAAAATATGATAAGACACATGTGATTTCACTTTAAAAAATAACCATATTTAAATCTAGCATCTGAAAAAGAATCAATGAAACATAAATTTCAAAAAATGAAAGGTCACTTTGAAGGAAAAATTTGATAACACATTATATGATTACATATAAAAACGTGGACATGGATGAGAAAACTGACTATCTTGTCTTGATGGGTAATAATTTATAAAATAGTCATGAGAAAGTAACCCATCTAAAAACTATAAATCTAGGATAGGTTAAACATCCATTCATTTCCCGGTATGAAAATTAAATGAATAATGTTTTTCAATCATACTAAATTTCATAATGTTTATAAATTACTTTATTTCATTAAAATATAAGGAAATATACTTGATATATTTATATTTTATAAGAACAATTTCGTCTTATCATTCCCATAATTATGATTCACATTCCCAAAAATAACTATACTCATAAAAGAGTATATAAACAGTAAGGGTTAGTAATAACTTAAAACAAAATTTAAAAATCAACGACACACTTCTCATTAAAAAATACTTACATAAACATTAATCCATAAAAAATTTTACCAAAGGTATATAAATAGTTTTCAATCAAATCACTTAAACACTTAGAAGTAATGTTTAAAAACAAAAACATAGGGCTAACCATTGAAAAATTATAAACACCATACAACGTCCATCACATCACCAGATGACTCAAAAAAATTTATATAGTATTAAATTATTTTTCAACACTATTGTGTGTTAGATATTGATGTATTCCACCATAATTAAGTACCTTTGGGAACATGACAGTCCAATCTACTAAAACATTGTAGATAAAACATCCCATTATGGGTTTTATTTCCTCTTATAGATACATGGTAAATGGAAAAACTTACCACATTAGAATAACATTCCATATATTGAAATACATTAAACAGTATTATTTTTACCACACTTTTCATAATATAGGAAATTTATTTTCTTTACATAAATCTTCTCTAATGTGTGATTTCCTATTTCATTCATATTGTATGTCATAGTTATATTATTTTTATGGGGAACATGATCTTTGGAAAAAAATCATTTATACCTTGAAATATCATAGAAAATATTTCCCATGTATTTTGAACTCATGCTAAGCCAATCCCTTTTATATCTTCACTTCAATCCTAAGAAAAATCCATTTTTCATTCAATCACATAACTAAATAAAATTTGGGAAATAAAATTCCAAATGGGTGACATATTTTTCATATTTAGCAACTGAATCTTCCTCGTTTTGTCTAAATTAAATGATATGTTTTCCATCCTAAGCCAAACATCCATATGAAAATATTTCCCCAAAAATATATGTAATGGCCTAGACCTCTCCGACCCATTACTTTGTCAAAAATATGGTCTTGAAGTGTTATGGATGGTAAAATGGACATTTCCCACACTTTTCAGAATTTTGAAACTACACGCCATGTAGATTGAGTACACTCCGTGCACCCCCTCGCCGGGTATACCCCGTGTTGAAGGACATGTTGGAAGCTATGTGGTGGCTGCGTGAAATGGCCAAGTACACACCGTGTACCATAAATTACATGTCGTGTACTTTTGTTTTTCACACATATAAAAGGAGGGGTCCACTCCTCCTCTTCAACACACCCCTCTTCTCCCCTTTCCTCTAAGCAGAGCTCTCCCAAGAGACTCGAAGGCTACTTTTTCTTCCATAACATCTTCATCCGAGGTCCGATTTACGATCCATCAGCGGCCACAGGATCATAACCAAGAGGCTAAACTTCTGACCTTGGATCCATTGTCATTCCTTTGTCTTTCCTTACCAACATCCACCTGAAGAGTTTTTTTGGGATTCCACAGAAGTGACGGACACCGACAGACGTCTTCTAAAGTTGATACGGGGGAGCATTGTGATGAGAACGTATTGAGGCATGGATCTTACCTTCATATCTCTAAATTATGTATCATGTAGGGTGGGTTTCATCTTGTTTACGTGAAACAAATTTGAACTGGTTAATAAAGATAATGATCGGCTTATATAACGGGGATGGGAAGTTGTGAATGCAATTACTTTATTTCTATATCCTATGATATTATGTTGTGAATTGAATAGGCTTATGCCTACTAAAAATCACGGTCGTTGGGGGCCTATTCATGTGATATTATTTGTTTCCCTATCTTTATAGACTATTTTTTTGAATGGACCATCATTGAATGTGTAATTTAAATAATCACGTAAATTTGGCTGTTTTAAATTCTAAAAGCCTTGTGTGATCACACCGGTTGAACAAAATGGAATAATGAACATGTGGGTGTTGGATTGAATATGTGGCATGTGATGGGGGTGTTTTTGTGTATTGTTGTGGATCAGGTGAGCAGTGGGGCTGTGGTTGGCTTGGTTGTGGGTTGGTGTGAATGCTATGTTGGTGATGGGAAATGGGGCTGTGATAAATGGTTTTAAAGGGGTGATGATGTATGGTGTGGTTGTGGTTATGGTGGTTAGTAGCAGGGATGTAGGGTTGGGTTTGAATGTGAACGAACTATGGGTTGTAAATAATAAATAAAAATTGGACGAGTTAATAAATGGTGGGGAATGGTAATGGAACAGTAATGTTAATCAATGGGCTGGTTGGTTATTAAGAAGGGACTTGTTGAGCTGCTTGTGTTTTCCTAACTTGATTTGTGGATGGCAGGTATATGCTTTATGAACGATCGATGTGGTTGGTTGTGGATAGTTTCCCAGTAGTTAAGGAACTAATAAACTGATTCTGTTGAAACATGAAAACATAAATGGGGTTTCTGGATTGTTTGTTGTATGCATGCTTCGTAGTAGCAGTGTCGAGGCACATGCTCAGTTCCTGGATTATAAGCCATAGTTTGGGATGAGTGTTTGGTGTATATATATATATATCTATATCATTGTGTTTTATCGCACCCCACCCATATTGAGCACTTACTACCAAACACTCCCATTTCATGGGAGATGGTATTTTCCCCTTAGTTACTAGCTCCTTCCTGCTCCATCTTCCCTAGGCTGTGATGGCTTTAGGTGACCATACACCCAAGAAATTTCGGGTAGGTTTCTATTGGGGTGGTTTAGCCCGAGACTCTTTTGTAAGGTTTTACTATTTCCCAAGAACCGTCGAGATGAGGCCCAGGTGTGTGCTGGCGGGATACGTGGCTGTGAGGCCCACGTGTGTGCAGGCGGGATAAGTGGTTGTGAGGCCCAGGTGTGCGCGGGCAGGAGACCTGGTTGTGAGGCCCAGATGTGTGTGGGCGGGATAAGTGGTTGTGAGCCCCATGTGTGTGCGGGCGGGATACGTGGTTGTGAGGCTCAGTTGTGTGCGGGCAGGAAGAGTGTGGTAGCATCATGACGTTCTCCATTAGGAAGATCAACTAGCTAGTGGGGGAAAAAGGTGTGGGGTACCCAATACTCTTGTTATTATATACAACTACTTATTGTGATAGTGTTTTAGTGAGTGTGGATGGTGTGGTTGGGTGGATATAATTCCATGCTAGTTCTCTTCTGTTGTTCTCACATGACATTAGGATGTCTCCCCACTTGTGCATGAGAGCTTTAGGTTTCCCTACTGAGTATACTTGTATGCTCACCATACGTTTACTTTCAGGAGGACTACCAGGGCCGTGCAGTACCCTACTAGTCGGGACAGTTGGAGTTGCTGCAGTTTGTTGTACTTGTTTCTTTTGGTATTATACATTTGAGCATTCTTGTACTTTTACCTTGTTTCAGAATTATTTAAACATGCATGTGGGATTGTTTTGGGTTTATTTCTATACACTTATTCATTTACTTTTTAGTGTTTGACTTGTCATATTTCCCTATCTTAAATAATAAAAAGGGTAATGCCTCCAATATTTTTGAAAACTCAGACCCTTGGTGCTAGTCGCCACCCCAGGGCCTACTGGAGGCGGGACTCTGGGGTCATTATCTCCCTTTCACCATTGTCAGCTCATGAGGGTCATCTTTGGTGGGATGGGTCGTGAATGAATGGTATCAGAGATGATGGTTGAGAGATAGGATAATGTCTGGAGTTAGGAACAGTGAGGATTGCATGGGATGGTAGGGCAACTGTGTTGGTTAATCTTGGTGTGTGACATAGGCAAGGGAAGACTGGCTAGGACGCGGGATTTTAGGGCCCCCATGATCCAATGGAAGGACTCTGAGCCTACAGAATGACCAAGTGAGACTACATTGATTGATGGGTAGAGACCCCGGGAATGGTACATGCATCATCATGATTGTGTTTTACTTGTTTTGGGTGTTCTGGGAAGGAAATTGAAATACAATGATAAAATGAAACCCTAAGAAATATCCTTACTACTTGGGCTTAGGCGATATTTGTTTACCGTACAGCTACGACACATGGACGTCATCCCTAGGGGACTCAGACAGCCAAGGCATAGGAGATTCAGGTGATCGATCAGTTGATGATTGACCAAGAGGAGGAAGATAGCCAGTGGGAGAAGACTCTCCGTTCATTCCATCGACAGATCCTAAAGAATTATTAGGGTAGTACATCGTATACAGAGAAGGAGGGGTGGCTAGAGGAGCTAGGGATCACTTTTACATTGATCTGTGCTCTGAGGGAGTGTTGGGTTACCCTAGCAGTCAGTCAACTGAGAGGTGCAGCGCGACAGTGGTGGATGCTCTACCTCGGAGAGACGATAGAGGAAAAGGTTCTGTGGGATGACTTTGAGAAGGAATTCTGAGAGGAATTCATTTCATCCATGATCGTGGTGGATAAGCTGCAGGAGTTACTCTCCCTTTAGCATGGGAGTATGTCAGTACGAGATTTGGGGATCAAGTTCATGGATCTCTTGCGCTTTTCTCTGGATCTCTTTCCTGATGAGGAGTCCCGGGCAAGACGTTTGGAGGAGGCACTTAATCCTTCACTCCAAAATGTTGTCACCCCCTTCACCCTTTCAACATACTTGGCGGCACAGAAGACGACAGAGGTTGTAGAGAGGATGCACTCGCTGGTAGGTGCGCCACATGAGGGCTTTCATCGAGGTTCGTCGAAAGGGGAAGGCAGTCGGCAGCAGGTCTCCTATGACAGGACCTTCCAGGTTCAGGCTATTGGGGAGCAGGACCCAGCAGTTCCAGTTCAGATCTTTAGGTCATCGTCCCTTTTCCACGAGCCCAGGACTGAAGTGTTTTTCTTGTGGAGTTTTCGGGCACATTCAGAGTCGGTGCCCAAGCCATGCTCAGTACGGTGGCGGTGTGCAGGTTCAGCGCCCACCTCAGCAGCACCAGTTTCCGGCGAGGCCCTTCCAGTAGTAGCATGACCATGCTCCTCCGAGGGAAAACCTTGTGGGAGGAGTCCGACCTCCTGGTGCTCCTCAGGGGCCTAAACCAGGGCATGATCGGGGAGGTGGACGACATCATAGAGGCAGAGGAGTTGGGCGTGGAGAGTTGCACACAGTAGAGTTGGAAGCTCCAGCGGGACCAGAGGTGGTGCGTGGTATGATTTTTTTGTTTAGCACTCTCGTTTCTACTTTGTTCGATTCAGGATCTTCGCTCTCCATTTTTTCACATGGTCTATCCCATGCTTTGGTACTGGACGTAGAGAGAAATTCCATACCACTGGTGCTGAGTACGGCAGTTGGAGTCCAGACCAGCGTATCTTGTGTATTCCGAGGATGTGGGCTGATATTGGGACCACATCGATCTAGTAGGGATCTTCTTCGATTACAGATGTATCCATATGATTTCATCCTATGCATCGGCTGGTTGTTTTCTGTTAGTGACATTACAGACTACTTCCGGAGAAGATTTGTGTTCTCTAACGTGGATGGGCAGCGTGTAGCTATCGTTGGAGAGAGGATCTATCAGGTGGGAAGCCAGCGTGTGGAGCCTCTCCTTTCATTGTTAGGTGGGTTATCAGTGGTTCCAACTGATACAGAGATGATGGATATCCTAGAAGTTGTTCGGGAGTTCCTCTATGTTTTTCCCGAGGAGGTTTTGACTCTACCCCCCGACGTGACCTTGAGTTCAGGATATACTTACAGCCTGGTGCCTGTCCGATTTCGATGGCCCCTTATTGGATGGAACCTTCAGAGTTGCGGGAGTTGCAGATTCAGATTGATGATCAGATGGATAAGGGTTTTGTTTGACCCAGCATGTCGCCATGGGGTGCTCCAGTTTTGTTCGTGAAGAAGGCAAATAGTGGTCTCAGGTTATGCATAGACTACCGATGGTGGAATCAGGTAACAGTCAAGAACCGTTACCCCCTTCCAAGGATAGATGATCTTTTCGACCAACTGAGGGGAGCAGGTTGGTTTTCTAAGATTGATCTATTATTGGGATATCATCAGCTGAGGTTGAAGTATAGTGACATCTCAAAGATGGATTTTAGGTGAAGGTATGAGCACTTCGAGTTTGTAGTGATGCCGTTTGGGATTACGAATGCACCAGCTGTGTTCATGGGACTTATGAACTTTGTCTTCCGAGATTTTCTGGACCGTTTCGTCATTGTGTTTATCGATGACATCATGATCTACTCATGATCATAGGAGGAGAATGTTGAGCATCTCAGGGTAGTCTTGGAAGTCCTTCGACACCACCATCTTTATGGGAATTTTTTGAAGTGTTAGTTCTTGACACAAGAAGTGCAATTCCTTGGGCACATGGTGTCTTAGCATGCAGTGTCAGGGGACCCGTCGAAGGTGGAGGAAGTTGTTTCTTGGGCAACACCCAAGAGAGTGGCGGATGTTTGTAGTTTTCTGGGGTTAACAGGTTACTATCGGAAGTTCGTTTTTTTCTTCTCTCGAGTTGCTGCTCCATTGATAGCTTTGTCTAGGAAGAACTAGGTCTTCCTATAGAGTGAGCAGTGCTTGAAGGCTTTCGACTACCTGAAAGGGAAGTTGGTTAGTGCTCCCGTACTCAGACTCCCAGAGGATGGGTTGTTGTATGAGGTGTTTTGTGATGCTTCTGGCCATGGTTTGGGGTGCGTCCTGACGCGGAAGAAGGGTGTGATCTGTTATGGGTCTTGGAAGATGTGCCCTCACGAGCGTAAGTATGCCACCCATGACCTCTTGCTTGCAGCAGTAGTGTTCGTACTGATGTTTTAGAGACATTACCTCTTTGGGGAGTGATTGTTGGTCTTCTCAGATCACAAGAGCCTGTGTTATATCTTTTCTCAGCGTGACATGAACTTACGACATCAAAGATGGGTCAAGTTCCTCCAAGTCTATGACTTCGATATATCTTACATTGAGGAAAAGGGAAATGTTCTGGCTGATTCCCTGGGCAGGATGTCGCATGAGGAAGTGGTTTGGGAATCTGTTGATGCTTGGAAAGTGATGGGAGAGTTGGCTGCCTTGCACATGGATGCCAGGGTAGAACGTGCTAGAGGCTGTTTGTTTCAAATGACGGAGCAGTCCTCCTTGTTGCAGTAGGTGGAAGAGTCTCAGTGGGGGGACTCCGAGGAGGATGTAATGAGGGATCATGTTGATCAGGGAAACGCTCCAGAGGGATGGTCAGAGGATAGTAGACATCAGATGCTTTTCTATGTATGGTTGTTTGTTCTGGAGGCGATGTGTGAGGGAGTTCTCCGTGAGTTCCATAGCTCAGCCTTGGCGGTACATGAAGGAGTTTCTAAAATATACCGAGGCCCGAGGGAACAATTTTGGTGACTCGGGTTGAAAAGGGCAGTGGTGATGTTTGTGGCTAGATGCCTAGTGTGTCAGCAAGTGAAGGCTAAACACCATGTTCATGGTGGTTTGTTGCATCATTTAGATGTCCCCGAGTGGAAGTGGGATGACATATCAATGGACATCATCACAGGACTACCCAGAGCTCATGGTGGTTATGATTCTATCTGGGTAGTGGTGGATCGTCTGACTAAATCAGCTCACATCATAGCAATTAAGAAGGCGGGCCTGGTGAGTACCTTAGCACAGAGGTATATAGACGAGGTGGTGCGTTTTCATGGAGTTCCGAAAACAATCGTCTCATATCGGTATACTCAGTTTACCTCATGAGTCTGGAGGGGGTTACAACATGCTTTTGGAACCCAGCTATGCCTTAGCACTACTTTCCACCCCCAGACCAATGGGCAGACAGAGCGGACTATCCAGACATTGGAGGACATGCTCGAGAATGCGTTTTGGATTTAGGAGGGTCATGGGTATGACACTTACCTTTAGTAGAGTTTTTCTACAACAACTGCTTCCACTCTACTATTGGCATGGCACTGTTTGAGGCTTTGTATGGAGGACGATGTCGTTCACCCATTTTCTGGGTAGAGGTTGTTGAGACAGGTGCTCTTGGGCTAGAGGTAGTGCAGAGCACCATAGAGAATGTCCAGCTTGTGTGTGAGAGGATGAAGGTGGCTCAGGACCAACAGAAGTCTTATGCTGATCATCAGAGGAGGCCCTTGGACTTTGAGGTGGGAGATCATGTGTTCTTGAAGGATTCCCCTCGATGGGGGTAGCGGAGGTTTGGGAAAGGGAGGAAGCACTCACCTAGGATCATCTGACCTTTTGAGGTGCCGATGCGAGTCGGAGTGGTGACATATCACCTAGCCCTACCACCTCAGTTGGAGATGGCTCATGACGTCTTCCACGTCTCCCAACTTCGTCAGTACTTACACGACGACTCTCACATTATCGAATGGGGAGTGTTAGATATGTGAGACGACGTGACCTTCGAGGAACGACCAGTCAGAATCGAAGATCGTAAAGAGAAGGTGCTCTTTAAATGAACCATTCCCTTGGTTTGTGTGTTGTGGAGGCATGGCGGCCTCGAGAAGAGCACTTGGGAGTGGGAGACCCAGATGCACGCTCAGTACCCAGAGTTGTTTTGACGTATGATTTCAGTGTTCTTCTGTTCTTTGTTTTGATGTTATACCTTGTACCATTGATATATGGAAGACTTATAATATCGGTTATGAGACCTTTTGTTCCTTGTTCTTTGGAAGTGTGTAACTTGTCCGGGCTTGTGGGGAAGAAAAAAACCTGATCGTTAATCAAGATGAATTAATGCGGATGCGATTGAACCTATGCAGGTGAGTCAGTGCCGCCTAAAGCGGATAATATCTCGACATAGGAAAAGAAATTTTACCCAAACCATGTGTTCGGGATGTGTGTGGATTATGCGGTGGTGGGGGCAATGTGAGTTGAAAAATATTAATGTATGGAAGTGGGAAGACCATATTCTTAATTGAGAAGCATTAATGAGGAGCAATTAAACCCATTCATGTGAGTCAGTGCTGCGTAAAGTGGATAATATCTCAAAATAGGAGAAGGAATTCCTAACACCTATAATTAGGGTTTATGGTTGTGTTACTGTTATAATGTGGGCCCTAAGAGGTATCTTGTTGGGTTCCTCTGGGTTGGATTTGAATTTTCGGGGATGAGAATGTTTTAAGAGGAATCTGATGTAATGGCCCGAACCTCTCCGGCCCATTCCTTTTTCAAAAAGAGGGTCTTGAAGTGTTCTGGAGGGTAAAATGGACTTTTCCCACACTTTTCAAAATTTTGAAACTACACATCGTGTAGTGTGAGTACAGGTCGTGTACCCCCTCGCCGGGTATACCCTGTGTTTAAGGTCGTGTCCTCGCCGTGTGAAATAAATGGGTACATGCAGTGTACCCAATACTACATGTCGTGTAGTCCCTCCCTGCGTACACATTACCCTCAAACCATGTGTGGACCAGTCAACAACTGTGTGCCATGTGGGAGCCGTGTCCTTACCGTGTGAAATAAATGACTACACGCCATGTAGAAAATATTACATGTTGTGTAGTCCCTCCCCACATACACGTTAACCTCAAACTCTGTGTTTACCAGTCAAAGGTCGTTTGCCGCATTAGAGGTTGTGTTGGAAGCTGCGTGGTGGCCGCGTGAAATGGCCAAGTACACATCGTGTACCATAAAGTAAATTCCATGTAGTTTTGTTTTTCACACCAATAAAAGGAGGGGTCCCCTCCACCTTTTCAACACACCCCTATCCTTCCCTTTCCATTGAGCAGAGATCCCCCAAGAGACTCAAAGGCTTCTTTTCCTTCCATAACTTCTTCGTCCGAGCTCCGATTTACGATCCGTCAACGGCCACAGGATCGTAACGACGAGACAGAACTTCTGAGCATGGATATGTTGTCTTTACTTCAGCCTTTTCCTTTTCATCATCCACCTATGGAGGTTTTTCTGTGATTCGACATAAGTGACGGATGCCGACAGATGTCTTCTATAGTTGATACAGGGGAGCGTTGTGATCAGAACCTGTAAATTGTGCATCATGCGGGGTGGGTTTCCTCTTGTTTACGTGAAACACATTTGAACTGGTTTAATGAAGATAATAACTGGCTTATATAATGGGGATGGGAAGTTGTGAATGTTGTTACTTTATTTTTATATCCTATGATATTATGTTGTGAATTGAATAAGCTTATGCCTACTGAAATTCACGGACGTTGGGGGCCTTTTCTTTTGTAATTAAATGTTTCCCTATCATTATAGACTGTTTTTGTGAATGTAACATTATTGAATTTGGAATTTGGATAATCACATAAAGTTGGCTGTTTTAAAATCTGAGACCATCGTGTGATCAACTTGGTTGAAAAAAATGGAATAATGAACATGTGGGTGTTGTCTTGGATACGTGTCATGTGATGGTGTTGTTTTTGTGGGTTGTTTCTGATCAGGTGAGTAGCGGGGCTGTGGTTGTCTTGGTTGTGAGTTGGTGTGAATTCTATATTGGTGATGGGCAGTAGGGAAGTGATAAATGGTATTAAAGGGGTGATGATGTATGGTGTGGTTGTGGTTATGGTGGTTGGTAGTGGGGCAGCAGGGTTGGGTTTGAATTTAAATGAACTATGGTTTGTAAATAATAAAAAAAGTGGAAGAGTTAATAAATGGTGGGGAATGGTAATGGAACAGAAATGTTAATCAATGGGTTGGTTGGTTTTTAAGAAGGGACTTGTTGAGTTGCTTGTGTTTTCCTAACATGATTTGTGGATGGAAGGGGTATGCTTTACGAATGATCGATGTGGTTGTTTGTGAATAGTTTCCCAGTAGTTATGGAACTAACAAACTTATTCTGTTGAATCATGAAAACTTAAATGGGGTTTTTGGATTTTTTGTTGTATGCATGCTTCGTAATAGCAGTGCCGAGGCACGTACTCAGTTCTTGGATTAGAAGCCATAGGTTAGGATAAGTGATTGGTATATATATATATATATATCTTTGTATTTTATCTCACCCCACCCATGTTGAGCACTTAGTGCTGAATACTCCCATTTCATGGGAGAGGGTGTTTTCCCCTTAGTTACTAGCTCTTTCCTGCTCCTTCTTCCCAAGGCTGTGATGGCTTGAGGCGACCTTACACCCAAGACTCTTCAGGTAGGTTTCGAATTGGGTGGTTTAGCCCAAGAATCTTCGGGTAGGTTTTACTATTTCCCAAGAACCTCAGGGATGAGTCCCAGGTGTGTGCGGGTAGGATACGTGGTTGTGAGGCCCAGGTTTGTGCGGGCGGGATATGGGGTTGTGAGGCCCATGTGTGTGTAGGAGGGATACGTGATTGTGAGGCCCAGGTGTGTGCAGGCGGGATACGTGATTGTGAGGCCCAGGTGTGTGTGGGAGGGATACGAGGTTGTGAGGCCCAGGTGTGTGCGGGTGGGAAGAGTGTGGTAGCATTAGGACATTCGCCATTAGGAAGAGAAGCTAGCTAGTGGTGGGGAAAAGGTTCAGGGTACCCAATACTCTTGTTCTTATATAATACTACCTGTTCTGATTGTGTTTTGTTGATTGTGTCTAGTGAGGTTGGGTGGATAGAATTCCTTGCTTGGATTCTTCTGTTGTTCTCACGGGACATTAGGATGTCTCCCCACATGTGCACGAGATCTTTAGGTTTCCCAACTGAGTATACTGGTATGCTCACCCTACGTTTACTTTCAGGAGGACTAAAATGGCTGTGCGGGACCCTACTAGTCGGGACAGTTGGAGTTGCGGCAGTTTGCTATACTTTTTTGTTTTGGTATTATACTTTTGAGCTTTCTTGTACATGTACCTTATTTCAGAAATATTTAGACATGCATGTGGGATTGGTTTGTGTTTATTTCTATACACTTGTTCTTTTCCTTTTTGGTGGTTTACTTGTCCTATTTCCCAATCTTAAATAATAAAAAGGGTAATGCCTCTCATATTTGTGAAAACTCATACCCTTGGTGCTAGTCGCCACCCCAGGGCCTACTGGAGGCCAGACTCGGGGGGTCATTATCTCTATTTCACCATTTCCATCTCAGGAGGGGAATATTTGGTGGGAGGGGGTCATGAAAAAATATTATTAAATTCATTCCATTCCAAATAATCATTCTATTCACATTATATAATAGTCTCAATCATTTACCACCACTGGTCATCTTCACAATCCAAATATTGAAATAAAAGGGTTAGATTTTGGTGATATGAAAAACCCTTTATATTAGACAGGTTTTATAGTGCTTTAATCAATCCATTAGTTATCATGGGGTCACATGATCCACTGAATAATGGTAGATTTTTCCCATGACATTCTCCACTATAGACTTGTTCTATCACGGTACATTTGGGTTCTCTCTTGTATGGACATAAAAACCATTTATATCCCATGTATATAGATCAAACCCAATAAAAAACTTTTATATTCCATTTCCAACCATATTTATATTCTTATTTGGAATGAAATTATCTCCTTGGATCCTTCCAACTATAACTTCATTTTTTCCACTATGGAAAACTATTATAAGGAATGATAATTTATATAGGAAAATAAGGTAATCGTAAAATACTAAATCATTTCAAATTGACCATAATTTATGTTATTATTATAGAATGATTTTAACAATATCCTAACCACTGAATATTTTTACACAATACTATTATACCAACTATAATGACCCATACATAAAAAATACATAATCACTAGTTTTATTCAATAATTTACTTTCCTTCACATTAATAATGATTCAAGTTTTTATTTTTAGAGAATATGTCCTTATATTCTACATAAAATGTCATAAAATTCAAATTGGTCACTTTTGGTTAGTATCTTTTTTCCCTAATGTTGTACATTTAATAGAATTTAAGATTTATTTCATAGAAAACATTATCGACATGTAATATGTCTCCATCCATTCCCTTAAAAATCTATAAATACTGTGTACAAAATTACAAATCATGGGATGAGATGAAAATAGTAGTAAGGGACTTAAAATATAAGGAACCATTAATTCATATAAAATTAATTGTTTTTTTAAACATGGGTTTTTTCTTGAAAAATTAATCACCTTTCCACTAATATCATTATCATACCTTTTGGAAATCCAACGATTTTCATGAAAATTATAACATAGCAAATAAGATACAATTATGTAACTAAAAACATATTTATTCTCTAAATGAAGAAACATATGGTGTATTTCTTTACATGTCACTCTTATAAATAGAATAACCAGACGATCGACTTCCATACATATCACTCTTACTAATAGAATAACTATACGGTTAACTTTCATACCCAATGGATTGGAGGATAAAACTTAACCAACCAATGTTGGATTATCATGGAACCACCCGTCAAATTTTAAAACATCCATTATATAATCATAGTACATAAAACCTTTTAATTTTAAGACTGTCACTCAAAAAATTTATTTGAACTCATAATAAAACATAATCATTCCATTTCAAAACCACATTTTTAATAACAAAATACAAAAAAAATTAAATAGGGATTTATTTAAAAAAATTAAAGGATTATAGAGGGATTTAAATATCAAAATCAATATAAAATTCCATTAATAATACTTTTATATCCATATAAATACATAAATAATATATTATTAATAATTTATGTAAATAGTTTTCATCAAAATATAAAATCAAATTAAAAGTAGAGTATTAAAATGAAACTATCCCATAACACATATAAAAATTTCATTCATAAGACCCAAGAAGGAATAAAATAATACAATAGAAAACATTATAATGAGTAATTTAAAGATATAATATTTAAAAGGGGTTCTATATGAACCTCATAAAAGAAATTGGGTGTATAAAAAAATATTCCTCAATGAAAGGAGATTGAGATAAAGTCCCTTACCTTGAGTCCGACTCATCATGTACAATATTTATATTACTAAATAATAAATTTATCTTAATTATAAATATTCTTGAGAACCTTTTTAATGTATATTGTTCCATTTATTTTCTTAGTAGCACATTATAAAAATTAAATAATTATTTAAGTCCATGTTTGATGTTTTGAAGATATTAGGTTAACAAGTACAAAATTAATTTGGTTGGTTGATGTGTGAGAGTGTACATTATATCATCATATCAAAAATAATATTCATGAAAAAAATTATTAATAAACATTAATTATAATTTAAAACCAAAAATTAATTATGATTTTAAATAATGTTCTATGTTACAATTTACAAGAGAGAAGGAAGTAAATAAACATGGGCATCATTCCCATATATCAATAATAATTATTTATAACTGGTAATATTAATTTTAAATTTATATAATGATCATAATATCATATATATATATATATATGTATGTATAATTTTATTTCTTTAAATATACTTATATATATGATCCATGTGATGTGGTGATGAAAAGGGAATCGCAATGCTTTGTAGATGTAAAAAATCAGATTACGCATGAATGAAATAATAATTTTTATGTTCATGGATATGTAATAAAAAATGAAATATCACCTTTAACATCATGATCTAGGTGCCACAAAATGGTTCCCTAATTTTGTTCACCAAATGACCTCAAGAATGCCTCCCAAAACAATAGACACTATCAACTTGCAGTAGGGGTCTAGTAAGTTAGTCATGGGGAGACTATATAGTATTTTATCAGAGTAAAACAATCACATAAATAGATAAAAAAATACATAAGCTTATATATCCAAAACAATTCCTATGTTATTAGAAAAAAAACAACAAATGCAAAATTCAACTGAAATGAATAAATGTTATGCTGATACAAGTGTCAGAGTCCCTAAAATACATCTGAAAAAAAAGAAATACATTATTGATGCCAAAGAAGGTCTTGTACCACGTTCGGTTACCTCATCCAAGAACTAACCCTAATCAGTAATCTACCACATGTTCATTTCCCATAACCTCTCATACAGCCGCAAAGTATATTAGGGTACCGATCAAGAATACCAAATAGGTTTTGATTATAACTCAGTAGGCCATAAAAAATTAGTGTTTAAAATAATTCTTGTCAAAATATATTATGTTCAATTCTATAATGAAAAAGAACAAATTAAAATGAATATTTTTCACATTATCATTTATTCTTTATTTAATAACCTTATAACTCTAGGGTTCCAAAAAGTACCGATACCTTAATTCTACTCATTGTACGTGATGTATCTCAAAGTGTTACCTAGGTAATATCATATCATAAGACCTATTTTGAATCATGCCAGAGATCAGAGTGTTAATAGGTGATATGATATCTCAGTACTAGATTTGAATGGTGAAATATTCAAAGTATTCTAATGTGAGTCCACAACTCAAAGTACCTCATTTACAATTGTTTTGGTTTAAACACAAATTCAAATGTTAGTAATAACCAATTCATAAGTAAGATAACTGTGTTACCATTATTTTTCCTCAATGGAATGACAAAGTTACCATTTCATTAATCATAAGTACAATGACCATGTAACCGAATTTACATAAAATATTAATGACCATGTTCTAATTCCATTACTCACATGTACCATGACCATGTTACCAATTATTTTTCCCATCTTAATGACCATGTTCCCATTCATTCACACATAATTAATTCATCAAGAAATTAATCAACAAAACCATTCCTAGTTCAAAAATTAGTTATGTACATCAATATCCTTAATTAAAATCACAACTAATGAAGTATATCAATCCGTTAATAAATTCACAAATTAATTAATAATAAAAATTCATACACCATAATTAATGTTTCAGTAATTAATTTTCTCATTCTAAATTTCAAATACTCATAATTAATTCATCAATTAATCATCAAAATCAAAATATCAAGACACATAATTAATTCCAATTTAATTATATCAATATATCTGCTTCAATATCTAACAATTAATTCCCAGATTAATTATCATGATCATAAAACCTATTTTCCATAATCAACAATCGACAAATTAATTATCCAATAGAAATGCCTCTTAATCTGATGATCAATTCTACAATAAGTCATTTAATTAAACATTTAATCGATAAATCAATTGGTCAACCTATGTTCCCAATTTAGGAATTCAATTGCTAAATAATGCTAAAAATTATAAAAAAATTCCTACACAAATCAGATCCACAACTGTTTGAATTATATTTTAGTCCACCAAACTAAATTCATTGATAGATGATTTCTCAATAGAATTTATAAAAATATGAACAAAAAAATGACATAGATCTATGTTCTGAATATAAATCCCTAAATAAAGAAAATGGATATCAAGATCGTATCAATCTAGATTTATTTCTATAATCATAGATCTAGATCTTACTAATAATTGTTATATCTACATAAAAAATGACAAAATACATCAATAAATGATGTAAGAGAGATGAATGTATGTGATACACATCATATAAGATCCACATACTGGTAGAAGATAGGATCATTGATTCAGGATTCGAATCTAGAAAAACATTGGATATGTGGCCTTGGATTCCCTCCAGAAAGATCTGGAATCTTCCAAAAATATTTAGTCTTGATCAGGGGTCAAATATGAGGTGTTTCATGGATTCAAAGGATTTTAAAACTAAATTTATGGTAATTAAAAACCATCCACATGGATTACTGTGAAGTTGCATAGGGTTAGGTAAATAATCCACCAATCATATGGACCTCTCTGCCCATGGATGACCAATTTCATGGGTTTGGGTATTTAGTTTATCAAACCATGCACCGGCCGTGTGAACCTCCCTACCTTGGTTCACCTGGTTATCTAGGTGGGGAGCTTGGTTTACTCAAACCGTGCACCAAATATGCATATACAATGTTTCTCATAATTTCAAAAATACTCCAAAAAACACATCCTACTTTTTAAATCCAAAAATGGTACATAAATAATCATGAACATTACATCCATTAAAGCACTAGATAACTCTTGATATGGTCATGATATTACTATCTCCCCACTTTATAACAGCTCATCCTCAAGATTCAATTCCAACACTTTATAATACACAATCCAAATAGATCCAGCCATTGATCCCTCATATCTGCCTCCATTAACAAATTTTCCTCCTGTAGTCATCTCTGATTCCATAACACTTCCCCATAAGAAATTTTCACTATGATCTAGCACACATATCAGATGCTCTAAAAATGACCCATCTGTAACACCCCATGATTTTGAAATTAAATTTATTACTGAAAGCATGAAACACTAAGTCTCTAAAATAAACATATGTTTACCAGCCCTATGATTTTAGTTTTGAAAATCTGACATACATGGTTGTGTTCAATAATAAATTTAGTGTATGATATTGTAATGTCCATGATTTATTTCCATGTATAATTTTAATATTATATGGGAATTTTTTCGAGACGAGGCTCTAAGACGGCATGCAGTTCTGGGGACCGGTGAGCCCGGAACAAATGTTTGAATTTAATTTAATTATTAAATTACGCGCGCGTGTGGTTTTCCTGAAAAAGTGGAATAACATCCGAATGGGTGCTCAGATTAGAAACCTGAGGGCACCGTTGCATTCAGAACAACGATTTTACCAAAGGCGAGGCCTAACATTGGCCGGCGCAGGTCGTTGGTGAAATCTGGTTTTGGACGCAACAGTAATAAAATATTTAATTAAAAAATTTATTTAAACCCTGATATGTCAAATATCTATTATCTTTTAAATAGAGATTATGCAGTGTATCTGGATTACAATCCCCATAACCCTGATTTTCCCTTGGAGGATCTGGGAATGCTCTGGAAGGAACCCCCAACACGGTGGCAACATTCTTGATGATTTTCACTAGTGATGATGACGCGACGAACGGATCATCACCAACGAACACTACAGATCTATGTAGGATGTCATAGTGATTTTATTCTTCCCTATTTTTGATTTCTACGATGAACCCGGACTAATCCACGAACAAATTATCTCATGGATCAATCGTTCTTGTGGGATGAAATTTTTCAGGGATTTTGGGTATTTTATTCTTGTTATTGTTTGATTTCGTTCAACCTTCTAATGGTGAGGAACCAAGATCGACACGAACATTGATTGAGGTTTGTCCCTCTCGATTTTTGTGTGTCTCTTCCCCAATTCAATCGAGATCTTTGTGAGTGTTCTTCGTGTTCTTTATAGGAGGAGGAAAAATGGATCGTTGCACAAACGTTGTGCGATGCAACGGTCCCAAATTAAAGATTAAGCACCGGCACGACCATACGGAGGTGCGGCTGCGGTGGCGACGGATGGATCAAAGCGGATTGGAAGAAATCATTCTTCGAACGATTTCCACAGGGGTTACCAAAATCGGATTTTGGAGCCAATTGAAGGCCTGAAACCCATGGTTTCAACATCATGATGATGAGGCGATCCAGCATCTTGAGTTTCTCAGTAAACAGATGGATGAATCAAAGTCCAGAGGATCATCCAAGGCATGCCGAAGAAGACGTCATTTCTGGACAAATCATGACTACACGCCGTGTAGTATAGGAAACACGGCGTGTGTTTGTCAGTGAACGACCTGGCATGTACTCCAGGAGTACACAGACACGGGCAGGGTACACGTCCATGGACACTCTGTGTATACCCCTCCCCAGCCAGATACACGGGATACCCCGTGTACTGGTACATGGGCAGGAGACGCAGACATGGGCAGAGGCCATGTACGGGCACATGGCCAGCGTACACAGTGCGAGACTAGGCACTTGAAAATGGTGTGTGAATTTTCTTCTACACACCATGTAGTTGATTTTCTATCCGACAAGTGGAAGGACACGGGCCGTTTACATGGGCATTACCCGGTGTCAAGGAACACATCATGCACTTTACTACACGTCGTGTAGTTTGGTATTGCATGGCTTGAACGAAGGACACAGGCCTTTTACACGGTCAGTACCCGGGGTCAAGGAACACGGCGTGTAACCATACTACACGCCATGTAACCTTTTCTTCATGTCTTGAGACACTGGCCTTCTGTGACTTTGACTAGTTCTTAGGGTTCGTACCCTTGGTAATCCCTTGATGGATCTGGTATTAATTCCTTTATACAAGATTATGATCCCTTCTGTGGACTCCCTGAATAGAGTAGTTGGAATCCCATCTGTGAGATATAGATCCAGATCCTCTACTCATTCCTGGAACCCTAGGTATAGTTATTGGTATCAATATGACCAACTTTACACAGGTGCTGATCCTATGCTTAGCGGATTAGCTCAGACTGAGTTGTTGGAATCACCCCATTACTTGGCTGTGATCCTCATCTGAGCATCATGTTCCCAAGGTACTTGTGGATTGTGTTCTCTCGGAATGATTACTTCATGTCTCCCTCTTCAAACCTAGGAGTGTGTTCTCCAGATGGTATGATTAGTAAAATCATCAAGCTGGATCCTAGTGGCAGTATCGTGAAGATTGTTTGTGTTTGAGTATATCTAGATATTCTTGTTATATGTTCAATAGAAATATACTATTTAGAGATGACTGTACCTTTCCTTGTGGTATTTTCCTTGTTTGTATTTCCTTTGTGGTTTTCGGGGTGTCCTACTAGGTATTGTTATATTCACCTCTGCATGGGCTTTGCCCACACGTGTCATGTCTTGTGTAGAAGAGTGAGCCTTTGAAAGGACTCTAGGCCAACCAGGACCGGACGGTGCCCAGTGATATCGGACAGGCCGAGGTGTGTTCCTTCAGTGACAGGTTGTAGTCCCAGTACCTTTCTATATAGGTTGGACTTTGTTGTAGACTTTATTTTGGTGGGCTTGTACTTTTGCCCCAGGTTTTAACTTTATTGTACTTTACTTCCCTGACGTACTATGTTGGTTGTGATTTAGTGTATGCATGCATCTTTTCCTTTTTGTAGTTTTTACTTTTCAGCTTTGTGGGATTGGAGATTTGTGTGCTTGTGTAATGGTTTATAGGCACTGCCTCCCATGTTAGTATCATGCCTACTTAGTGCTATTCACCAGCCCCCCGGCCTATTGTAGGTGGGCTAGGGGATTTGCGGCTTGTGCCCCACGGGGATGGGTTGTGACAGAGTGGTATCAGAGGTGGTCGGTTCTACATTAGGACTGAGAGTCTGTGAGTTGGTTTAGGGTAATAGTGTTAAGTGTTTCGAGTTTGGATCTCAGTCTAGGGACCCCAGTGTTGGTGCGGTGGCCGACATATACATACACTAGGGCTCTAATAACTTGCTTTTTGACTCGGAAAATGAAAACACTAGTTTCATGTGGGTAATATAATGGTACATGCATCATATATGAATGGGTTTTGGTTTCCATGTCCTTCTTAAGTCATCTCTCCAGATATAATCACTGACTGTGATACATCTTGTTTCTTAAACAGGATACCTCTGTGACACACACCCACTAGGATCTAGCAGCCTGATCATGAGGATGACCACCTCAGTGATGATGTTTCAGAACAGGGACCAGATCCCCTAGTTTTACCACCTGGTGGCGTGCCAGTTATCCCGCCAACTTTAGGGCAGTGTTTGGCGCCTGATGTACCAGTGGAGGAGGAGTGCAGGCTGAGCGCAATCCATGAGTTTCAGAGACAGAGACCCCTCAGGTATCGAGGTCAGCCTGACCCTCAGGTAGTAGAGGACTGGCTTGAGGTAGTGGACAGAGTCTTCCGTTTGGTCCGGACACCATTATACCATATGGTGATCCTGGCAGTGAGCCTTCTACTAGGCTCGACAGGGAGATGGTGGAGTTTGGTCATCCAGACTCACGACGAGGCGACTCTTCCATGGTTGGAGTTTGAGCATATCTTAAGAGAGGAGCTTTCACTAGTTACCCTAATATCAATACGCATATAGGAGCTTCTTCAGCTCCAACAGGGAACCATGTCGGTGGCTGACTATTCATCGAGGTTTACCGACCTCTCTCGGTACTCGATGGTTATTTTCAATGATCAGTACATCAGAGCTCGGACATTTGAGTGGGGCTTGTGCAGAGATATCTGAGCTAGCATCATCCCTATGAGAATTCCTACATATGCTGGTGTGCTCGAGCGGTCTTTGGTGGTCGAGAGCTTCTTGGTATAGCAGGGACAGCTGGCAGTTGTCAGTAGTGGGTGAGCTAGAGGAGAGACCTCAGCGGCAGGGAGCCGACGTTAGGGACCCAGGCACGGGAGAATTTTCCATAGGAGATCCAAGGACAAGGGATCATCCGTACAGGGTTCATTGGGAGCATCCAGCTAGCCTCAGGAGAGGTTATGTTTCTCATGTGACGGTAGTGGACATTTTTCTTGAGATTGTCCAACCCGCAGAACTACTGACATGGGAGCAGTGGATGGACCACGGAGAAAGAGGCAACGTGTGGAGCAAGAAGATCCGCGAGGTGGAAAAAGTGGCAGAGGATCTAGGAGAGCAGTTGGAGGTTGTCATCATTTCGACCCTTTACCACCACCACCCCCAGGAGGACCACCTCAGGCTCATGGTGCTGGTGGAAACAATCAGGGGCAACTGTAGGTGGTAGAGGTTTATGACCCAGGTACTCTCGGAATGATTAGAGGTACTATCTGTGTCTTTTCTACTTTGGTTTCCATACTAATAGACATATGTGCTAGTCATTCCTTTTTTGACTACTTATCTTGGTCAAGACCTTGAGATTCCCATTGAGACGTTGACCTGACCCTTACGCTTAGAAACACCGACTGAAGAAGATTTAGAGATCACACAGCATAGCAGGCAGTGTGACCTGACCCTTGGAGGCAATAGTTTTGGCTGGAACCTCTTGGAGGTAGTATCAAGGCCTTACGATGTCATTCTTGGTATGGATTGGCTATCCACAGTTCATGCCCAGATTGATTGTTTTAGGCGAAGGGTGTGGTGTGTCCGTAGTGGTGGGACGAGGTTCTCTTTTTTCGGTGAAAGAGAGACCCAGACATCACAGGATGGACTCGTGCATAGGAGGGCACAACCGATTTCACATCAGATGGATTACCTAGCCCTTGGTGCGGTAGAAGTTACAAGTTTCTAGTTTCCATCAGTGATGGATCAGAATGAGGACATCTTTCCATGGGATGACCCCAGGCTACCTCCCCATTGAGAAATATATTTCTGCATTGAGTTTCAACCCGGGACGACCCCGATATCAGCATCAGCTTATCAGATGGCTCCTGCAGAGCTTCGTGAGATGAGGATGCAGCTGGACGACTTGCAGAAGAAGGGATTTGTGAGACCCAGTGTTTCACCATGGGCAGCCCCAGTGCTGTTTTCCAAGAAGGCGGAAGATAGCTTGAGACTGTGTGTGGATTACCATCGCCTAAATCAGGAGACCATGAAGAACCAGTATCCACTACTGAGGATTGATGACCTCTTCGACCAGTTTAGAGGGGAACGATGGTTCGCAAAGGTTGATCTACGATCAGGCTATCACCAGTTGCGAGTACTAGAGGAGGATATACCGAAGATGACTTTCAGATGTCGTTATGGTCACTATGAGTATATGGTGATGCCCTTCGGTGTGACAAACGCCCTGGCAGTGTTCATGGGACTCATGAACTGGATCTTTCAGCCCTATCTAGACCGGTTTGTAGTGGTCTTCATCGATGATATCCTTGTGTACTCTATGTCCAAATAGGAGCACGTGAGACACCTAAAGATGGTTCTACACACACTCAGAGAGCACTAGTTTTATGGGAAACTCTCTAAGTGTCAGTTCTGGTTACAGGAGGTCCACTTTTTGGGGCACGTTATCTCAGCGGGTGGTGTAACAGTGGACCCAGCAAAGGAGGAGGCAGTGTTAGAATGGGAGCCACCCTAGATCATGAAAGTGGTGCAGAGTTTCCTTGGGTTAACAGGATACTATCGAAGACTCATCCGTGATTTCTCCAGGATTGCAGCACCCAAGACAGGTTTGATCTGAAAGGGACAACCTTTCATGTGGATCGAGAGATGCCACCAGGCTTTCCAGCAGTTGAGATAGATTCTGACGAGTTCCCCGATATTGATATTACTAGAGGAGGGTGTTGAGTACGTAGTGTTCTGCGAAGCATCAGTAACCGGGCTAGGTTGTGTCTTGATGTAGAGGCAAGCGGTGATTGCCTATGGCTCACTTCTGTTGATGCCAAATGAGCAGAACTACACGACCCATGAACTTGAGTTTTTAGCGGTAGTCTTTGCATTGAAGATGTGGCGGAACTACCTGATGGGCGAATGGTTTACCATCTAATCTAATCACAAGAGTCTCAAATATATCTTTTATCAGACGGTTCCGAATTTGAGATAGAGGAGATGACTTGAGTTCCTCCAGGATTACGACTTTGAGATCGTCTATACTCCTGGGAAGGGGATCGTGGTGGCAGATGCTCTCAGTAGGAAATCCATTTCGTAGTTGCTGGATGAGGTGAAAAGGTAGTTGTACTCTTTGCAGTTTTCCTTCATGGATAGAGATGAGGGAGCTTACCTTTTGTCGATGGTTGTTACCCCTCCACTCTTAGAGCGAGTCAGGGAATCATAGTGTGAGGATGCTAGCTGTAAGACTTTACGTGCTCAGATATCCACAGGTGATGCTGCTGATGGATATTTAGAAGGTGGGGAGCACGTTGTACTTTTTAGAGGATGAACGGTAGTACCATTGACGTTAAAGGAGGAGGATATGAGGGTGTTTCATACATCCCCATAGGCGGTACATCCAGGCATGGAAAAGATGTACCAGGACATCCGATGTCAGTTCTGATGGCTAGGAATGAAGTGGAGTGTGGAAGAGTTTGTTTCTCGGTGCCTTACTGGTCAGCAAGTAAATGTTGAGCACCAGGTTCCTTCAGGTTTCACTCAGCCATTTTATGTGCCAGAGTGTAAGTGGGACGGAATATCCATGGACTTTGTGACGGGTTTACCACGCACATCCAGGGGACATGATGCCATCTGGGTGATCGTTGATCGACTCACCAAGTTGGCCCACTTCCTAGCCATAGAAGAGCCGAGTTCAGTAGAGAGCATGAGACGCCTCTACATGCAGGAGATAACTAGACTTCATGGAGTACCATCCACGATCATCTCAGATCGTGATGCTTGTTTCACATCCTGGATGTGGAAGGGATTTCCTGAAGCTTTTGGGACTCAGTTATGCTTGAGCATAGTGTTTCATCCCCAAACAGATGTTCGAACAGAGCGGACCATCCAGGTCGTGGAGGATATGCTACGAGCTTGCAGAATTGACTTTAGTCATAGCTGGGAAGATCACTTACCACTGGTGGAATTTTCTTATAACAATAGTTATCATTCCACAATTGTTATGGCACCATTAGAGGATCTATATGGGCAACCTTTCAGGTCACCACTTTACTGGACTAACCCGGGAGTGTCAGCAATCAGGGGCCTAGAAATGGTGAGAGCTACTATAGAGAATGTGCAGGTCATCTAGGAGCGGATAAAGACTGTACAGAATCGGCAAAAGTCTTATGCCGGTTGGAGGTGGAGGCCTTCTGAGTTCGACGAGGGAGACCATGTGTTCCTTTGGGTCTCACCTCGACAAGGAAGGTAGAGATTTGGCCAAGGGGGAAAGCTATCTCTGAGGTTCGTTGGCCCTTTTAAGATATTGAGTAGAGTTGGAGAGGTGGAGTATTGCTTGGCTCTACCTCCTCAGATGGACTGGGTACACAACTTCTTCCATGTGTCGTAGCTATGTAGGTACGTGCATGATCCATCGCACGTCATCGACTGGGGTGAGCTGGACATCGATGATGGAGCGACCTTTGCTGAGTACCCAGTGGAGATCGAGGATTGGCAAGAGAAGATCCTTCGTGGGTGAGCTATTCCCTTTGTGCTTATCCGGTGGCTGCATGGGAATCTCCAGGAGAGAATGTGGGAGTGGGAGGCTCAGATTTGTGTGCAGTACCCACATCTTTTTAGTAGCCTTTGTTATGGCTTTTCAGGGATGTAAAATCCCTTAGGTGGGTGTGATGTAATGTCCTATATTTTTTTCCATGTACTATTTTAATATTATATGGGAATGATTTTGAGACCATGCTCTGAGACGACATGCAGTTCTAGGGCCCAGTGATCCCGGAACAAATGTTTGAGTATAATTTAATAATTAAATTACGCGAGCATGCAGTTTTCCTGAAAAAGTGGAATAACTTCTGAATGAGTGCACAGATTAGAAATCCAAGGGCACCGTTGCGTTTAGAACCGTGATTTTACCTAATGCGAGGCCTTACATCGGCCCGTGTAGGTTGGTGGTGAAATCTGGTTTTGGACGCAACAATAATAAAATATTTTATTAAATTATTTTATTTAAACCCTATTACATAAAATATCTATTATCTTTTAAATAGATATTATGTAGGGTATCAGGGTTACAATCCCCATAACCCTGATTTTCCCTGGAGGCTCTGGGAATGCTCTAGAGGGAACCCCCAACACAGCGGCGACATTCTTGACGATTTTCGCCGGTGACGACAACCCAGTGACCGGATCATCGCCAACAAATTCCGTGGATCCAGGTAGGATGTCGTTGTGATTGAATTATTCCCCGTTTTTGATTTCTACGAAGAAAAAAGACTAATCCACGAACATATTAGGTCACGGATCAACCGTCCTTGCGATATGGGATTTTAAGGGGATTTTGGGGATTTGATTCTTGTTATTGTTTGTTTTTGTTCAACCATCTAACAATGAAAAACCATGATTGGCATGAACATCGATAGAGGTTCTTCACTCCCGATTTGTGTGTGTCTCTTCCCCAATTTTCTCTCATTTTTCATGAGTGTTCTTTGTGTTCTTCATTGGAAGAGGAACAATGGATCGTTGAACACCTCTAGTGTGATGTAACTATCCCAAATTGAAGATCTATCACTGAAATAACCCTACCGAGGTGCGGCTACAGTGGCGATGGACGGATCGAATCGGATTTGAAGAAATATTTCTTTGAACGATATCCACACGGGTGACCGGAATCGGATTATGGAGCTTATTGAAGGCCTGAAACCCATGGGTTTTGCATCATGATGATGAGGCAATCCGGCATCTTGAGTTTTGCAGCAAACAGACAGTTGAATCGAAGTATGGAGGATCAGCCGAGGCGCGTGGAGGAAGACGGCGTTTAGGGAAAAATCCCAACTGCACATTGTGTATTATACTCTACACGGCGTGTGTTCGTCGGTGAATGACCTTGCATGTACTCTGGGAGTACACAGACACGGGTTGGGTACACGACCATGGACATGCCATGTATACCCCTCCCTAGCCAGACCTAGCCAGATACACGGGATACCCCGTGTACTGGTACACGGGCAGGCGACACAGACACGGGCAGAGGCCCTGTACGGGCATATGGCCAGCGTACACGGAGCGAGCCCTAGCACTCGAACACGGAGTGTGAATTTTCTTCTACATGTTGTGATGTTTTTTTCTATACAATAAGCCTAAGGACATGGGTCATTTACACAGGCAGTACCCGATGTCAAGGAACACAACATTTACTTTACTACACGCCGCGTAGTTTGGTTTTACACATCTGGAACGAAGGTCATGGGCCATTTACATGGGCAGTACCCGGGGTCAAGGAACATGGCGTGTAACCATACTACACATCGTTTAACATTTTCTTCATGTCTTGAGCCACTTGCCTTCTGTGACTTGGACAAGTTCTTAGGGTTCGTACCCTTGGTAATCCCTTGAAGGTTCTGGTATCAATTCCTTTATATAGGAGTATGATCCCTTTAGCAGACTCCCAGAATATAGTTATTGGAATCCCCTATGTGAGACTTAGATCCAGATCCTCTATTCATTCCTGGAACCCTAGGTAGATTTCTTAGTATCGATATGACCAACTTTACCTGGGCTAAGATCCTATGCCTAGCGGATTAGCTCAGACTAAGTTGGGGGAATCACCCCATGACTTGGTTGTGATCCTCATCTGAGTATCTTGTTCCCAAGGTACTTGTGGAATGTGTTCTCCCAGAACGAGTACTTCATGTCTCTATCTTCATACCTAGGAGTGTGTTCTCTCGATGGAATGCTTAGTGAAATCATTGAGATGGATCATATTGGGGGTATCGCGAAGGTTGTTTGTGTATGAGTATATCTGGATATTTTTGTTATATGTTCCGTAGACATATACTGTGTAGAGCTGACTGTACCATTCCTTGTTGTATTTTCATTTTTTGTATTTCCTTGGTGGTTTTCGGGGTGTCCAACTGGGTATTGTTATACTCACCCCTTCACGGCCATTTCCCGCACGTGTCATGTTTTGTGCAGACGAGCGAGCCTTTGAAAGGATTCTAGGCGAACCAGAACCGGATGGTGCCCAGTGAGATCAGACAGTCTGAGGTGTGTTCCTCTGGCGATAGGTTGTAGTCACAGTACCTTTCTCTACAGGATGGACTTTTTGCATACTTTCTTTTGGTGGTATTGTACTTTTGGCCCAGGATTTTACTTTACTGTACTTTACTTCCATGTTTTACTTTGTTGGTTGGGTTTTAGTGTATTCATGCATCTTTTCCTTTTGGTAGTTTTTACTTTTCAGCATTGTTGTCCTGGAGATGTGTGTGCGTGTGTATAGGTTTATAGGCAATGCCTCCCATGTTAGTAGCATGCCTACTCGGTGCTAGTCACCAGCCCCTAGCCTATTGGAAGCGGGCTTGGGTAGTTGCGGCTCGGGCCCCACTGGGACGGGTCGTGACATATATGACCTGCTTAATTTTTTATAAATTGTAACAAACCATTATGAATAGTAATTATACCCTAAATAATATTGACATACCCTAATTAATAGTATCATCACCTATAATAGAATATATATCTGATATAATTGAAATTGTGATGTCCTTATGATTTTGAATAAGTAATTAAATGTTTTAAAAATAGTATTTTTCATGTAAATTATGATTCAATTAAGAATTGAAATAATAATATTTGTAAAATTATTTTTTATAAATGGACATAAATTTTTGATTCTACACATTGAAAAATGATTAGGTTGAATATTTTGGATTTTTCTGAAATACTGGATGTTTTGATGAATTGTAAAATACGATAATTTACCCTATATTTACATTATTAGTAAAATTCACTATTCCTATAATCATAGATGATGTAAGAACCAATTTTTCTAACTCAAAATTACATAATAATATTTTTATCCATGGAATAATCACTATTTCTTGTCTTATGAAAAAATAATAAAATAATGATTATAATATTATGAAAACCCTCCTCCCCTCAACTATAAATACCAAATCTTCCACCCTCTTCTATTCCCACCTCTAAATCCATAATGATTATCCTTAAACTGTCCAAATCTCCTCCCTAGACATTCCCCTACGAAATTCAACCCTTAGATCTTTAAAAATTCTAATCCCACTTCTCTTATGATTCCTTCAAGAAAGGATAATTCAGGAGGTACAATATCTATTTTCTCTTCATTCATTTTCATCTTTATGTGTCCTCTTTTATTTTTTAACCTCTCAACATCCAAATGGTATGAAAACTCCAGTACCAAACATGTAATTAATTTTTTTTCTAATTGGATTATTAATCTTTATCTCTTGTTGCCTTATCATTTATGATAAAAACGAAACATCATTTGAGATGTGTTTATTTATCACATTAAATGAGGACGTTGCATTAAATTTGGTTTATATTCTTCAAATATGGTCATGAAACCATTTCTAATGTCGAACAAGACTATTATATATGTATTTTATCTTATGTAATGTTATGAAATTCTAATTCACTCATGATGTAAAATAATAATAAAAAACATAGTAATTTGGAGAAAACACACCAAATTAATCCATGCGATTATTATTAACGATTTATATAATGTTTCACCTTCACTCCAAATAACCAAATGATTTTTATAACATGTAATATTCTTAACATTCATTAATAAAATATATTATCAATTATGGAATTCAACTACCGTCTTAGATGAACTACCACAATCTTTTATAAGTGATATAGTTAGGAAAATTATTAATATGAACACTTAGGAAAATAGAAATTGAAACCCATAATCCATATAAAAGGACATGAATGAACTAAATAAAGTCATAATAAAGTAAAAAAATTTCTAAAAAGTTTTATAATTTTTAATCAATTAACTAAATTTTATTATTCAGGTAATTAAGATCCGGCTAAGAACACCCTCAAGTTTATGGAAAGGGGTCATATCTATCACTTGTATTCATGAACATCCAAATGTTTTGTAATTTACCATTAAATTCCTAATTATAGGGTATGATTTCACACCTCCCCATACTGAATATATGATATATAAATTAAGGGATACCCGTTTACCTAACATTAATCCTTCACAAGAACACCTGTTACCTTGCCAAAATTCTTTTAAGGGTTTCTAC
The DNA here is from genome assembly GCA_963277665.1 of Viscum album. Classification (NCBI taxonomy): domain Eukaryota; kingdom Viridiplantae; phylum Streptophyta; class Magnoliopsida; order Santalales; family Viscaceae; genus Viscum; species Viscum album. The sequence continues at coordinate 72,510,663 of OY728149.1, forward strand.
ATCTCACTTCCAATTTTGTGATATATTCGATATTCAAAACTATTAAATATGTATGGTGTATGTATAATTACCATTTATGTTTCATATCATGAATCTATTTATTTTTATTATATTTAATTTATAATAGGACGATTATTAATTTGGTGTCATATGATTTAATGGAATACAACGTTGTATGAATTTTCTACCTGAACCTCCAATTTCATATTGTTTTCCTTTATTCTCTATTATGCTCAATGAAATTATTATTTATTCAAATATTAAACTCATAAATTCTGTGTTATGGTTATCTATATGTATACCATTGAGAATAATTCTTAAATATATAGGAAGTTAGCTATTTCAAAAGAATCATTCAAAAAATATTCTGAAAAGTAATCCTAATTCAAGGAATTTATCAAATTAATGACCATTTTTATTTTCATTTTATATTATTATTTATGAAATATTTATCGTTCCAAAATAAAAAATTTTATCCTGAAAAATTTACTTTGGATCATTTTTTCTTTTATTAATGAAAACATGTTTTTTCACATAAATAATCCTTTAATATTTTCCTTATAGCGCGGTAAATTTTTTTATTTCTAATGATGATATAAAAACTATTTTAATCGATTTTTCCTCATTAAAACATTACTTCATCCTAAAATATAATTTCAATGACCTTGAATTTTATGTTCTGGGAGATACAAGTTTAAAAGCTGATTTCATGACAAATACAAAAGATTTTCCAAATTTAAACTTCTTTAAAAAGTAATTTTTTTTTCTTCTCACTTATCTTTTATGAGATATATTCCTTACTCACCACTTATTTCCTGATTGTGGTGTATGTACTGACCATTTTTGTATCATATCAATAGACATATTTTTCTCATGTTATTCTATCAGATTATGATATGAATGTTTCAATGTGGTATGGGAATCTTTGTAATCCTTAATGAATATTTCCTCAAGCATATTTCTATAGACTCGTTTAAAAGTATTTTAATCTATGTCCACATCATTTATTAAATAATTGTGATTAATTAATGTTTATACCCTATGATATCATCCACCATATTTTATTTAATAGGTTATGATTAGTTTTATAGTGTATGTTCTATCATAAAACTGTTCACAAATTTACTCTGAATGGTTACTATTTCTGCTTAATGTTCGAGAAAAGTTAGTTACATTTTGAATATTATATTCAATATGAATGTATATGTTTTTTTATTTACCCCATTTCATATGATAAATTCAATGGAATTATTATGTGTTAGGTGGTGCCCGCTATAGCTCCTTGGTGTATCCGCAGGTCTCATAAAACAAACAATGGTCTTGGCATGAGGCCATGACAAAATGGGTACTTACAGTTTTGGCATGAGTCCATTAAGAAATGGTTATTATGTCCCGCATTATGAATTCCAAAATTATGAAAATATTATTTACGGTTGATGAGGTTATTAGACTAGTAGAGTTTCAATGATTATTTGTTTTTTGAAATTATTTATTCATCTCATATTCATGTAATAATGAGTTCATTTTTATCATTAAAGGTATGTTTTTATTTATCCACCATACCTAATGTCTGTTTTATGATATTTAATGCTTAATTTCTTACCCATAATTTGAATTTGACCTCACCCCATTCTAATGATTCATTTTCTTAAGACCTGAATATGTTTATTATGAATAACCAGCAAGAATTTACATTTTGTTGTTAATGTTCCGAATAAAACATATATTTTGTATTTAATTTAATTATGTAATGTTGATCTTATGTATGTATAATTTTTAGAAGAATCTAAAATAATTAGTCATACAGGGTACATATACTTTGTTTATAATCCAATATAACAAAAAAAGGCACAACCTCTGGGCAGATGGGGTCGGGTCTTTACAGTTGGTATCATAGTAGTTTAGAAAAATACATGGAAGATAAATATTGAAAAGGTAGATTAGTGAACAAAACCCTAATATAGATTTTGGGGTCCAAAATACATAGACATTCAAAAATATTGGTACGGAATAGATTTTATTGTTCATCATGAAAATACCTTCATGCCTTAATATGATCAGGACGTGGTGGCATTGGAATAGATGTATCTAGGGGTAAACCCAGAAAAGAACCCTTTGAGTTATACAAAAATAATCATTAGTGCATGACTACAAGCCTTACTACACTATTGGATCAACAATACTAGGAGATATTCTTTCGTAAATTCATAAGATTATTACAAACCATTATGAAGGATTTACCCCCCAAAGTAACTGATGTTTTAGGTTCAAGGATTTATGATACATAAATTTTTGTTATGTCTTATACAATTTTTAGAGATATATAGGGCTAATAATTTTATGAGATAATATATTATATGTAATTGATTAGAAATTGTGCATACCAGAATGAATGGTTACATCACCAATACAAATGATGTAACGATTATGAAGCATCATATCTCTTATGATTTTAAGACATATTTTCAAAGGAAGATAGTCTCACATGGGTACTCATCATATGTGGAAATAATATCATGTGTTAACAAGGTATGTAATGAATTTATTGAGTCATATGTATTTGAAGGGAAGAAAAAAATCAGTAAATAGTATAGAAAATATGATAAAAGGGGGAGATGGTAATCTAGGGATTTAACACATATTATTACTATGGATAGAATCATCCTGGTAAATTCTAATAGATAATTAGAGTTTTTTACATCTGTGGACAAAAAGGACACAAATTTCATGACTGATAGGAGAATAAAATGGTTTTTGATGTACAATTCATCAACTATAAGGAGATATAAATATATGAAAATCAATTAACCAAATTTTCAAAGAAATATACCCCAACTGATGTTACTTGATGATGAAACTTTTATGACACTATCACAGATGATGTGGATGGATTTACATTCCTCATAAAGAATTATTTAATTTGAATATTTTATCATCAGTATACGAGTTATAATAATTATAGAATATATGAGGATTGTACTGCAGTACTATTTTATTTAGTATTTGAGGTCTTATGATGAACTGTATCGTGGAAAAGTGACTCTGTATAATGTTAATATCTTGGGAAATAATATGGTTGAGAGAAAGAAAACCATAAATATATTCTTAATGATTAAGATAATGATGAATAAATGATTAATTTGGATATTTTATAACAACCTGAAAATGATTATTGACTTATTGAAAAGTGGTTAATCTATCATTTATAGAGTTTACAACATCATTGGATATAAAGAATATATCCAATTGTATGTGTAAGGATGAATTCATTTTTCGAATAAGGATTTATAGTAATTTGATTTATTTCCATATTTCAAGAGGACACATGATGAAGATATTCACATTATTGGAATGTGAAAATTTAGGTATGCTTCATGTTGATTATAGAAAAATAAGGTAGTATATCCCTTGAGTATGATAGAACATGGAGTCCAAAAAATGATGATTTACAAGGTCCCTGTGTACATGGATCTAGGAAGTATGGATATGGGAATGATTCTTATGTGTGGGATCATGATATTTAGTAGAGTTAAACCATATATGAAATGGTTTACATTGGTCATTGTAAGAGGGTTTAGCGTATAATGTAACCACATGGTGAAAATATTTCTAAGAGATGATTTATAGGTAGTTATAGTAATAATCAAAGGATAATATCATTTTTAAAAATATAAACATATATCTAGAAACTTATAGTGTGGAATAATCCCTCAACTCTATGGAAAGTGTCTTAAATGTTGTTTAATTATTATAAACATTGATAATGTTTTTGAAATTGTTCACAACTAAATTTTATGGCATTAGGGTAATATACTTTCATCAAAACCAAATTTTGATCACTATAAATTCATAGTTTTGTTTTTATTTTATGCCCATATTTTCAATTCCAATCAATGTCACTCCATTAAAAAGGTTAATTTATTAATTTTTTTATATTATTATTAATAATTGTTTTGACCACCTTTTCCCCTTATCAATTTTATGGTGCATATTCAATTAACCCTATTACTGATATTGGGTTTTCACAAACAAATATTCAATTAAAAACCAATAAAATTCAATGTGATATATCAATTTTGGAGGGTGAAATTTTTGTAAGTAGTGGATAATGTAACACCCCATGATTTTGAAAATAAATTTAATATTGAATGTATGAAACACTAAGTCTCTACAAAAAAACCACCTTTTTTAACCTATCCTGTAAACATAATTTTACCACCCCTATGATTTGAATTTAAAGAATCTCACATACACGGTTGCGATCATTATATTATTTAGAGTCTTATATGACCAACATAATTTTTGGTCATTATAAATATACCCTTATGAATAGTAATGTTAGCCTTATGAATAGTGAAATACCCTTAATAATAGTAGACACACCTATGATAGTATATATATACAATTTATGTTAAAGTATGTTGTACCTATGTTTTGGAATAAGTAAATAAATGATTTAAAAAATATTTTTTTCAAGTAAATTATGATTTTAATAAAAAAATTAAATTAATCGTACATAAAAAAGTATTTTTTTAAAGGGAAATCATTTTTGGATTCTATATGTCAAAAATTGGTTTGGGTGATTTTTTGGGATGTTTTTGAAATACACAAATTTTTTATGAATAGTAAAATATGGAAATATATCGTATATATACATTATCAGTTATGTTCACTATTCTAAGATTCATAGCAAATGGATGAACCAATTTTTTGAACTGACATGCACCTATTACAATTTGTTTTCATGGGATCATCACTAATGCTTGTCTTATGGAAAAAACATAATCTAATGATTACTAAATTAATAAAACCCTCCTCCCCCACTATAAATACCACCTCTTCCACCCTCTTGTCTTCACTCCCCTTAATCCTCGTTACTTATCCAAATTCTTCTGAAATATGTTCCCAGGATCCATCCCTATGACAATCAGCCATTGATCTCATAAAAAGACCAAATACTCTTCCTATAAGAGGCCCTCAACTAATGTTCATTAAAGAGGTAAAATTCCACATTTCTGTTCAATATTTGTCATGTTCCATTTGACAGACCTCGGAACACCCTGATACGAGACGGGGAATTAGGGTGCCCAATTTTATTTAGACTACGGATCTTGTACCCATATTGGTAGAAACTTGTTAAAATTGTCTAAATAGGATGTGCAGAAAATAAACAATCACATGAAAAACAATGACATAAAAGTTTTACTTTGTCCACCACTAAGGGCTATGCTCAAGGAGCATATGGCGACAGTGTGTTGATCAAACCAGAACCACTAATCTTTATAATTTGTGGATTACATGTGTTTAGCACAGTCACTCTATGTTAGGAAATCTAAAATTTAAAGGTTTTTGTGACTGCACAATGCGTCCCTCAGATAACTTCCCCTAACTCCACATTGCACACTATATTGGAAGAATCTTCACAGGTTTAATGAATTGAAGGTCTCTTCAATGGTTTAGAATCAACTCATGCATCCTCAATTTTAAATGGTTCTTCTGTTGAAGTCCTACAATCTCTCTCATTTGTAATTTATTTTTTCATACACTAATATGATATGTAAATTACTTTTGAAAAATGATTTGGTCAATTTTTTGGCATTTATAGGTGTTTTGTGCACTACTGATGGTCCAACATACTGCTACTATTTTTGTGTATCATCTATATTCTCCTGGTATCATCCATCTCCTCTGTGAAATGAACTTCTCTACATACTTACCTACTCTACATACTTCTCCACTCCTTTTACCTTTATACTCATGGTACTACTTTTCTCTACCGCTTACTGCAAGAGCTACCTTTGTGAACCACACTCTCTTCCACATACTGATTTACTTATATAGATGACTCACTCCATGTATCGTCTTCTCCACTTTGTACCACTTCAAACATTAAGAAACTTCTCCCCAAATTTTTTATCTCCAATATCATCATCTATCAAAGGGGAATACTATATCTTAAATAGGAACATAACTCCACAAAATTCGATAATATGATATGCCCAAATGCTCAATGTGGGTCAATATTCATTGTACTAAACTACATCCACATAATTTTATGTTTCACCATGTACAACTTCTATTTTTCAAATGGATACAATCCCGAATACCTTCAATATCCCACATACCGCATGTCTTCACTTCATACTCATGCTGCAAACTGTTTTCGACAGTATTCCACAGACTACATACCTTCACCACGTACCATTTTTTTGAAAATTATTTTTGATTCTGCAATATATTTCATGTTCCGCATGCCTTCACCATGTACCATTCACCTTCACCGCATAACGCACACCTTCACCATGTACCGTGAACCTTCACCGCGTACTGTTCTCCTTCACAGTGTACTGTCGAACTTCAACACATACTGTTGCTGCAAACCTTTACCAAATATCCAATTTGGGAGGCTTAAAAAATTGTAAAACCATGGGAAATTATGCCACATTAAATACTGCTTTCATCCCCCAACATATGAACTCATATAATGTTACCTCCCTTTTCATCAATGTTAAAATTGAAAGCAAACACAAACCAAACTCCATTATTATCCACAATCCTTGGTTCCAACATCCCCCCCTTTGGTTTAGATGGAAATATCTAGGTAAATTCATTGATGTTCCAATCATGATCAAAACCTAAACCTTCAAGAAACAACTCATCCAAACAACTCAGTCATCACTCTTTGTCTATGTGAGTAGTGATCGATGTAGAAAACAAGATATAGGAAATTAATTAAGATCTCATTCTTTTCATTTCTCCCCTATAGTTTTAGTTCTGTAATTTTTATGTATCTAGAAAAAACATATCACTCTTCGAGTAATTTATCTACTCTCCCCCATTGGAAATAAACACCAAATACCGGTATGTAAACATTGTAGAGCTCAGAACAAAATCCCCTTGTATTGTATCTCCTCCATAAACCTATAGGACTTCCACAAACAGATTGACATGGTTAAACAAGTTGGTGGGAGGGTAATATCCTATCCTTTTTATGCTCTGGGAGAAGTCTGAACACTGAGGTTCAACTGATGTTTCTTAAACACAGCCAAAGACAGTGGCTTGGTGATAATGCCATCCACTTTCTCATTAATTCCCTCATGGTCCATTTTGATCACCACTTGTTTGTCTTTTTCTAGTATGAATTGATATATGATCTCAATATTTTTCATTCGATATTGTTAAATAGGTTTTTTTATAAGATAAATTGAGTTGTTTTTATCATAGTAAATCACCATTGGTTGTTTCACCTTATCACCTATTTCAGTCAACTGTTGCTTCATCCTAAGTAACTGAGTGCATTCCTTGGTAGAAGTTGTACATTAAGTTGTAGTAGTACTAAGAGAATTTATTTCATGTTTTTTTCATAACCAGACGACACATTTCATCCCAATAGAGAATTATCCACCTCTATTAGACTTTTTATCAACTACATCACAAGACTAGTCAACATCCGAATAAGCTGAATGTTCACTAACACTTCATGCATTAATGTATAGCCCATAATTTTGTGTACCTTGTATGTATCTCATTATTATTTTCACTACCACCATATGTTATTCCATTGGATTAATCTGAAAGTGGGTTGCAAGTAATGTTGAAAAGACAATATCTGGCTGTGTCACCGTTAGTTATAGTATGCTTCCAATGATTATTCTGTACATTGTGGGATCCATATAATTCTCATCATCTAGTTTCTTGAGTATTGTTCTAATAGAAATATGAGTCGAAATTGGTTTGGAATCATGCATATAGAATTTCTTTAGGAGCTCTCTTGTATACATTTCCAGTTAAATGAATGTCAAATCCTTCTTTTGAATCACCTAAAAACTTAAAAGGTATGTGATTTCACCAGTCATGGAAATTTCAAATTTTAATTTCATGTGATTGGAAATTTTATCAACGGATCCATTACTGCTTCCATTAATAATAATTTCAACCAAATATATCAATACATTGAATTTATCCTTTTCTGAATTTTCGAGATATATATTGTGATAAAATCCTCATCTTGGAAACTCATGCTTTCTCAGATAAGAGTCCATCCTTGAGTACGATGCCCCTGGTTCTGGTATTGAGCCATAGAGAGATTTCTATAATTTGAAATCCTTTAGTTCAACATTTCCAAGAAAATACCCAATAGGTTTTTAAATATAGACTACTTATTCTAATACACCATTTAAGAATGTTGTCTACACATCCAAATGATACACTTTATAAACCTTTCAGATTTCCATTGAATAAAATATCATTATTGACGTCAGTCTCACTACAGGAGAAACTTTCTCCTCAAAATCAAAACCTTTTATTTTTGAATATCTTTTATAGACCAAGTGTGGCTTATTTATAATCACATTTTCATTCTCATCGAATTTTTTCTTTACAATCCACTTTGTACCAATCACATTGTTACCTTTTAGTCTTTTTACAAAATTCAAAGTTGGATTTTTTTCAATATGTTCTAATTAATTATTCATTTCTTTTACCCACGGCTCATCCTCTGTAGCCTCTTCAAATGATGATGGTTCCACAACTTATAGAAAATAAAAGTTTTCATTATTACCCATTCTAATTGTATGTGTATGTGAATTCAAATCCTCGATAATATTGGAGTAAAGAATATATGCACTTCGATTTATCCTTTGTGGTTCAACCAAATTCTCTCAAGTAATGGCTTACTCTTCTGATTCTACTTCAGAGTCAACATCATTATGTGCCTCATGAGAGTTTTTCAAACCATTATCTACCTCTGAATTAAAATTCGTTCCATGTTCAGATCCTTCCTCATCTTCTATCACATTATTATAAAAAATCATTGAAACATTCATGTTGTTATTTTCTTGATATTTACATCATTGTATTCCATAGTTCATCCCATGTTCTTTTCGAAACATTTGTTGGATTTTTTTTTAGTGAGTATTCCGGAAATATTCCTTTGTCTGTATTTTCTCTATAGTTCCTATGATTTTTTATTTGTTTCAGGTATAACATTTTCTTCCGAAAACCTGAAAACAAATCAAATATTGATTCCTTATATGACACAATTCATAGGGTTTATTTTTATCATCCATATATTACGCTATTACATTTTGAATATACACTACTTCTTGTACTACCTATATCTAGTAATGCTGAGGAATACGAATCTCGATTCATGTTGTTTACCTATCAATTCTTATTCCTAACAAGTCCATTTTTCTTGTGCAGTTCTCCCAAAAACCATCTCATGTTGTATCCCATGATTCTCTAGGTAATATTGAAATTCAATGGAGGTGTATTCCCTTCCATTGTCAGACCACCAGACATTATTCTTCTATCAAGTAACATTCTAGGTGATTCTATGATTAGTTTTCATAAAATCATGAACTTGTCTGTTCATTTGTATAACATTCACACATTCCATTCTATTGTAACATTATATGAAAAGAACAAATTAACTTTCTCCATTTGTTCCAGAAACTTTTATTGGGCCACATACATCTGTATGTATGTGGTTAATAAGATTTGATGTTTTTTTTCTCTTTTTCCAGTAAGAACTACAGAATAGTATCCCTTGCATACATGCATCACATTCATTTTCACATTAATGGTTTAGATTAAGTATATCCATGAAAATATGAATCATAGATATATATTCCATTTCGTTCTAATTTATGTCCCCTAATATTCGATTCCATATGTTGTTTTCCTAATAAACTATTAAGTAGATAAGTTTATCATTACTGTCGACTTGATATATTTTTTCATTTGTTCTATAGCCTTGCATGAGTGAATTCCCAGACATTCCTTATATAGTATATCCATTGTGATTCAATTTGACATTATGACCTGAGTCACATAGTTGACTGACCCTAAGAATATTGTGATGCATACCATCCAAATAAAGGACATTATTTTTCTTTAGATATCCATTATCTAGATCAGTACCTCTACTTCCTTTTATTTTCAAAGCTCCATCACTGACAAACATCACTATTCCATCGACATTTTTCATGAAATTTGTTAATAGGTCTGGATTATCAATAATGTGGAATGAACATTCTCTATCAAGAATCTAGGTAATTTTGTACTTTTTATATTTGATGAATACTTTTAAAAACATGTACTTTTTAATTTTCCTCTTTTCTTTCTATGAAAAATATTATAGAGTTGTTGAATACCATTAAATTCTATCTTTCATGTACATGGGTTCATCATATAAAAATCTTTTTCCATAGGAGATAACATTTTTGAAATAGAAACATTGTTTGGTTAATGTGTTTTGACTCGTCTGTGAGCATTGAAAGAATTTATCTAATCATACTTCACCATACAATACACAAAATTAGGTTGAAATTTTGAACATTGAAAACAATATCCATAGAAATTATTTTTTCGATAAAATGTAGGATATGAATATGTTCTCCATTTATGAACTCCTATGACTTACCCATTCATATTGCTCCCTACCTCTTCAATGTATGACATGGGATGATACAGATATCCACAAAAATGAAACATCATGAATGGAAATGTATTATCAATTCTATTTCTCCTCATTTCTTATTCCTCAAGAAAATTGTTTCACTACTTTTAATTTCTATAAACGTGAGGAGAATTATCATTTATCATTTATGATAGATTTAAGGTTTTCTTTTTCAATACTTCGGGTGGATTTTCAACATGATCAACTTTCATCATTCCTTTATTCTGGTTTACAATATTTATTGAATTTCACATTTCGGCATCGCAAACAATTCCACTATGTACCGTAAATGTGGGACTTTGATCACTAAATATCTTTCAAAATCCATTAGAACAACTTTTTTCTCCCTCTAGAATCTCATCATATGGGAACCATAAAAATTATATTTTCTTCTATCATTCTTTTGAGATTGATTCACATTCGAGTTTACATCTCATAGTAACAACTTATTATCCATTCCTTCAATATTCATAGACTTATCCTCCAGTATTAAGGTAAGGTCATTGATAACCTATGATTGTTCTTCATTTTTGATTTTTAGTTCCACAACATCATTAGTAATTTCATGGATTGATGATTGATAAATCTTCAATTCTTTTAGTCGTTCAATTTTTCCTTCTAGCTAATCAATATATTCTGGTGATTCCTCTTAATTTCATTTCACTTATTACATAGGCTAAATTTAATCTCATGATTACCAAACGAATCCTTAAGTTGAAGCATGGGATCTTCATTAGTATTAAACAAATTATCTCTTTCTTTATCTATCAAAAGATCCAACTTTTAATTGGTAGCCATCATGTAGGATAGTTTCTTATCTTAAATTATTGTTCATCTTATACATAGAATTCATTATCATCATCTCTTTCTAAAAAACAAAAAATTCCTTCAGTAATTTCATTGACAATTTTAATATTCCATTTTTGAATAATATTTTCTAAGGCTTCTCTGTGTTTCCAACATCCCATTTTTCATCATAATATTTTCTTTAACACTAGGACGCAATCTGCCAAACTATTCAACATAAAAAAACACATATCTAGATTACCTTCAAATTTTCTTTTCCCCTTCTTGAGTTTCATCGAAATAAGAGAATGAGTTTTGTTTCCCTCATCATCTGCATAACTGTTGTCTCCTGAAACTATTAGTATTTCCATGGTTTTGAATTTCATTTCCTTACTCACATGAGTTATAGTTTCTTTTGGTTTAATTCTCATTGCATATGCTAATTTATTGCTTAGAAGATCATCCAATGAGAGTTTGGAGAGATATTCTTCCTCAACGGATAACACTTTTCATTTTAAAGTGTTTGATGTAATCTCATGTTTTTATTCACAATGTCAATGTATTTTATTTCTTCACCTAGACCATAGATTTCATTTACAACTTCAGTATTTCAATTGAAAAAGGACTCAACATTCTCATCAGGTTTCATCATCAAATTATCAAACCTATGGTGAAAAAAATATTTTTTTTTCATCCTTCACTTTTCAATCTCATTCATAAATATTTTCCAATTTATCACACATTTACTTGGAAGATGTGAAACTCATTACCATTAGAGAAATCTGATCAGAAAGGGCTGTAGTTATTGAAATATGTTCTTTTACATCATCATCAGGAAATTTCATAACTATATATTTCATTTATTGTCCTGTAGGATCAGTGACATGTATTCCTTGTACAATAGAAAATATGACTTCAATTCCAAGTGATATTAGGTGATATCTCATCCTATTTATCCATTTTTAAAATTACTTACATCGAAGAGGGGATCTCCCCTAATTTTGACTAGATTTTCCATGACAACAGAAGACAGATTCAACACCAGCAACTTTTTAGAATTGGTATCACTTGTAGGTACCAAAAACAATCTAAGATGGGGTGGAAATTAGGGTGTAAAATTTATCTATTAAAATTATGTATCTTGTTCCCATATTGTTAGAAAACTCTTAAGCATATCTAAAAATGATGTGATAAAATTAACCATCACATCCAAAGCAACGATACATAAATTTTACATGGTTCACCAGCAAGGTCTATGTCCAAGGATCATAAGTCGATAGTGTGTTGGTCATACCAAATTCACTAATCTTCACAAGTTTTGGATTAAAATTTTTTATCACACTCACTTTATGGATGGCACACTGCCTTAGCATGGGTTTAGGGATAGCACACTACGTCCCTTGGATCACTTCCCATGAACTCCCCCTTGCTCACTAAGTTGGAGAATCATTACACGGTTTAAGGGCATGAAGTTTAATTCAATGGTTTAACATCAAATAATGCTTCCTAAACTATAAATGGAAGCTCTATTGAAGACCTATAGACACCCCCAAGAGAAATTTATTTTCCTGTACTCTAATATGTTATGAAAATTAATTGTGCAAATAGATTTGTTCAATCTTTAGGCATTCTTAGGTGTTTTGCATACTGCTTCTATTTCCATGAACCACTTGTGTTTTTTTGTTCCATCCAAATTCATAGAGTAACATTCTGATCTTCCGTGAACTTACCTAATTGGTGAAATTCCATGCTCTGAATACTGATCCATTCCTCTACGAATAGTTCTACTCTATATACTGCCTTGCTTCACCACATACATCGAGAGCTACCTGCACAAACAAAACTCTCTTCTCCGTTCCAATTTCCATATGTGGATGACTCACTCCACGTAAAATCTTATCCACACTATACCATGTAGAACATTAACAAACTTCATCCTGCAATTTTCATCGCATATCTCGTCATCTATCAAAGGATATTATTGTTCCTTATATATGAACATAACTCTACAAATTTAGGTAATACAATTTTACCAAATTTTAAATGTGGGACAATCATCACTATATTGAACTCCATCCTTGTACTTTTAGAATTCACCACGTACCTCTCCAGTTTTACGAACCACAACAATCCTTCCAACCTTCCACATCCCGCATACCATATGTCTTCACTGTGTACTTTTTCTTTGAACAGTTTTTGGCAGTATTCTGTGTACTGCATGGCTTCTCTGCGTACCATTGCAACGGAAAGTTTTCAATTAATCACACTATTTCGCATACCATATTCCTTCAAAATATAACTTTCATCTTCACTGCGTACCACACACCTTCATCGCATACCGAACACCTTCACTGCATACCACGTTCCTTCACTGTGTACCATCGACCTTCACCACATACCATTACTGCAAACCGTTACCAAACATTCAATTATGGTGGCCCAAATAATTGAAAAAACACAAAGAAACTATGTCCCCTTAAATATTATTTTAAGCCTCAAACTTATGACATCATTCATTACATCCTCCCTAGTCATCCATGTGCATATTGACAACAAACAAAAACCAAACACCATTCTTAGAAACGAACAACCCTTGGTTCCAACACCTTTATCCTAATTTCTTTCCTAAACTCTCCTTGTCCAATTGGTATGAAAACTCCAGTATCATAAATTTACTATAATTTTTTTATTCTAATGGGATAATTCATCTTTATCTCTCCCTTACTACTCATTAATGATAAAAATAAAATATAGTCTGAGATGTATTGATTTATCACAGTCAATGATGAAGATGCATTCAATTTGATTTACCATATTTAACATTATTCATATACCCATTTTTATAGTTGCACCAGAATATTACATATTTATTTTATGTTATATAATTTTCGGGAATCCTTATTCACTCATAAGGTAATATAATAATATAAAAAACGTAATTGTGAGCGAAATTTCTGAATTAATCCTTGTAGTTATCATTAATGTTTGATATAATGATTCACATTCACTACAAATAAAAAAATTAATTTTACAACCATGAAATCATCTTAATTTTAATTAATAACATATAAAATCTATTATGGACTTCAACTCCCATCATATATGAACTACCATAATCTTTTATAGGTGAGATGATCATAAATATTGTGTAAACAAGCACTTGAGAACATTTGAATTGAAACCCTTAAGCCATCTAGAATGACATGAAAAAACTAGAAAATTTTATAATAAAAAAAATTATGAAGGGTTATGTAATTGTTAATAAACGAACATAATTTATTATTCAGGTTATTAAGATCAAGTGAAAAAACTCCCTCAGATTTATGGTAAGGCATCCTCTCTCTCAATTTTATTAAGGAATCCTCCCTAGGTTGTGCCCTTTTAGTTTTAATTACTAATGATGGGGTATGTTATATCACCTCCCCCATAATGACCTTATGATATATAAATGATAGGATACCCCATTACATCTCATTAATCCCTCACAAGAACAAATGTAACCATGGTGAAATGTTTGTAATAGTTTTCTTCATCTCACGTACAATTTTGTGAGATATTCCATATTCACTACTATTACTTATGTATGGTGTATGTTTAGAGACCATTTATGCTTCATATCATGAATCTATTTATTTTATTGATATTAAATTTATAATTTGTTGATTATAATTTTTGGGGAATACGATTAAATTGATTACAGTGATGTAAGTATTATCAACCAAAACATCCATTTCCAGTCATGTTCCTATTAATCTCAATTCTCCCAAATGAAATTAATATTTATTCTTACTGACCCCTTATAAATTCAATTTGAATTTTATATATATGTATACAAATCAGAATTATTATTTTATTTATGGGGAGTTACAATTTTCAAAACAATCTTTCAAAAAATATTCCAAAATGCAACCCCGAATCGAGGAACATCTCGAATTATTACATATTTTTAAGCTCATTATATAATCAACGTTATTCCATATTTAGGTTTCTAAAATAAAAAATTTTAACATGAAATATCTATTTTGGTTCATTTTTGGTTTTATGATATCAAACATTTTTTTGTGCTTTAAAAATCATTTAATATGTTTCTCAAATCGCACTAATATGTTTTCTTTCTAAAAATTATTTAAAACACATTTTAAATTAATTCTCCTTAATAAGACTTTATTTAAGCCTCAAATATGATTTCAATGACATTACATTTTATTTTCTCAGATATATATTTTTTTCAATCTTTTTCATGAAAAATAGAAATGATTTTCCAAAAAAACTATTCCTTCTAAAGTAAAGAAGTGTTTTCTCATCTCACATTATCTTTTTTGAGTTATACTCCCAGTTCACGACTTATTTTATTATTTTGGTGAATGTAATTACCTTTGATAAATAATATCAATTTTCTCTTTATTCTAATGATATTACAAGGGATTGTTATTTGAATGTTTCAAGGTTTTATGGCACACATTGGAATGCTTATATATTATATCCTTGGGGATTTTTCAATGGCCTCATTTAAAATTTACATCATCTATGTCAAATCCTTTGTTGAATCTTATAATTAATTGAGTTTTTTCTCCTATGAAAATATCTACCAGGTTTTAATTAATGGTTTATGATTAGTTTGATAGTGGATGTTATATCCTAAATCCATTTACCAATTTTCTCGGAAATGGTTACTTTTTATGCTTAAAGATATAGGAACGTGATTTATATTTCATATATAAGATTAAAAATGAATTTATATGTTTTTTATGATTATACTTATTCATATGATAATGCATAGGTCTTAGAATGTTTTGGGTTGGTCCCTTTATACACCTTCAGTTCATCATTATGTATAAAAAGAAAAACAATGGTCTTGGTAGGAGGACTTGAAAAAAATGGATTTTTATGGTCTTTGAATGACACCTTTATGTTATAGTTATGATTTCTCTCTTTATGAATTCCTCTCATTATGAAAATTGTATTTATGGAATTTACAAAAGAAATCTCATCCACAAAATATTCCAAATTCCCCCATAAATGATCCCAGACCATAACATATTTTGTAATCATCAATTTTATAGGTCATAGAGCCCAAACATAGGTATGGATTCTGAGTTAGGGATATTTGATGTTGGGCTAGAAAACTGTTTTGTAGAGCCCATTTGCGATGTTCCCCCCATGATCATAGAGCAGAGTAACATGAATAGACCCCCAAAGCCTCACGGCCCACGCAATGCTCCTCCTTCGTGAATCCACCGCGATGAAAGGAGGTAGGATGCTCCGTTAACCCATTTGACATTCGTGAACCCGCCGCGGAGCAAGGTGGCGGGATGCTCCGTGAACCCATCTGACATTTGCGAACCTTCCATGAAGCAAGCCTTGTCATCGAGCTGAGCGAGCACTATATCGCATCGACTCTTTCCTATAAATTCCCAAATCACCCCCTTCATACGGATGGTCCCACCGCCCCTTGGATGGCCAATCTTCCATTACGTGGAGCTCTCGTTCTCTTTGAAATGATTCATGTTCCTCAATAATCATCCCATCGTGAAGCTGCTCCATGATTCCATACTCTATGAGCAGATTACCTTTGTGCAGATGCTCCACGAGTCCATGCTCTATGGGCGGCGTTTTTCATGAGACCCCATTCTCCGGGAGAACCTTTCCTCTACAAAGCTACTTCGGGAAGCCCTATCCTATGCGAGGATCCTACCTTTATGCCCACCAGTCCATACCACAGGGGATGTACCCCCCGCACCCTCGTTCAGGTTCAGTGATGGGCTACCATCCCGGTCCTCTAGGCCAGTCCCATCACCACTATCACTGAACCCCATGAATAATGGAGATTTTTACTGTAATCATTTCAGGCCAGGACGTCGAAAATTTACATTGCACCCTTATGTACAACCGCCTTCCAACTACAGAATACCATGATTTTAGATACTCCTACGCACACCACGAAACACCTTCAGTCAACATATTCTTCTTGGATCGATTCTCATGTCATAAGATGAGATTCTCCACATCAATTCCCCTAGTACCATGAGTCGAACCATTCCTCAAGCAACTCATCCAAAACCTATCACATGCCTCCTATCCAGGGTTTAACCAGAAAGGGCCGCCCTTGTGTATGTCCCAAAACCATCCATTTCTATGTGCATTATGCTGAATATTCCTCTCCACATGACTATAACCCATAGTACTCCCGATGTAGCAATCATAGGATGTCTCTTGCTCTAAATAAGAGATTCCTTATTGTCCAAGAATAAGATGCCATTAGTTCTCTCTATATGACTATAAACTGTACTACTCCTTATATGAAAAATATAGGATGCAACATACTCCAAGAAAGAGATTCCTTCTACTTCAAGAATAATATATCAATAGTACTCTCTAAATGACTATAAACTGTTGTACTTCCTATGTGACAATCATAGGATGCCTCTTTCTCCATATAGGAGATGCCTTATTCTCCATGAATAAGATGCCAATAATATTATCTACATTACTATAAATTTTAGTACACCCTATATTCCAAACATAGGATGCCTCTTGAACTAAACAAGATATGCATGTGGCTCCAAGCACAAGATGCCAACAGTCCTCTCTATATGACTATAAACTATAGTACACCATATATAACAAATATAGGATGCCTCTTGATCCAAAAAATAGATTCCTTATGATCCAAGAATAAGATTACAATAGTCCTCACAACATAACTTTAAACAGTATAATTACCTATCATTAAATAATAGGACGTCTCTGGTTCCAAATAAGAGATGCCTTTTGTTCTAATCATAAGATTCCTCATGCCATGATTATAGTGGTGTAATTTAAAGACTGTTGGAAACTATTTGAGCATTCCATCACTCCACCTCATACTTCATGTGTCCTTCATTTTGGTCATCATCCTCTTTCATGTCTTAATGGACCCCCTAACAGCCTGGTCCCATGACGCATCAGATCACCTACATTCATTCACCAACTCCATGTAAGACTTTGGAAAACACATCGAATATGTTCCTGTGTATTGAAAATAGTCAGCAATCGACCCTCATTTGATAGTAGCAATTTCAGGATAAAGTGATATTGATGCTTAGTTTTGAACACAGTAAATAGTTATCCTCCATTTCCATGCCACCCACATTATTTTTCAGATGTCGGGTATGTGATTCAATCATTACATTTCCTTTATTTGGACTGATTCCAATGCCCCTTGGAGATATACCACTTGTGCACTTGTACGTAGATTTTGGCCCCAATTATATACCTCAACCCACTAGTGATTTGGGATGACCTCATGGCCAGACATGTGGAAGCAATTATGGGAAGCTTCATTGTCTAAGCGCCATTAACCATTTTCGCTCCATATCGGCACCTGGGCATCTTCCTTGTGTAAGCCTCATCCACTATTGTCACTTTATAGATGCACCCAGTAATCTTCCTTGCACAATGCCCATTCACCATTATTGGTCCATATCAGCACCCATGCAGCTTCCTTCTGTAAACCCCATCCACCGTTGAAGCTCCATAGCATCACCCAGGAAACTTCCTTATTTAAGACCCATTCACCATTGTTTCTCCTTAGTGAGACATGGGAAGCATAAATTGTAATCCCCACACACTTTAACAAACTACATGGACATTGATCCATGCCAAGTCATTTTACGTAAAATGCCCCCTTGAGATTCAATACCAACACCATTGGTCCCGACCATTTTCAGGTCTGTTCCCACTCCTCCCGAACTACATGGAATTTGATCAATGCCAAGGAAAGTTACATAGGAAGCCTCCTTGAGCTTCAAGAACAAAAAAATTGCTACTGACCCCATCATTTCGGACCACCTTCATCCCACATGACTTTAAATTGCATGCCCCCTTTTTGTCCTGCATGACCATAAACTACATCCAGCATCCAGCTGTAAGCCGTTGTGACTCCATCAAGCGGTAATCCATTGTGACCTCATCCAGTAGTAAGCCATTGTGACCCTATCGAGTGGTAATCTGTTGTGACTCAATCTAGTTGTAAGCCATTGTGACGCCATCCAATAGTAAACCATTATGACCCCATACCGTGGAAAGCTATTGTGGCCCTACACAACGATAATCTGTTGTGATCCCCATCCAGTGGTAAGCCACTGTGATCCCTATCTTGTGGTATGCAGTTGTATTCTACTCATTTGGGACCCTCATTTCAAGTCTACCCCTCCGGCATCAGACCAAATCTCAGGCCGCTAATCGCAAATAATCCCTAGCATGTCATGAGATCTATGTCCTTCGCACGCACCCCAATATCATTCCCCAACCTGGAGGATCAACTTCCTTCAATGACCTTTGATACAAGATGCCTCCTTATGTGTCACATTTCTTCACAAACTATGTGTACATTGATTCCATACCATAGGGATATGTGGGAGGTCTCTTCGAGGCTCAATCCCAACATCATTTTCATCCTCAAGTCAAGACCATCTCATTCTCCATCCACATAATTTAAAAATCCATCATTCATCCTGATTCTTATCTAGGCCCCCACATCCCGGTGAGATATTGAAAATTAACCACCTAGAATCATTGTTTCCCCTAGGGTTCACACCAATCCAATCAACACTTGTTAGTGTTCCAATCAGTCTGATCCATCTTTGGAAAACATTAAACTCGTGGAATACCCTTTGTTAAACATGGGATGCTGAGGAAATACTCAGAGACAGGCTTCTAGAATATGGTACCCCCTGACTGATGTGGGATGGCTCGGGTTCTGCACCATTGAGATGCCCTCTTATGAGGATGAATACAGGTTCCCCAAATTCCACACATCCAGAGATGCCTCGAATGGTTTGATGATGTCATCTACTATGATCGAAGGTTTCAACCATGTGAATACCCCATGGAATTTCTTGATGGAAGTAGTGTAATTAACCAGCATCCACAATGATACGGCACCAGGAATGAGATTCAAGAACCACTACATAAATCTATAAGGGAGACCCAAATGAGGTAACATTTCTGGGGGAGGAACGCATGGAGAGAAGAACCAACATCCGATTATCCAATTTCGATCAAGGAGAAAACATCCCTGAATAAGCGACAGATGATTCCCCCATTTGGAAAGTAGGAATTCGGGGCCACATCCATGAGTACTTCACAGATAGATGCCTGCACACCAGAGAAAGAGTATAAAACTGATGGTTCATGTTTATATTCGTCTAGTATAACTTCCATGTATTTGTTTTCATGGAATTATTTATTCATCAGTTATTCCTTTCATAATGTGTACATTTTAAATATTAATGGTTGTTTTTTAGACTTTCACCATGCCTAATGTTTTTGTCTATGATATCTTCCTCTATATTTCTTACCCTTACTGAGTGTTTGTGCTCACCCAATTATTATATTTCATTTTATCAGGACATGAAGATGATTATTATGAATGACCTGCAGGGATAAATTATAGTTGTGGATGTTCCCAATAAAACATATATGTTTTAATTCATTTCATTTATTAATGATGATCTTATGTTTGTATCTTATTTCCAAAGCTACTAAACTACTCAGTCATCAAGGATGCATAATATTTGATAATATTCTTATGTAATAAAATAAGATAGAAACTCTAGGAAACAGGGGTCAAGTATTTACTATTTTTATTAGAGGATGTTTATTAGAATACATGGAAACGAGATAATGAAAATGTAGATTAGTGGACAAAACCCTGAGATATACTTTAGGGATTAGAGTACTATGCCATATTATAAAATTATTTAGGAATTGATTTTGGGGTTTATCATGAAAATGCATCCCTCTCTGGACATGAACAAGTAGAGTTGGCTCTAGAACAAATGTATCTTGGGGTAAAACCTGAAAAAAAAACATTGAGCTAGACTCGAATGGGAACTGGTGCACGACAATGGACCTTGCCACATATTTGGTTCGATACTCCTCGAGGATAAGATTTTTTAAATTCATAAGTTTATTAAAAACCATTATGAAGTATTTGTAACTATAAAGTAACCATTGTATATGGTGCTAGGATTTAGGATGAATAAAATTATGTTATATGTTATACCATGTTTAGAGAAATAGAGAGTTCATAATTTTATGAGCTAATATATTATATTTAATTTATAGCTTAAGGTATGAGAACATTTCCAATTCCCATGATGAGTAGAGAAATAAGGATCATATTTCTTATGGTATTAAGCCATCATTTTGGTGGAAGATAGTCTCCAATGTGTCCCAATCATATGAGGTAATAGAATAATGTGTTAAAACGGTATGTAAATTATAATTGATTCATATGGATTTTAAGGGAAGAAAAATAATTAGAGGATGGTAGAGATAAAAATAGATAAAGGGAATAAGGGAAATAATGGTTTTCCCACATGTGATAACTGTGGAAGGAATCGACCAGGTAAATTATTGAATGGAATGATAGTTTATAATATTTTTGTAGATTATAAACACCAATTTAATGATTCCATGAGTAAGAAAAATGTTTCAGATGTAAAATTCTTATACTGTAAAGAGATGGAACATTATATGAATCAATGTCCTAGTTTTCAAAGGAATATGACCCAAATGGTGTTAATGGATAATGATCAAGTTACGATACTGATGCAGTTGAAGTGGATGGATTAACATGACACACTGAGAATTTTTTCATTCGAATATTTTATCATTAATGTATTGGTTATAAGAATTATGGAATACTTGATGATTGTATTGTAGTACTGTTTAATTTTGTATTTGAGGTCTATGATGAATTGTTCCAAGGATAAGTGACTCAGTATAATGTTAATATCTTGTGAAATAATATGGTTGAGATAAATACAATCCTAAATATATTCCTGACAATTAAGATAATGATGAAGAAATGATTTCTTTGGAAAAGTACTGATTATCTCAAAAATGATTATTGAATTATTGACAAGTGGTTAGGATATAATTGATTCAGTTTAATAGAATGAGTAAGGATGAATACAATTTTCAAATTATGATTTTTGGTAATTTGAGTTATTACCATATTTCAAGAGGACATGTAATGAAGTTGTTCACATTTATTGAAGGTGAAAATTTAGGGCTGCTTCATGATTATTAATGGAAAATATGTTAGTATATTACTTTAGTATGATATTTCATGGATTCCAAATAAGTAGGGATTGACATGGACCCTGTGTACATGGATCTAGCAAGGATGGATATGGGAATGATTCTTATGTGCTGGATCATGATTTATTGGAAAGATAAAACATTTATGAAATGGTATAAGTTGATAATTTTATGATAATTTAGAGTATGATGTCACCACATTATGAAAATTATGCTAAGTGATGAAGTCTAGGTATTTCAAGGAACAATCAATTATAGAGTGGAATATTCCCTCAACACTACGAAACGAGTCATAAATGTTGTTCTGTTATCGTAATCTTTGATAACATTAATCAAATTTCTCATAATTTATTCATTTAATTATAGTATTATTAGTATTATTAATTTTTGTGACCACATTTATCTCCTTATCCATTTTAAGGATGATATTCTATTAAGAATATTTCGGATTTTTTGTTTTCACAATGGAATTTTAAATTGATAATCAATATCATTCAAACTGAAATATCAACTTTTAAGGATGAAATTTTTGTAAGGAGGAGATAATGTAACACCCAAAGAATTTGAAAATAAAATTAATATAAAATTAATGAGACACTATGCCTCTAAAAACACAACTTTTTGATAACAATGCAAATAAACATAATTTTACAACCCCTAAGATTTGAATTTTGAAAATCTGACATAAATTGTTGTGATCAGTAAGTTATTTAGACACACATATGACAAGAATAATTTTTGGTTATTAGCAATATACCCTTATGGATAGTAATATTACCCTTATTAATATTAATATATATTTATGAATAGTATCATAACTTATTGTAGTATATATATACGATTTATGTGGAAGTATGATGTACATATGTTTTTGAATGTGTAAATAAATGTATTAAAAATATTATTTTTCATGTAAAATATGGTTTTAATTTAAAATTAATTAAATAATATATAGAAAAATATTTTATAAAAAAGGACTTCATTTTTTGGATTCTAAACGTTGAACATTGTTTGGGGTGAATTCTTGTTATTTTTCTGAAATACTCTAATTTTTGATGAATAGTAAAATATGGTAATTTATTATATATATACATTATCAGTTATGTTCACAATTCCTAAAATAATTTCTTATGTAAGATCCAATGTTTCTAAATCACTTGAACATATTACTATTTTTTCATGGACTCATCACTAATTCTTATCTAATGGAAAAATAATAATATAATGATTAAAATATTAAGAAAACCTCCTCCATCCACTATAAAAACCACCTATTCCACCCTCTTGTATTAATTCATCTCAAGCCTTTTGCCTTCTCAAAATTCTTCGCAAATCACTTACCGTGATCCTCCCCCATTACTATATACCAATTTTCTCATAAAATGGACACATATTATTCCTTCAATAGGCCCTTAACGATGGTTAATTCAAGAGGTCAAATTCATCTTCTATTTTCTTTCATTTTCATCTTCCTTTTTCCACACTTCTTTCCAAAACTATCTTCATCCAAATGGTAGTAAAACAGTAGTACCATAAATGTAATATAATTTTGTTATTCTACTAGGAGAATTCATCTTCATATCTCATATCCTGATCATTTATGCATAAAATGAAACATCGTATAAGATGTGTGGATTTATCACATTCTAGGATTACGATGCTTTAAATATTATTTACCTACTACAACTCTGGTCATAAAACCTATTTTAGGGTTGAACCACAATATTATATATTTACTTTTTCTTTAAATTTTCTAGAATCCTTTTTCACTCATGATGTAAAATAGTAACACAAAACAACGTAATTGTGAGCAAAACCGCAAAATTAATCGATGCATTTATCATTAATGTTTTATATAAGGATTCAATTTCAATCCAAATACCCAAATGAAATTTAAAATCATTTATTCATGTTATTGGTAATTAATAACATATATAGTCAATTATGGACTTCAACTTTCATCTTACATGAACTTTTATACTCTTTTATATGTGAGTTATTCATGTATATTTTAAAATCGTAAATTCGCCAAAAATGAAATTGAATCACTTAATCCATCAAAAAATCCATGAATGAATTCAGTAATGTCATAATAAAACAATTAAATGTATAAAGGGTTCATTAATTGTTAATTAGTGAACCAAATTTCTTAATTCAGGTCATTAAGATCAAGCAAACAACACCACCGACTTTATGGTAATGGATCCTCTCTCTCACTTTTAAATAAGTATCATCCCTATGATGTGTCATTTTATTTTTTATTCCAAATGATGGGGTATGTTTTATAACCTCCCCCATAATTACCATATTATATATAAATTACAAGATACCCATTTACCTCTCCTTATTCCCTCGCAAGAACACATGTTACCATGTCAAAATGCTTGTAAGGGGTTTCTTCATATCAATTCCAATTTTGTGATATATTCATTATTCACAACTATTAATTTTGTATGATTTATGTTTATATCCCATTAATGTTTCATATAAAAAATCTCTTTATTTTGATGATTTTTAATGTATTATTTCATGATTATTAATTTTTGGTAATACGATTCAATTTGTTAGAAAGTTGTTAGTTTTTTCTACCCAAATCTCTATTCTCATTAAGGTTGATCTTATTATCTATTCACCTCAATAAAATTTTTATTTATTCATATAGAACATCAATAATTATGCGTGACTTTTCTATATATGTATACCAATTTGAATCCTTCTTTATTTTAAAGGGATTTACTTGTTTCAAAACAATGTTTCAAGAATTATTCCGAAATGCATGCCCGGTTCAACAAACATATTGAATTCATACATATTTTTATGTTCATTATATAATCAACTTATTCCACATTTAACTTTATAAAATAAAAATTTTAACATGAATAATCTATTTTGTTTCAATTCTGTTTTCATTAAATCAATTATTCCTTCTTAATTTTAAAATCATTTAATATTTTCCAGAAACCACAATAAAATGTTTTCTTTATAAATGTTATTTTTTTTAATTTTTTCACCTCAATAAAACTTTATATAAGCATCAAATATAATTTCAATGACCATACATTTTATTTTCAAGGATATAAATGTTTACAATATGATTTAATGAAAAATAAAAAGTATTTTCCAGAAGAACTATTCTTTTCAAATTAAAAAATAATATTTATTATCTCACTTTAACTTTTATGAGCTATATTATTGGTTCACCACATATTAACATCGTGTGGTGTATGTAATGAACATGGAATATCATTTCAAGAGTCTATTTATTCAAATGATATTCTAAGGGATTATTATTTAAATATTTCCAGGTTATATGGGACACTTTTGAATGTTTAAGTATTATATCTTCAAGTTGTTTTGAATGGTATCATTTAAATGTATTTTCTTCTATGTCAACATCCATTATTGAATATTATACTGAAATGAGGATTTTATCAAATGATATCAACCACTTTGATTTAATTAAAGGATTATGATTTGTTTGATAGTGGATGTGCTATCCTAAAACCATTCTCCAATATAATCTGAAGATTTTCTGGTTATTCATAAAGATATAGGTATGTTATTTACATTTTATATATTAATTTCAATAAGAATGTATATGTTTCTTATTTTTATCTCTATCTATATAAAGAATTAATTGGTCATAGTTTGTGTTGGGTAGGGCGTGCTATAGCCAATATGTCCATTGGTCGGTCTTATGATAAAAACTATGGTCTTTGCACGAGGCCATGAAAAAATGGATATTTATTGTCTTGGCACGAGGGTTTGACGGTACGGTTATGTTGTCACACATTATGAATTCATATAATTATGAAAATAGTATTGATGATTCATGATGTTATTCTACTAGTATAATTTCCATCATTATGCTTTTATCTCATTATTTATTCATATCTTCTTCCTGACATAATGTGATCATTCATATCATTAAATGAAGTTGTTTTAAGTTATTCACTAGGCCTAATGTTTATTTATATGATAACTTCCAATGTAACTATTTCCATTAATGATCATTTGATATTATCCTGTTCTTATATTTCATTTTCTCAGGTAATGAATAATTTTATTATCAATGACCTATTGGATAAACTTATAGTTCTAGATGTTCCTAATAAAACATATATATTTAATTTCATTTCATATTTTAATGTTGATATTATGTATGTATCTTGATTCCAAGGAAACTAAACTACTCACTCCTTGGCTATGAAGATTCCATGTTTAAATTCCAATTTTCATAAACATGGTACCTGCTCTGGGAAATTGGGGTCGGGTCTTTACAGTTGTTATAAGAGGATGTTTAGTAGAATACTTAGAAACTAGATATGGAAATTTTATATTTGTAATCAAAACCTAAGACAAACAATAGGGATAAGAATAAAAGGACATCCTATAATATTGGTTTGGAATAGATTATGGGATTTATCATGAAAATACATCCCTCACTAGATATGATCAAGTATAGGTGGCTCTAGCAAAACTGTATGTATGGGTAAAACATGAAAAAAACAACTTTGAGACAGACTCGAATGGTTAATGGTGCATGACAAAGAGCCTTGTTGTACTATTGGTTAATTTGTGCTTCCAAATTAACCAATGTATTCGGTTCTAATATTTTTTATGTGTATATTTGTATTACATGTTATACCATGTTTAAATATACAGAGAGTTCATAATTTTATTAGCTAATAAATTATATGGAATTGATTAGAAACAATGCCTAGAATAAGGGATTATAACATCAACAATGAACAAGATAAAAATAGTATGAAGTATCATATCTATTTTAGTTTTAATCCTTCATTTCAATGGGAGATAGTCTCCCTTGTGTCCTCATAATCTGAGGAAATAGTATCATGTGTTAACAAAGTATATGACAACCCATCTCTTTATTACACACTTAAACATGATTTATTACATAAAATTCACTTGATACAACATAGAAGATAGAGATGTCTATTGTCTTTGGGGATTAGGATCATTATATAACAACATTTTACATAAAACACCCAAAATATTTATTGAAAACATCCCTTACATGGCCACTGCATTCCCTCGTACATAGCATTTCATAGGATAACCTAAGGACATGCATAAGAAAAGGGTGATTTATAAATCCCAGTGAGGGTATAAACATGGAATAACATGAGGAATAAAATAAATTTTAGATAAGATGCATATCAATTGAGCACAAGGGAAACAAGAACATAAAGTCATGATAAATCATGATTATCATAACATGGAAATGTGGAATCAACACTTAACATGTAATTAGCATTAGCCAATACTCATTGCACATGGAGCATGAGTAAACCCTCATTGAACATGATGTACGAGTATAACCTACTTTCACATGAATTATCATGAGTCAGCACTCATTGCACATGATGTATCATGATTCTATACATTAATTAATGAATTGGAGCTCTATTAGGGAACACATGTCTTAAAATTTTCATTTCACGCATAAGTGTCCCACATGGATCATATAAAATGGAACCAATCAAAATAAAAAGTTATTATATGATTAAGTAATGTGGAATAAATACATGAATGTACCATTAAATATTTATATGTTCATAAAGGTGAATATCCTTGAGGAAGACATGAGTATGGTATTTACTACACAATGATCTTGGAT
Organism: Viscum album; assembly: GCA_963277665.1. Lineage (NCBI taxonomy): Eukaryota > Viridiplantae > Streptophyta > Magnoliopsida > Santalales > Viscaceae > Viscum > Viscum album. The sequence goes on from OY728149.1 coordinate 72,538,643, forward strand.
TTGAAAACTACTGTGCAACTTCAGCCGCACAACGAAGTGACATAAAAATTCATAAAAAATGTTTGATAACAGAGAATATAGTGTCTCATTATATGAAAATCAAAATTTATAGTATGTGGGTCACATAGATACATGTCCCAACAAATTTAATGGAATTTATTTTCATAATAAAAAAGAATTATTTGGATGTTAAGGAGGAGAGAGAAATCCTTCACAGAATTTCATCATGGTAACTAGTGTACATGGGAGGAATTAAGGAGATAAAAGGGGTCTCTCATAATCCAAGAATAAATAGGGAAGTATGGGGGATGTTTGAAATCATACCCCAACATTTGTAATTGGAAACAAAACCCATAACAACTTAATGAAAATTGGACAAAATCAGAAAGTTAGAAATCCCTCACATGGAAGTGTGCTTCGAAAGGCTTGGGAAATGATTCATAGAGGATTATTGGGAGCTTGGGGCACCTTGGGAGGATTTTAGAGAGAGTTTCGCAGGGGATGGATGATCTCCAATGTATTTTAGGGAAGAGGAAGTGGGAGCATGGAAGAGTTTAAATAGGGAAGGAAAGGGAATTATTTATTATTTTGGTCTTGGACATCTCACAATAAACTAATCAAAACCACATACCAGTTCATGGTTTTTTCCCATTTATTTTTCCAAAAGGGATTGGAAAACAATATTTTTTAAGGAAAATGGCCAAAAGTATTAAAATATTAGTTTTTCTTATATGGAGGTGAGTCACATTTCCAAAGAAAACATTTTAAAAAGAAAAAATGTTTTAAGCCTTGAAGGGTCTGCTAAAACTTTATAAAATAACTCAAACAAACACAAAAATAACATTATTTTAATGGTAAAACATATTTTATCTGAAAATATCCATTATATAATTGTATTAAATCAGTATTGGGACATTATGATGACATAAATCACATTATATATTTAAATGTTATTCAATTTTTACCCCAATAATTGACTGTCTTAGAAAATTATGAAAAATTCACCGAAAAATTAATTTCAATAGGCTGATTAAAAAAATAATATTTATTTTATTAAAATAATTTTGTAAATATTTTAATTTTTACATTTAAAATAAAAATAGACATTTATCGAAAATTCATGGGTTTTGAAAAAACATCTTTCAAACCTTAATAAAAATTACAATTTCATTTATAAAATTATATGAATATTTATATTTAATAAAAATTATTTTAATAACAATTATAATATTTTATTATAAAAAATTTTAATTAAAAAATTCATTAATTCATAAAAATAAATTTCATAGTCGAATATTTACTAAATATATTATTTGTTCTATAAAAACTATTTACACAGTAACAATAATAAAATGTATGTATATTCATTATTAGATACAAAAATAATGCACATATTCATTGTGCAATGGTCTTGTTACATATCCCATTATAACACCCGCATAAGACCGAATGGAAAGGTGTGCGATGGTTACATACTCTTTAGGATCCTCCAATAAGATCACTCAAGTGGTAATCTGTATCAACTTCCTCTTCTCCCATAAGCAGTTCCACTCAAGCTTAACATATTAAATATCTTCTTGGGCTTGGTCAAGGGAAAATCCCAATGATTCCTCCTCCTTTCTAAGCTCTGAAAAATGGCCTTCATATGGGGAAAGTCTACTGGATGAGGCCATCACTTCCTTTTTCTGAGTAAATTTTATTTGATATAGCCATATATTAATACTAATCATGTGATCACTATTCAACAACTATATTAGCAATGGAAACAATTTTTAATAGTATTTTAGAAATCCGAATCATAAAACCAAATAAGTGTATATGTTTAACATAACCATAAGAAGGCATTAAAAGAGACCATGAGAAATTTTCATTAATAAATTTTTGGGTCGTTATAATCATCCCCCTTAATAAATTTCTCCCTCAAAATTTCCATTTCACATTCTAAAAAAATGTGGGTAACTCTACTTCATCAGTTACTTTAATTACAACATAGCTTATTCAAATATGTGGTTTCACCACAACACCATGATAAGGGGAATTGTCTTATTTAGTAGAACCTTTTCTCAATGATGTCTGATCTTCACTGGTTTCTCCTCAGAAGAAAGATCATCCTCAATCTCTAGTACCTCGGAAGAGAGTACATGTGAAGGGTCTGGTATGTACGTTCATAAGAGGGATACATGAAAGACATCAAGTACATTGACCATGGTAGGTGAACGTTCATTTCAATATGCCACAGACCCGACATGATAAAGAATCTCGAAGGGGTCGATGTACCTAGGAAATAATATCCCTTTCCTTCCAAACATCATTACCATCTTCCATGGAGATATGCATAGAAATATAGTGTATCCAACTTTCATATCAGGGTCTCATCGACGGTTACCCTCATAAGTTTTCTTTCGACTTTGGGATTCCTTGATAAGCTGCTGAATGGTTTTCACATCCTCCTCCTTTTCATCAACCATTTATGGTTCTAACAGCTTACTCTCACTGACTTCATCCCAATATGATGATGTTCTACACCTCTTCCCATGAATGGCATCAAAAGGTGTCATTCATATTCTTGAGTGGAAAGTGTTATTTGAGGAGAATTCAACCAGTGGAAGATGTTCGTACCACCCTATTTTGATGTCAATAGTCTATGATCTTAACATATCCTCCAGTGTCTGAATTGTTCGCTCATATTGGCCATCCATTTGAGGATGATAGGCCGTACTGAAGTTCAGTTTAGTATCTATATAATGTTTAAGACTCTTCAAAAACATAGAGGTGAATCTTAGATGTCGATCATATACAATACATAGTCGTACTCCATGAAGACTTACCAAATACCTGATATATTTCTGTGCCATTTGATCCAATGAGAAATAATCCCAAATTGCAATGGAGTGTACATACCTTTTAAGATGATCCACAAAAACCCAGATTGCGGTTTTCCTTTGGTTGTCTTTGGAAGTTTGGTGAAAAAGTCCATGGTGATGTTCTCCCATTTTCATGTTTGTATGGGAAATGGTTGCATCATCCAGTTAGACTTCTTCCTCTCTACCTTCACTTGTTAACACACTAGGAACATTGATGTATACTCAGTGATCTCTATCTTCATATTATCCCACCAATAATGCTCTTAGAGATCTCGATACATCATTGTGTTTCCTGTGTGAATAGAGAAATTTGAACAATGTGAATCATACAAATGTTCCTTCTTCATCTCTAGGGTTTATGGAAAACATAGTCTTTTCGCAAATCATACAATTATTTCTTCATTAACATTGAAATCTGAGGATTTTCCTTTTATGGTAGGTTCCACCTTCTTCTTAATTCCCACATCATCTTTCTGAGCATCCTTTATCTTTTCCAAAAGAGATGGTTGAGGAATCCTTTGTGAAAATATTGATGATGTTCACTTCATTGTGATTCCCATGTACATCTTCATCAAATCTATGAATATTGGATCCTTCTCTAATCTCATCAATGATATAATTGCTGAGTATTTTTTACTTATAGAATCAACCACAATGTTCACTTTTCCAGGGTAGTAATGGATTGAGAAATTATAGTCTTTTATTGTCTATAACCATCGTTAATTGGCACATGTTCAACTCTTTCTGGGTGAATATATACTTGAGGATTTTGTGGATTGTATATATTTCACACTACTCCCCAATGAGAGAATGCCGCTAAATTTTTATAGTGAAGATCACTGGAGCCAAATCCAGATCATGTGTTTGACAATTATTCTAATGAACATTCAGTTTCATTGACTCATAGGCAATGGCATTGTCATTTTGCATCAACACTCATCCCATGCCATTCTTCGAAGCATCAGTGAATACCACAAAATGTTCTCCACTTGTGGGTAATGTGAGAAAAGATGTAGTGATAAGCCTCCCTTGCAACTACTTGAAGAATTATTCACATTCATCACTACATGAAAACATTACTCCTTCCCAAGTTAGATTGGTAATAGGGTTGGGAAATCAGGAGAAATTTCTCATAAATCATTGATAATATCCAGCTAACCCCAAGAAGCTATGTATATTCCTTAACGATGTTAACCTGTTCCATCCCTCTATTGCAGTTGTCTTGGAGGGATCCAAAAATATTCCATTTCTTGTGGTGATATGACACATGAATGAGACCTCCTTCAATATGAACTCACACTTGTTGGACATTACATAGAGATTCTCCTTTTAGTTGGTCTCTAGTACAATTCTCAGATTCTCCTCATGATCCTCCTTGGTTTTGAGTTATATTAGAATATCATCTATAAATACTACCACAAATTTGTCGACATAATCTCTAAAGACTATATTCATCATGTCCAGGATGATTAATGGAGAATTAGTTACTCAGAAATGCATTCTTATGAATTCATAGTGCCCATATCTTGTATGAAAAGTAGTCTTGGGGATATCGTCCTTCTTCACTCCTATATGTTAATATCTCAACTACAGATATACCTTGTATAAGTATTGTTCTCCATGAAGATGATCAAAAAAGTCATAAATCCATGGAAGAGGATACTTTTTTTATGGTGATATTATTAATCTCACAATAATTTATTCAAAGGTGTATTGACCCATTATTCTTCTTGAAGAATAGGACTGGTGAACCCCATGGTGAAGCACTTAGCCTTATAAAACCTTTATCAAAATTTTTATGTAGTTTTGTTTTCAGATCCTCAAGCTCCATAACTGTCATTCTTTATATAGTCGTGGATATTGGCAATGCCCCGAGTATATGATGAATTGATAATTCAACATCTCTTCTAAGAGTAAGACCAGAAAATTTCTCAGGAAACACTTGTGTGAATTCCCTCTCAATAATCATGTCTTAAATGATGGTTGCCTCCTTAGACACAATCATTTGAGAAAGATATGTGTGCTCATTGGGCATTAATATGCATGATTGAGATGATAGAGCTAAAAAAATTAATCTTCCTCCTTGCACATGTACATAATCGGGGGTTGATTCTCCACATGGAGATTGATTTCCCCCTCACCACAATTTTTGTTGGCTCTATATAAGTAAATCCAATCCACCCTAATAATTGCATCAATTTACACCAGAGGGAGTATGATGATATTCACTGAGAAGTTCAATCCACCTATTAAGATTGGGGAGAAGTTACATTCATGGGATGCAATGATTTCCCCATTTTCCTTACTGAATGACATCTTTACTCTAATGATATGATGTGGTGTTGGGATTGTTATATTAAACTTTTGTGATATAATAGAATGCATAGAACGATGGAAGAAAACCCTACATTTCACTTTTTGATTATGGTTCTACATTAAAAGATATAAATATAGGGATGATTAATTCTAAACCCTTGAACACAAAAAGGGGAATCCAAAGACAAAACAGATGACATATAAATAAATTTTATTCCATAAACATATGAATCTATAGGCTTCCATCTATGTTACCCATGATCTACTTTCAAACACATATTCTTAGTGGATTTTTTTAAATCCCTTAATATTTTTTCATACGAAACATGTATATTTACCAATGCATATACCCCAAGAGTGTCATAACCCAGAGAGTAGTGAGGCCTGTTTTTGTGTACCAGGATACCCCGAGTCAAGCCTGAAACTCCTTGTCATGGTTTTCACACCTTGGTACATCTGTTCCAAAGCTTCCACTACCTTCTCCTATCCAAATATGGATGTATTTTCTTCATAAACCACATACTAAATACTCACCAAATATTTTGGATCTTTTTATTATACCTATTCTTATCCTTAATTATTTCACTAGGGTTTTCAAATACTAATCCCAAAAATAACTAAACCTTTTATCTCATACCAACAATGACAAGCCTTCTCTTTATTACACACTTAACCCTGATTTATTACAGAAACTTCACTTCATACAATCTAAAATATCAAGAGGTCTAGCATCATATGGCCTTAGGATCATTACATAAAAATCATAGAACATAAAACACACAACATATTTATTTAAAGCATCCTATATATGACCACTACATTCAATTTTACCTAGCATTACATATGATAGCCTGAGGATATACATAAGAAAAGGGTGAGCAATAAATCCCTATATGGGAATTAACGTGTAATAACATGAGGAATAAAATACATGTTAGACAATAGGCATATCAATGGAGCACAAGACAAACATGACCATAAAGGCATGATAATGCATGTTAATCATAGCATGGAAATGTGGAAACAACACATAACACGTAATTACTAAGATCCAAGGCTAATTGCACATGGATCATGTGTAAACCCTCAATGCACATGAAGAATAGTAAAACCTCATTGAACATGAATTAGTATGATTCAACACTCATTGTATATAACATATCATGATATTATACTTTACCGAATGTGTTGGAGTGATATTAGAGAGCACCCTTCTTAAACATTTCATTTCATGCATAAGTGTGCCTCATGATGATTGTTAGATTTTAGGAATGTGAAAATTGAGGGCTACTTCAGGGAGATTAAAAGAAAAAAATATAGTGTATTCCTGAGTTTGATATATCAGGGAGTCTAAAAAATGGGGATTGACAAGGACCCTGGGTACATGGATCTTGCATGGGTGGATATTTGACTGACTTTTAGGTGTTGGATCATGACATTTATGAATGTTAAACCATTTATGAAATGGTTTACGCTGGTCATTGTATGAGGATTTATATAATAATGTCACCACATGATGAAAATTATGATAAAAGATAAATTCTATGTAGTTCATGAAACAATCAAAGGATAAAATCATGTTTATGAAATATAAAACTATATTTATACACATATAGTGTGGAAATGTCCCTCCACTCTATGAATAGAGTCTTATATGATGTTCAGTTATCATAATCATTGATAATTTTAATGAAATTTTTCACAACTGTAGTTTATGGTATTGTGGTAATTTTCATTCATTTAAAGTAGTTTTTGATCACTAGAAATTAATAGTAAGATTTCTATTCTATTCCCATTTTTCCAAAACTACTAAATTTCACTCATTTTGAATGGATAATTTATTAATTTATTTATATTATTGTTAGTATTATTAATTTTTCAAGGATCTTTTCCCCTTATACTTTAATAAATGATATTATATTAACCCAATTTCGGAACTGAGGTTTTCACAATAAATTTTTCAATTATAAACCAATAACATTCAACTGGAAATATCAACATTAGAGGATGAAATTTTATAAAGGAGGGGATAATTTAACAAACCAAGGTTCATAAAATAAATTTAACATTGATTTCATGAAACAATAAGTCTCTAAAAAACACCACATTTTTATAACCAATACAATAAATTTAATTTTTCCACCCCTATGATTTGAATTCTAAAAATTTGACATACACTGTTTTGATTTGTATGTTATTCAGAGTCTCATATGACCAACATAATTTTTGGTGATTCATAACATACCAATATGAATACTAAAGTTACCTTTATGAATAGTTAAAACCCTTTATGAATAATTGTGTCATCTATGATAGTATATATATATTATTTATGTGAAATTTTGATGTACCTATGTTTTGGAACATGTTTTTAAATGTTTTTAAAATTGTATTTTTCAAGTAATTTATGATTATAACTAAAAATTAAATTAATAAAAAATTGAAAATTGATTTTTTTAAATTAAAATCATTTTTTTGATTCCACATGTTGAAAAAAGGTTAGGGTGAATTATTTGGATTTTTTTGAAATTCTCGAATTCTAGATGAATTGTGAAATATGATAATTTATCGTATATATACATTATCAGTTATGATCAATATTCCTAAAATTCTGGAAGATGTAATAACTAGTGATTCTAAATCACATGCACATACTACTATTTTTGGTCTTGTAATAATCAATAATGCTTCTCTTAGGAAATATTATAATTTATTGATTAAAGTATTAAGAAAACACTCTTCCCTCTACTATAAATACCACCTCTTCCACCCTATTGTCTTCACTCATCTCAAGACATGTGACTTCTCTAAATTCATCCAAATGTCTTCCCACACCCCTCCACCATGAAATTCAGAACATTCTCTCATAAAAAAACCAAATTATATTCCCTTAAGAGGCCCTCAACAAAGGATGATTCAAGAGGTAAAATTCCACTTTTCATTAATTTCGTTTTTTTGTTCCTTTGTCATCTTTTATTTCCTATCCTCTTGAAAGAAAAATTGTTTGAAAACTGTAGTACGATACATTTATTAGAATTTTGTTATTACAATGGGATAATTCATTTTCATCTCTCTTTTCTTCCCCATTTATGCTAAAAACGAAACATCCACTAAGTGTGTTGATTTATCACATTCAAGGATGATGGTGCTTTAAATTTGATTTACATACTTAAAATATGGTCATAAAACCATTTTTATAGTTGATCCATAATATTATATATTTATTTTATTTTATGTAATATTCAGGAATCCATATTCACTCATGATGTAAAATAACAACACAAACCATCGTAATTGTGAGCTAAATCACTAAATTAATCTATGAATTTATCATTAATGTTTTATATAATTTTTCAATTTCACATCAAATAACAAAATGACTTTTATAATCATGTAATATTTATAATGATAATTAATAACATTTAAAATAAATTATGGAAATCAAATCCCTTATTACATGAACTACCATACTCTTTTATATGTGATATGATCTTGAATATTATGAAAATGAGAACTAACGAACAATGAGTTTGAATCTCATAACCCATATAAAAAGCCTCTAATGTACTCAATAAAGTTGTAAAAAAACGAATAAATGTATAGAATATTATTTAATTGTTAATTATTAAGAATATATTGGTTATTCATGTCACTAATATCAATCAAGAACACCCTCAAATTTAACATAAGGGATCATCTCTCTCACTTTAATTAAAGAATCCTCCCTATGTTTTGTCCATTTAATTTAAATTCCTAAGGATAGAGAATATTTTTTCACCTCCCCCATAATGAGATTATGATATATAAATGACAATATACCCCACTACCTATCATTAATCCCTCACAAGAATAGTTTTTACCGTCCACAAATGATTGTAATGGGTTTCTTTATCTCACTTCTAATTTCGTGTGATATTCTGTATTCAGTACTATTACTTGTGTATGGTGTATTAATAAATACCATTGATGTATAATATCATGATTCTATTTATTTAAATGATATTCAATATACGATTTGATGATTTTTCAATTTGGGCCATTCGATTCAATTGATTATAAAGTTGTATGTATTTTCTAACTAAACCTCCATTTTCATTATAGTGGATATTATTCTCTATTCACCTCAATGAAATTCTTATTTATTTTTATGGACCCCTCATAAATTATCCGTAATGTTTCTATATTTGTTAACTAGTCAGAATCATTAATTTTTTATGGGGAGTTACATGTTTTAAACTAATAATTTAGAAATTCTTATGAAATGAATGTCTGATTCAAGGAACATCTCGAATTATTACCCATTTAGAAGTTCATTTAATAATAAATTTTATTCCATATTTATCTTTATAAAATCAGAATATTTAACATGAAAATTATATTTTTGTTCATTTTTTTTATGAATCGAATCATTTTTTTCATCTTAAAAAATCCTTTAATATTTTCCTCAAACCATAGTAAAATTGTTTCTTTCTAAATATTATTTAAAAACACATTTTAATTGATTTCACCTCATTAAAACTTATTATAATAGTAAAATATAATTTAAATGAACATAACACTTATTTTTTAGGATATAAAAGTTTACAATCTGATTTCATCGAAAATACAAAGGACTTTCCAAAAAAACTCTTCTTTCAAAAGTAATATAGGATTTTTATCATCTCACATTAACTTTTATGAGATATATATCTGGTTCACCACTTTTTTCTTTCTTGTTTTGTATTTACTAACCTTTGGTATATAATATCATGAGTCTCATTATTCTCATGATATCCAAATGGATTAAAATTTGAATGTTTTATAGTTGAATGGGACACATTGAAATGTTTATTCAATATATCCATAAGGTTTTTTCAATGGTATTATTTAAAAGTATCCTCATTTATGAAAAAATAAATTATTTAATCATTTACTTAATAGAATTTTATTTTCTATGATATCATTCTCTATGTTTTAATGAATGTTTTATTATTAGTTTGGCAGGGGATGTTCTATTCTAAAAAATTTCACCAATTTACTCTGAATGGTTACTTTTTAGGCATTAGGAGTAGTTAAAGTAAATTACCTTTAATAAATTAGTTTCAATATTAATTTATATGTAGTTTATGTTTATCCACGTTAATATTATTTATTCATTGGTTTTAGTATGTGTTTGGTGGGGACCATTATAGCCCTTCGGTTCATTGGTATGTCTCATGAGACAAACTATGGTCTTGTCACGTGACTTCGAAAAAATGGATAATTATAGTCTTGGCATGAGGACTTGAATAATGGTTATGAGTCCCTCATTATGCATCCCTCTAAATATGAAAACTTTATTGATGGTTCATTTAGATATTAGACAATTACAATTTCCTTGATTATGTTTTTATGGAATTATTTATTCATCTCTTATTCCGGCCATAATGTGTTCATTTTTATCATTGACAAACTTTGTTTTTAGTTATTTGAAATTCATAATATTTATATATATTATATTTTCCAATGTATTTCTTAGCCTTAATAATCATTTCAGCTCACCCCTTTCTTATATATCATTTTATATAGACATGAATATTTTTATTACGAATGACATGCATGGATAAACATTTAGTTGTGGAAGATCCCAATAAAAAATATATGTTATATTTAATTTAATGTTTTAATGTTGATCTTATGTATGTATACTGTTTCCAAAGATACTAAACTACTCGGTCCTTTGGGATTCATATTTCTTATTTTTAATCCAATTTAATAAAAAAAGGCACCAGCTCTGAGTAATTAGGGTCAGGTCATTACAATTGTTATGAGAGGATGTTTAGTAGAAGATAGGGAAACTGGATATAGAAAATGTAAATTAGTGATCAAAAACCAAAGATAGTCTTTTTGGATAAGAATACAAGTACATCCTATAATATTGGTAAGGAATATATTATGGGGTTTATCATGAAAATAAATACCTCTCTCAATATGAGCAAGTAGAGGTGGCTCTAGCTCAAATGTATCAAGGGTGAAAATATGAAAAATCCACTTTCAGCTAGACTCGAATGGGAACTGGTGAACAAAAACGGGCCTTGCGGTACTTTTGGTTCGACACTCTGGGGGGTATATGATTTGTTAAATTAATAACCTTATTAAAATCTATTACAAGAGATTCTTTCCCCCAAAGCTACCAATGTATATGGTTCTAGGTTTTTTGAATAATAAAGATATGTTATGTGTTATACCATGTATATAGATATAAAGAGTTCACAATTTTATGAGATAATAAATTATATGGATTTTATTAGAATATGAACCAAGCATAAGAAATGATAACATCACCAATCCACGTGATGTAAAGAGTAAGAAGGGTCACATATCTTATGGTCATAAGCCATTATTTAAAAGGATGATTTTTTACCATGTTTCCTCATCATATGAGGAAATACTATATTGTGTTAACAAAGTATATAAATAATTCTCTAATTCATATATATTTTAAGGGAAGAAAAAGCAGAAGAGGATTGTAGAGAAAAATATTGATAAATAGGATGAGGGAAAGAATGGTTTTCCCACATGTGATAACTATATATAGAATCATCTTGGTAAATTCATGAATGTAATGACAGTTTGTTATAAGTGTGGTGAAGAAGGAAACCAATTTTATGATTCCAATGGTAAGAAAATTGATTTGGTGTTCCAATTCTTCAACTGCATGGAGATAGGACACTATACGAATCCATATCCTAAGCGTCAAAGGAATAGAACCCCAATTGATGTTACTAGATAATGATCATGTTATGATACTATCGCAGATAAAGTGTATGGATTATTATGCCTCATTAAGACTCATTTCATTTTAATATTTTATTATATATTTATGGGTTATGTAAAGACCCATAAATTTTATGGAAATTATTTTTAAACAATTGGTAATTTTACGAGTCTTTAGCTTCTGACGGCACTTGATTCCGAGGCCCGATGTGCCCGGAATCAATTTCTAAAGTTTATCACGTGTACATTTAGTGAATGAATAAAAAAGTTTTTATAATTTTGGAACCAGTGCCTGGAATTAAAATCTGAGCGCACCAATGAACTCACAACGTTGGTAATTTCTTAACATAATCTTTATTGGAGTTCTGTTCTCAATGGAGGAGAAGATAATTATTGGGTATTTATTTAAGAAGCAAATAAAAATTGTTGGAAAATTTTTTATTTTATAAGAGGTTATTCCCTCCCATGGGTAGTTAAGGGTGGGGCCCACAACCATCTAACTACCCAAGTGTGGACGATAGAGAGGTGGGGACCACATGAGCCCCAACCATATTAATTTCCCCTAAACGCATTAAAAACCCCTCATTAAATTGGCAACCACCCATTAAATGCCAATCTCTCCACCTCTCCATTAATTCTTGTCATCTCAAAATTTAATGGGGAACCTTCCTCTTTCCCTATTTTTTAAATTTAATTTTCAACGCGTTTAATAAATGGGGACCTTCCCTCTATGTTACTTAATTGATTGTCAACATGTTTTATTTAATGTGCTGATTTAATTTTGGGAGAGTTGCTTTGCATGTGTAATAAAATAATAGGAGGAGCCTATTATTCCATTAGGGGGGGGAGCTTTCGTTGTGCAAGGAAGATCGAGAAAACTCATGAGGTTTTGGAAGAACATTGGCCTCCGATGAAGAATGATGAAGAATGATGATTCCTCAAAGAACAACGACATGCCATCAGTCCTCTTATCCGCGACAAGAGAGGAGACGCTGCTTCATCCTCGACACACTCTGATGACGCCTATGAACACTTTCCCCGTGACGTCGTCTACCTCAACACCAACGTTCGTCTTCAATTTTTGAGTTAAGGGAATTTTTATATTTCATTATCTGATCTATACCCTCGGCATGGCATGTAATTGTTTGGTGATGTTTTGAACCACTAATGCGGTGGGTATGGACTAACGAACAAGTCCAAACCCACTACTATTTTTTTCTTGATGCGCAGAATATTTGGTGACAATAAAGATGGATCGAAATGGAAATAGGAGGACTTTGCAGGGATGTATGGGTCCTGAGACGACCGCAGGCACATACGAGAGTAAAATCAGACCACCGGAATGACTCTGGTGGCCCGCGGATGCCCCCGGCGGTACGGGTCACCGGCGCGGTGGCGTCATCGGCCATCACCAGCAAGCTGCCTTGAGGGGGAGGCCCCCCAGTGTGCCGCTAGCAGAGACCCACTGCAGCTGAGGTCACGGCAGAAAAGGGGGATTCCGCGGCCGCGCAGTATTCAGGGGAGACATGGTGCCAGCCTGGTGCTGCCTCCACTATCAGAGCCCCCCCCCGCATAGCTCACTGGCCAAGCCAGCGTACCCCCCCCCCCCGACCGGGTAGGGGCGGGTCAAGCATACCAGGCTGTGCCTAGCCGGGCTGAACCTGGACCCGGGTCGGGTCGACCAAGGGGGGTTGGGTCGGGTCAGACCGGGCCCAAACTCCCCACTTCGAACAGTTTTTTGGTCTTTTGCCCATAACATGAGCAAAAGACCTCCGATCGATGCACCATCAATTGTATCGAAATCCCTGGATCAAGATATCCATTTCAGTATATTAAACTCAAGGATTCCGTAAATGTTCGGTACATCTGGGTTGGTTCAATCCTGAAACCAACTGGGCCCTTGGAGTGGAAACACTTATAACTTATGGACCGGACGTCCGATTGATGTACTGTCAGTTGTGTTGAAATCCGTTTTGTTGAGATGGGTTTTTTGGCTTACTCCACTTGAGGTTTGGATAAAATGGAGCACGGTCGGGTTGGTTTTATCTTAAAAACCAACCGGTCACCTGGGACAGAGAAGCCAATAACTCTCAGACCGGGCGTCCGTTTAACGCACCGTCTAATGTGTTGAGTTCCTTTTGATGAGAAGAAACTTCGGGATACATCAACTATGGACTTCGTGACAGTTTATGTATCAACCCCCTCTTTTTACTCATGGAGCAGACCCTCTCGGAATCGAGTACGCTGTGTGCGTGAACCCTAGAGCTGGTTGCAACTACGACGTCTACCATACTTGGATCCTCAATGGGTTCGACGATGATGACTTCCGTACTAGGATCCTCAGTGGGTTCAATGATGATGACTTCCATACTAGGATCCTCTATGGTTTCGAAGACGATGACTACACTATTAGGATCCTCAGTGGTTCGATGACGACATATACCTTACTGTAATCCTCCGTGGGTTCGACAACAATGACTTCTATACTGGGATCCTCCGTGGGTTCAACAATGAAGAATTTGTACTTGTATCCTGAGTGGGTCTGGCAGAGTAGCTGGTCTTGAATCCTGAGTGGGTCCGACAACTTGGTTGTTCTAGTATCCTATGTGGGTCCGAAAGCTCAGATGAATTACTGACTACATCTGATCATCCCTATCACTCTACAGAAGTTGTATACATGTGTGAGATGAGTCTTGATTTTCAATCATTATCATTGATGTATTCGACTTTCATTCCTGTTTGGACTAGGTTCTGCATTCCTGTGTGGACTGGGTCGTGCTTTCCTAAGTGGACTGGGTTGTGCTTTCCTGTGTGGACTGGGTATTGTTTTCCTGTGTGGACTCGGTTGTGGTTGGGCACCAGTGTGGGAGAAATTTTGTAATTGATGACCTTGGTATATGTATGGGAATATACCTAAGTAATGTCATTTGATACTTTGTGATTTTATTTTTTTCTTTTTGGTTTATTCTTTGTGGATTCTGAGAGTACTTTGAGGGTCTCGAGGTCCCTATTGAGTATCGTACAATCTCCCATACAAGGGTTATGCCCGCAGTACGTTGTGTTCGATGTAGATAACGGACAACAGTGATCGAGTTGGAGTCTTTTGGAGATGGAAGGTACCAAGAGGTGGACCACATTGTGGGATGTACTCAGAGAAGACGGCTAGACCTTAGGAGCTGAGGAGACAATATGTACCCACCCTTCAGGTGGGATTTCTAGAGGATGACTCGGTGTTGCTATTTTACATTTTGCTGTTGTACTTTCCTTTCAGCTGTACTGTACTTTTAGTTGGGTTTGTATGTTTGCCCATTTAGTTTTTAGCACTTACCTTGTACCTAGTTTTACTTAGTTCTTACTTCACATGTGTGTTTGGTTGTGTTTGTTTACTTTATAAAGGCAATTCCTTCCCTTGTATTAGGATTTACTCCCTTGGTGCCAGTCGCCAGCCCCTGAACTATGGATGGTGGGCTTGGGGTAGTTAGGACAAGGGCCCCGAGGACGGCTTTTGAAAAATTGGTATTAGAGAATTCAGTTGTACCACAAAACTCAAAACTCTGATATTTACTTTCTGTGAATACATAGTATTACGAGTATTGAGTGTGGTTCTCAATATAGGGAGTCCAGTGTTGGTGCGGCGGCCGACATATCCATACAACATGACCATGATCTTTGAATTCCGACTCAGTGCACAAAAACACTGATTGCGTATGTGTTTCCTTCAAATGTTTTCTTTGTGATTACTTTGTGTTATCTCACTAGGTATACTGTTTAATGGTCGTACACCTGTTGTTTTTTGGGATGGTCCCACGAAGGCACCGAGCTAGGGTTCCGAGTTACGTGAATGATGCTAGCCCACCATGAAACGAGGCCTTGGTGCAGGGCCACATTATAGTGGAGGCACCAGCGGTACCATTACCTGCTGAGCCACCGATTTTACCAGCCCCAGCGGTGGAGACTGCATGCCACCTGAGCGCGTTGCATGAGTTTCAGAGACAGAGGCCATCATGACCCGCCTTCACAAAGATGAGAGAAGGGATAGTAGATTTCTAGACCCTTCCTTCATCAAGTTGAAGGAGAGATAATGTCCCCTGAAACCCACCTTCAATAGGTCCCGGAGAGGCGAATAGCACCAAGGGTATAGAATCACTCACAAGATGGAATAAATTACCCTTTTCTTTAATAGTATAAGGATATAATTTGGAAACATCCTAAAAATACCAAAACTGGAAGAAAATGTAAATCCAAAGAACTATTCCCTTATGCATGATATAAAAGATAATTAATACAAGCCACAAAAACCCCCAATGTAAAGTACCACGAAAAGGAAAATGACAATAGCAACTGCCCCAAGGTCTGAGCTAATACAGTCTCGCACGATCCCTAAAGTCCTCCAAGAAACCCGAAGACAATATTATATACTTAGGTTGAGCATAAAAGAAAACTCATTAGGGAAAACCAAACTACTCTCGTGCACAAGTTAGGAGACATTCTAATGCCCCATGGAAAGAGAAATAACCAAACACCTAACAATAAAAGCTATCCAACCAACCTCACAAAGGCACACTCCCCAAATAACGCAAGTCAAGTAATGTATAGTAATAGCACATAAATATTTCGGTACCTCGTGCCGCTTCCCCACTTGTTATTGAAGACATCCTACGCATCGAACCAATCCTCCCATTCTCACAGTAGTCCCACTGCCAAACCCACCCATACACCCTTGGGTTACAACTATACATCCCTCCCACAAACACCTTGGCCACAAACGCTATCCCTCCCACAGACACCTGGGCTTCAACAACCTCACGTAACCATGCCCGAAAACACCTAGTCCCGAACAACCACTGCCAAGCCTGAAGACACCTAGACCAGAAAGCTACCATCACGCCTGAAGACACCTGGGCATCATCCCAAATATACTTGGGAACCAACCTACCCGTAAACACCAGGTCTAACCACCACGACTACCCCGCCTGAATATTCTTGTTATAATAATGGACTTCACGCCATCACAACCTACCCAAAGAGTCTTGGCCTATTTAGGAAAGGGATCCGAAAAGGAGCTAATAACCATCCTCTAATTAGAGTGATTGGAAAAACACCATCCCTGTGAAATGGGGTGTTCGACACTAAGTGATCAACATGGGTGGGGTGCGAATAAGAAACATAAAATATACAGATATATGTTTTGGTAACAAACACTCATCCCAACACTGGGGTTCCAAAAACTATGCACAAACACCCTTGTTACCATTCATTCACAAAAAAAGTCACAACATTCGTGGCCAAGTCACAAATCATCCGAAAACTAATTGCACACTCAACAATTCTTTTTTTCAGGTTCACATAATCTCATTTAAAAAATGTTCTTCACTACTAGGAAACTAATAGCATAATCACAAACCTAGTGAAAATGATATATCCGATATAAGTTAAAGCATTCACACCCTATTATTTTTCAAGTCACATCAACAAAGGGATATGTGAGATCCCTCAAAGTACTGGAACCAAAGGAAACCTCGAGATATAGCCCCATGTTCCCAAAATCTAGGAGCCAACGGTTTCTCAACTATAGAGGATCCCATCCCAATTCATGATTTTACCAGGGTAACCACACAACCTCAAATTCACAACCAGAAAAATTACAACAAAATTGTATCCCACCCCACCCATATCACCCCAGCAATCGGCCGGTGAAAGAAACAACCAAACCGCTACCACCAACACAAGGCAAAACCATGTAGGTATTTTCCAATTTAAACGATTTAACACAATGTATGGCTTTAATTCCACATTTACTTAAATGGGGTTATCTCAGAAAAGGGTTAATCTTGGTGCTTCTAATTTATTTAACCCAGTATATGTAATTAACGAATTCAATGCTATGGTTATTTAATCATACAGGATCACATAGGTTCATTAGTGCACAGAAAAATACCACCAATGACCATGATTTTTAGTGAGCATATGCTCGTACAATTCACAACACATAACAACATAAAGAATAAAAAAGTACATCGATCACACCCCCCCCCCTTAATTATTTAAACGTTCGTTCATTATCTTTATTAAGTTCTGTTTCATCAATTTCTATAGGGGGAAAAGCATACCCACCCCACATGATATCAGAAAGGAGAGGAGAAGGATAAAATCTTTACCTGGTTGATCAAAAATCTAAGTTCCATCGCCACGTCAGGAACATGGATACAGGGATTTTAGGGCTCATGTATAGGTGCAAAACATGCCTCAAGAACAAAGCACATTAAAAACAGAAGTAAGAGAAAGAGACTAGCCCTGAGGAAGGAGAAGAAAATCTAGCATGATAAATAGTTGAGATCCCAATGTTACGGGATAAAACATTTGAATGCCTTGGAAGTCAGATTGTTGTTCTTCAATGAGGTAGGGTGTTTACACACGATGGGATTATTTTTTATATATTAGGGAGGTTTATCAGGATTTTTAGATGTCAATTAAGGTCTTAAAACAGCGTTAAAATTCTTCAAAAGGTTAAAAAAGACTAAAAGTGGCATTACGGGAAAAGCTATAGATGGAAAACCCGACAAAGCTATAGAACACTGATCGGTCGCACCGAACGAGGGGAGACACCTTATGATCCTAGAATTTGGAAAAGGGATTGGTCAAAACGGTATTGGCCATTACAGAGGCTGCCTAGGTTCCGCGGAGGGATGGATCCTCAGGCAGGCGAGGATTGGTTGGAGGCTATCGTCAAAGTCTTCAGATTGGTAAGGACACCAGTAGTCCTTATGGTGATCCTTGCAGTGAGTCTATTGCATGTGGTGGAACGTAGATGGTGGATCCTTATGCTCTAGGTGCATGACGAGTCATCACTACATTGGACGGAATTCAAGAGCCTCTTCTGCTTGGAGTTTGTACCAGCCACCCTCCGTGTTATGCACATCCATGAGTTACTACAGCTTCGGCAGGGTAGTATGATAGTAGCCCAGTACGATGCGATATTTACCGACCTCTCATGCTACTCCACAAATATGGTACATGACCCATTCTTCATGTCCGGGATCTTTGAACAGGGACTGAGGCATGAGATCATGGATTCAGTGGTCTCCCTCAACATCCCGACGCAGGCGGGTTGCTGGAGAGAGCCATTATAGTGGAAAATATTCTCACTGAGTAGTCTCCAGTGGTGAGACCATCCGCTGGACGACCCGTAGTGGAGTCTTATGGAGCCCTAAGTAGACAGTTGAGGTAGAGGTCCAACACAACCAGGCTATCTGATGAGAAATCTCAGGATACAGGTTCAGTTGTTAGGGGAACATGAAATAGATCCAGCTATACGAGGAGCAGGTAGTGCTATGCATGCTGCGGGCATGGTCACATGGCTCGAGACTGCCCGACCTGCCCTGAAGATGAGAATCAGGCGGTAGAGGGACTTCCCAGGCAGTGGTTTGACCGTGGTGGTCCGCTGGGGGCAGTAGGACTTGACAGAGGAGCTGCCCAAACTGTAAGTGGTGGACGATGTTTCGGGCCCCTACCACCACCACCACCACGGAGACCACCCAGAACACAGGGAACGAGTGGACAGGGGAGAGATCACCTTCTGGCAGTTGTGGCCTATGAACATGGAGCTCCCAGAGCAGAGGGATAAGAGCGAGAATAGCTCCAGACATGGAGACTTTTGTTCATGATGCTTCTAACTTTGTTGATGCTGTTGTTTGTGGATGATTTTTGTTTTTGTACTTTGAGTTGTAGTAATAAAAGACACTTGTTCTTGTGATGTTTTATTCCCTATCCATTTTATGTGGTTGATATTGAGAGGTTTCGGTTAAAACCGTTGACTTGACCCTCACATTCGAGATTCCTATTGAAGGAGACCTAGTGACCACACACTTCTGCCAACAGTGTGACTCAACACTTAGAGGCGAGAGTAATGGTTGGATATCTTGGTAGTATTATCTAGGACTTATGATGTCATCCATGGCATGAAATAGTACCGTTCATGCCAGGATTGATTTTATTTGGCAATGAATGTGTTTCATCCAGGGGATGTGGTATGATTTCTCATTTCGACAAAGGGTAAATCGTAGAAGCTCTTGAAGGACGTAAGCGAAAGAGGGTGTAGTCGAGTTCTTTATAAATTACTAGCCACACCCATGGTTCGTTGATCTAATGGTTTATGGTTTACTCTAATCTCAAAAGTCTCTGGTATGTGTTCTCATAGAAGGACCAGAACCCGAGATGTTGTCGTTGATTTGAGTTCCTCTAGGACTACGAATTTGTGATATTCTATACTCCTGGGATAGGGAACACTGTAGTAGAGTTTGTTTCATGATGCCTCACTTGTCATCAAGTAAAGGTAGATCACAAGGTGCCAACAGACCTGGTACAACCCTTTGAGTCCCCCAAGTGGAAGTGGGAAGGAATATCTATAATTTTCACATTGGGGATTCCATGTACATCTAGAGGACTGAACAGAGCAGTCATAAGTCCTATGCTGATAAAAGACAGAGGCCGCTGGAGTTCGAGGATGGAGACCACATTTTCTTAAGGGTCTCACCTCAGAATGGATTGCGGAGTTTTGGTCGGGTGGCAAGTTATATCCATGCTTCATCGGACCATTCCATGTCCTCAAGTAGGGTAGGAGAGGTGGATTACCGCCTGACCCTTCCACCGAAGTTGCACCAGGTGCATGACGTCTTCCACATGTCTCAGCTTATGAGATATGTGCACGACCCAATGCATATCATCGGCCATGGGGAGATGGACATCGATGACGGGGTGACATTTGCGGAGGTCCCGATGGAGATCAAGGATCGACAGGAATGGGTCCTATGTGGACAGTCGATTCCTCTTGTGTGTATTCGTTGGCAGCACGAGAACCTCTAGGACAACACATGGGAGCGGGAGGCTTAGATGTGTGCTCAGTAACCTCATTTGATTCCCTAGTTTATTTCGTAGTTTTACAAGAATGTAAATCCCTGATTTGGATTAATGTAAATACCCAGAAATTTGAAGGAATTTTTTTAAATCCTTTGGTATTTCAAGAGTTTGTTGCTTTTGACGAAATTTGATTCTGAGGCCCCGTGTGCCTGGAATCAATTTATGATGTTTAGATCGGGTATGTTCAGTGAACAAAGGAACTGGTTTTTCTATCTTTTGAACTGGTGCCCAGAATTATAATCTGAGGGCACCAATGAACCCAGAACACCAGAAATTTCTTAACGTAATCCTTATCGTAGTTGCGTTCTCAATGGAGGAAAAGTTAATTATTGTGGGGTTATTTATGAAGTAAATAAAAATTGCTGGAACATTTTTTATTTTATTAGGAGGTTATTACCTCCCATGTGTAGTCAATAGTGGGGCCCACATCCACCTAACTAACCAAGTGCGGATGTCAGACTGGTGGGGCCCACACGAGCCCTAACCATCTTAATTTCCTCTAAACTCATTAAAAACCCCTCATTAAATTGGAAACACCCATTAAATGCCAATATCTCCACCTCTCCATTAATTCTTGTCAACCCAAAATTTAATGAGGATCCTTCCTCTTTCCCCCGATTTGTTTATTTAATTGCCAACACGTTTAATAAATGGGGACCTTCCCTCTCTCTTCCTTAGTTGATTGTCAAAACGTTTTATTTAATGTGCTGATTTAATTTTGGGAGAGTTTCTTTGTGTGTGTAATAAAATAATAGGAGGATCCTATTATTTTATTAAGGAGGATAAGTTTTGTTGTGAAAGGAAGATCGAGATAACTATTGAGGTTTTGGAAGACCATCGGCCTCCAAAGAAGAATGACGAAGAACGCCGATTCCTTGACGAACAAAGACACACCACCAATCCTCTTCTCCACAACAAGAGAGGAGATGTCACTTCCTCCTCGGCGCACTCCGATGATGCCTATGAACCCTTTCCCCGCGATGCCATCTACCGCGACGCTGAATTTTTTCTTCAATTGTTGAGGTAGGGGAATTTGTATATTTCATTATGTTATTTATACCCTCATCATTGCGTGTAATTGTTGGGTAAGGTTTTGAACCACTAACCCGGTGGGTACAGACTAACGAACCAGTCAAAACCCATCGCTATTCTGTTATTGATGCACGGAATATTTGGGAACAATGAAGTGGGACCACAATGGGTATTGGAGGCCTTCGCAGTGATATACTAGTGCTGAGACGACCGAAGGCGTAGACAGGAGTAAATTTGTACCACCGAAATGAATGCGGTGGCGCCCTGGCACGCCGCCGGTAGAGGCACGCCGTGGAAGAAGCCACGACGGCGAGGGGGGATCTGCGGATCAGACCCCCCCAGGTTGGCTCGCTGGCTGAGCCAACGTACCCCCCCCCTCGGCCGGGCTGGGGCAGATCACGTGGTCTGGGACGCGCCCAACCGGGCCGGGTCGGACCAGGCCCATACCCCCCACTTCAGACCGTTTTTCGGTCTATTCCTATAACTTGTGATACAGACCTCTAATCGAAGCATTGTCAGTTGGGTAGGAATCCTTGGACCGAGGAAGTCACTTTGGTATATTACAGTTGAGGTTATGGTAAAATTTGTGTATGGCTGGGTTGGTTCGAACCCAAAACCAACCAGGCCCTTGGAGCAGAAACACGTATACCATACGGACCGGATGTCTGATTGACGTACCGTCAATTTTTTGGAAATCCTTTTGTTGAGATGGTTCTTCTTGCTTACTCCACATGAGTTTTGAATGCAGCTGGAGCACGATCAGGTTGGTTTTAACATAAAACCCAATCGGGCCACTAGGACGGAGAAGCCAATAACTCTCAGACCATGCGTCTGTTTGACGTGTCGTCTATCGCATTGAGTTCTTTTTGATGATACAGAACTCCAGGATACATCTACTCTTCACTTCATGATAGTTGATGTATCGACACCACCTTGTTACTCATGTAGTGAACCCCCCCCCCCCCCGAATCGAGTACGCTGTGTGTAGGAACCCTAGAGTCGGCTGTGACTACGACGTCTACTGTAATAGGATCCTCAGTGGGATCGATGATGATGAATTCTGTACTAGGATCCTTAGTGGGTCCAATGAAGATGACTTCCGTACTAGGATCCTTTGTGGGTTCGAAGATGACTACAACCGTACTAGGATCCTCCGTGGGTTCGACGACGATGTCTACCATACTAGAATCCTCCTTGTGTTTGACGACAATGACTTCGGTACTAGGATCCTCCGTGGGTTCGACAGCGATCACTTTTGTACTTGTTTCCCAAGTGGGTCAGGCAGAGTAGTTGGTCTTGTATCCTGAGTGGGTCTGATAGATTTGCTGGTGTAGAGACCCAAAGCTTGACATACATGGACATTACATTACTCTTTCAGAATACTTAATACATAACAAAAAACCAACACTCAAGGACCATAATTGCTTAGTGTCTTTGAAAACATGAAACATAATCTTTTAATCAGGGTAAAAGATCTTCAACTTCTCCCATAAAGATCTTCCCCTTTTGTTATCTTACCTAAAACCTTTATTTATATCCTGAGGAAAAGAAAACATTTAAAGGGTGATCTCAAATGCTTAGTAAGGGTATGCATGGAGAAAATAAAACAAACCGTATAAATTTTAACTTAAAAACATTACCATAATGTTTAAACAAGAAAATCTTAAGCAATGAGATAAAACATGGAAGTAAATAAGGAATAAATCATAATGGAAAATCAATCATGATAAAAAAGAATTGGAATAAAACTTGTAATTGTGGAAAAACATTAATCACATTATATGATTTCTATAGTAGCCAAATCATTGCTGCCAACACCATCTTAGTTGACAAAGTCCATTACTGAACCAGGTTTACATGTCGTTCCATCCCTATATTACGAAACCTGATTTACTTGTCGTTTCATCCATGTCTAACTAATGAGATATAAATTTTTACCAATACATTAGATGGATATATAGGTCTCACCCATATCATAATGAAATCATTCTTACTTGTTCCACAAAATAAACTTAAAACAATCATCACAACCTAAAGAATATAATGGTTCTCATTAACATAATCCAACCATCACATATTCCATATAAAAAAATTGATATTTTATAATAAGAAAAGTGAAACCATGTAAATCAAGGAGTCATTATACTTGAATCATAAAAATATGAAATAATTTAATCTTATATGGAAAATGGTTTTGATAAAACACTAGAAATGAATTTTGAGGAAAATATCCTTCCTTTTTCAAAATCATTTTTTTTTTCAAAAAATACCATGAAATTTCAAAAGAGATGTATTTTATTGTAAATATTCATAAAATATTGTAGAGTAATATTCATGAAAATGAGGCGTTATGAAACCGTAAAAATATGTTTATGCCGTATAAGTTAAAAATATCATTTTTCTCGTACTTTTGTCAGAAAAGTCAAAAAATTCCTCGTATGGTAAAAAATAGAAATATTTATTTCATAACATGTGGTAAAAGTAAAAAATGGGGAAAATGAATTTAAAAATACATAAAAAAATTTTTAGAAAACATGGGCATGGATGATAACAATAAACCTAGTAAATAATTACGAATAAAGAATCTCGGATAAAATTGATAATGGAAAAGTTATCCCTTACCTTAGGTCCGATATGCTATGTACGTATCTGAACCTCCTGTATAATGATTTAAATAATGTCATTGAACTATTACAGAATCATATTCATTGATATGATATCATATCTGGTTCACTTATGACATTATATTACCCATTCTTTTGTAAGTCCCATGTTAAAGCAACGTTTGGGGTAAAATCATCTTATTTATTGTACGTGTTTAGACTTGTTGTTCTCGATGTTATTATTACTTATATCATTATTTACTAACTTCTAGAATATAAATCATGATTTATAAATCATATATATTCATTATATTTCTTGCATATACATGTATTTATAATAGTACATATCATTTCGTGGTAAGAAATGAAATACACTGTTCCTGGAGACGGTAAGCCATATGTACGCATGAACGATAATTTCATTTCTATTTCTTATTTTAAAGGAATTAAAACCTAATTATACATTTTTATATTATAATTCCATTATAATATCATATATAATATCATTATCCACATCCTTTATACATCCCACATAAAGTATTAACGAATCACATCACTTTGAGGGGCTGTAGTCTGCACTTCCTCAAATGAGATCATCGTATTTACCGACTATGGAAACCATTAAGGCTTGATATAATTGTGAATTAGAGAAGAATAAGGAAATCATAAACATAATATATATATCATATATGAATATAGTTCCATCATAATGGCCACCATGAGAGGTGGTAGGAGAAAATCGAACAATCATCGTTTTGTGAGGCGTTATTTTTCCATTCACAGAAACATTATGTTCTTCATCCATTAGATGGAGTTATGTGTAATTTTAGTTATAATAATTCTCATAAAAACATCATATTATATTGAGGACACTGGTGTTGTTACAAAATAAAGGATTAAAAAGAGTTTAGGGGTTGGAGAAGTATAATAAAAGAAAACAACATAAGAGAAACTGTTACCTTTAATTTGGGTAACGTCATTTGGTTTGAACCAAAAGAACTTCTTGATGTGACTTCATCCTAATGTAAGGATTCTAGGTGTAGTAGAGGGATGTAGAGAGCTTAATTAGGAAGTGTTTCGGTGAGCCAAATGGCTCGAGAGGTTTGAGGAATTGGATAGAAATGGACTCCTTTTATGAGGGGGGATTTTTTGGAAAGTGTGGAAATATTATTTTATTATAAACTTATATTCGGTTTCAAAAGGTCCAAAAATCATTAAATATGAAGATAAGATGACTCGTGATCGAAATAAATCATCCAATCAGAATTGGACATGTTTTGGATAATATTTGAATCATTATAATCTTATTTATTTAAATAATTTATTACTGAGGTAAATACTGCATCATTATTGTGTCATGAATAATTTAATTTATATGATGTCTAAAAACTAAAAACAAAATACCACCATGTACGAAATATTTTTATATTTCCAATGAATATTTATTTTCGAAACGATAATTTATATAACCCCATATAAAATTTAAATACTATTTTTTTATTGTCAATTTTGTCATTATAATAAATTAATTAATCCAAATTGTCATTATCACTACCAAGTTGCTAAATGGGGTCCCTAAATCGACCCACGAATTCCCATGGTCAGCCACTACTCATCCAATAAGGTTAATATAAGTGTAAAGTTAATTTTGAATTATTATAATATCCTTTTCACCTTGAATTACCCTATTTACCTTTAATTATGGTAGATAAAAGTTAAAAGTTACTATTCACCAAAAATTATTTTCATCTTATTGAACCACATTTTACATCTTGATAACAGCCATGCATGTCTTATATTTAAAATTTAGTTAACATAAGTGGTAAAATTTCATTTAAATGAAAGAGTTAGTTTTTTAACTACCACTAAGTGGTTTCACTACTCTTCAAAAATTTATGATTTTCAGAAAAAATCAAAAATCCAGCCTAAGCTATATTTGATTTTCCAAATTAAAAAATGATGCCTATTTTACAAAATTCAATACATATACGTAGCATTATTTAATTTTAAAAGTAATTCCCATTATCAAAACAAATAGCGTGTTTTTAAGAAACAATAATGATCAAAATATCGACACTTGTTTATGTCCAATTCCAAGTGAAATTAATTCAATGACCATCATTGAATTAAATGGTAAAAATATATTCTAGTTAATCTTTCAAAAAAATTAAAAATATAATCTGACCATATAAATTATTTTAATGAAAAATTTTGTTTTTAATTAAAATATTACGTGTTTTTACTATTCATTAAAATATGATAGTTATCACAATAATAAGAAAAATTTAACCAAAGTAAATTTTTATATCCTAATTCCAAATAATAATTTTATTTTTTCAAATTGAACTTATAAACATGTCAAAAACTAGATTTAATGTGGGTGCACCATCAAAAGGCGGCAATGCTGCATTTTTTTGAAAAATAATTATTTTATCCCGAAAACTTTATTTTTTTATCATATCATGTTCTAAAAAATATGTCAGATTAATAATAATTTTATAAAATTAAAAGTGTATTTAATAATATTCATAATGGATAGACCATAATAATATTATAATAATATATCATTGTTTAGTGAAACCTTGTATTGCGTACTACACACGCTATCGAGGAAGGTCGCGATTGCGTGTAATGCAAGCCATGTCAGGGTGATGTGTAGTACAAGAATCCTTTATTGTTGCGTATAACAAAATACAACTATATTTCATTTATGAATTAAAAAACTATACTTAATGTTGTGTATAATGATATCTAGAAAACGAACATGATATTGTGTGTAACCTGAGACAAGAATAGTGTTGCGTAGACTGCAAGCTAATACGGTGTTGCGTATAGTGCAAGATAATCATGGTGCAGCGTAAATAAGAATAAATCAATGAAATTAAAAAGCATAATTTTAATAAAATTTCAGGTTGTTACATTCTAACCCCCTTAAAATGAATTTCTCCCACGAAATTCATCGGGGTTATAAATGGTTTACTACTTGAATGTTTCTTTCATAGAAACCAACATCGTAAAAAGGAATACGACAACTTCATTGTAAAAAGAGAAGTTAGAATCATAACGGTCACCCAATGTAACTCAGCACTGGGTTTCCACATAGGACAACATAAGTGAAAATATGGATATGGGAGAAAAATATAACCATCATGTTCTGATGGAGAGTGGTAGGGAACAGGGCTATGAAAAAGCCAATAATCACAAAGCCATAGATTTGTGATGATCTAATGTACCATATGATTCATCAGATATAAGAGTACTAGGACAACATTTTTGTTTTTCAAGCTAATTTCCCTAATGGTGAAGAATTTTTGAATTAAAAGAAATTCTTACTTTATTTTGGTACAATCTCGTTGATGTTCATGTCTTGAACTATTTCCACTTCGTCTATTAAATAAATGAAGTTGAATTTGTTTTCAATGAAGTGTTAGCAGATCATGTGATAGAATGATATGCCATTCCATCTATCTCAAACATAAGGTTAGCAAACGTTATATACATAAGTCCATCTATGGTGATATTATTTGTATATGGTTCCAAAAATGGACTTATAATTCATCTATCATACCGCTTAATATAATAAAACTAGTTTCTAATAACAGGGGACTTCCTATAGGCTACTGGTAGGCGATAAAGGCCTGTCGCACATCGGTTGTGGGTTCGATTCTCACAGCCTTTTCCGACGTGACGGGTTGTCGCCCGTCTTGCAGGTTGTCCTTTTTCTAAAATTACATCATTATAACATTCCATCAATAATATCGAAAACAGTTCTAGCCTTAAACAAAACTAACTTATATCCAACATAATCCTTTTACAATCATTAGGTATATCCAAAATACTTCTATCCAAGATTATAGTATAAAGAAAACAATTACATGAAATATCATCTACCGAGCATGTGAATACCATCATTTATCAACGATATATCTTGTTGATCACATTTCAATCATGTGAATACATTTATCATGTATTCCCTATAAAAATTAATACCCAATGAAACTTAGTGAAAACATGAATGCTGTAAAAAGTTAACTCTTTCCACATCCCAAAATTCCAAAATTTCAATATACTCAAACCATGATATCACTTTGTCCATATTTTAGTCATGAGCTCAAGATTACTATAATATTAGTTTCATTTTATCCCTTCATTAAGCGCATTTCATCTGCTTTCCAAAAATATTTCAATCACTTTTTCATGGTTACCAGTACCATATAATTATTAAAAACCAATACATAGATATTCCAAAATTCGACAATACAATAAATGAGATTCCATGATACTATTTTGAAATCACATAACATAAACACTTAATCATTACACAACATCATTTTGATACTCAACATCACAAATAGTGAACTCATGAGACTTCCCTTTATCCTTTGCCATAAGAGGTTGCTCACGTTGATCATCAATAACCCGTGGATTAGGGCATATATTAGAATAATGCCCAATTTCCTTGAACATGAAGCATTGAAGTGTTGGTGGAGAGTTCTAGGTAGTCATTTCTCTATTCACATCATTAGCAACCTGTTTCCCATTACATCGACAATCAACTTCTCGATGACCTTCTTTTTCACAAATAAAACATTTTCTAGTACCTTTTAGGCATTCTCCACCATGCTTCATTCCACACCTTTAACTTAAAGAAACATTCATCTTCTTTTCACCATTGTTCTGATATTTCTCCTTGAACTCCATGTTTCCTTTCTTGTCAAAACCATATGATGGATATGTAACACCAACATCCAGTTCTACCTTGATAGCACAACGCACAATTTCTTCATAGCTACTGAAGTCTCTTATAGCTAATGCCCTTCGAAGACTTGGTTTTATTCCACTGAATAATTGATCAACATTACATTTAGGTTGGATGATAAACCCAGATGCATACCTTGCACGACATGAAAAAATCTCCACATATATACCATCATATTCATCATAATTTTGTTTAATCTCTAGGAAATCCTTTTCCACCTTAGTTCGAAGAATATGAAGGAAGTACTTAATGAAAAATAAGTTCTTGATCTTATCCCATTCCATGGATTCAATTTCATCTCGGCGTATTGTGTTCTTAATTAGAGTCCACCACTGGTCTGCTTCAGCTTCTAAATTGTAAACAGCCAAAATGACTTTTTCATTCTCTGAACAAAGAAGTATGGAAAATATCTTTTCAATGGTACTAATCCATTTTTCATCAACAAGTAGTTCAGAAGACCCACTAAAAGATGGTGGACGTTTCCTCGTAAAGGACTCAATAGAATATTGTTCCCTTCTCTGCTCATTTGGAAGTCCAGAATGATTCATATCTTGTGTAAGTATAGAAATAAGATTTTGTACTCCATCTCCAACCAAATTTGGTTGTTCAGGAGGAAAATCATTGCATTGTCCATTACATTGAACAACACGGTTCCTTTGGGTTCCAGCCATCGTCTAAAACCCAAAAAGAATAGTGTGAGAGGCAAAAATCATGCTAGGGAAACAACATAATAAAGGGGGAGTACCATCATTATCTAACATCTTAGTTTTAATTCTAATATCATTACCGTAATTCTAGGATTATAACATATACCTATACTTAACCTTAGGGATATCCCTAGACATACCTTATAAATACTTATAGGGATCTCAGTAAAAAATTTTCATCCTAGTTTCTAATGGTTAACTAAACATTTCCTCTAATACCAACTGTAGAGACCCAAAGCTTGACGTACATGGAAATTACATTACTTTTGGGGAATACATAATACATAACAAAAAACCAACACTCATGGACCGTAATAGTTTAGTGTCTTTTGAAACTGGAACATAATCTTCTAATCATGGTGAATGATATTCAACATCTCCCATAAAGATCTTCCCATTATGTTTTCTTACAGAAAACATTTCTTTATATCCTAGGGAAAAGAAAAAACATAAAGGGTTAGTTCAAATACTCAGTAAGGGTTAGTATGGAGAAAATAAAACAAACTGTATACATTTGAACTTAAAAACATGACCATAATGTTTAAACATGATAATCTTTATCAATGAGATGAAACATGGAAGTACATAAGGAATAAATCATAACAGAACATAAATCATGATAAAATAGAATGGGAATAAAACTTTTAATTGTGGGAAAACATTAATAACATGATATGATTTCTATAGTAGCCAAGGCATTGCTTCCAAGACCATCTTAGTGGACATAGTCCCTTACTGAACCAGGTTTACATGTCGTTCTAGCCCTGTATTACTGAACTGGATTTAATTTCCGTTTCAGCCATGTTTATCTCATGAGATATAAATATTTACCCAATGCATTGGAGGGAGACATAGGTCCCACTGGTCTCATAATGAAATCATTCTTACTTGTGGCACAAAATATACTTAAAACATTCATCATAACCCAAAGAATAAAATGGGTTTCATAAAAATCATCCCATCATCACAAAATCCATATAAAAAATGGATATTTCATAAAAAGAAAAGTGAAACCATGTAAATCACAAAGACATTATTCTTGAAAAATAAACATATGAAATAATGTCATCTTAGATGGAAAATGGTTTTGATAAAATGCTTGAAATAAATTCTTGAGGAAAATATCCCTTTTTCTTCAAAATCATTTTCTTTTCACAAAATTCCATGCAATTTAAAAAAACATATTTTGTTGAAAATAGTCATAATATCTTTTAGAGTAAGCTTCATTAAAATGAGGTTCTATGAAACCATAAAAATATGTTCACGCTGTATAAGTTAAAAATAACATTCTTCTCGTACTTTTGTCGGAAAAGTCAAAAAATTCCTTGTATAGTAAAAAATAGAAATATTCCTTTCATAACATGTGGTAACAGTAAAACAATTTGTAAAAAGAAAATTAAACATACATAAAATCCTTTTTAGAAAATGTGGGTTTGGATGATAACAATAACCCCAGCAAATACTTACGAATAAACAATCTCAGATAAAAACGATATTGGAAAAGTTATCCCTTACCTTAGGTCTGATATACTTCGTACGTATCTGAAACTCCTGTATAATGATTTAAATAATGTCATTTACTTATTAAAGAATCATATTCTTTGTTATGATATCGTATATGGTTCACTTATGACTTTATATTACCCGTTCGTTTGTAAATCCAATGTTAAAGCAATGTTTGGGGTAAAATCATCTTATTTATCGAACGCGTTTGACTTGTTGATCCTCATTTTATTATTACATATATCATGATTTACTTACTTCAAGTATATAAATCATGATTTATATATCATATATATTCATTATATATCCAGAATATACATGTATTTATAATAGTACATAACATATGGAGGTAAGAAGTGAAATGCACCGTTTATGGAGACGGTAATCCGTACGCATGAACACTAATTTCATTTATATTTCTCATTTTAATGGAATTAAAGAATAATGACCCATAGGTAAATTATAATTCCATTATAATATCGTATATAATATCTTTAAACACATCTTTTATATATCCCACATAAGGTATTAACGAATCACATCACTTTGAGGGGGTGGTAGTCCGCATTTCCTCAAATGAGATTATCATATTTACCGACTATGGAGACCATAAATGCTTGATATAATTGGGAAGTAAATAAGAATAATAAAATCATAAACATAATATATATATCATATATGAATATTGTTCCATCATAATGGCCACCATGAGAGGCAGTATGAGAAAATCGAACAATCATCGTTTCGTGAGGCGTTAGTTTTCCATCCACAGAAACATTATGTTTCTTCATCCATTAGATGGAGGTTTGTGTATGTTTTGTTATAATAATTATCATTACAACATCATAGTATATTTAGTATACTTTTTTTGTTACAAAATAATGGATTAAAAAGAGTTTAGGGGTTGGATAAGTAGAAAAAAAGAAAACTTAAGAGAAACCATTACCTTTAATATGTGCAGCATCCTTTAGTTTGAACAAAAATGACTTCTTGAAGTGCCTTCTACCTAATGTAAGGATTCTAGGGGGAGGAGAGGGATGTATATATATTAATTGGGAAGAGTTTGGTTGATCCAAATTTCTTGAGAGGTGTGTGGATTTTGGTATAAATAGACTCCTTTTATAAGGGTGAGGAGGTGCTCTTTTGAAAAGTGTGGAAATATTATTTTATTATAAACATATATACGGTTTCAAAATTTCCAAATATAATTATAGATGAATATACAATGACTCATGGTCAAACTAGATTCATCCAATCATAATTGGACATGTTTTGGATAATATTTGAATCATTATAATCTTTTCTATTTAAATCATTTATTAATGTGGTAAATACTGCATCATTATTGTGTCATGAATAATTTAATTTATTTGTTGTCTAAAAAATATAAAACAAATTACCACCATGTTGTAAATCGTTTTATCTTTCCAAATAATATTTATTGGAGAAATGATAATTTATATAACCCCTTATTAATATTAATTACTAAAAGATTTTTGATATTTTCAATTTGGTATTTACATTAAATTAATTAATAAAAATTGTCATTATCACTACCAAGTGGCTAAATGGGGTCCCAAAATCGTCCCAGGGTTGCCCATGGTTGGCCACTACTTATCCAATAATGTTAGGACAAGTGTTAAGGTAATTTTGAATTATTATAATATCATTTTAACCTTGAATTACCCTATATACCTTTAACTGTGGTAAATAAAAGTCAAAAGTTACTATTCACCAAAAATTATTTTTTATCTTATTTAACCAAATTTTACTTCTTGATAACAACCATGTATGTCAGATTATTGAAATTCAATTCACAAAAGTGTTAAAATTTCATTTAGATGATAGAGTTAGTTTTTTAACTACCACTATGTGGTTTCACTCTTCATCAAAAATTGAAGTTTTTCAGAAAAATACCAAAAATTCATCCTAAGCTATATTTGATATTCAAAATTCAGAAATTATATCTATTTTTTTAAATTCAAAACATAGGAGTGGCATTAACTAATTTTAAAAGTAATTACCGTTATCAAACAAATAGCTTGTTTTTAAGAAACAATAACTATCAAAAGATCAACACTTGTTTATGGCCAATTTCAAAGTGAAATTAATTACAATGACCATAATTGAATTAAAAAGTAAAAATATATTCTAATTACAATTTAAAACCAATTAAAAATATAATCTTAACTTATAAATTATTGCTCTGAAAAAATATGTTTTTAATTAAAATATATTGTGTTTTTACTATTCATTAAAATTTGAAAGTTATCAGAATAATATGAAAGATTTATCTAATTATATTTTTAAATCTTAATTCCAAACAATAATTTTATTTTTTCAAATTGAACCTATAAAAATGTCAAAAACTAGATTTCAAGTGGGTACGCCATCAAAAGGCGGCAAAACTGCATTTTTTTTAAAAAAATAATTATTTTATCCGAAAACGTTATTTTGTTTTCATATCAGGTTTTTAAAAATGTGTAAGATGAATAATAATTTTATAAAATTGAAAATTTAGTTATTACTATTTATAATGGCTAGTCCATAATAAAATTATAACAGTATATCGTTGTTTAGTGAAACCTAGTATTGCGTACTACACACGCTATCGAGGAAGGTCACGATTGTGTGTAATGCAAGCCAAGTCAGGGTGACATGTAGTGCAAGACTCCTCTTTTGTTTCTCATAACAAAATAAAACCATATTTCATTTATACATTAAAAAAATCTATACATAATGTTGGGTAAAAGAATTTCTACAAAATGAACATGAAATTGTGTGTAACACGAACCAAGAAACGTGTTGCGTATACTGCAAGCTAATACGGTGTTGTGTATAGCACAAGATAATCTTGGTGTAGAATACAACAGAAGACATCAATGGAATTAAAAAGAATGCTTCTAATAAAATCTCAGGTTGTTCCAGCTTTTCTAGTATCCTATGTGGGTCCGACAACTTAGATGAATCAGTGACTACATCTGATCATCCATATCACTCTACGAAAGTTGTATACCTGCGTGAGCTGAGTCTTTATTTTCAATCATTATCATTGATGTGTTTGACTTCCTTTCCCGTGTGGACTAGGTTTTTCATTCTTGTGTGGACATGGTTGTGCTTTCTAGTGTGGATTGGGTTTTACTTTCCCGTGTGGACTGGGTTGTGTTTTCATGTGTGGACTGGGATGTGTTGGGGATCTAGAGTTGGATCTGTTATGTAATTGATGACTTAGGTATATAAATGAGAATATACATAAGTAAATTTGGTTGATACTTCGTGATTGTATTTTTCCTTTTTGGTTTATCCTTCATGGATTCTAAGGGATCTTCGGGGGACTCAGGGTCCCTATTGAGTATCGTATACTCACCCCTACATGAGTTATGCTCGCACTAGGTTGTGTTGGATGCCGACGATAGACAACACTGATCGAGGAGGAGGCTTATGGAACTGGATGGTACCTGGAGGTGTACCACTTGGTGGGACGTACACGGAGCGGATGACCAAACCCGAGGAGCTAAGGAGACTATCTGCACCCACCCTTCAGGTGGGATTTTCTGTGGATGACTCGGTGTTTCTGTTTTACTTACTGTTGTTATACTTTCCATTCAGTTGTACTGGACTTTCAGTTGAGTTTGTTTTCTGGCCCATTTACTTTTCAGCACTTACCTTGTACCCAGTTTTACTTAGTGCTTACTTCACTTGAGGGCTCTTTTGTGTTTGTTTACATTATAAAGTTAATGCCTTCCCTTTTATCAGAATTTGCGCCTTTGGTGCTAGTCGCCAGACCCTGGACTATGGAAGGCGGGCATGGGGTAGTCATGACACGGGCCCCGAGGACGGGTTGTGATAGGTTATATGAATTATTGAATATATAAGTATTTTACTACAATACTATTGCTTTATGTATTTGAGGTTGTATGATGAATTTTACCATGGATATGTGACTCAGTAGGTAGTTAATATATGGGGAAATAATTTGGTTGAGATAAAGGAACCCATAAATATATTCTTTATTATTAAAATAATGGTAATGAAATGATTTATTTGTATTAGTACTTACTACATAAAAAATAATTATTGACATTTCAAAACTGGTTATGAAATAATTGATAGAGTTTAAAACATTTTTGGATGTAAATATTATATCCAATAACATGTGTAAGAATGAATGCATTTCTCAAATATGGATTTATGGTAACGTGAGTAATTAATATATTTAAATAGAACACCTGATGAGGATATTCACATATTTGGATTGTGAAAATTATGGGATGTTTCATGTGGCTTAAAAGAAAATAAGGTAGTAGATACTTTGAATAGGATACATTGTGGAGTCCTAAAAAACAAGGATATCTAGGGACCATGTGTAGATGGATACATAATGTATGGATATGGGAATGATTCTTATATGTTGGATTATGATCATTAGGAATGTTAAACCATTTATAATATTTTTATGTTGATCATTGAATGAGGATTTTGAGTTTAATGTCACCACATGATGCATATTCTTCTAAGAAATGAAGTATCGGTAGTTCATAGAAGAATCAAAGGATAAGATCTTGTTTTTGAAATAGAAACATATATTTATACACATAAAAAGTGTAATAATCCCATAAATCTATGAAAAATGTCTTAAATGTTGTTATGTCATAATAATATTTTAAAATGTTAATGAAATTTTTTATAACTATTGTTTATAGTTTTGTGGTATTCTACATTCATCAAACCTATTTTAAATCTATAGAATTTCATAGTTTGGTTTTTCTTATATGACCATGTTTTTTATTCCAATCAATGTCAGTCCTTTCAAAACGATAATTTACTCTTTCATTATTATTATTATTATTATTAATTTTTTATACAATTTTTTTTCATATCAATTTTAATGAGGATATTATATTAACAATATTTTTGATATGGGTATTTTCATAAGGAAATTTTGAAGATACAACCAATAACTTTAAATGTGAAATATAAAATTTCGATGAAGAATTTATTTTCGAGGGGATAATGTAACACCCATATATTTTGAAAATAAATTTTTTATTGAATTCTTGAAAATTTGATTATATAGAACTACCACCTTATTATAACCTACCCAGTAAACATAATTATACCACCTCTATGATATGAATTTTGAAATCTTATATACATTATTGAGATCCTTTTGTTATTTAGAGTCTGATATAATTTACATAACCTAAGGTGGATATTAATATACCCTTATGAATAGTAATTTTAAACTTATTAATAGTAACATAACATTATGAATTGTAGACCCAACTATGACAGTATATATATAGGATTTAATTGAAACTATAATGTGCCTATGATTTGAATAAAGTAAATAAATGTTTAAAAAACTATATTTTCCAGGTAAATTGTGATTTTAATTAAAAATTAAATTAATTATATATATAAATTTATTAAATAAAAACGGACTTCAAATTTTGATACTTCAGGTCGAAAAATGGTTAGGGTGAATTTTTGTTATTTTTCTGAAATACTAGAATTTTTTCTGAATAGTAAAACACTGTAATATACCGTATATAAACATTATCAATAAAACTAAATATTCCTAGAATCATGGAATATTTAAGAACCAATTTATAGAACAAAAATGCACATATTATGAATTTTGGTGGTGGAACCATCAAAATTTCTTATCTTATAGAAAAATAGTAACCTAATTATTAAAATATTA
The DNA here is from genome assembly GCA_963277665.1 of Viscum album. Lineage (NCBI taxonomy): Eukaryota > Viridiplantae > Streptophyta > Magnoliopsida > Santalales > Viscaceae > Viscum > Viscum album. The sequence continues at coordinate 72,575,785 of OY728149.1, forward strand.
TGAAAACTTTCCCCCTCCACTATAAATACCACCTCTTCCACCATCATCTATATTCTCTTCTCACGCCATGTGCCTTCTCGAAATTCTTCCCAATAATTCTTCAATGCTCCTCCCCCATGACCATAATCTCTTGGTCTCATAAATAGGCCAAATCAGCTTCCCTTACTGGCCCTTTAGGAAGGATAATTCAAGAGGTAAAATTCCTCTTTTCATTTCTTTAATTTTCATGTCCCTTTTTACTCTTTTATTTAATAACCACTCCTCATCCAAATGTTTTGACCATTCTGGTACAATACATGTACAATAATTTTGTTATTATATTTGGATAAATTATCTCCATCTCTTCTTTTCTCCTCATATATGTAGAAATGAATCATCGTCTATGATTTGTTGATTTATCACATTCAAGGATGACAATGCATTCAATTTTATTTAACATCATAAACTCTAGTCATGAAACCATTTTTATGTTTTAACAAGACTATTGTATATATAGTTTATCTTTTGAAATGAATTTTAATCCTTATTCACTCATGTTGTAAAATAATAATAATAAACTATGTAATTTTGAGAAAAATATCCTTATTAATCCATGCGTTTATCATTAATTTTATTTATAATTATTCACCATCAATAAAAATAACAAAATGAATTTTATAACCATGTAATATTCTTAATATTCATTAATAACATAAAAAAATTGTAATTCAACTCCCATCTTACATGAACAACCATAATCATTTAAATGTGTATTAGTAATGAATAATATGAAAAAAATCACTCACAAACAGTGAAATTGATTCCCTTAACACATTTAAAATTCCATGAATGAACATTATAATTTTACCATATTAAAAATAAATGTATAAAGAGTTATTTAATTTTTAATCATTGAACATAAGTTTGTTATCCAGTTTAATAAAATCAAGTGACGAACACATTCAAATTTAAGGTATGGGATCCTCTCTCACACTTATATTCAAGAATACTCCCTATGGTGCATCCATTTATTTTTAATTCATAATGATTGGGTATGTTTACTCACATCCCCCATTATCCCTTATGATATATAAATGATAGGATAATTATTTACCTCTCCTTAATCACTCACATGAACACCTATTACCATGACAAAATGTTTGTAAGGGGTTTCTTCATCTCACATCCAATTTTGTGAGATATTCTTTATTAACTACTATTACTTGTGTATGGTGTATATATACATACCATTGATGTTTCATATCATGAATATATTTTTTTAATTATATTAAACATATATAATTATTATTAGTGATTTTGGGGAATATAATTCAATTGATTAAAAAGTTGTAAGTATTTTCTTCCTGAACCTCCATTTTCATTTGAGTTGCTCTTATTCTCCATTCACATCAATGAAATTATAATTTATTATTATGAAGCCCTCAAAAATTATATAATAATGTTCAATATATATATATAATCATTATTTATTTTATGGGTAGTTACATGATTCAAAATAATCTTTAAAAAAGTCATCCAAAATGAAAGCCCAATTGAAGGAACTTCTCTAATTCTTACATATTTTTGAGGTTAGTCTATAATTTTTTCATTAAACTACCCTAAATTTTATTATTTCAAAATATTCTTTAAAATATCTTTTTAAATGATTTCACTTCAATAAGACATTATTTAAACCTAAAATTAATGTTAAATGGCCTTACATGTTATTTTCTGGTATATACTTGTTTACATTCAGATTTCATGAAAAATACAATGGATTTTCAAAAACAACTCTTCTTACTAAATTGGAACTGATAATTCTCATCGTACATTATCATTTATTACATATATTCCATGATCACAACATATTTATTACTTGTGGTGTATGTATTGACCATTGGTATATCAAATCAAGAGTCTCTATATGATTGTGATATTCTAAGAGATTATTATTGAAATTTTTCTAGGTGGAATGGGAATGTTTGGAATGATTTAGAATGAATTCCTCAAGGATTTTTCAGTTGAATAATTTAACCATTTATTCATATATGTCAAAATTATTTTTTGATTCTCATAATTAATTGAGTTTTATATCCTATGACATCATCCACCATAGTTTATTGATTGGGTTTATGATAATTTTGATAGTGGATGTTCTATCCTATAAACATTCACCAATTTACACCAAATGGTTACTGTTTATTCTTAATGATCTGTGAAAGTTATTTACATTTCATATATTAGTTTTAATATGAGTGTATATGTAGTTTATTTTTATCCTCTATCATGTAATGAATGTAATGGGCTTATTAAGCATCGAGTGGGTCACGTTATACTCCCACAGTTCATCAGTAGTACTAATGATATAAACTATGTCCTTGGTACAAGGCCTTGAAAAAATTGATATTTATGGTCCTAGAATGGGCTTGTGGTAGTATGGTTATGATGCCCCGCATTATTAATTACTTCATTATTAAAATTGTATTGATGGTTCATGGGGTTTTTTAACTATTAGAATACCCATATTTATGTTTTTATTGAATTATCTATTCATCCCTTATTCCTTCCATAATGTGTTCATTTTTATCATTAAAGGAATGTGTTTTTAGTTTTTCAACATGCCTAATTTTTATGATTATGATATATTCCAACATATTAGTTACCCTTACTGAGCATATGAGCTCACCCATTTATTATGTTTCATTTTTTAAGGACAAGATGATGTTTATAATGAATCACCTACAGGGATAAACTTATAGTTGTGGATGTTCCCATTTAAACATATATGTTGTATTTAATTTCATTCTATAATGATGATCATAGGTATGTATATTTTTTCTAAAGATACAAAACTACACTGTCCTTTGGGATTTATATTACTTGTTTACATTCCAATGTAATAAAATAAAGAATTTTCTTTTGGAAATTAGGGTTGGTTCATTATAATATCTCTCTCAAGGTCAACATGGTCCACATCAATCACATGAGAAGGGTCGGTGTGATAATTTCATAGTTGTGATGCATGGATTACATCATGCATATCACTATATTTCTGTGGAAGATCATGTCTATATGACACTATCCCAATTCTATCTACCACCTCAAATGGTCCAACAAACCTCAGCACCAACATTCCATGCCTCAATATCTAGCGGTGACCCACCCTAAGAGACACATAAAGGAACACAGAATCACCTGCTGTAAACTCTTTGGGTTTTATTAATCTCACAATATACAACATTATATCCACTTTGAGCTGTATCCATACATTTACAAATCATCTATACCTTCTCTGATGTCTCATGAATGAGACTTAGTACAAAAAACTCTGACTCACCAGCCTCCAACAATTATAGTGGTGATCTACATGATCTACTATAATGAGCCTCATATGGTTCTATACGTATAGTTTTCTGATAATTAATGTTATAAAATAACTACACTATAGATGTGTGTTTCTCCCATAAACCATTTAAGTATATTATATAGTCCCATAGAAAACACTCATGTGCCTATATAATAATATACGACTTCACATATATATGTGGGTGTAAATTCATACTAAAAGACATCGGTCTACCATCATATTTATACAAGACCTACCAAAATAATGTGAGGTAAAGAATGAATCGAAGTATGAAAATATTGTGTGTGTCACCCCATGCATAGAGACTGGCTCTCAATCATACAGTTTCCCAAATTCTCTTCTATAAATGTATCCCTTATAGTCAAAAAAAATCTTATATATTTTTCATCAAATCCATAATGACCGAAATAGAATCACTCTTTGTAAGTTTATTTGGAAGACCCACTCCAAAATTCATTGTAACACAATACCAATTAATTCTTGAATAGAAAATAGTTGAAGTAAACATATATGTCATTGATTTTCTACTTTCACCTATGATAGGATTGGCATCTTATGACAAACCCTTCTATATTCATTTTCATGTCTGGACACCAAAACTATCATTGTAGGTCATGGTACATATTGTTTACACCCGGATCCACCACCCACTTCGCGACATGAAATTATCCCATGGGATACTCTAGTATACATGAAAGGATAACACCTTGATTATTTACATAGATGATCTCATCATCATATATCAACATGTCCAAATCTGCCTTCCGTGTTCAAATATTTCCTTCAGGGCTATGCATTCTGGATCCTAATACTATCTATCCTTGCTCTGCCTCAAAAGTGTAGACACCATTACAAAATAATGAATAGTAATTTTCTCATAATCCTCATGAACTACAACATCCATTCAATCAATTAATGTTAATATCATATAATATTAAACTAAATTCTGAACCATATGAGTCATTTTTTTCTACATAATGTCGTACCCACACTATTTCATTTCACAAGCGTATATTTCAGTTCAATATCAAACAAATTAATATAATATATCCCTATCTGCTACCAAATATTCAAATTATACAATAAAAATAAATACATCAAGCAATTGTAATCAATATAAACTATAAACTTTTCTCCCATGAGTTATTGTCGCCAATACTTTAGAGTATAAACAACTACTACCAACAAGAATCCGTGTTCATGGTGTTTTCATTCATGTGGTCTAAACTGTCAAGACCCATACATTATAACTATATCACAATGTATCATCAATACACTGTGTCCAATCATAGATGCATAACAATACACCATATACTCCTCAGATGGATTATGTAAGATCAATATCTGTGCAGATGTCATGTGATTCTCTAACTCCTCTATTGCCTCATCAGATCCCTCTGACCGATCAAAACATATCCCATTTATAGTGAATACTGATAGTGGTGCTGGAAAATATGGAAAGTCTTGGATGATACTATGAAAATGTCCAAATATGCATAAAAAGCTACAGATATCGAAAACACTATTGGGATGCTCCCAATAAACTAAAGAAAGAACCTTCTCTGGGTCCACTAACCCACCTTTATCTGAGCTGATGTGTCCAAGATGTGTACCTGATCAATATCAAGCAGAAACATAGATAGTTTTGTGTATAAGTAATTCTATCTTACTGTAATCAAGAAGATATCATGATGTTCATCATGATCACCATGAGTCTTGGAGTACACCAAGATGTCATCCATATAAAACCACCACAAACTGATCAAAATATGGATGAAAGATCTTTTTGATCAAGGCCATAATCACTAATTGTGATTTTTTAAGCCAAACAAAAATCCATCAAAATCATAAAGACTATGGCTAATCCTAAATGAAATATTAGGTATATCAAAATACCTAAATCATAACTGATGATACTGCGATCTCAAGTCAATATTTGATAATACACAAACTCCTTTCACCTGGTCAAAAAAACAGTAATACAAGAAAGATGTTATTATTTCTTCATAGACAATCAGATCAATTTTTTTTAATCAATGCACAAACATAGATTATCAGATTCCATCCTTTCAAACAACACCATAGAACTCAAAGGCGACGTACTTAAATGGATAAAAACCTTTTTTTTCTAACTCCTCTAGTTTAGTGTTATTCTATTGAGGCTTACTCATTTCTATTCTTTATGGTGGAATATAAACTGGTTTAGTACCATACATGTCTTCAACTGTGATTTCCACATATTTCATAGGTGGAATACCTAATAAGACATTGAGAAATTCATCCTAAAAAATTCCACAACTGGTGGTAATATGTCATTTTGAATACCATTTTAATATTTCAAAAGACTAGAATCATAGGCTGTGATCTCTCCCAGTTATACAGTAATTTTTCCTGAATATCCTTATAGGATATCTCACTCTCCTCTGTGAATATAATTTTCACATTTAAGATATGTAATGGAATATCTTATGTGGTAATAGTCTATGTGGGATCGGTATGAAACTTTCAAGTAAATACGCAAAATTAGGACGAAACATGACATATAAAGAATATAGAAATCCATTATAAAATATTATTCCCTGATCTATAGTAAATATACCACACATAGACTTATGCCTCTATCCCATGATCACAACAGTTTATCATTAGTCATTACTACACCTATGAAATCCACATCCTTGCTCAAAAACATGACAAATGTTTTCACATGTATAAGTTCCCTAGTAAGTAACTCTCCTTCCCCTCTTACTTTTGATGATATCTGAATCCCCCAAGTATCAACAATCTGCCAATGTGGGTACTCTATCCTGGAAGCACCACATCCACTACCTCTACTGCCTCGACTAGTAGAACATTAGATACAAGACTTATAAGGTGTAAAAATTCCCCTTCCCATACACTTACTCTTCCCATCTTGTCCCTCAATACTAGTCTATCACATTGATCTTCATAACATCTATAAATGTCCAATATTTTAAAATGATCAACACGCTAATGGTGTTAAGGGGTAGTGTCCGTGATATAGTATCGACCTACCATATTGTTGGATGATAATTCCAGTATGGTACTATGATCTGACTTTCCCCACTGAAAAATATATTTCCCACAACCCCAGCTGAAGATGTCATAACAATAATCCATTCTCTTAGAATTATCACATATTGACAATCTAGTAGAGACCAATTGTGCACCAATAGAATCCTTCTCCTATTTCCCTAAACTATGACATCCTGATCCACAACATCAACAAACATCATTAATCTAAAGATGTTACCTTAGAACATAATATCTCACTTAATCCCATCTTGAGAACGTTTCATTGAAGCTGTCTCATCTGTTACTAGCATTGGAGAAAAAACAAGAGTTCTATGAAGTTCCCCACATACTCCATCACAAACATTCTCCCTTGGGTCAGCCACATGAACTCCCCTAATTTCTCTTACATCAAAGTATATAGATAGAGTATCTCCAAAAACCTCTCCCAGAAGACCTTCTGTAACATATCACCCACATGTATGGTTTGTGCTTGAACGTCCCACCAACGCTTCACTGGTCCTCAAAGCATATAAGTAGCTAACATGACCCTACTCTCAGTTAGAGTTTCCAAAATATCTAGTGTTGTCTTTATTTTATCAAAAATGAATTCATCTCCCTCACTTCCACCCCTATAGTAATATTCAGTGGGTTCTGCAACTGAATCTCCCTAGTCGACTCAGACATGATTTTCAAAACCTGCTATGGGTTTTTTCAATGAATTTCACTAAATTAGGAATGTTATCCTAGAACTTCTTGACTCCATATTTTGATAGCACTTTTCGTTCATCATGTTCCTTGTCTAGAAATACAATCCTAGCTTTGTCCCTCACTCATCTCCTTAATTATCATCATCATGGAATAATAACTATAATTCCAATCATACATCTTAGGCCTCATAACAAAACCTCATAAAATTTATGTAAGAGGAAATAATCACAATAGTTCACAAAATGAATTTACACCAAATCATACCACATGGTAAAACTGAGGTGAAAAAACTACTCTTAGCCATCTTACTCAATGGTTTTTGTTAATAAGGTTAAATAATCTATCATTATAATGTTTCTCATGTAGACACAAAATTATTCTTATTTAAAAACATTTTATACAACCTTGTAATATTTTTCATAGGAAATGTTTTTCAATTTAATCTCACGATCAAGGAAAATAGTTCATGTTCGTCAAATTTCCCAAAACCTATTTTCCATTGAATGCCTAAAATACTGCATATCAGAATAACCCTTAGTTCTTAGAATGATGAATTCAGACTCACCTCTCATTCCATTATATTCCAGGAATCAATACTTATAAATTCCTTGAGGCAATAATAACATCACACAAAAATATTCTCACCCGAGGTGAAATAATATTCAACAGTAACAGAAACAAATAACAATAATCCCTCTTTATGTACTTTGTTTCCCCCATACATGGGATTGTAATGACCATCCATGTGGTCCTTACTATGAAACGAATCATCCTAGTCTTCTATTTAACTATTCGTATATAGTAAGAAAAAACAAGAAGAAATAATACTCCTCTGATTCTACATTGTAAAATCCTGGCTTGGGATCCACGTAAGGGTTCCCTAAATAGGTTTTCCACTAGACCTCAAGTGAACCTCCCAATATTCTAGATGTTTCCAACTAGTAGCGAGGGATTGAAAAGTCATTAATTGGGTGATTATACCCTATTTCATTAGAGTAAAACACCATCAAAAATAGATAAACATATGATGAGGTATATATAACGAGAACAATTCCAAATTCATAAGATAATAAAAATAATAAATTCAATACTAAACTAAAAGGGAAAATGTACTATGCCGATATATGTGTCAAAGTTCCTAAAACTATACTAATAAAATAAGTATAGTATAGAATCCAAATTTGGTCCCAAACCATGTTTGGTTCCCTCATCCAATATCAAACCACAATAAAATATCTAACACAAGGCTCATTCCTATGACATGTCCAGGAACAACAAAGTCTATTCAGGTACCAATAATGTAGGCTGATTAGATTGTGATTATAACTATGAGGGCCACATCAAACAGTGCCTAAAACAAGTCTAGTAAACTATTAGTTTATGAAATGAAATATATAAATAAGCATAATGAATAATAAATATAAATCACATTATCATTTATTCATTATTCTATAAACTATTTACTCTAGTCTTCCCGAGGATACCCATAACTCACTATTAGATGTGTCTTTATTCTGGAGCCCGAAGTGTTCCGTATGTGATATCTTATCTAAAGAAATGTTTTGACTAATTATCAATCTTGGAGTGTTAAAAGGTGATATGATATTTTATAACCTGATTATACTGTTTTCGTAGTTGAGGTATGCACTTGTGAGTCAAAACATAGAGTACTGTTATTACCATTATTTAGGATTTCAGAAAAATGACAATGTTACCAATAAAACGTTCATAAGTAGGATATACAATTCATTATTCTTACTCGACAATGAAAATACTATGTTACCATTCCTTTACTCATATGTACAATGACGATTCTACCATTTATTCATCACGTTTTAATGACCATGTTCTCGTTTCTTTACTCACAAGTACCAATACAATGTTAACATTTATACTTCTCATTTGAATGACCATGTTCCCAATTTTTCAAATATAATTAATTATGCACCAGAACCATTCATGATCCAAAAATTAGTTCAATACATCTATGTCCTTAAGTAACATCCCAATTAATTATATATGAAAATTTGTTATTTATTTCACCAATTAATTAATCAGAATGACCACTCCAAACCCATAATTAATTTTCATAAAATTAGTTATCTCACTCTAAATCTCAACTAATAAAAATTAATTCAAAAAATAATTATCTAAATCATGTTATCAAGAAACATTATTAATTCTTATTTATTTATCCCAATATATCAACTTTAAGATCTCATAATCAGTTCCCTAATTAATTGATCACAACCCATAATTCTAATAATAAATTAGCACCAAATTAATTATCAAAAATGAATTCTGCTTAATCTGATGATTAATTATGAAATCAATAATTTAATGAACCCATTATTTGATAAATCAAGTATTCAACCTAAATAAAAAAATTTAGAAATTAAATTGCTAAAAAATAATATCAATTATAAAATCATACATAAATGAAGAAAATCTAGAACTATTGAATTTAGATTTTAGACCACCTACCTCAATTAACTGTTGTAATTCACCAACCCAAGTTACCCAGATACAGTGCATTATTATATAACATTGGAAAGATCATAAAATATCATGTCTTGAAAAATTGATTAGTTTAGTAGTCTTGGAATCACTATATATATTCATAAGTCTGAAATTAAATCATAAGGTAAATAATCTACAACAACATATTGTCTTTATATCCCCTCATACTATCCCTGCAGGTCATTCATAAATTACTTCTTCACATCCCAAGATAAATAAAACATTGAAAGGGGTGATCTCAGATGCTCAGTAAGGACATAAATATAGTAGAAGCATTAATATGTAAGCGTAAACACTTAAGGCCACGTAAAACTAAAACAAAAGCCTTTTAAAATTGAACTTATACATAATATGGAAAAGATCAAATTAATTAATTGCATTTAATTATTCACATGGATATTCTACTAGTCGAATAATCACATGCAATATCAATAACCACTTTCATAATGATGGAATGCATAATGCCAGACTACCATAACCACATATCCAAGGCCTCATGCCGAGACTACAACTAAGATTTTGTCAAGGCATTGTGAAAAGACACTAGTTTGTCTCATGATACTTACCGATGCATAGAGGAGGTATAGCAGGCTCCACACGTCACATATTAAGTCCAATGAAATCCTCATATGAACAGGTTTAAACATAACATAATCATTAATATTAAAACTGGAATAAGAAATGTCAATACATTATCCATAAACCATGGATGGTATAACAATAACACATCCATAGTCAAACATATTACAAAAACTTCAATACAATATGGAAGTTTTGTATAATAATAAATAAACTTCAAATAAGCTTAAAATCCATCAAAGGATGTTGACACAGATGAAATCAAAACTATATGAGAGAAATAATTTTTTTGATATCATTTAAAAGTCACATAATTATAAAATAAAACATTTACATTGAAAATATTATTATATGTTTTTAAGGGAAGCTTCAACAATTTTATAACGGCTGAAAATAGCCGCACCCTCCGTATAAGTTAAATAGACATTCTTACCTTAATTCTTTCAAAAAGGTTAAAAACGACCTTGTTTGGAAAATGACTGAAATATTCTTTTATAAAATTCTTATAAAAGTCAACAAGGGTATTAATGAAATTATCCCATAATCTTTACAATATTAAGAATGATGTGAAATACATTTTTATGAAGCATGGATGTGTATGATAATGAGGTCCTAGTAGATAATTACTTATAAACAGCCTCAGATAATGAAGAGATTGTGAAATAAATCATTACCTTGTACTTTTCCATGGTTGAGGGTAGGTTAAACTCCTATATAATGGTCAAATAATTGTTATTAAATTATACATTTATCATATACATAAATATTATATCATATATGATCTTTTATCATTGATTTGTTAATAATATCTTTGTATTATCGTTTTTTCGGGTGTTAACTTACACATTTTCTTATATATGTTTTGTTACATAAGCCGTGTTTATTATGGATAGGTTGTATATTATTCCTATCCAGAATGATATCAACTCCTTAAAAAATATTTTTAATCATTAAAATGGAATTAGTCTTGAATGTATATGATAGAGAATGAATCTCATCGCGTTCATGGAGACAGTAGTCCGTACGTACGCACGAGCGACATTATCATTTTTTTGATATTAAAATAATAAATAATTGGATGGAATATAATATATATAAGATCATTATCATGTTATATTTATTATTTACATGAATTACACATCATTATTAAACCCATCCAAATAATAATTTTTTTAATAACAATTACACCACGACGTGGAGAGGGTAAGCCGTACCTACGCACATATGATGACATGTCTTTTAAAGGATGGATAGAATACTAAATATGGTTGTAACATATTTATAATAACATCACATTATATATATGATATTGTTGTTGTTAATTTATAATGGGAATAATAATGAACGAAGAAGATGAAGAAGAAACGAACCTGAAAGAGGGTGGTGAAAACATTACCTCGTAATCAGGTTCTTCCTTTTGATTTGATCAATATGGCTCCATAGGCTGGATTTATGATCAAACTAAGGCCTCTAGGTCGAAGTGACGGATGTTGAGAGAGTATTTGGGCAGGTTTTGGACTATCCAAAAGGATTTGAATGTGTGAATTAGAGATAAGCGGGAGTGCCCTTTTATAAGAGAGATGAGGGGCACCTTTAGATAAGCTAGAGATATTATTTTATAATAAATTCATATTCATTTCAAAATGGCTCAAAATTATATTATTTAAATATTAAGGGGGGGATAGGTCTAATACCACTCCACAAATAGGTTTTAGATAGGTCTGGGTCATTATATTAACCTTATCTTTTAGTTTTAACTCTTAGTTAATTAGTTTGACATTTATCATATCACTTTGTATTTTTATATTATATAGTTAATAAACTTACTATATACATCCATGTGACCCCCAAGTGGTCCATTAATGGTACAAATATCATGATACATGTCCATTGGCCAAACCTTAGATTTTTAGGAATAGAATATAAATTAATAATATAAGTTTTTTTTAAAACTCTTTAATGTCAATTTTGACACTATTGGGTATTTGGTTTTTGATAATATAATAACAACATAATTACTTTGAACACAATTAATATAAAAAATACTAATAGGTCATATTAACCTATAAAATTATTGTAATTCATAAAAAGTCTCAAATCAAATTTATTTTTAAATTTATAATATCAATTATTTTAATATTTCATTAATTAGGTAATTACTGCATCACCATTGTGTCATAAATAAATTAACATATTTAATGTCAACAAATTATAAATAAATTACCATTATGTAGGAAATTGTTTTATATTTCTAATTAATATTTAAAATTGAATTTATCTTATGTATAACAATATATTAAAAATGTTTTAGTTATTAAACATGGATTTTAACTCTTTTAACTCTTATTTGAATTAAATAATAATTAATGTCTTAATCTAATAAAAGTGGACATAAATGATAATATTTCATTCCTAAGGTTGTTGTTTGTCAGGATAAACGTTTCTAATAGAATTAGGACATGTGTTAGCTTAATATTAATATCATATTTACCCTTAATTACCCTATTTACATTTAACCGTGGTAAATAAAAGTAAAAAAGTTACTATTCCCCAAAAATTATTTTCTTCTCATTGAACCTCAATTTACTCCTTAATATTAACTGGGTCTCTCAAATTTTATAAATTTTACTCACAGAAGCAGTACAATTATGTTTTATGTGATTTTCCAAATTCTCCTAGGAGGTGGGTAAAAGACGGTGAAAAGTTCAAAGAAATTTTTATATGTCTAAAATTATTATAAACTGACTCAAATGAATTACATAGAACTTATATAGGAATTAAGTATGTATTTTGACCTAAAATAAATTTAAATAAAAAATTATTATTTAACTAAAAAGTCAGTTTTATACTATAATTCAGTGTTTTTTCAATATTCATCAAAAATTGAATGTTTTCAGAAAAATACAAAAATTTCACACTAGGCTAATTTCGATATTCCGAATCCAAAAATGAAGTAAATTTTCAAATATAAAATTTCAAAAACTACAAAAAGATGGTATTACTATTGATAACGGCTAGTTTGATTGGTCATGGTGTGTGTGTTACACCTCAAAGTTGGGTACAACACATGCTACTGTATTAATCAATGAGAAGCATACCGTGGAAGCATGGGGTGTTACATTCTCCCCTCCTTCAAATAATTTCATCCAAAAAATTTCTATAATACTGCTGCATGAAAAGACCCAGGTTATTCTTCATCATAAGTTCCTCGGGTTCCAAGGATGCCTCTTCCATCTTATGGTTTCTCCATAGAACTTTTACCAGATGAGTCGTCCAGTTTCTCAGTACTTGTTCTGTCGTATTAAGAATCCTAACGGGCTCTTCTCAATAAGACTTATGGGTCCAGTTATAATTCCTCATATGTGAGTACATGCTTTGGGTCAGGCATGTATTTCCTCAACTGTGATATGTGGAACACATCATGAAATTTGGAGAGACTTGGCGGCATTGCCAAACCGTAAGCTGTAGCCCCAATTCATTCTAGAATTTCGAAAGGTCCAATGTACCTGGGACTCAATTTCCCTTCATACAGAAATGTATAACTCCCTTCCATGGAGTTACCTTTAAGAAAACATGATATCCTACCTAAAATTACAAATCCTTCCTTCAGTTATCGGCATAGCTCTTCTTCATACATTGAGTTTATTTGATGTGGTTTTGGATTACCTTTACCTTTTCCATTGTTTCCTCCACCAGTTCTGGGCCTACAAGGTTTCTTTAACCAACGTCATCCCAACAGGTTGGTGTGCCACATCACTTTCCATATAACTCTTCATATGGTTACATCTGAATACTCGAATAGAAGCTATTGTTATAGGAAAATTCTACCAGAGGTAAATATTGATCCCACATACCCAGATATTCAAGTGAGAAAGATCTCAACATGTATTCTAATGTTTCAATAGCTCGTTCTGATTATCAATCAGTTTGGGGGTGGTAGGCAGTTCTCAAACGTAGTTTAGTATCCAGGGATTTCTGAATACTCTTCTAGATTCCTGATGTAAAACAGGGATCAAGATCATAAACAAACGATAGAGATACACCCTGAAGTCTCACAACTACATTAATATATAGTTATGCTAGACATTCCATTGGTAGATCTTCTCTTATAGCATGAGAATGTGCTGACATGGTAAGATGATCAACAATAACCCATATTGAATCATTCCTTCTAAGAGTCATTGGTAGCCCCATGACAAATTCAATCGTAATATTGTCCCATTTCCACTACAGTATGGGAAGAGGTTGCATGACTCCTATAGGCTGTTTCATTCCAGCTTTCACTTTTTGAAAAACCATACATCATGAAACAAAATCAGAAATCTATATCTTCATGTTGTCTCACCAAAAATGTTTCTTCAAATATCTATACATTTTTGTGCTCCGAGGGTGTATAGAGAAATTGGAGCTATGAGCATCATCTAAAAATTCCCTTTTCAAGTCAGGTATATCGGGAACACAGAGTATCTTCCCAAATTTCAAAATTCCATCTTCATACATAATGTCTCTCAATCTCCCACCATTCATATCTTTAATCTTCTTTTGAAACTCTTCATCACCGATTTGAGAACTCTTTATCCTTTCTAGTAATGATGGTTTGGAAACCATTTGAAAAAATATCGATGATTCACCTTCCATGGTAATTCCCATATCTATCTTCACTAGGTCAATGAAAATAGGATCCAATTCAATTCTCATCATGTTCCAAACTCCATGATATTTTATGATCAAAACATCTACCACCTTATTTTCCTTACCTAGGTGGTAGTGTATCATGAAATCATAATCCATGAGTATTTCAAGCCATCTCCTTTTCCTCATGTTGAGTTCTTTCTGTGGGAAAATATATTTCAAACTCTTGTGATCAGTATAAATCTAACAATTTTCACCATATAGATAACGCCTCTATATCTTCAAATCAAATATTACAGCATCTAACTCAAGATTATGAGTAGGGTAGTTTTCCTCATGAATTTATAGCTGTCATGATGTATAGGAAATAACCCTATAATTTTTCATAAGGACACAACCAAGTCCATTCATTGATGCATCATTATAAATAATGAACCCATCATTCCCTGATGGTAGAGTCAATATAGTAGCATTGACTAATCTTATCTTCAGTTCTTGAAAACATTTTTCACACTCTTTTGTCCAAACAAAGTTAACCCCTTTACATGTGAGCTTTGTTAATGGGTTATCCAATCGGAAAAAGTTCTGGACGAAATGTCGATAATAACCTGCTAAACCAATAAAACTGCGTACCTCGATTATACTCATTGGTGCTGGCCATTCAAGGATTTCTCTTGTCTTTGAAGGTTCAACATAGACTATATCCTTAGAGACAATATGGCCAAGAAAAGAGATCTCCTGAAGCCAAAATTCAGACTTTCTAAACTTCCCATATAATTCATGTCTTCTAAGAGTCTTAAGGATAATGCACAATTGATTTTCATGATCATCATTGCTTTTGGAGTATACCAAGATATCATCAATAAATACCACCACAAAATCATCGAGATATTATTTGAAAAATCTATTTATTAGATCCATGAATACTTAGGGTGCATTAGTCAATCCAAAATGGAATTAATGTAAACACGTAATGCCCGTACCTGGTTCGAAATGAATTCTTAGGAATGTTTTCCTTCTTCACAAACAACAGATGGTTTCCAGATTGAAGATCCATCTTTGAGAAGTATTGAACTCCATGAAGTTGGTAAAATAAATCATCAATGCGAGGTAGGGGATACTTTTTCTTTATTTTTATAACATTGATTTCCCTATAGTCCATACATAACCCCATAGATCCATCTTTGTTTTTAAAAAAATGAATAGGGGCTCCCCATGGAGAAACACTAGGGAGAATAAATCCCTTATTACTCAGTTCCTCTAGTTGTTTCGTGAGTTCAACTAATTCCACAATGGACATTCTATAAGGGGTATTCGATAAAGGCCTTGATCTAGGAATTAAATCAATGGAAAAATCAACTTCTCGTTCTAAAGGATGTCTAGGTAAATCTTCCTGAAACACATCTACATATTCTTTCACAATAGGTACATCATCTATATGAACATTACATTCCTCACCCACATTCATTTAATTTTATTCCTCCCCAATAATTGAATTTAGTTGAGCTACTGGGGGTCGATCTATATAAGAATTAGGTGTTGATTATTCTTCTCTAAAGATACGGTGTTACTTATCATCATCATCAAAAGTAATAACCTCCTTCTTTTTAAAATAAATCTCCACATCATGGTCTGAAACCGAATCCATAGAGAGGATTATATCAAATTCAATCATAGATATGACGATGAGATCTGCAGATAAAAAATATTTATGTTCTCTAATGGGGACTAATTCCCAAAACATTGTTGCAATGATACATAGATTAGGAGTATTAATTGAAAAATCCCTTGTAAAATCAAATTGAAAATTTCTAATTTTCATAGCATACTAGGATGATATGAGACAATGCGATCAACCAGAATCAAATAAATCATTTTCTAAACTTGATGAAACCATTAAATGACCTGCCACCATGTCTTTCGGAGCTTCTACCTCAGTAGTAGTGATAGCAAAAGCTTGGCCTTGATCCCTTGGCCTTTTCTGATGTAAGTTCCCCTGACGCTTAGGATATTAATTTGAAAAATATCCCATCTCCGTGAAGTTGTAGCACTGAACATTGGTAGCTTATTTCTTCCCTTTGCAATCATGAGGTTGGTGACCATTTTCACCACACTTGTAACAGACACATATTCCCTTCAAGAATGTACCTGGGTGTTTCTTCCAGCATTTAATGCCGGATAGATATTAAAATTTTCCCTTCTTCCCCTTATTTCCATTCCCAGAGTGATAGGAAGATCTCTTCTTCTCCTTCTTTTCCTTAATGTCGTAATACTTAGAGAATTATTTTTCTGTCTTGATAGCACATGATACAATATCATCGTACGAAGAGAAGGATTGTGACACTAATTCTCGATGAAGAAATGGTTTTAAACCATTAAAGAAATGATAAATCTTACATCTTGGGTTACATATAAAATATCTATCATACCTTGATATCCTTGTTATATTAGCCTCATACTTTGCAACATTCTCATCCTCCTTTTGACTCAGACTTAGAAATTGACATTCCATATATGCTCGATGGTCACAAGGAAAGTATTATTCTATGAAAAGTTCATTGAACTCCCTCTATTCCATATTTGATACTTTCTCTTCGTCCTTTGTGTTTTGAATCAAGGACAACCACTGATCAGCATCTCCAGTGAGGCGATAAACTGCCATGATAGATTTTTCCCTTTCACTACTCCCCAAAGCCTGAAATATTTTCTCTAGGGAACTTATCCATTTCTCATCTAAAAATGGATTTGAACTCCCATTTAATGTTGGTGGTTGTTGCCTCATGAAGCGATCTAACATTGATCCTCCACACTGCGGATCAGGGTGCTCCATACGGGTAAGGTTATTATTCATAACCTAAGTGAGTTGTCCCAATATGGTGATTCGTTGATCGACACCAGTTGTATGATCATCTCCACTATAATTTTCTTGAGCTGGAGGGAAATCCCTAAATGTAGTGAGTGCATTGATACGGTTTCCATTTCTTCCACTAGGTTACATTTCTAAACAATGGAATAAACTAGATCATTTTATGAATCAAAAATCATAATTCCATACTTGAAAAACACTTAACATAAATTGAACTATTTATGGATATATTCCATAATCATAAAAATGTTTTCTTTGAGTAAGTATATATACCCATAAACCCTTCATAATAGTTTGTAATGAAAATGAGAATTATCCTAAAAATATCCCCTGGGAGTGTCGTAACCACGAGTGTAGCAAGGCTGGTTGTTGTGCACCAGTTCACGTTCGAGTCTAGCTCAAAGCGGTGTTTTCAGGTTTTACCCTTAGGTACATCTGTGCCATAGCCACCTCTACCTGCTCGTATCCAGTAAGGGATGTATTTCTCATAAAACTCACCAAATTTCTACAATACCAATATTCTTGGATGTTGTTCTATACTAATCCTCAAAGTATATATTAGTTCTATGTGCTCTAATCAGAGTTTACCTAAATCTAGCTTCCAAGGTTTGATCTAAACTTCCTCTGATACAAACTGTAATGCCTCGAACCCAGTTAACTAGAGTCTGTGAATTATTACATAACATTGGAATGATCAAAAAAGATCAAGTCTCCAAAGACAGATTAGTTAATAGTCATGGAAACACTAGATATATTCATATTTCTTACATTACATCATAAGGTAAAAAAACTACAACAACATCTTGTCTTCATATCACCTAATTATATCCCTGCAGGTCATTCATAAATTACATCTTCACATCCTGGGATAAATAAAACATTGAAAGGGGTGAGATCAGATGCTAAGTAAGGATAATAATATAGCAGATGATTTCATAGATAAGTGTAAACACTTAAGGAAATGTATAACTAAATCAAAAGCCTTTTAAACTTGATTTTCAGCATAATTTGTCCAAGATAAAATGAAATAATGCCATTTACTTATTCACAGAGATATTCTACTAGTCTAATAATCCCATGAAATATCAATAACCTCTTTCATAATGATGGAATGCATAAATCTAGACTATCATAACTACATAGCCAAGGACTCATGCTGAGACTAGAAATAAGATTTTGTCAAGGATTCGTGCCAAGACACTAGTTTGTCTCATGAGACCTACCAATGCATCGAGGAGCTATAGTGGCCTCCACCTGTCAAATATTAAGTCTAATGCATTCCTCATATTACCAGGTTTAAACATAACATAAACATTCGTATTAAAAATAGCATATGAAATGTCAATAATTTCTCCATATACCATGAATGGTATAAAAATAACACATCCACAGTCACACATATCACAAAACCATCAATACAATATGGATGTTGTGTATCACAATAAATAAACTTAAAATAATCTTAAAATCCATCAACGTATGTTGACATATATGAAATCAAAACTATTTGAGAGAAATATCTTTTTTTAAAATCATTTAAAAGTCACATAATTATAAAATAAATCATTTAATTTGAAAATATTCTTATAAGAATATAAGGGAAGCTTATACGATTTTATAACGGCGGAAAATAGACGCACTCTCCATATAACGTAAAAAGACATTCTTACCTTAATTCTGCCGAAAAGGTTAAAAAGGACCTTGTTTGGAAAATGACAGAAATATTCCATTATAAAATTATTATAAAATTCAACAAGGGTATTAATGAATTTATCCGATTGTATTTAAAATAGTAAGAATGATTTGAAATAAATTATTAAGAAACATGTATGTGGATGATAAAGAGGTCCAAGAAGATAATTACGTATAATCAACATCAGATAATGAAGAGATTCTGAAATAAATCCTTACCTTGTACTTTTTCTTGGTTGAGGGTAGGTTAACCTCCTGTATAATGGTTAAATAATTTTTTTTATATTATAAAAGAATAATATACATTAATATGATATCATATATTATCTTTTATAATTTATTTGTTAAAAATATTGTAGTATTATCATTGTTCCTGGTGTTAACTTACTCGTTTTATTTTATATGTTTTATTAAATAAGCCGTGCTTATTATGGATAGGATGTATATTATTCATATAAATAATGATATCAAGTCCTTAAACATTATTTTTAATCATTAAAAAAGAATTAGTCTTGAATGGATATGATGGGGAATGAATCTCATCGCGTTCGTGGAGACGGTAGTCCGTACGTACGCACGAGGGAAAATATCTTTATTTTGATATTTAAATAATATATAATTGGATGGTATATCATATATAAAGAATCATTATAATTTATATTTATTATTTACATTAATTACACATCATTATTATACCCATCAAAATAATAATTTATTGAATAACAATTACACCACGACATGGAGACGGTAAGTCGTACGTACACACGTATGGTGACATGTCAATTAATGGAATGATAGAATATAGAATATGGTTTTAACATATTTATAATAACATAAAAATATATATAAGGTACTGGAGATATTATTTTAGAATGGTAATGACAAATAAAAATGAAGTTGAAGAAGAATGGGACTTGAAAGAGGGTGGTGAAAACAATAACTCTTAATCGGGTTGTTTCTTTTGATTTGATCAAAAGTCCCCCATAGGTTGTCTTTCTGATCAAATTAAAACCTCTATGTTGAATTTAAGGAAGTTGAGAGAGAATTTGGGTAGGGTTTTCCTATCCAAAAGGATTTTAATGCGTTAATTAGTGAGAAGGGGGAGTTTTCTTTTATAAGAGGGGTGACAGGCACCTTTCGAAATGCTAGAAATATTATTTTATAATAAATTCATATTTTCATTATAATGGCTTAAGAGTGTATTATTTAAATGTTAAGGTGGTTATTGGTCTAAAACCCCCAAACCAATAGGTTTTATACAGGTTTGGGTCACTATATTAACCTTATATATTAGTTTTAACTCTTAGTTAATTAGTTTGACATTTACCATGTCAATTTGTATTTTAATATTATATAGTTTATAAACATACTATATACATCCAATAGACCACAAACTGGTACATTAATGATATATCTATCATGATACAAGTCCTTTGGCTTAACATTAAAATTTACGTAATAAAATATAAATTAATAATATAATATTTGTTTCAAAACTCTTTTATGTCAATTTTGACACTATTGGGTATTTTGTTTTTGATAATATTATAAAAGAATTATTACTTCGAAAAAAATAATATAACAAATACTAATATGTCATATTAACCTATAAAATTAGTGTAATTCATAAAATGTCTTAAATTACTTTTATTTTGATATTTATAAAATCAATTATTTTAATATTTAATTAATTTGGTAATTACTGCATCACCATTGTTTCATAAATAAATTAAATTATTTAATGTCTAAAAATTATAAATTAAATACCATTATGTAGGAAATTTATTTATCTTTCTAAATAATATTTACAATAGAATTTATCTTATGTATAACCATAAGTTAAAAAAGTTTTTGTTATTAAACGTTGATTTTTACTCTTTTAACTCTTCTTTGAATTAAATAATAATTAATGTCCTAATCTAATCCAAGTAGACGTAAATGATAATATGTTATTCCTAAGGTTGTTTATGGTCGATATAAACTTGTCAAATAGAATTATCACATGTGTTAGGGTAATATTAATATCATTTTTACCCTTAATTACCCTATTTACTTTTAACCGTGGTAAATAAAAGTAAAAAGATACTATTCACCAAAAATTAATTTCATCTTATTGAACAAAATATTACTCCTTTATATTAACCATGTATCTTGTATTTTCTAAATTCCACTCACAGAATTGGTAAAATTAGGTTTTATGTGAATTTTAAATTCTCCTAGGATGTGGGTAAAAGACGGTGAAAAGTTCAATAAAATTTTTATATGTCTAAAATTATTATAAAATGACCCCAATTAATTAAATTAAACTTATATAGGTATTAAGTATCGATTTTGACATAAAACAATATTTAAATAAAATAAATAATTATTTAAATAAAAAGTCGGTTTTAAAATATAACTCAATGTTTTTTCAATATTCATCAAAAATTGAATGTTTTCAGAAAAATACCAAAATTTAACCCTTGGTTAATTTCGATATTCCGAATCAAAAACTGAAGTCCATTTTGAAAGATAAAATTTATAAAATTTCAAAAAGTTGGTATTACTATTCATAATAGCTAGTTTTATAAGTTGTGGTGTGTCTGTTAGAACTCGAAATTGCGTACAACACACGCTACTGTATTATTCAAAGAGAAGCATACCGTGGATGCTTGGGGTGTTACAATTGGAGGAAATTTGTTCAAAGAAAATTCCTGAAATCCAACCTAGCACTATGGCGTATATTTTTGTACTGGATATAAATCCCTAAATCAAGAAAAAGGATTCCAAGATATTATCAATCTATATCTAGATCTACAATTCTAGATCAAGATGTCACCAAAAAGTTTAGATCTATATAAATAATGGATAAAACCTTTACAAAAGATCATGGAATATATAATAATGAATGATATATTCATTGGAATAAGATCCACATGCTGGGAGAAAAGAAGATCATCACTTTGGTCATTGAATCATGATAAATGGAGGCCGAATGGCCTAAGAACCCCTCATGAAAGCTATGGAATCATCCAAAAATATTTAAACCCTTGAATGGGTTGAATATAAAGTGTTTCAGGGTTTCAAGGGTTTTTAGAACTAAATTTTAGATAATTAAAAACCATACACATGGTTTCCTAGGAAATATGGCATGGTTAGATAAACCATGCACCCACCATGTGGACCTCACATCCCAAGGTCTCATGCTTTCTTGGCTATGGTTGCATGGTTTGTCAAACCATTCAACGGTCATGCAAACCTCTCTGCATGGGTTCACATGGTTAGCGGGGTTGGCTGCATGATTTGTTTAACTTAGCACCAACCATGTACAATCTATTTTTCTAAATGTTTCATAAAAACACAACCCAAACAAACCTCAAGTCAAAATACAAATAATATTACTTAAATAAGAATGCAATGTAACTAAATACATGCACGAGATATTTCCAGAAAAGGTTGGGATCTTAAATTATCTTCCCATAATGTGAAATATTTCATTAATATTATATATAAAATTTAATTATATCATTATAACTAGTTTGGGGAGCTAGTTATGGAAAAATGATTTCATTGATTCTTGAGGTGGTAGTCTTCCATAAACATGAATGATAACCTATATTCCCATTTTATGGAATTTGAGATAGGTAAGGTCTTGATAATTACATATTGAATTTAATGTGTGTGGAGGATACTAGATTAAATACATTATGATTTCTGAATATGATTTTATGGATGTGTAAGAATAAAAAAATCAATAAGCTCAATTAAAAAAATATACTTCTTCTTCAGAAAATATCCATTTCATAACACCATAAGACAAATAAGGATGGGTTGTTGCCTAAATTAACAGATCTAGAATTTGAGTAGGGATTCTAAAATTCTTTTTGGGTTGATTATGGTAAAAAGGATTTTATGTTTGAATAAAAGATGATAACATTATCCATTTTGCAATATCTGAGTGGGGTATTCCTGAAAATATTCAAAATTTTAAATTAATATCTTTTAAAAAAGTCTTATATGTTAGTAATTGAAAACATAGGATGAATATGTGTTGAAATAATCAATTAAAATAATTTTAGGAAATGTTTACATCACATTATTACACTTTTCATTTAGTATTAACTTTCATTAACTCTTATTGTGACATCAATGATTTTTACTCATTGAGGGATACTAAATTTACTATGTAACGAAAAACAACAACCAAATAATTGATTAAAAATATTTTATATATAATAAAAATATTTAGGATTAATTTTATTATTTAAAAAATTATATCATTTAATAAAATTTTATTAATGTTAATTTTGACGTTATTGATTAATTTTACTTTTAAAAAAATTAATACTACACGGTGAACAAAAAAACATAACACATAAATAAAATTTAAAATTAATATAATAAATTCATGGATGACAATAACTATCTCAAATTGTAATAATGTTAATATTATTAATATCATTTATTTCATTTTCCCAATAATTAAACATTAACTGTATCATCATTAGGCAAGCCTTTATGTAATAATTTCATCCTAAAAAATAGAAATAAATTACTATGATGAAGCTAAATATTATATATTTAAAATGATTATTTATTTTATTATTTATCCCCAAGGTATCCCCATATTAAAAATATTTAACTTGTTAAAAACAATTACGACATGTTTGAGTTTTAATTGAAAAAAAAAGGTTATATTCAACACTTAATTGCCATAAATTGATACATAATAGAATCATTAATGATAGTAGGAAATAAAAACCCATCGAATAAAATCAGTGAAAGTGGTAGTGTCATTTTATAAAATTTATTATATTATATTTACCATTAATTACATGATTTACTATTCACCATTGTAATATAAATTACTAAACTTATTATTCATATGAAAAAATTAAAACAGATTTATTTTATAAATTTAAACCTTCTCATTCCTTATTTGAATTCAATTTTTAAAAATTAAAAATATTAAATATGTAATTTTAATTTAAAATTAATCTCATAAATGGTGTGAGAGAACTAGGTTTTTTTTAAGAAATAATGATCAAAATATTGAAGTGTTATTATATATAAATTCAATTTGTTGTTGACTCTAAGGAACAAATTTGGTTAATTGATTTATACATTAACTATTTTTACTTTAATAAAATTTTAAAAATAATATTAAAATATAAATTAATTATATGAATAATAAATTTATCAACTATGATGATCAGCCTTTCACTATTAATTAAAAAATGGAAGTTATTAAACAAATTCCAAAAAAACTATGAACAATTTCTTGATATTCCTATATTAAAATATAATATTATTTAATAAATTAAAATTTATATGTGTAGATTATTTTAAATATGTATACCTTGAAATAGTAGTAAACCCGTATTTTAAAAAAATACATATTTTATACATACAAGTTGATTTGTTCATGCCATATGATAATAAAATCATTTCAATGAATGTAAAAATATTTGATTGAATATCTAATATTTATCTCATTTATAACATTAAATTATATTAATTAATTTAATTTATGATGAACAAAACCATTTGGGAATAGAAAAATTCTTATTCATAAAGGCACATCATCTATATTCAGTAGGTCATTATTTTCATTTATAATTACTTATAAACCAATGAATTAATTTTCCAAACATTTTAGACCATAAATTTATAATTATGTTAATATTTTTTAATATTCAAAAATCTACTAACCATGTTATAATGGTCACAAAATACTATACTCCAGTTGTTTTTTTAAGGTCAATGTGGCATGCAATATATGCTATCTCAAATAGTAATTCCTTTTAAAATATAAAGAGGTTATATTCATGATCATTATTAATTTAAATGGTGTCCATGCCTATTATAGAAACACTCGAATTGAAAAATTATTGTAATCATTCAAATCATATATTTTATAACTATTTCTATTTATAATGAATAATTTAAAATTTTATTAAAGTTATTTTTTTATAATCTCACAATTTCTTGATAAAGGATAGAATGTTAAATAAAAAAATCTTGTAAAATTTATGATTATAATAATGATTTATTTTTTACTACCTTATGTAGTTATTATATTTATATTTTTTATTTGAATTCATTATTTTATCAAAATATTTACAGTTTAAGTGAATTTCAACATGAGTCTTTATTTTGGTATAAAATACTCAGAAATTGAAATCAAAACTCACTCAAAAAACATAAAATTGAAAGATTAGTAAAATATATACATAAAATATAATTCCCAATATAAATGATATTTAACCCATTTCAAAAAGGAAAATTATCTAAAATCTCTATAAATCCATGGAAAGATGTTACTAATTCTTAAATAATAGTGTTGTTTTATAAGGACTAGTTTGTGACTTCTAGTGTTTTAAAATTTTATGGTAATAAATATACTTATATTTTAGAAGACAACATTCCTAGATTAACAAGTGCATTTATTTTAGCTCACAAAACTGAAGCATGTTATTATTTTTCAAAGAAAATAAGATTAGTATAAAAATATAATGGACTAACGATCAAAACCTTATTAAGAGAAAATTGGAATGATTTTGGAAATAAAGATTTTTAATTTATATTCTCCCTACATGGATATAATAAAATCATTTATACTTCTAGGACCTCCCCAATATAATGATGTATTAAAAATATGAAATAGAACTATTCAAAATATTTATTGGTCTACACTCACTGAGTATAATTTACCTTTTTACCTTTAGGTAGAGACAATGAATATATCTTTCTATTATATAAATAGAGATCTATATAGAGAATTTTTAATGAAAAGACCATATGATTTTTTGAATACTATAAAACCTAAACTTAACTAATTTGATGTTTTTTTATTCAAGATCATTATAATGAAAACAAAAGGGAATTTGGAAAAATTTCCATCCAAAATAGATGATGAAATTTTACATCTATATTCAACATTTTGTAAATCATATAGGGTTTTCAATAAAAAGGAAAAACATTATAAGAATCTATACATTCCATATTAAATCATATAGGACCACATGAACTTAAAAAAATTAGGAAATATGAATAATTGACATTATAATCTAAATTTAAAATAAAAACCAAGTGGGAATTCTATGAATCCTGTTGAAAAGTCACTAATCATTGAACCATTAGAACCTAAAACTATAGATGAAAAATAATAATCAAATAAAAAAATTTATAAACCTATTTGGTCTCATAGAGATCATCACATAAATATAGTTGTAGAATATATACATTAAAGAACCCATACTAGAACTATTCAAAGAAACAATGTTTATCATATAGACTTATTCTCAAATAATGAACCAAAGAACATAACAAATGGAGTAAATGATTATTTTTGGGTAATATAAATGAATAATAACTAAACCAATTTTAGGGAAATAGAATGTGTGAACTAGTAGAATAGCTTAAGAACATACTGACCATTATATATAAATTGTGTTTTAGAAACAAGGTTGATTATTATTACAACAACATTATAAATAAAGAATACTTGATTCCTAAATTTATATTCTCAATGAAGATAATGAAAATGATTAAGCCTTTTCAATTGAACCCAGATATGATTCCATCCCAATTTTTCATTCCCATGTAGCTCATTTTGATATAAAACAATATCAAATGGATATAAAATGTTCATTAGTAATCTGTCAAAAAATTGGTGATATTTATTTAAAACCCCATATATTTAAAAACCCTCACTTTCTAAATCATATATTTAAATTATAAGATCTTTATATTGTTCACATCATGGTCCAATATGTACGTGGGATAAGCTTATGTTATTTTTTATTTCAAAATATTATTCAAAATGAATATATAACCCTATATTAGTTAATAGAATATTTATAAAAACCTTTATTATAAAATATTTATATCGTTTATATTGTTTTTAGATCATCCAAAAACTCCTTATGTAAAAAAAAGATTAAAAAATAAAGAAAATGAATTTGAAATTATCTAAATCAGTGAGATAACAATCCATCATGGTTTTAATAATTTTTTATATTAGGAATGAATAATTTTAAATCAATTAAATAACACTTAGGATCATATAAACCATATTTCTAAGTATAAATAAAATGTTTGTGATACACCATAGAATAAAATCTTGAAACTGCATGTTGATGAAAGTGGAAAAGTAGTTGATCAAAAAAAAGTATTAATCATATTTTTACATTACCTAAAATTTAACTATGTAGATATTATGTTTTGATTTTTTATGTTTTCTCAATTTCATGAAAATCCAAAAATTTCAAATTTAATTTATTTTAAATGAGTTTATAAAAACCTTTTTAAATTAATAAATCTTAAGAGTGTATAATTTTATAAGACATGAGTTTTATTTATATAGTTATTGAGATGAATTTTATGGTGTCTTTACAATAGATATAATAGGATCCTCTAGAAGATGACATATTTTTGGAAACTATTTATTTTAATGGTGTAGTATGAAATATAATTATTCTACATTAACCATTGAAAAATATGAGTACATAGATACATGTTTGTGAAAATAATATTTATGAAAAATGATTTATTATAGTATGGTTACCATTTTCAATAGGTTCCTATGAATTTTTTTAATATATGTACTGTAAAAATTTCAAATAATATTATCTCCCAATCAAATGAAGATCAATATTGTATAAGTAAAATAGTTGAGAGGCCATTTCCAAAAAAACTGGTATAACTATTTAATTCATTGGTGTTGAACATAATGTTTCGAACATATTCAAAAATCTATTATTCTTGTATAGAGTGAGATATATAAAAGGTGAATAGGGAATGATAAAATTTTCTTAGTATTTTATTCTTGAATTTACTTTTTTGTTGTCGAAGTGAATCAAAATGTCTTTATACTATGGAATACTTTTATTGCTATATTAAAATCATTCCTTGAAAATAGTATTATGTGACCAAGGAAATACAGTATTTGATTCGTACCATAGCTATATAAAAATTAGTCATTTATACCAATATTATAATTCCATTTATATCTACTATTTAGTTTATACCATGCATAATCATCCATTCTAACACTACTGTGGATGTGCTATTGTGGTGTTATTTCATGGTATACTACCATTTGGGTGATCGTATCAGGTCCGTGTAATGCCCTGACCCCAGTTACCCAGAGTTGGTGAATTATTACGTGACATTGGCATGATCACAATAGATCATGTCTCGAAAGACCGATTAGTTTAGTACCCTTGGAAACACTAGATACATTCATAAATGTGACATTACATCATAAAGTGAAAAACTACAAAAACATATTGTCTTCATATCCCCTCATACTATCCCTGAAAGTCATTCATAATATAATTCTTCACATCCTGGAAAAATTAAAACATTTGAAGGGGTGAGATCAGATGCTCAGTAAGGATAACAATATTGAAGATGCTTTTGTAGATAAACACTAACATTTAAGGCAATGTATAACTAAAACAAAATCCTTTTTAAACTTTAACATCAGCATAATATTGAAAAAATAAAATTAAATAATTCCATTTACTTACTCACATGGATATTCTACTAGTCGAATAATCACATGAAATATCAATAACCACTTTCATAATGATGGAATGCATAATTCCAGACTATCATAACCACATATCCAAGGCCTCATGCTAAGACCACATATAAGAATTTGTCAAGGCCTCGTGCCAAGACACTAGTTTGTCTCATGAGACCTACCGATGCATCGAGGAGCTATAGCATGCTCCACCCATCACTTATTAAGTCCAATGAATTCCTCATATGAACAGGTTTAAACATATCATAAACCATAACATAATTGTATCACATAAAACATGAATAAAGGAAACATAATATTTCCACACTTTAATCACAAGATATCAATACAACACATTGATATAATAAAAACTTTATCAAAACAATTTTCAATACCAAAATAAAAGATAAGTAAAAAATAGAATTTATTTTTCTTTTAAAAAAAGTTATGGCTTATAGAGGAAGCCGAAACTGAAATAATAGTCACGGTGGTAGAGAAGTCGTTGTCGCAGCATACGTAAGAAAAAACATTCCTTTTGTCGTTTAGTAAAAATGCTTCGTATAAAAAGATTCCTTTTGAGTAAAAGTCAAAGGGGCTTATACACCGTATAAATGAAAGTTGTGTATAAAAAAAATATGACTCAATGAAAGAAGATTGAGACGAAGTCCTTACAAAGATCAATTTTTTAAAATGAAATAGTTCTATTATGTGTATTCACTATTTTTACACATAAATAAAGTATAAATACAAGATAGGACATAATAATATGATGACATAATTTGAAAGTAGGAGATTAACCCCAAGAATGGAAATTGGGATTAGAAGTTTCCTTACAAAGATAATTTTTTAAATAAAATAGATCTATTATGTGTATTCACTATACACGCACATAAATAAAGTAATATAACATAATAATATCATGACATAATTTGAATGTAGGAGATTAACCCAATGAATGGAAATCGGGTTAAGAAATTCCATTACAAAGATCGTTTTTTACATAAAATATATCTAATATTTGTATTCACTGTAAGTACACATAATGAATGTAAAAAATAAAAGATATAACATAATAATATCATGACATAATTTGAATGTAAGATATTAACCCAAAGAATGGAAATTGGGTTAAGAAATTCCCTTACCTTGCGTCCAGTCTTGACTCGACTGTTATTTAACCTCCTGAATAATAAAATAGAGTTAATTTATAAATTATTGATAACCCTTTTCAAGTTTATTATTCCTTTTATATCACTTATTACCATGTTATGAACATTATGTAATTATTTAAGTTAATAATGGTCATTTTGTCGATCTTTGGTACTTGAGTCCAAAATAAACTTCATATAATTACAAGTTGTTCATGTGGTGAAATATCCATTATATCCAGAATTATATTCATGATATAGATTTCATATATCTCATATATATCCAGTATATACATTCATTTATAATATTACATAACATTTAGAGGTAAGAAATGAAATGCACCGTTCATGGAGACGGTAAGCCATATGTACGCATGAACGCTACTTTCATATCTATTTCATATTTAATTGAATGAAATTATAATTATGTAAAGGTATAATATAATTCCAGTATAATATAATTTATAATACCATTTACTCCATCCATTATACATCCCACATATGTCATTAATGATTCAAATCACTTTGAGGGGGTGGTAGTCCACACTTCCTAAAATGAAAATATCGCGTTTACCCATAATGGAAACCATAAAGGTATGCAATAAATGAAAAATAAATAATCTTAAGTAAAACATAAACATATTATATATCATATATAAATATAGTGACATCTTAATGGCCACCTTTGAAGGTGTTTTATGAGTGTTGAACAATCATCGTTTCGTGAGGCAGAAATTCTCCATCCACAGAAATAGTATGTTCTTTACCCTTTATACATGGGTGTGTGTAAGTGTAGCTCGAATCCTTATTATAAAAACATCCTAGAATATTGAAGATACGGGTTTTGTTACAAATAAAAATAATAAAATGAGTTTAGGGGGTTGTAGAAGCAAAATAAAACAAAACAACATTAGAGAAGACATTACCTTAAAATCGGGTAACTCTTTTTTGATTTGAGCCAAAGGCTTACTTGGGAAGCGTTCTGCACAAATTGAGGATTCTAGGAGTAAGATAGAGAAGTTGGGAGAGTATTTGAGCAGAGGTTGGCCGAGCCAAAAGGCTTTGAAAGTGTGAGTAAAGTTGTAGTGGTGGGGGCCTTTTATAAGTGGAGAGGAGGGGCACTCTTGGAAAGTAATGAAATGTTACTTTATTATATAACGAGTTTCGGATTTTAAAGGTCCCACACTTAAATAATTCGAGGATAAGGTGATAAGGGTTCGAAATCAACTCATCCAATAGGTTTTTGACAACTTTATGCCTTGTATTTTACATTATCTATTCATTTTAGTTAAATCGTTAATTAATGAGGTAATCGTTGCATCATCATGGTGTCATGAATACTTTTAATATCATTAATGTATAAAAATTATAAAAACAAAAATCATGATGTAGGAAATCGTTTTAGACTTCTATAAAATATTTATAGTAAAAAATATGACTTTTATAACCCATTTAAAAATTGTTTTAGTAAAACAACTTATGTTTGTGACATTTTTATTTTAACTTTAAATAAAAGTTATTTATGTCCTTTTCCCACCGAAGTGGCTCCATGGGGTCCCCAAGTTGATCCATGGATTGTATTGGTCGGCCATGACACATCCAATAGGGGTAGGACAAGTTTAAATGTAATTTCATAGTTTTATAATACCATTTTTATCATAAATATCAGGAATTACCTTTAATCGTGATTAATTAAACTTAAAAGTTACTATTCACCAAAAAATTATTTTAATCCCATTGAACCACATTTTACATCCTAATGACTACCATGTATGTCGGATTTTTGAAAATCAAATCACAGAAGTGGTAATATTTCATTTAATGGAAAAATCAGTTATTTAACTACCACTTAGTGGTTTCACTATTCATCAAAAATTGAAGTATTTCAGAACAATGCCAAAATTTCACTCTAAGATATAATTGATATTCCGAATTCGAAAATTATGTTTATTTTAAAAAATTACAAACATATTAGTTGCATTAATTAATTTTATAATTAATTTTTGTTGTCACAACAAATAGCGTGTTTTTAAGAAACAATATATATCAAAAGAATGACAATTGTTTATGTCTAATTTCAAAGTGAAATTAATTCTAATGACCACCATTGGATAAAATGGTAGATATATATTCAAATTATACTTTAAAACCACTCAATAGTATAATTTATCACTATAAATTATTTTGACTAAAAATGTTGTTTTTAAGTATTTTTCACTATTCAAAACAAATTGGAAGTTCTCCGAAGATTACAAAAAATTCAACCTTGGATAATTCCGATATTCGGAATACAAAAACAAAGTCATTTGGCAAGATAAAATGTATAAAATTTCAAAAATTAGGTATTACTATTCATAACAGCTACTTTAATTGGTCACGGTGTGTTAGAATAGAAAGTTGCATACAATGCAAGCTATTGCATTATTGAAAGGGAAGTGTATCGTGAAATCTTGGGGTGTTACATGCTCTCCACCTTCAATAAATTGCGTCCTCGCAATTTTATATTTTTCTTTGAAAATAAAATGTTGAAAATAGAAAATACCTTTGTAGAAAACCCACATCGGAAATATGGTTAATAAAATTTAGCTTTAATAAGAGGGAAAGGGGAAATGGAAAAGTCACCACCAAATTATGATCTCGATAAGGAGAAAATTGGTGGCCATTAGTGACATATAATTGGAGGAAAAACGTAAATATTTGTAGGGAGCCATTGAGGTCATACATCACAAACAACTGTCAAATTGAGGGCCTCAAAGCCTTCAATTTATGTTGATTTAAAATATCATCAGTTCAACAAGACATATAGCATCCCGTCTTTTTATAACATAACTTTCATTCCATTACACGGAACTGAGGATCTTTAAGGATTAGTGTCTTGGAAACAAGGAACATAAAACATGAAACAAAAAAAACATTCTTCTTAAACACTTGAAAGGATTCTCCTCATGTTTACCCTAGGCTCATTACTGCACCTCATAACTTGGGGACATACATCAAAAGAAAGGATGAGAATAAGGCCCAGCAAGGGAAACAAGTGAAACATTTTACATATGAACTTGAGATACATCAATAAAGTCATGAAAAGAACATTATGGAATGAAAATGAAATCATGAGGCATATCATAATAAAAATAAATTTTTTTCATAACTTGAAGATGTGGCTGCAACATTTAATATTGACAATAATTTCGTTTCACCAAGGTCCATCCCCAAGGTGTCGTTAAAAATTACCAAGGTTATTCACCAAGGCATCGTTAAAATGGTCATCTCTAGAGATTAAGTCTTTACCCAATGAATTGGAGCGCTATCAGGGTGCACCCTTAAATTTTCATTTATTATCATGTGAGACACATATATCATCATCAAACATTTCATAAATAACCCATATAGAATAAAATAAATGGGTTTCATTTCATAATCATAACGTTTTAAAAACTGCTTTAAAGACATGATCTTTACGTTACTTTAAACCCACAGAAAGGGAAAGCGGGTATCATGTATGTAAATCCCAGAATTTAAAATAGAAAATTTTGATATATATGTGAATAAACCTATAGAAATAAGAGCTTTTAGTATTCACTTTATAACATAAAATAATTTTGACAAAAGAGAGGCATTTTGAGACGAAAATTCTGCAGCATAATGGCTATGTTACAAGGTTTTAGAAAACTTTGAAAAGAGAGGGAACATGGGTAGAACAATCATAATTGACCCATAAAACAGTAGAGGGTCTGAATAAGAAGGATATATGGACATGGTGATTCAATTTCAAGGACATACCATTTGAAAATTAAAAACATGGAAGGAAGACAAAAAATTTGATTTCTCTTATGAAAATTCCGTAGCCTAACGACATCACTTAAACTTCAACAAAAATGAATTGAATAGATCAAATATGGTCTCTAATGATATGATCATAAGAGATCAGTATTATAGATATAGATATCATACCCCAATATAATAAAAAGGAACTTGCAAGACTTGACATAGAATTAGAACTATGAAAAGGATAAGGGTGAAAGAATCCCTTAAAAATTTGGCAGCCTAACAGCGCTACATAAAACTTCAAAATAGTGATTTTAAGAGATCAAATGGCATCTCTCATCATATGAACATAAGAGTATAGTATGATAGATATAGAGATCATACCCCAACATAACAAAAAGAAACATGAAAGAATTGACATGAAAGTGGAACTTCAAAACGAGAAGGGTGAAGAACCACTTAAAAATTCGGCACCCTAACAGCACCACTTAAAACTTCAAAATACTGAATTAAAGAGATCAAACGGGGTCTCTCATCATATGATCATAAAAGATCAGTATGATGAATTTAGATATCATACCCCAACTTAATAAAAAGGAACTTGAAATACTTTACATGATAATAGATCTTGAAAAATGAGAAGGGAGAAAGAATCTGTTACAAAATTTCGGCAGCCTAACGGCGCAACATAAAACTTCATAAAACAAAATAATGAGAGTAAGAGGGTATCTCTCATTATGTGAACATGAAAAGGGAAGTAAGAGGAGTATAAAAGAACACCCTTTAACATATGAACATGGAGCATAAATGAAATTACATAAAAGAGAATTCTTGAAAAGAAAGAGAGAGATCGGATCCCTTACCTTAAAACGTAACTCTTAAAACTCAATGGTTTGGATCTTTAGGGCTTGGGGGCACCTTGTAAGGACTCCTTGGGAGGTAAGGAGACCAGAACTTCGTTGGGGGAGAGTGGGGAGTCGAATGGATGAGAGGATGGCTTGGTATTTATAGGGAAAGTGAGGGGACAAGGCATTAATGGCCAAGGGACACCTCATTAGTGGTTTTGGCAAAACCATGGGCTTGCCCATGGTATTTTCCCAATGGTATTGGCCACTTGGGACACCTCATACCTCATATCACTATTCATAAGTCGACCATATTGATTAAATACTTAATACATCATTTAATTATGTCATTAAACACCCGTAACTTAAAAACTGTATTTTCACTATTCATCGAAAATTCAACTTTCTCAGAATAATCCCAAAATTTCACCTTAACCAAATATCAATGCTCTGATTTCAAAAATGAAATCCAATTTATAAAAATAATTTTCTAAATATTTTATAATAAATTTTTAATTAAAAACACTATTCATCGAAAATTTATTTTTTTCAGAAAAATCCCCAAAAATTACCTTAACATAATATCGATGCTTTGAGTTCAAAAATGAAGTCCATTTTATAAAAATAATTTTCTAAATATTTTTAATTAAAATTTTAATTAAAAAACACTATTCATCCGAAAAAACTAATACTTGAATAATAATTTATGAAACCGTTATTTAACTATTTTATTGAATCACATTACTTAATCAAAGTGCCTAGCTTATTTTAGTACTTTCTTTAAGTGAGATTACTAATCCATTTGGACACATTATTAATCCTAATCATAAAATCACTATTCATAATTTACAATTCATCAAAAATCATGTTGATCTTATTAGACTCTAAATTTCGTACTGAACATAATTGTAGAAAACCATTTTTTGAAAATCATTACACATTTTTAATTATTTAAGTTTTACATAAACATATTTAAAATATCCTTTTTCGAAAATTCATCAAAAATATGCATACTATATTTATCCGGTCATTTGAAAATTCATAAAAGAAATCGAAATTATTATTTAAAACAAAGGATTACACAAGACAGTTACGGTCTCCTTACATAGCCCCTTATCACACCAGCATAAGACCTAAGTGTAAGGTGTGCTAAGGTGAGAGAATCCGAGGGAGGCTCGGCCAACATCGCACAAGTAGTAATTTCTATCAGTTTGAACTTCTCGCGAAGGCGATCCCATTCTAGCTTTATACGATGAAGTTCATCTTGGGTTTGGTCCAGAGCAAAGCCCAGTGGTTCTACCTCCTACCCAAGTTCTCTTAGATGGGCTTTGATCGGTCCAAGACTACTGGGTGAGGCCATCGAATCTTCTTTCTATATTAATTAACCAAGATTGATTGTATTTAGAGACAATAGTCAAAATGTTTAGTTTCCAGCGGTCATATTGACCATTGGTCAAATAACAGTCAAAACCCAACAGTCTCATTTTAATTATACTCATGTTATCAAATGAAACATTTTTGTTGGGTATAAAAATAAAATAAAATAACACATAAAATTAGGAAACAATATTTATTTAAAATTTCGGGTCATTACAATCTTCCCCCCTTAAGAAATTATGTCCTCACAATTTTTAAAATTGGGTTTTGAAATTTCATTGAATGTCCCACATCAGAAAAGTAGTCAGTAAAACAATTACTTTAAAAGAAAGAAAGGGAAGTACAATGGTCACCCGAGTTAACCCACACTAGGATTCCATGTAGGAAAACATGGACATGGAGGAGAAAACAAAGGGTCATGTTCTGAGGGAGAGTGATATAGAACATGATTAGGAGAAAGTTAACCATAAGAAAATCCCAAACTTATGATGTGTGTAAACGGTCTTTGATTACCTAGTAGGAAATGTAAACCAACAAAATTTTTGTTTTACGTTTCTTTTCATAATTTTTAGGAATTCATTTGCTACATAGAACGAAAACATAAGAAAATATACCTACCTTCAAGTAGAGTTTCATCCTTTAATAAGTCCCTACCAACACTAATCTTTTCTCCAAATGATGAGGATTCAAAAACACTTGGTCTCATAAAAGCACAAGAATCATCTTCTAGAGAATCACATAATCTAAAAAAGATTAACTATATATTTCTTCTATCTTTAAACATTATCCCACAAACAGAAAGGTTAAGGTAAAATAACTCTTCAAAAAGAAATAATCCCATAGGAATGGAATCTACTTTTAAATCTTCAAAGTTCCATGGTACTACCCAAAGTTCATCATAGACCATTCCATAAATAACGGTCCTTAAAATTCCCCAAAAATAAACCAAACAAAGATTGAAACCCAAATACAAGAAGGATTTGATAACATAGTCTTCCAAAACATCTTCATTGTTCATCTCTAGACAACATCGACCACTCCTAACATCTTATAACAAAAGTAACTAACCTAAACATATTTTACCCAAGATAGGTTAATCATTCCCATAAGTAACCTAAATTACTATAAGTCCACCTTAAATTCATAAATTCTTCATAATATAAGTCAACCTTACTCCTCAATGAAAATACTACAGTAATCTATTTACCTCGATCATATAGGGTCCCCAAAATAGTGAACTTCTTCCAAAATAATAATCATCTTTTAATCCCCTAATCATCTTTGTCATATTAATACGGAAGTCGTCACATTTCCTATCACATTGGTTGTTGGGACACGTTATTCCATTTCCCACTATTAACATAGAAGAGATAGTATAATTAGAGGCTTAAATACTTAACCAATAATCATGAAAAGGAACTTAAATCATATAAGGATAACTTGTAGAAGAAATGTATACCCTAACTTGTGATCCCCTAGGTTCCCATATGGGTTATCCATGATCATATATTCTTATGTGAATCTTTATTTTATTTTATCTTTGTTCCTTTAACAATGTTTCATACGAAGCTTATGAATTTACCAAAGAATATCCCCCGGGAGTGTCGTAACCAAGAGTGCAGCAAGCCCCGTTGTCGTGTACCAGTTCCCGTTTGAGTCTAGCTCAAAGCGGTGTTTTCGGGTTTTAACCCTATGTACATCTGTTCCAGAGCCACCTCTACCTGCTCGTATCCAGACACGGATGTATTTGCTTGGCAACCCCTTACTCAATATTCACCAAAATACCAGGAAGATTTACTATATTTAAACTTTTCTATAGGGTTATTCCTGGAGTTTTCATATCATAATTTTCACAAATAACTAAAGCATCCTTTGATACCAACTATAGCATCCCGTCTTTTTATAACATAACTTTCATTCCATTACACGGAACTGACGATTTTAAGGTTTAGTGTCTTGGAAACAAGGAACATAAAACATGAAAAAAAAACATTCTTCTTAAACATTTGTAAGGCTTCTTATCATGTTCACCCTAGGCTAATTACTGCATCTCATAACTTGGGGACATACATCAAAAGAAAGGATGAGTAGAAGGCCCATCAAGGGAAACATGTGAAACATTTTACATATGAACTTGAGATACATCAATAAAGTCATGAAAAGAACTTTAAGGCATGAAAATGAAATCACGAGGCATATCATAATAAAAATAAAACATTTTCATAACTTGAATATGTGGCTGTAACATTTAATATTGACAATCGTTTCGTTTCACCAAGGTCCATCCCCACGGTGTCGTTAAAAATTACCAAGGTTATTCACCATGGCGTTGTTAAAATGGTCATCTCTAGAGATTAAGTCTTTACCCAATGCATTGGAGCGCTATCAGGGAGCACCCATAAATTTGCCTTTATTATCATGTAAGCCACATATATCATCATCAAACTTTTCATAAATAACCCAGATGGCATAAAATAAATGGGTTTCATTTCATAATCATAACGTTTTAAAAACTGCTTTAAAGACATGATCTTTACGTTACTTTAAACCCACGGAAAGGGAAAGCGGGTATCATGTATGTAAATCCCAGAATATAAAATAGAACATTTTGATATATATGTGAATAACCCTATAGAAATAAGAGCTTTGATTATTCACTTTATAACATAAAATAATTTTGGGAAAAGAAATGCATTTTGAGAAGAAAATTCTGCAGCATAACGACTATGTTACAAGGTTTTAGAAAACTTTGAAAAGAGAGGGAAAATGGGTCGAACAATCATAATTCACCCATAAAACAGTAGAGGGACATAATAAAGAGGATATATGGACATGGTGATGCAATTTCAAAGATATACCATTTGAAATTAAAAACATGGAAGGAAGACAAAAAAATTTGATTTCTCTTATGAATATTCTGCAGCCTAACGGCGTCACTTAAACTTCAACAAAACTGAATTGAATAGATCAAATAGGGTTTCTCATCATATGATCATAAGATATCAGTATGATAGATATAGAGATCATACCCCAATATAATAAAAAGGAACTTGCAAGACTTGACATAGAATTAGAACTTTGAAAAGCAGAAGGGTGAAAGAATCCCTTAAAAATTTGGCAGCCTAACGGCGCTACATAAGACTTCAAAATACTGATTTGAAGAGATCAAATGGGGTCTCCCATCATATGAACATAAGAGTCCATTATGATAGATATAGAGATCATACCCTAACATAACAAAAAGGAACTTGAAAGAATTGACATGAAAGTAGAAC
Source organism: Viscum album (assembly GCA_963277665.1). NCBI lineage: Eukaryota > Viridiplantae > Streptophyta > Magnoliopsida > Santalales > Viscaceae > Viscum > Viscum album. Next base: position 72,615,085 of record OY728149.1, read on the forward strand.
TTCAAAACGGGAAGGGTGAAGAACGACTTAAACATTCGGCAGCCTAACGGCACCACTTAAAACATCAAAATACTGAATTAAAGAGATCAAATGGGGTATCTCATCATATGATCATAAGAGATAAGTATGATAAATTTAGAGATCATACCCCAATATAATAAAAAGGAACCTGAAATACTTTACATGATAATAGATCTTGAAAAATGAGAAGGGATAAAGAATCTGTTACAAAAAATTTCGGCAGCCTAACGGCGCCACTTAAAACATAAAAAAACGAAATAATGAGAGTAAGAGGGGATCTCTCATTATGTGAACATGAAAAGGGCAGTAATAGGAGTATAGAAGAACACCATTTAAAATAAGAACATAGATTATAAAAGAAATTACATAAAAGAGATTTCTTGAAAAGAAAGAGAGAGATCAGATCCCTTACCTTAACTCGTAACTCTTAAAACTCAAAGGTTTGGATCTTGAGGGCTTGGGGGCACCTTGGGAGGACTCCTTGGGAGGTAAGAAGACCAGAACTTCGTTGGGTGAGAGTGGGGAGTCGAATGGATGAGAGGATGGCTTGGTATTTATAGGGAAAGTGAGGGGGCAAGGCATTAATGGCCAAGGGACACCTCATTAGTGGTTTTGGAAAAACCATGGTCTCTCCCATCGTATTTTCCCATGGTATTGGCCACTTGAGACACCTCATACCTCATCTTACTATTCATAAGTCGACCATATTGATTAAATACTTAATACATCATTTAATGATGTTATTAAACACCCGTAACTTTAAAATTGTATTTTCAATATTCATCGAAAATTCTACATTCTCAGAATAATCCCAAAATTTCACCTTAACCAAATATCAATGCTCTGATTTCAAAAATGAAATCCATTTTATAAAAACAATTTTCTAAATATTTTTAATTAAATTTTTAATTAAAAACACTATTCATTGAAAATTTATTTTTTGCAGAAAAATCTCCAAAAATTACCTTAACATAATATCGATGCTCTGAGTTCAAAAATGAATTCCATTTTACAAAAATAATTTTCTAAATATTTTTAATTAAAATTTTAATTAAAAAACACTATTAATCCGAAAAAACTAATACTTGAATAATAATTTATGAAACCGTTATTTAACTATTTTATTGAATCACATTACTTAATCAAAGTGCCTAGCTTATTTTAGTACTTTCTTTAAGTGAGATTACTAATTCATTTGGAAACATTATTAATCCTAATCATAAAATCACTATTCATAATTTAATATTCATCAAAAATCAAGTTGATCTTATTAGACTCTAAATTTCGTACTGAACATAATTGTAGAAGACCATTTTTTGAAAATCATTACACATTTTTAATTATTTAAGGATTATATAAACATATTTAAAATACCATTTTTTGAAAATTCATCAAAAATATGCATACTATATTTATCCGGTCATTTGAAAATTCATAAAAGAAATCAAATTTTTTATTTAAAACAAAGGATTACACAAGACAGTTACGGTCTCCTTACATAGCCCCTTATCACACCAGGATAGGACCTAAGTGTAAGGTGTGCTAAGGTGAGAGAATCCGAGAGAGGCTCGGCCAACATCGCACGAGTATTAATTTCTATCAGTTTGAACTTCTCACGATGGAGATCCCGTTCTAGCTTTATATGAAGAAGTTCAGCTTGGGTTTGGTCCAGATCAAAGCCCAGTGGTGCTACCTACTTCCCAAGTTCTTTTAGATGGGCTTCGATCGGTCCAAGACTACTGGGTGAGGCTATCGAATCTTCTTTCTATATTAATTAACCAAGATTGCTTGTATTTAGAGACAATAGTCAAAACGTTTAGTTTCCAGCGGTCATATTGACCAATGGTCAAATAACAGTCAAAACCCAACAGTCTCATTTTAATTATACTCATGTTATCAAATGAAACATTTTTGTTGGGTATAAAAATAAAATAAAATAACACATTAAATTAGGAAACAATATTTATTTAAAATTTCGGGTCGTTACAAGACATAACGTATTAGGATAACACATTTTTTGTTTTAATATCCCTTTTCTAATTTTTAAGAAGTAATTTATTCATAGAATAAGAGATAGGTATATATATATTTATGCTTGAGAAGTAGAGTTTCAACTTTCAACTAATTTCTACCACAAAATCATCTTTCACTCAAAAAGATAATAGAACTCAAAAATATTATAATTATCCTAATCGTACAAGGTTCAAAATATTAACACATACCATTTAGATTAGTAAAACTATATTTTCATAACTAGGGACTTCCTGTAGGCTAGTGTTAGGTAATAATGTCCTGTCACAATATTGGTGTGGGTTCAATTCCTGTAGCTTTGTCCGACGCGACGATTTATGCCCCACCCTGCAGGTTGTCCTTTTCCTGAAACTATAGTATTTTAACATTCCAAAAATAATCTTTAGAAATTTTTTAACCTTAAACAATACTATCCAAAGAACATCTTAATACATTCCAACCTTTATAGTTATCCAAAATACCTATGTCCCGACTTTGTCTAAAAGGTCTCTAAATTCCAAAATCAATTGTAAAATCAGATTCCCAAACAAAGTAAAGTTTTTCTTATTGTCACATACTAAAAATATGATTACCTTCATCATATTAAAACCTTAATGAAAAAAACAATTACTGCAGTACAATCATTATATATATCACATTATTATTATAACCAGAATATAATCCTTGAGTCCAAAAGAACCAATACATAAATTATTCCACTTCAACTGTAGTAATAGCATAAGATTGTCCTTCATCCCTTGGCCTTTTCTGAGGTATGTTTCCCTGACGCTTAGGACATTCATTTGCATAATGCCCCATTTCCCTTCAATTGTAGCATTCAACATTGAAAGCCTCTTTCTTTCCCTTGCAATCACTATCCTGGTGACATTTTTCTCCACATTTAAAACAAAGTCCCATTCCTTTTAGGCAAGTACTGGGGTGATTCATCCCACAATTATCACATAATGTAAAATCCTCATTTTCTTTTTTCCCTTTATTTGTCTCTTGTTCCACCGTTCTCTTCTTCTCTTGCTTTAATTTGTTATCATAAGACTTAGATAATTCCTTTTCTGTCTTGATAGCACATGAGACAATATCTTCATACGATGAGAAGGATTGTGATACTATATCTCAACGAAGAAATGGTTTTAACCCATCAAAGAAAAGATCAATCTTACTTCTTGGGTTACGTATATAATCTTCAGCATACCTAACTAACCTTGTAAAGTTGGCCTCATACTTTGCAACATTCTCATCCTCCTTTTGTCTCAGACTCAGAAATTGCCTTTCCATATCTGCTCGATGGTCACGAGGAAAGTATTTATCTAAGAAAAGATCTTTGAACTCTCTCCATTCCATATTTGATACTTCTTCATCTTCATTTGTATTTTGAATCAGCGACTACCATTGATCGGCATCTATTGTGAGGCGGTAGACTTCCATGACAACCTTCTCCAATTCGCTACACCCCAAGGTGTGGAATATTTTTTCTGTGGAGTTTATCCATTTCTCAGCTACTAATGGATTTGTACCCCCATTAAATGATAGTGGTTTTTGCCTCATGAAGTGATCTAACATTGAACCTCCATATTTCGGATCAGGGTGCTTCATATGAGTAAGGTTATTATTCATAACCTGAGTGAGTTGTCCCAGTATGGTGATAAGTTGATCAGCACCAGGTGTATCTCCAGCTCCATAATAATTATCTTGAGCAGGAGGGAAATCCCTACACAGAGTGCATGCATTGATACGGTTTCCATTTCTTCCACTAGGCACCATTTCTAAACAATGACATAAACTAGATTTGTTTATGAATCTAAATACATAATTTCATATTTGTAAAATACTTAACATAAATTGAACTATTTATGGATATAATCCATAATCATAAAAATGTTTTCTTTGAAAAGTATATACTCATAACCCTTCATAGAGGTTTCTATAGAAAATGAGAATTATCCTAAGCATATCCCCCGGTAGTGTCGTAACCAAGAGTGCATCAAGGCCGGTTGTTGTGCACCAGTTCCCATTCGAGTCTATCTCAATGTGGTGTTTTCGGGTTTTACCGCTAGGTACATCTGTGTCGGAGCCGCCTCTACCTGCTCGTATCCAGACAATGATGTACTGCTCGGAAAACTCACAAAATCTATAATACCAAAATTCTAGAAAATTATTCTATACTAATCCTCAAATTCTATCTTTCGGTTATGTGCTCTAATCAGATTTTATCTAAATCTAGCTTCCAGGGTTAGTACTAAACTGCCTCTGATACCAACTGTAACGCCCCGACCCCAGTTACCCAGAGTCGTTGCATTATTGCGTAACATTGGCATGATCATAAAAGATCAAGTCTAGAAATACCGATTAGTTTAGTAGCCTAGGAAACACTAGAAACATTCATAACTGTTACATTACATCATAAAGTGAAAAACTACAACAACATCTTGTCTTCATATCCCCTCATACTATCCCTGCAAGTCATTAATAATATACTTCTTCACATCCTGGAAAAATTAAAACATTGGAAGGGGTGAGCTGAGATGATCAGTAAGGATAACAATATTGCGGAAGCTTATGTAAATAAAAACTAACATTTAAGGCAATGTATAACTAAAACAAAAGACTTTTTAAACTTTAACATCATCATAATATGGAAAAAATAAAATTAAATAATTCCATTTACTTACTCACATGGATATTCTACTAGTATAATAATCACATGCAATATCAATAACCACTTTCATAATGATGGGATGCATAATGCCAGAGTATCATAACCATGTATCCAAATCCTCATGCCAAGACCACAAATAACATTTTTTCAAGGCCTTGTGCCAAGACAAAAGTTTGTCTCATGAGACCTACCGATGCATCGAGGAGCAATAGCGGGCTCCACCCGTCACTTATTAAGTCCAATGGATTCCTCATATGAACAGGTTTAAACATATCATAAACCATAACATAATTGTATCACATTAAACATGCATATAGGAAACATAATATTTCCATTCTTCAATCACAAGATATCAATACAACACATTTATATAATAAAAACATTATCAAAACCATTTTCAATACCAAAATAAATGAAAAGTAAAACATGGTATTTATTTTTCTTTAAAAAAAAATTTATGGCTTATAGAGGAAGCCGAAACTCAAATAATAGTCATGGTGGTAGAGAGGTCGTTGTCTGCGCATACGTAAGAAAAAACATTCCTTTTGTCATTTATTGAAAACGCTTCCTATAAAAAGATTCCTTTTGAGTAAAATTCAAAGGCGTTTATACACAGTATAAATGAAAGTTGTTTATAAAACCAAATATGCCTCAATGAAATGAGATTGAGACGAAGTCCTTACAATGTTCATTTTTTTAAAAATAAAATAGTTTTATTATGTGTATTCACTATATTTACACATAAATAAAGTATAAATACAAGATAGGACAAAATAATATCATGACATAATTTGAAAGTAGGAGATTAACCCAAAGAATGGAAATTGGGTTAAGAAGTTCCCTTACAAAGATCATTTTTTTAATAAAATAGATCTATTATGTTTATACACTATAATTACACATAAATAAAGTAACAATATAAGATATAACATAATAATATCATTACATAATTTGAAAGTAGGAGATGAACCCAATGAATGGAAATTTGGTTATGAAATTCTCTTACAAAGATAATGTTTAAAATAAAAAAGATCTATTATGTTTATTCACTATAAGTACACATAAATAAAGTAAAAATACAAGATATAACATAATAATATCATGACATAATTTGAAAGTATGATATTAACCCAAAGAATGTAAATTGGGTTAAGAAATTCCCTTACCTTGCGTCCTATCTTGTATCGACTGTTCTTTAACCTCCTGAATAATAAACTAGAGTTAATTTATAATTTCATAAGAACCTTTGTCAAGTTTTTTATTCCTTTTATATCACTTATTACCATGTTATGAACATTATGTAATTATTTAATTTAATAATAGTCGTTTTGTCGATCTTTGGTAATTGAGTCAAAAATAATCTTCTTATAATTACAAGTTGTTCATGTTGTGAAATATCCATTATATCCAGAATTATATTCATTATATAGATATCATATATCTCATATATATCCAGTATATTCATGCATTTATAATATTAAATAACATTTAGAGGTAAGAAATGAAATGCACCGTTCATGGAGACGGTAAGCCGTACGTACGCATGAATGCTACTTTCATTTCTATTTAATATTTAATGGAATGAAATTATAATTATATAAAGGAATGATATAATTCCAGTATAATATAATATATAATAACATTTACTCCATCCTTTATACATCCCACAAATGGCATTAATGATTCAAATCACTTTGAGGGGGCGGTAGTCCGCACTTCCTAAAATTAAAATAGCGCATTTACCCATAATGGAAACCATAAAGGTATGCAATAAATGAAAAATATAGAATATTAAGTAAAACATAAACATATTATATATCATATATAAATATAGTGGCATCTTAATGGCCACCTTTGAAGGTGTTTTATGAGTGTTGAACAATAATCGTTTCGTGAGCCAGAAATTCACCATCTACAGAAACAATATGTTATTAAACCATTAGATGTGGGTGTGTGTAAGTGTAGCTCAAATACTTCTTATAAAAACATCCTATTATATTTAAGATACTGGTTTTGTTACAAATGAAAATAATAAAAAGAGTTTAGGTGGTTAGATAAGCAAAATAAAACAAATCAACATTAGAGAAGACATTACCTTAAAATTGGGTAACTCTTTTTTGATTTGAGACAAAGGCTTACTTGGGAAGAGTTATGCCCAAAGTGAGGCTTCTAGGAGTAAGAGAGTGATGCTGGGAGAGTATTTTGGCAGAGTTTGGCCGAGCCAAAAGGCTTTGAAAGTGTGACTAAGGTGGTAGTGGTGGGGGCCTTTTATAAGTGAAGAGGAGGGGCACTCTTGGAAAGTAATGAAATGTTACTTTATTATATAATGATTTTCGGATTTTAAATGTCCCAAACATATATAATTCGAGGTTTAGGTGCTAAGTGTTCTAAATATACTCATCCAATAGGTATTTGACAAGTGTATGCCTTGGATTTTACATAATCTTTTCATTTTAATTAAATCGTTAATTAATGAGGTAATCGATGCATCATCATAGTGTCATAAATAATTTAATTTCCTTAATGTCTAAAAATTATAAAAAAATTTCATGATGTAGGAAATATTTTTAGATTTGTAATGAATTTTAATATTCAAAAATAGGACTTGTATAACCCCATTTAAAAATTGTTTTAGTAGAACTACTTATGTTTGTGACATTTTTATTTTAACTTTAAATAAAAGTTATTTTTGTCATTTTCCTACCAAAGTGGCTCCATGGGGTCCCCAAGTTGACCCATGGATTTTATTGGTCGGCCTTGACTCATCAAATAGGGGTAGGACAAGTGTAAAGGTCATTTCATATTTTTATAATACCATTTTTACCATAAATTTCACTAATTACCTTTAATTGCGATTAATTAAACTTAAAAATTACTATTCACCAAAAATTATTTTAATCCCATTGAACCACATTTTACTTACTAATGACAACCATGTATGTCGGATTTTTGAAAATCAAATCACAGAAGTGGTAATATTTCATTTAAATGAAAAATCAGTTATTTAACTACCACTTAGTTGTTTCACTATTCATCAAAAATTGAAGTTTTTCAGAACAATGCCAAAATTTCACCCTAAGCTATAATTGATATTCCAAATTCAAAAATTATGTCTATTTTACAAAATTCCAAACATTTAAGTTACATTTATTAATTTTATAATTAATTCCCGCTGTCACAACGAATTGCGTGTTTTTAAGAAACAATATATATCAAAAGATTGACAATTGTTTATGTAAAATTTCAAAGTGAAATTAATTCTAATGACCACCATTGGATAAAATGGTAAAAATATATTCTAATTATAATTTAAAACCACTAAATAGTATAATTTATCACTATAAATTATTTTTATTAAAAAAGTTGTTTTTAAGTAATTTTCACTATTTAAAACAAATTGGAAGTTCTCCGAAGATTACAAAAAATTCAACTTAGGATAATTTCGATATTCCGAATACAAAAACGAAGTCCATTTGGCAAGATAAAATTTATAAAATTTCAAAAATTAGGTATTACTATTCATAATGGCTACTTTGATTAGTCGCAGTGTGTTAGAACTCGAAGTTGCGTAAAATGCAAGCTATTGCATTATTGAAAGAGAAGTGTATCGTGAATGCTTGGGGTGTTACAGTCTGACCTTTTATTTTTATCATTTTAAATGATAATATTATTATCTCATATTATTTATGTTTTTATTTTATTCATAGTATGTATATGAAGCTTAATTTTTATATAAATTAAATGATCGAATCGTTAAATTATAAAAATACCTAATAAGAGTCAAAATTAAGAATTATTTAATATATCTTCCCTTTTGAAACCATTAATTTTCTCATGACCCCTGACCCTAAACCAGAGAAATCTAACCATCAAAAATACAAAAATTATGAACGTAGCATGCAGATGAATCTCCTAATGTATTCTGTTCAAGAATGAAATGTAATGAAGAATTGAAACGATCTTTAAAAAAATCATAATCTTCCGAATTGAGTTGTTGTTTCTTATAAGAAAAATTATGTTTCTTGGTTATAATCATAAAAATGTATTTTATATAATCTAATTTTGGAATAGGTATGGGAATAATTTTATATCATGTAATGATTGACCACTCTGTAAAATAGTGTTTGGATATTTATACATATTTTTTGTATATCAATTTATGGACATGACAGATTTTCTCAAAACAATGGTCATCGGAAAATAATTTCTATTCTATTTTTAAAAAAGGGACAAATTTACTTGAGTTCCTCTTAAAGAAATATATGAGGGTTATAAAGGATTTATAAATATCAATCCTGATAATTTTGTGATCATGGATTCTCTTCTTAAGCTCAGATTTAATGCCACCATATGATAACCAATTGTATTTGAGTTAGAGGAGAATATTAATTTCTCTTTATATTCATTCAAAATATTATATTTACACATAATTGGGAATCCAATATTGGGAGTTAGTAAGAAATTTAATTTTATTTAGTTATAAAAGGGAATGAAATAATTATCTGTAGTAATTTAATGATAAAAATCACAGTGTATTGAAAACATATATATATATATATACATATAATTCTATTTTATATCTAAATATGATATTTTATCTATTGGAATATATAGGACATATTTCTGATGGAGAATAAAAGATAACAAAATTTGATGGATTCATTCTCAGTAAAGTTACATGTGAGATTATAAAACTAAATTGGAATCCTTCGATAAGAATTTAGTAGTTAAAAATAATAAATATCATGATAAGGTCAATCCACTATAGAATCCTTCCTCACCAAGAAATATAGTTTAACCTATCTTGTATCTTGGTGATGTAGTGGATTATTGTTTTGATGAATAACTTGATATTGTTCATAGTGATCATGTTGAAGTAATGAAAGCTATATACATTCTAGGTAAATATTTTCCATTTCATGTCACTGAATGATGTGATCCTAAAATGTTTCCGAGCCTGAATGTATCTTTTGGTCCCCCAAAATAACGTTTTTTCAACCTATTAAAGTGTAATTTCTACTAGAATAGGTAATATAAATATAAAATGTTTCTAATGATACTCAATTTTAATGATATACACAATATATTTTTGATGATTATACTTATTTATCTAATATCTCTATGTATGATGATGATTTTGGAGATGAGGATGATAATTGAAATCCTTTTAGGTGGATATTTGTTATTTAATTTTTTCTTGTTATGAGTGGAAAATAATTTTCCAAAATGATTATACTATTCGAGATTCTATAAGTAGGATTGAATAAGATTATTCTATTAATGGAGATAACGATTCACTAATAAATTGGGAGAAATCCCTAGGGTTATCAATGATCATCTTGGTATACGTAGAATTAGATAGTAATGATAATTATTGTTGTGATTGATATAAGGTAAACCAACCAAAGCATAGTGTACCTACCATCTTAGTTTTTAGTTGAAATATTATTACATCCATAGCGGAATGAATTGATTTAGTAGAGACTGTGGAAACATTTTAATATGGGATATATTATGTGAAACGGGCCATGTTGGTGCTTGTGTACATTGTCACGAGAGGTCTCCACCTACTCCTCTAACTAATATTAATATGGATTTTCAGACCCATACTAATCTAAATTATTGCAGAAAAATATTCTAGAAGATCTTAGTGTGATGATAGTGTCTTATTCTTTCATAAATATGAAACTATCTGAATATGACAAAACCTTGATTGTTTTCTTAATAGTGGGTAATATCTGACATAGTATTATCGTGATCATTAGAAATATCGTACAAAATAATATGTTTTTAGCATAATAGATGAATGTAATTAATTAATCATTTCAGGAAATTTTAACCTGTTTCACACAGATAAAAATATCTCCCTTATAAAGGCTCTAATCATTACCTAATGAAAAGGATATTCTTATAGAGATTAACCTGTGAATATTAATACCGTTGTTGATACTAATGTTATTATATCTATTGTGAAACAAAAACATTATGTAGTTTTTACCGTCTCTTTTACCTCTCATGAGTATGATCATCATTATAAAATATCCATTGGTAAGAATAATTAAAATCCTTTTATAAAATTCATAAATGAATTTAAAATTTGTACATTAAAAAATCACTAAATCATCATATAATGTCTATCTCTTATTTTAAGATAATTTTAACATAATAATCATTTTATCATTCTATCATTGAATATGATGGTATCTTTTAGAACTATGGATGTCAATGAACCAGTGACCCTATTGAAGAAACTACCACCGTTTCCCAAGAATTTTTTGAAAGAGAATATATACAATTTTAAATCCATAGAGGTTGGTGATAGGGTCATTTTAGATATTATAGAGTTTATTGAGCTATATTTTATCACTAGGATTGATGTTATTGGACCAACATCAATTCCAATGAATATCATGATTTTTGAAATACATTCAACACCTCTTTAATCACCCTCAATTTATTTTATTACATTTATACATAAAACTGTGGAATCAATATTGAATCACATTCCAATAACATCTTATAAAGTTCCTTATAATCATGCACAAAATTCCAATTTTTATTGTCCTCTTCTTATAATAATAGGAATGAATCTTGTGGATCCAAATTCTATCATCACTACAGATTCATCTTTAGACATAAAATTTGTATTTATAGTTATTTTATTTTTTGAAATCATTGTCGACTGTTCCAAATAACATTGATATTTCACTCAAATACTTACTATTTACTTATTATTATGTCATTAATTTCCTTAAATAATTATTTATATATTTATAATAATCCTGATATTGGTAGTGAGTCCGTATGTAATATGTATGACATGACACATGAATATTCATTGGATATATAAATTCTCTATTATGAAAGTTTTATTCATTATATTCATCATTTAAATATTTTTTTATTGTTATTAATTATTATGAATTCTAGGATTTGTGATCATCATAATGTGATAGATTATTGAATTCTTTTATGAACATAATTATTATAGTGATCTGAAATCATATTTATTATGATTTTAATATGTTTCATGTTTTATGATAGTCAACATATTTATTGCTAGATTACCTATTATTCTTATACATGAATTTACTGAGGATATATAAGATTAGGTTATTTAACCAATATATGGAATAGCATGGATCTAATACTATATGAAAGTACCACTAGAGTATTCGTCTATAATCTAGAACCAGGAGTTACCCCTACCACAATGTGGTTCTAATATCAAGAGAAGATAGCACTACCATTAGCTCAAGAAGATAAAATTAATGTCGTATATCCCCATTATTTTTTCCACAAAGATATGGTTCTTTTATCGATGATGTTGTGAATTAACATAAAAATTAATTCAACACATGGATTGAAAATGGAATTCAATTCAAGTCATAGGAATATTGATTTAAGAATTATTATATGTAAACAACATCAGGGATGATTTTAAAGTCAATCTAGACATTCCATATCAACCACTCAAATTGATGAATGAATGTTTTTATTATTTTCCCATAGATTATAATTATAGATTATAGAGTTGTATATATTCATAAGATCATCTCATGCACATCTTTTCTAAGCTAGGTTATGGATAAAAACATGGAATAGATGTATAACAAAACAATATCACTCAACATAATATATGGAAATTTAGGATCCTACAAAGAAAAATAGTCTATAGATAACATTTGAAACACTATATTCTTCTGAAAATTTTATTCAAAATTGAGTTAACCCCTTGAAATAAATATTCAAAGACTCCAAAAATACAGAATTTCAAAAGATTTATATTCATCAAATCTTCAAACTCATTATTTCATTCTCATTTGAGTTTAGCTTAACTATCGAACTATGTTTTTTACTCTGTTTATTTAAAAAAATATACACTTATACTGTTTTATATAGTTCTAGACATTCAATTTCACATCATTTTTCTATAAATCTATGAATAACTATTTAAGAGGTCATGTGTGATATAAATTACTTATATCCCATGGAGACCTATAGATTATTCTTTTTTACAACATGAATCAACTGAGTATAGTTTTTTTTAAAACCTATTATTTTTTTTGTATCATGTTATTTTATAGTAAACTCCTTTTTAGTTAATGATTTATGAGTATTGAGGTTTAGGTATCAGCTTGGTAGTGAACTAGTAGTTCATTTCAAGGTTGTTTATATATTTGTTTTATTTTCTCTCTTTTGATACAAACTATTAAGTATGTCTAAAAAATTAATAAAAAACTTTATTTTTCTAGTTTAATTAAATCTTTATATTATAGTATTTTTAGGCCTGTAATTTTTTTAAAATAGTAATTTGTTTTGAATGTTATTTTAAATTACCATATATTTATATTTTTTATAACATTATAAAATAACAAACTATATAATTATATTGTTTTATTTAACATGTTTTTAAATAAAATGGGGTGATTTATATTCTAAATTTTGTCAATGTACTTTTTGAATTATATACTAAATTCACCTGATATTGTTTGGACACCTATTATTAATATGGATAAAAAGTGGTCCATAAGTGTTTTATACATTTTCCTGTTGACACTAAATTTTCAATATTCCATGAGAGGGAATGTATTAGATACAATAAAACCAGATTCTGCTCAGGTCGACATAGTCCTATGGAGCATAGATATGATAATTTCTATGGAATTAATTTGTGTGAATTTGGATAGTGAATATGATGAAAATTTCATTTAAGAGTTTATATTCCTATAATTTATACTAATGATGATTTATATTTATAGTTGAAAATAGTTTCCCAAATGTTATTTTCCATTATCGTCATAAAAATTTATATAAAATTTGGGTGAGGTCACTTGTATGGAATAAATGAAAAATTAATTTTACTTGAATTGAGGTCCCTCACAATAGTAAAAATGATTCATTAAATTGGAATATGATGCCATATTATGATCATAATTCTCAAAGAAATGTTATCATTTTTATCAGTCATGTAGATCAGATATAAATTTCTTGGAAATAAATTTTGAAATCCTTGAGGAATGGATTCACTCCATTTATGTTTATAGTGATTGAACTAATGAAGAATTGTGACAAACACAATTTTTGGTTGACGAGTTTGGGTTTTTTAAACAATTGAAAAATGGGAATTAATGAAGTACATGAATGTATCAATTATCTTACTCAGTAAATAATGAAATGGAAGAAATCAAGATGTGTATGATCATTGGCCAAATTCAAAATATGGGTTCCTCTGAAATAATGTTGATGACACATGATGTTTGAGAATATTTTATTTTGTATTAAATAAAGGGTCTAACATATAAAATTTGTTGAAAACACATTGAAATGATGTTATATTTTATGAAAATACATATATTTGTGGTGGTTGGATTTTTTGTGAGTTTATTTGAGACATATTGATGAGTTTGATATTTATTTGAGAACCATGGATTTCTGTTCTTAAATTTATAGATACTGGGGTAAATGAAAAGGTCTAAAACCTTACACTACTCAAAACTCATATCTCAAATATACTACTAAATATGCTGAATTAAAATTGATGATTTATGGAATATGAAAAGGAAAATATCAAATTTGTAAGATTCATTTTATGAATAAATATGTTTCGTCGTTGTTCTTAACAGAATATGTAGAATTATTTCATATATGAAATGTATAAATTTTGAAATGTATAAAGCATTATAATGATACATAAGATTAATGATTTCTTACCTAAATGTCATGAATGATAAGAAATGTGGAAATTAAATGATCCCCTATGAGATAAATTAAATGTACTTATTTTGTATATATAAGTTATGAGTTTTAACAGTTATTTGTGTTGTAGAAATTATAATGGAGATGAATGATTAATAGAAGTTGCTGGAGTTGGATATATAGAAAATTATAGAATCTAAATGTGATACATAAGTTTAACCTCCATGTAACACAAGGGAATTCATAGTGTATAATAAGATAGATTTAATGAATTCAAATTTAAAAAAAATACAATTTAGTTTCTTTTTAATAGGTGATTCATAATGTTATCATCTGTAAGAAGAATTCATTAATATGATCCATTATATATTATATCGTTTTTTCAATATCATGATTATAGTTATAATAGTTTTTAAATAAATGATTATTTGTGATGATACTGTGTTGATATTTAGTGACATAGATATCAAAACATTATGGATTAACTAATATGATTGGGGAAAATTTGAGGTAAGTGATGATAAATGTGCTTAACTGATTTTTTTTGAGATGGAGTCCATAAGTTGTTGTATGATGAATATAACATTATAGGAAATCTTCATTCCAGTATTTTTTTCTATGTATGATATGTTCTAGGATTAAATTAGAAAAATAATAATTTCATACAATGATAGAAGATGATGTAATAATATGTTTAAATATTTAATAGAATCCCATTGCGTGATTATGATTTTCAAATCAGTGGAAGGTCTAGCTACAAATTATCAAGACATTATTGAAAATTATGAGAACCTATGTTTCATGAATGTTTAATTGGTAATTTTACTTGCTTTTTAAGATGATATTGTGAAATAAAAGGTGTATACTTATTGGAATTAATATATATATATAATTGATTACAGATTATTTATTATTATAATTTATTATTATTATTTTAAATGGTTTATAATAAAATATATATTGTGGAAACCCCTTTGTCAGGTATTCACGAATGTAACATTCCGACTAATATTTTACAGACTAGATAGAGAACTATGAATGAAATCACAATGCACTTTTCATGGGATTTTCCATGATTAATTTAGTAATTAGTGTTCATGAGATAAAATTGATATAAAATAAAAGTGTGGAAGGATATTTGTCCAATAGTTTTTTTCAAGAATGTATAAAGGAAATAATGTAGGATTTTTAATTTAGTATTGAAAATTTTGAGGATAAATAATAAGTTATTAGTACCAACATCCTATGTATAAGAGATATGAGAAAGTTTATACATCTAAATATTATAGTAGAGTCGATAAGGAATAATATCACATATATTTTATCCTTGTAACATTCCCATATACTAGTGATTGTTTCTCAATGAATTATAAAATTTTTATCCAATTAGTTTATGTTTAAGGTTTCATTATTCTAGTAATTATATTCATTACACTCAAATTCTCATACCTATAACTGCGTATTGATAGTAAAAGTAGAATAGTGGGGGTAGGGGGTAAACCTTCCATATATTAGAATTGTTGTCATTGATTTTAGAGGACATTCCATCTTAATAAATAGTTTTTTCACTTTTTATTTATGTACCATTATGTTATTTGAGGGTTGTGCAGAATTAAAAATTCAGTTCTTAGGATTTGGAATAAAAAAACTATAAAAAACTCATCCCCCTCGTTATTTTTATCTTATCCAATGTGGTTCTAACAATTGGTATTAGAGATTAAGTTTTCTATTGGTGATCTCTCTTGAAGATTAATATGGATAACCACAACTAAGATAATAAAAAAGGTATTCTAATATTTTGTATAATATATTTTTCATATTTAGAAGGAGGTATTGGATCCATATATTCTCACTCCCAATCTAGATATTTATGATTGTGTTAAAAAAAATTAATAATAGTAAATATGAGTTATTCATATTCTCATTTCGAATAAAAAATGATGAAAATTATTAAAGGGAATGGAAATATTTATATTCCATATTTTATAAAAAATAAATAATAAAAGTATACAAATATAAAACTGAAAATTTTATTTGTGATGAATATGACAATACTTATGAAATAAACATGAAGTTGAAGGAATTTACGAAAAATAATATTAGATGAAAATATGATGATGTAAAAATTTATGAGGACAAATCAATTGATGGATTACTTACGTGTTTAAATTTCATTATTAGAATAATCAGAGGATTTGGATAAAATCATGAATATGCTAATATAGTATAGAAATTTCATGACCCAACCCACTGGGCCCCCACATAGATCAATTGTATGTCATGTGAGGTAGTATGAGACATCCTCCAATATTTCACAGAATTAACACAACAATCAAGTATAAATATAAATATTTTAATACATAAAAAATGAATGTGTACAAAATCACACTTGTAAGTAAATCACAACAATATATAATACATAAACAGGTACTAATCCCTGATATTAAAGTTCATGTGATAATGCATAAGATCTAAAAGATTGAAAAATTATATATATATATATATATATAAATATATTAAGGGAGAGAATAAACTCACTAATAGAAACTAGGGAATTATAAACCTAACAACTAGTGTGAAGGAAGAGTCCTGCCCATAAAATATGGAACTAATAATCACGAGATACCATTATCTCTCTGTAACACAAGTCTATTTAAACACCTAAAATGATAAGGTCACCATATTATAGAATATATAGAATATAATACCAAAACAATTATTGAAAATTCCATATATGGGTGAGTATATACATAGCTACTATGAAACCCCCCAAAAGGAAATTTTATAGAAATAAGTATTTATCCTGAACAATGAAATAATGAGGGGAGAACTAATTGAAGGAAAAAATTGAACAAGGTTGTGATGACCCCATAAAAGTGGAGGTCTCATTCCACAACTACACTCAATTCTCAGAGGGTTCTATTCCATATATATAAAACCCACATTAAAATTTTATTATGGTGGTGGTTGTCCATACAATATATATAATAAATAGGGAAAACACTTTCTAACCTCTAAATGTTGTTAGAGGGTTTTATAACAACTTTATCACTAAAAATAAAATAATTGGATTTCAATATCATCCAATATTGATGGAAAGAGGGATTATATCAATCTCAAACACATTATATCTCTAATCTAAAAATGGAATCCCTCACGATATACATAGGATACAACATATAATGGACTAATAACATGTCTATATAAAAATCTCAATATTGGGTATACAATAGGGAAATAATTATAGAATATGTACATGATGTCTCTCCTCTCTCACATGGGGTGTATTTCCATGTCCATATATTCTTGTGAATTTATACATCACAAAATGTTTGGAAAGGTAATGTACATTTTATGGGGTATAATACACCATAAAGGTGTTCCCTATCAATTTTCTTAGAGTATACTTCTCATAAATTGAACTCGGATATTTTAATCTTGATATAAATGCTAAACACTATGATCAATAGACTACAATACATGTGCTCTCCAGAAACACATGGAACATTTTCACAAATTTAAAACACAATAAATTATTCTCCATATAATATCCATTTGTCAAATATTTTCGGCAAAATAAAAAAATTATGATACATAAAATTCTCTGATATTAAAGGTAAATTCAATAATCAATGATTTCATGCTTTTGGTAGATATAAAATTATTTTTTTAAATTATGATATTTTTGTCATGTCTGCTACACCCATGTTGTCCTCTGAATGGTCAAACCATTTATTCTCATAAAAATATACCATGGGTCATCTTCTATTCTAAAAATATCTATATACATCATAAATTAAACAAAACTATTTTAAAATTGATTTAAATTTTCTCTTGAAATTGATTTATTATCGAATCATAATCTTACATCATGCTAATGATGACCACTCGATGATATGTGGGGAAATGTATACTAAAATGTTGATATCAATGATAGCCTCATAGAAAATGATCATTAATCATAATCATAGAAACCATATAAAAATGAATATAAAATCCAATTCAGTAAATATAATTATTTAAAAGAGAAATTCTGTTAATTTTTTTTTCTATACTATAACTAGGTTTTAGGGATTCAATAAGATGATAATTAATCCTAAAACAAATTTGAGAGAGGAAATTTTAGAAATAAAAATCACAAAATTTTTATTGGATATCTTGATGATGAATAATGAAGCTCAGTTAATTTCAAAGGTTATAACCATGTATTCTATAATTGATGAATATTCGTGATGAATGTGATCAACAGTCCTTGAATCCCCATGTTCATCATTTATGATAAACACCATTATTGTAGTCCCTCTTATCCAAATATATCACATATTTTTTAGGTAACCCAATGTTTTTTCAATTAATGGTTGTCAAAAATATAGATTTCTGGTTTCTGACACTAATTTTTGAAAATAAATTAATAATTTTTTATTTATTCTTTTTATATATCATTAACCCTTGAATTATCATTATATATAGATCTGATCTGAATGAATCTTGTGCAATGAGTGGGGTAAACACAATATTCTAATGAAAATATTAATATAACCTTTCTCATTAGAGAATCATATAAATTATATTTCCATTAATAATGATAAGATGTTAGTGTGTGTGGTTTAATTTATTTAATTTTTTTAAAAGTCATTATTGGGGTCTTGTTACAGATGTAAATATAGGGTAAATATAGAAAAATCATTGGTATTATTTTAAAATATCCAAATGGCCTAAAACTATAAATAAGAGTAATTAAACTCTTCCAAAATTCAAATATTCTTTCTATAAAATGAAAATAACATAGTAAAAATTGGGAGGTTACTGTGCTCATATCTATATCTCATTCTCCTATGAGATCTCCTAGATGTTTGCAAGCTAAAAAATAACTGATAATACATGAAATTCTCACACAAAAGGATAATTTTTCAGAAATCCTTGACCACCAATGGGTACTCCAAAATGTTTTTTCCATCATCAATTTGATATATTCGCTAGTTAATAACATGAAATGGGTCATGCCCATATCCATGGGTCAAACACATATATCCTCATAAGGGGCACATGAAGAACCTCATGAACTCAGTCCAACCATGGGGATAAATACATTTTGTATGAATCCTCTCATTACCAATGACATATCAGGAATGACTCAATACACATTGAGGTTGGATTTATAACAAGATTAAATCATCAAAAACCTAGTGTCGAGAAATCTCCAAGAACACATAGTCTCCTTGATCAATATCTAAGTGTCTATGATGTTAGTCTCATTATAATTTTGGCTAAATTTATGTAGTTCAAAATCAAACACATATCACCTGAACATTCTCAATTTTTTCTTACACCAGATTCTTTACTATAAGTGACAACTCACCAATACCCATTTGTATAATGGTTAAATGCATAATTATACACATAGAAAATATATTTGTGATATTGAAATAATGGGTTGATGGTTATTATTATGTGATAACTCCACTATGTTTGAGAGATTCACTTGACTATAATCAAATCCCAATAAATAGTTTCTTAGTGTGTCTGCCATATTTTGGATGGTTCAATTATTATAGACATCTTACTGGTGGTGGATCAATGTCCTCTTTCAAAAATGGAACTAAATTTCTCTATTGGACCAATTCCCATGTATCAGTATTAGCTCATTCTTTAATATTTTGTCTGTGGGTGGATCTATTTAATGGATTAGTTATATTAATAAAATATTAGGGTAGGGAATACATCATTTTAACTCAATTCTAATATTTTCATCAACATCTCCTGGGATTATGGTCCACCATCATGTGGCTCATGTTTGGGAAATAAGTGATATCCTTCAAAACTGATTACAATATCAAAACAATGTTAGAGGTGGAATAGGAATGTGTAATTTATATTTTTATATTATGATATATCTAAAAATCTGTTAATCTGATTATTTCACAGGATTAGTGATCATCTATGAATCTCATAGCATGGTGTATTACACCCATAATCGACATAAAAATCAATGTGGCAGCTATACATGGTGAAACTTAAATAGACAACATCAATATTTTTATAATGGTGTTAGTGGATAATTTTTTTTAAATTATTCAAGACAAATAGCCTCAATAAATTCATTAATAATTAGTTGGTAGGAAATGGGATGTTTAGTGGAATTGGAGGTTCTGAATCAGTTGGTTGTCACATTGCAGAATGAGAGGCGGATGAATAATCTAAAAAGGTAGTAAAAGGTTATGGTAATAATTACTAACATAAATTACCTGGTATGTTTTTAAACCATGAGATTTTGTTCAAATGAGGGGGCATAAGGTAGGTATGCCTAACTCCAGTATAGTTTCATTGTAATGTGATGATATGGTAGTGTGTATCGCTCCCAGTCTGCTTAAGGCTTAACTATTCTTCCATTATGGAATTTGTTCCTACCATGAGATGGTATGTTATTAATTAAAGTGGGAAAAACATCCGTTTATGATAGTAAGTGTAGTAACTATGACTATCATTGTCTCTTATGGACTTTGTAATTTTTCAACCTGTATAAAAATACGACTGAATTTTGTTGGTATGATTTATCAATGGATAAAATTCATTATGATAAATCAAAAAGTGAAAATTCACTTCTCAATCATGGAAAAAAATTAAATTAAAGGATTATTATATCAATAATTACAATATTATAAACCAATTTTCAAATGAGATCCATGTTTATATAGTAAAAATCACAATTTTTAAAATATTTAAACTAAAATTGTGGTCTTCCCAATTAATATAAAATAATAATTATTGATCATTGCATCTAAAATTCCTAATAATAGAATCCATTAAATTTATGGGATCTGTGCTTTAGTGATTTCAAACTAGTAAATCATATATGTTCATGTGGTCTTCTATCATCAACCGATAAGATGGTATTTTTAAAATAGTGACACGACTTCCTTCACAAAGGACTGTAAATTATCCTCATGAGAGTCATAAGATATAACTTATACCAAAACAATTGACAATATTGGTTGATATAAATGAATTTTTTACATTAGTGGCAAAAAATTCCATAATAATAGATAATGCAATAAAACCATAACTCTAATTGTATTTTGTGTTGTATATTACTCCATTGGTTCGGACTCTAATACATACAAATATCAAAATTCATCTTAATTTTTTTAATAACTACATAATCACCTATAGAAATAGGTTGATATCCCATACCTTGTTTGGTTGTATATCAAAACCATTATCCCTTGGAGAAGGTGGATCCTACTCAATTTCCATATGATATTCTCAAAAAAACATGGATGATGAGCGTACTTCCCATAATCATGGCATACTATGGGTGTTATATTACAATAATGTTTTAGATGTCCCCTTCTACTACATGACTGTACACCACCTATCAATGCCCTAAAATATATTGTGAACTCCTAACAGAACATTTTAACTATTCAACATAATACTTATTCTTGAAAAAAAATAACTCCAGCTACATCTTGTTGTCACTTCGGCTCTGATAATTCCCTCTAACCTATATATATATATATATATTTCATCCATATAGTCATTTTTCAGGACCACCTATTTGTTAGTTAGGAACATAATAATAATTATATATAAAATTTATATCAATAATCTCATCTTAGACATTATTCCATTGAGATATTTATTTCAAACAAGATATATAGATAGATCCCCTAACATAAAAAAACAATTAGAATACTCAAAAACCAATCACCCCCCTTTCTCAAAGTTCAATAATTATAATGTCTATTTCACTTGTAATGTTTTTAGATAATAGTAACAATTAATTGATTTATTAAAAGAATTCGAGGTCATATTTTAATGCAAATTTCCTTAAACAACATATTCCCACCAATTAATTCTCAACCCCTCAATGAAATATGTGGTGAAACCAACATTGACATCTTCTATAGTTTTCAGGATATATAAAATCCACTCAATATTCATGATCTATTCATATAATTAGTATGGTCCATTGACTCTATGAAATATAGGTGGATGTAGTTTAGTGAATTATGTATTATGGAACACCTTCGATTCTAGTTCAATACTAGAAACATAGTCTAATGACCCAATAATTTTGACTATTTCTTCCACTAATACCTATTAAACGAAAGTATTATCCTATTGGTATTTCTCCAAAGATACATATCAATAATGCTGATATGGACTTATTAAAAAATCCTTTTTAAATAACCGGGAAGAAAATTAAAATCTTTAAGAACAATTTTTTACATTAATTATAATGTGTATTTCAAAGAACTAATGATAAAAATACTAAACTCACAAACAAGGATGCCAAAAAATTCCAAAGGAACCCTGGTAAAGTTATATTTTTCATGAAATTGATCTATCATGGACCACACTAAAATTTAATCTTGATATCTGATTTTCATATCAATAATTTATCGAAAACATGTGAGCACGTCTAGGTAAAACAAAAGAACGAGCATAAGACTCATTATAACTCAACCATTTGATACAATTTTTTTAAATGTTAATTTGGAAGAAATTATCGATGGTAATAGGTTTCTCTATAACAAAAATTCCCCTATTCCCTCTAGATTGATTGTAGACTCGCACATACTCAAGAACCTACTCTAATAGTGTCAAAAAATGATAACTAGTTAAACCCTACCTCTTCACTTATAAGGACATTAGATACTTCTTATTAAATTTCATGGACTACCCTTCTATGGTTATTTTTATCCAAATGTGTCAGAATCCTTGAAAATGTTATAAAACACTATGATATTAACTATAAAATAGAATAAAACCATTCACATATAAATCAATCTTCAGAGGGTCCAAAACTGCAACCACATATATCTTTTCGATATTTATACAAGCAAAATGTTCATTGATAAAATTACCCATATAGTTAGCCTCTTTAATCCATATTTTAAACATTGAGTGATTTTTATATAACGTGGGATCCGAGAATAAGATTATGACCCATATCTAGATCCCTAATTTATCCCACATTCATATGGTGTTAATTATAATGAATCCGGTAAAGAAACCCAAGAACCAATCTGTTAATGGTTTAATTATCTAGTACAAAAGTATCCTGAATATAACAAGGTATTTTTAAACAATAGGTTATCACCATGAACTAAAAATGGCCCTAGCATCAAAAAAAATTCATTGTTGGAACATCATCCTTGTGAACATGAAACTGGTTGTACATAGAATTTTGAGATATCTTTAAGAACCATCTCTCAACATCTAGATATTTGAAAATTTCATCGATCATAGATAGAGTGTCATTTTAAAATCATTAATCAGTTAAGGTGATAATGTGTAACCTCAATATATCATCCTCCAGCTGAGATAAAAATAGTGATGACTCCCAAAATGATCCAAATGGTTCTAAATAAATCTCACTCATAAAGGTCCTCAAAATGAACCCTCAAAACATATGAGTTCATTAGGGTTCATCTGATATGAAACAAAAGATATCAAAGTTATCCCATATTATATGAAAATAAAAATTATTATCCCTAAAAGTAGAGTTAGTTAGTGAAATTCTACCGGAATGACATACAAGTACCAATCGATTACTAATGAAAGTGATGTATTTTAATATCCACTTCACTGAGGAACAAAATTCCCAACAGACTAGTGATATATTAAATCTTATTTCTAAGGACACCTATTCAATTTTCTAGATGGAACCTATCACTATTGATGTAAAATATCATCCAATATACATATTGGAAGATAAGTTTCTTATTTTGAAAATATAACATGGCACACACTACAGATAGTAACTCCTTATATAATTGATGTCACATAATTTTACTATAACAACCAATGGGGTCTGATGTGAAATCTCTCTATGCCATGGAAGACCCCACAAGATACACAAATGTACACTATATTAAATTTACTCCTAACATATTTCTCCAACCATAGTGGTCTGGATAATACTTCTACTTGAATATCCACATCATTAATCATGTATAATTTATTAATTGAAAATTAGTTCTATATAGTACATATGAAAAATTAGATATGAAACATATCATACCTCTAACTATATTGGAAGCCTATAGGTTATAATACTTATTTTTCATTCCTACAGATAATGATTAACATGTTGAACAATCAAAGGAAATATATCCGTGTTCATTAGAATTATGTTAACTATGGATTTAGTGTCTAGTATTTCTTTGGGGACTCTCCATAGAAAAAAATCCTTCATGATTCCTCACCTGAGTATTCTTCCTGTATTAAGAGCTTGATGCCCAAAACCATTCAAAAATATCTAATTTCCTTGATCACGTTTGTAAGTAACCTACTCTAACAACCCTCTGATCCCATAAAATCATGATTTCAATAACACAAACATCCTAGTTAATATATTTTACATATACAAAGAAAATGGTAGATAAATTAAATAGTTTTTGGAAACTTCACTCAAAATCTACAATTGAGAGTGGCATCTCATCAAATTCATAGGTTATGGACCAAACCATATATTTCCCACCTTATGTAATAGATGGGTTGAATGTGAAACAATCATATTGGTAAGATTATTTTTTAGTTATAAAAAATAAAATATATAATCTATCCAATATTATTCTTCATTCTAGTGCATCTCTCGCAAGATCCATTGATGTCAATGATCAGGGAATTTAAGAAAAATTCTCAGTTTATGTGCATCATTTTCATAAACTGTTGAATCAATAGGATGCTAAAACATCCATGAAATATCGCCCACCCCATCCAGTGGTCAGATGACTCAAATCCTAAAGGGTTTAATCACTACACATTGTCCGTCAAGGAAATAACTTCATTCAATGGCCCCTGATCTCGAGCAGGATTATCCAAAAAAATGTCATTTTGATCATATTATTTTATCCTGTATAATGTTTTATGTGGTGTCATATTAAAATATAATCATACATTCATTTATTATATGATAATATCTAGTGAGATAATTCAATAGGTATATGGATGAAAAAAATCATTCCAGTAGGATGCATGTACCATTACTTTCTTGGAAATTGGTTCCTTAGTAAGTCATATGGTGATCAATGTCAGGTTGTATAGATACATAGACCACTACACCATCTTAGAATTAAGAAAACATAAATAAAAACAAGATATTACTTAAAAAAAATTCAAACAGCCGCAATATCCATAGAATGCATCAAAATACAAAGACCATCCCTTGGATAGATGAAACTTATACTACTATGTTATCACCTCACCCACAAGGGATCCTCATGGACCGATGGATTGATGATTTTTACCCCATAAAACCATATCAAATTTATTGTCGATGGCAACAATTGTTACCTTAATACATCACACATAGGGTGAATTAGGATAATGTACCAATAATTTGGACCAACTCTATGTACATCATAATAGTACAAGATACATAAATAATGTTCTAACCCAAAAGGTAACGTTTTTTGTTAAAATACCTATAAAAAACGATGTTTATAGATATAAATATGTAAATAATAAACTAGTGACAAAAATAAAACTTTAATCATGGGAATTTTAATCCTAACATCTAGTGAGGAGAGGAGTACCTTTTATTAAAATAAATATTGACCCAAACTTGTGGTCACAATCACCCAGCCCCAATATGCTGCATGAATACCTAGCCAACCAAGGAAACTATCGAACTAAATGTTTACATTATACGATTTTATAAAAGTTCCAAATCCCACACATTTATGAGTATATAATTAAGTAGTATGAAAAAAAAAATGAAGAAATATTAACTAATATTCAACACAACCCATGAAAATATGTTCTGATAAGAAAAATCCAAAAATAAATATAAGAATATAAAGAATGTCTTGTCAAAGAGTGAGGAATATTGATCATCATAGTTATCTATTAAATAGTAGTATATAAATATCTCTAAGAGTTAATGAAATACCAAGGCCTATAGGACACCATAACCTTGCAAGACCTATAGGGAATCCATGGCACAATTTTGGAGTGACACAGTTAAGGAATAGTCAAGCTCATATTGTTCGATGACCCATGCCTTATCTTCACTTGATGAAGAGAGGGATATAATACATATATAAGAAAACCTACACCCTATGGTGACTATATAGGGTGATAATCATGTCTGTATAAGGAACTCATTCCCTTACATATCTCTTACATCATGAGCTCCTTAATTCCTACAAATGATATAAATATAACACTAGAGCCTCATCATCATATGATAATCCTAGAAGGAACAAAATAATTATTTTAGATGATTTCATATACCTGATTTGAAATAAAATAAATCTTCATGTTCTATAATTAAAACTACTCATCGTATGATATTTATAACCACAATACAATACCCATAAATAGAATCAATGGTGGGAAATCATTTGATGAAAATGTATTTGGTATGTCCCTTGGTGAACATGGAGTGTTCTCAAAGAACTGAACCTTATATTAAAATTCATAAAAAAATTATTATATTAAAGTAAGTTATAGGAATCCTTTTTTAAGACACATGACATGTGGATCCTTTGAGGGCCATAGAACTATGTATATAAACTCAGCATGGTTGGTCAAGTAGTGTAGCACAACCTGTCCGTTGGGGTAAAGGGAATATAGGACAACTCTGTATCCAAGGTTTTTACCTAGTTTATATGAATTTAATTCCATAGTAGAGTCACATATAATGGGGGTCCTCCTCATGGTGATGTGATATTTAAATTATTCTATTATCCCTATACATAGTTAACTATAGAAAAAACAATGAGTGTTTTTACAAAACATATTTGGATGCCACCCATAATTCTACAGAGAGTAACACTATTGGAGTTGGTTCCCTATAAGAAATTTATATAAATTTTTGATAACCTATATTCATATTTTTGAATATCAATAATCTTCATATCACAAGATTATTCATCTTCTATGTAATATTGTATATGATAATGTCCTAAAATTAGTTATCACGCGAAAATTTCATTGTGCATTCCCGCAATGATGAGAACCTGGAAGGGAAATGAAAAAATTCATAAATATAAGTTCTATAGGCAGATGAAATAATTTAAGTGGAAAAATTTATATAGACTTTCATGGGTGGAGACTCATAGGATGTTGAGGAAGCTTCACATATTGAACACGCTTGGTAATATCCATAGTCACATATTATGAGAACCAGACCCATGAGTAGAAAACAAACATTTATATTTTTCATTGTATTGTCTTATCTGTAGATGTGTTAGTTGATTCTTAGACATTGATATAATTATAAAAAAATACTACAATTCATGTACTTTTATCAAATAAAGAAAATAATTATAGCATATGTTTTTGGTGAGGTAGGATATGATTGGTGCAACAGATGTACTGTTTCATTATTGATTAATTAAATAAAGGATATTGACATTATTTTATTTAATAAAATGATGATATATCCATCCATTTCATGTAAATGTTAAAACCTAAATATATCCATGTCCATGGTGTTAAATAGAAAATTTCAATTTCTAGTAACTCAAATAAATACACATCAGACACATATGATGAAGGTATAGTCATGTAACATCCTTGAATAGAGATACCATGAAAAGGGGTTATATTACATAGTTAGCGTAAGTGTGACGTTTTATTTAAATTTTCAATGGAATTATTTCACTACGGGTTCCTTGGAAATATTCTAGATTCTATACACTGACATTAGGATAATTAACCTATTTCAAATGAGGAAGAGTCCTAGAGGTTCACATAATAAGTGTATCGAGAATATTAGTTAAATAACTACAATATTATTTATTTTTTTACAAGATCATTTTTTATTGATCACATATTTTATATCACCAGTTACTTGAGAGAATAAAATGTATTAAAATATTTAATAAATATTTATTTTTTATTTAAGAAATATAATTTTTTTAGTGAATAATGTTGTGATACATATTTAGTAAATTATTAGTAATTATTGAATACCCAATAAATATTTTCGGGGGATGGAAGACCATATATGATGGTCTGAGGAGTAATAATAAATATTGAATATTAACTGATTGACTAATATTTAATTGAATTATCATGTTATGTGAATGTTGAGAAATATTAATTTTATTACTATTATTTGAAATGGGGTTTCATAGGGGTTGAATAAATAATAAAGGGTTCTTATTCACTAATAATATTTTAATCCTAGAAACACATAAACCAAATTTTATTATTTTCTATGAAATCGCATTAATTGGTTTGGTTGTGCAAAATGGATTTTGAGAATCCTCTAATGTAATATGGATAGTCCTTATCAAATAATTCAACCGAGGACAAAGAGTGATATTCCTCCAAAATTCTACCTCACATCAAGGGATATCAAGGATAATGCATTGGAAGTGGTTCTGATGGTGAAAATTGGAAAATGGAGAAAGAGTTGGGATCTATCATTCTATCTCACTAAAATTCCTATGGTGTCATTCAGATATTTATAGGACATGTTTCAATCACCACAAGAGATAATATACTCTTCATTCCTTAAATTAAATGACATTATAATGAAGATAGGTTTTTAGCTACACCAATGAAGAATGGGTTTAAACAAGGCAATTCATTAATTTATTAAATTAATTTTAAATAATATTTGATCATCCTCTATCTAGTTCCAACATTCTATCCCATGTACATTTTCATTGATTAAATCTAAAGATAACAATGTTTATCATTTTTTGAATCATGGATTGGTAATTGAACATGACAAATAGAAATGCCGTGAACAACCCATCACATACATACATTTTCCACAAAAACTAAAAGTGGTATTAGAGAGACCACAATTTTTTTTATTTAAATGTCATTGATCGATTTATGACCTCTTCATTTAGATTTCATTTAATGTTTAATCATTCTTTTACTCCAAATTAATATTTATGATTCTTCCTCCATTATTTCTTATATAACTAATCAAAAAATTAATTTTAAGAAATAAATAAAATGAATGAACTCATCTGTTGTTGCCAAATATTTTGGCCATATAACGTTGGAATAAATTTCATTTACCATTGTTCAAAGAATCAGTATTTAATTCAAAAATAATTCAGACTTTGTGAATTGGTTACAAATTGTTCCTTAAATATCATACACTTCATTTTTACTAGGATATAATGTCACATGTCCACCTCGATTACATGTTATGTATCCCACATACATAGAATGTAGTCCTTTATGTCACATATTAGATATATATTTACATAGACATCCTATACTAAAAGCGACAATCTAATTAGGAGACCACACATCATGTGGACCATTTTACAAGTCATGTACTCCAAATTTTATAAAGGAATATTTACACACCATGTCCCCATGCATGTGACTCTGATACCTGGTGAGATATGTACACATTGTTTACCTAAACTGTACATTCCATATAGATATACCAAATTAAGAATAGTTGAAAAATATTAATTATACAAATTAAAAATTATCCGCATGCACTTTCGTGTGTTCAAAATATTGTTAAGACACGTGTTTTGATTGGTTTATATATATATATATATATATTTGATTAATTTCCAAATAATGTTTATATATGACTGATCATGTGTGAGCCTTATGAAATATATTACTATTGGAACTAAAATTCATTCTCCAAGATATATTGAAGGGGTCCAAGGCCATTTTGGAAGGAATCCAAGATCAAACATTGACAAATGATATTTTAAGGGTTTAAATCATAAAGAAACATCACAGATATTCATTTCACAATGTGAAAACATGAGGATGAGATATATCTCCCTGTGACGTTGATGTAATTCACGTCCACACTGTGATATTTGATGGATGGATTTGTGAGTCTGATGAAGCTTCAAACAATTGTGGATGCCATTTTTCCTTCATGGTTCATCTTCGAACATCTAGAATCCATGTTCTTATAAGTACCCAGATCATTGAGCATCAATGGCCTGACCACCCCCATCCATTCCACATTTGATATCTCAGATTGACGAATCACCTAAGCCATACAAACTAGTCCAGATAATGATTCATCCATGGTATCAAGGAATCAAAACACCCACCTACCCTTATTCCTAAATACCCCTAGCTATGATGGGGATGCGTTGTCCTGAATGTCTACACCATTCATGATGGAATAAGGACCTCTAGGGTACTTGAGTCTTCATAGAGAATTATGCCTTTGTGAATCACTCGATTATAACTTCTGGAATTCATTCAAAGGTAGGGTCACCATTTTGGTTTAATCCCATTATATTGCGAGGCCCCTATTCTCTAAGAAGAGCCTGTTCATTATGATTCACCTCTCCCAGAGACCCATTTCGTTGTGAAACCATATTCATTGCCATATCCGTGTTTCCTTCCTTTAACTGACACCTCTTTAGAATGGTTGACTGCACCATGCCTCCCTATCATTATAAGATTTGATTAACAACACTTAATATCCTTTTTTGATTTTTCATATACATTCATGTGTCCCAATTCAATTCATTTATGTCATGAAATTCCTTTTTACCTATTTATTTTAATCATAATTACCATGATGCCTCTTTATTTTCCACATATTAATGCCACCATGGATCTCATGATCCACCACTCCTTCGATAAAAAATTTCATTTCTAAATACATGTTCCTACCAAGGGTTCATGAGTGATAGTTATGTTATACCATGGGATGATGAGAGATTCACCCATGTCCAAGATGCAGGATGTAAAAGTTCCTTGCACCAACAACATCAACACATGACATTAAACTGTGATCTCACCCTTTGTGGTAATCTCAAGACGTATCAATTTATTAATTACCATGGATGAAATCCTTTATACAAGACCAGATATGGGATGGGAACTGAGAACCCTTAACTTCTCACTCTCTCAATATATCATCCCTCTCCCTTTGGGCTTTGTATCTATGTGAACCATGGGTAGTCTCTACACATAATCTCAAATGGATCCCTTTATAGGATTATTTGTATATTATTAACATATAATGATATCTTCCTCGAACTAAATGAAATCCTCAACTCTCATAATGGGATCATCCTCGTGAAACGCACTTTTGTAACCCCAACACAATCTATCAATTGTTTATCTTTCACAACACTACAGTTTGGTCTACATCATCCTATTATTTCTCACACTGACCATGTCTCATGTGGGATTCGAGGTTAGTAATGAACATGACCCCCAATATCTAACTCATTGTCACCTCCATACCTAATACCCAACATGTCAAATGGGAAACCATAATGGTGTAATCCATATCATACTCCTTTCATCTAGGTATCTCACATATGTAATCCCAAAAAATATTATCCACCTACACATACCCCCTCCTCAGGTGTTCTCGATCATCTTTACTATAATTTAAGGATTTTGATACTGAACACTCTTGGATATATAGGGAGACTACACATGCCTCAAGAAGAGGACCCTAAATCGATCCACCCATTCGATCTACTTCACTCATAACATCATCCATATCCATCCCGATTTTATCTGGGCCACCACAATCATGTGAGATATTGAAATTCATATTAGTTGTTCATAAATGTAATCCCCATCCATTTAATCACCTCTACTAGCATTACCCAGGATGCTCCGTTTCATAGGCCCCACACAATCACCATAATCAAACCAATATAAATTCTATTTTCTAAGAGAATCTCCCATGTGTATTCCCCACACCATCTATTGAATGATTTTGGTTTTCATACCTATCTTATAAACACTGTATGTACTAGACCTTATTGTGAATCTATACCAAGCAATGGTACACCATGTCGCTCCTTCCTAGGGTCTCACATATTTGATCTTCCCCCAGTGGTGTCCAGATCATTCTTCATGGTGTGAAATCTTCCCATTGTGGTACACTCCACCTTCGGTCTACACTCATTGGGAGTTATGACCAACTCATATGGTAAACACTCGAGGTGATCCCCTATATTGATTTACCTCTTTGATTATCCTCTATGAGGCATTATAATAATCCTCTATCGGTCTAAA
This sequence comes from Viscum album, assembly GCA_963277665.1. Classification (NCBI taxonomy): domain Eukaryota; kingdom Viridiplantae; phylum Streptophyta; class Magnoliopsida; order Santalales; family Viscaceae; genus Viscum; species Viscum album. Next base: position 72,647,450 of record OY728149.1, read on the forward strand.
AAACACATTAATGTTATAGACTACCAATTTTCAAACAGGGGATACCTAACAATAACCTCAAAATAAATTCCATTAGAAACTATAATGTTGTGACTCTTATGGGATTCCTCAGGCTCCTTGCCCATGATTCCTCTTTTAGATACCCTACTATAATGATGTATATAGGGAACCAATGATCTAGAAACCAGAAAAGAATGTGATTCCCATCATTGATACTCTCATAAATGATTGTTGATGTTCTATCTATTCCCCATAGTTTTTTCATATGATGAAAAATAATTTACCATCATCCAAAATCATATGTCACTGAGAATGAGTGTCATGAAGCACATAATTATCTATATGGAATACAGAGACAATGAAAATGAATTTTGTGGAGGAATCCATTGAAGGATGAAACAACATTCCATCATCCAATTGTAACCAATATGAAAAAATCTCCAAGTATGTGATGAAATATTACCACCTCTGGAATGTAGTAATACAGTGAACAATTTGTTTTAAGTGTCATTACAAAACATGAGGAGGCACACAAAGGATAAAGCATCTGAAATATAAATGATGAACCAAATGTGAATATTTTCTCTTAAATATAGTGATTAGTATCATTAGAGTTATATGTCCATACATATTATCTTGTTACCGAATCCTACTATCCGAATATAAGGTCCACTCAGAAAATATGGGCATGGGGTGGAACTCAACTGAAGTTAGGGAATTTCAATGTTGGGAATTTTAGTCTATGAAAAATTCATCATAGATATATCTCTAAAATATTTTAATATTGGATGAATTTGGGGAATTTTGAATATATTTTATAGAAATTTTACTGAAATCTTACTCTTCTTGCTTTTAAGGAACCATGATTTGTGAAACTACTCACCTTATGCCAACCGACACATGGGTAGGAAACCTATTGATGCAACAATCAAGCATGATGCCACCTCGGCCATAATTTCAACTATAAAGTCAGCTACCTGGAAGCCACAACCATTATAATCCTATTAAGTCATCAATATAAGGTTTATGGATACCCTTGAATGATGTTAGTAGCTGGGGGGAGTCATCCCCACAAGGGATATAGCTCACAAAGACCTAAAGTATTATGTTCCTCAAAGAAATAGCTTTTTTCATGAGTCATGCATGGAACCCCTAGTCACCACACAAATGAAAAAGAAATTGTGAATATATCCACTGAGTGACCCTTTGACTCTCTACTATATACCATGGAGGTACATGATATTTGGATCGTCCCAAGAATGACCACCACCCATGCATAACCCATGAGTGCTCCCTCCAGGCCACATATGTGATGTCTCATATATTACATGTATTATTTTTTAATTGTATATGAAATTATTTTGAGAACAAATCATTCGACGACATGCGATTCTAAGGCCCATAGTGCTCAGAATTAATTTTTGAAATAATTTAAAATTTTAAACAACACACTTGAGCGTTTTTCCTATAATAGTGAAATAACATTTAAACGGGTGCCCGGATCATAAATAAGAGGGAACCATTGCGTTTTAAGAAGAAACTATACCTTAGGTGGGTCCTAATATCGAATGGCATGGATCGGCTGTAAAAGATAGTTTTTGGGCGTTTTAGAAGAAACATTTTAGAAGAAATAAAATAATTTAATAATTTATTTTATTTTTCAATGTTTCCATAACCCAAAGAAAATTATTTTAATTAAATGATAAGGAGAGTCGGGTTACACTCATAACCCTAGAGTTTTCCCCTTGAATCATTTGGAGCATTGGAGAGGATCCAACCTTGAAGGATTTTTGATGAACGTCGATGAACGACGACATGTGGATCATTCCACTGTGAGATTGAATCCCGAATGATGATTGATATCCCTCTTCATCGACAACTAAGGTAGGGGTTCTTTATTTCGATTATTCCTTTCCCCATTCTTCAGTAAAACAACAAATGTTGATCATCCCACAAACATGTTGATTTGCGGATCGTACTTTCTAGCGAGAGGGTTATTATTTTCTTTTCTTCAGTTTTCTGATTTAGGGAATTATTCAATGATAGTATTTTTTGTCTTGATTCATCTCCATTTGTTATTACTAATTGGAGTAGATCAATGTCTTGATGAATGATGACATAGGTCCATTCCTCGATTTTCATTTTTATTTCATCCCTCTTTTTACATGTCTTCTCTGCGTTGTTCATGGGGTGACGAACAATGGATCATTTCACATCCATTCTGCAACGCAACAATCCAAAATTGATGACCCAATATTTGGATGACCTAACAGAGGTTTGACGGTGATGGAAGAAGATGAATCGTTATGTATTGGGAGTTATCTTTCTTTGAGCATTCTCTGCGTGGGGGGATTGGAACACATTTTCAGGGCCGATTAGAGGCTTGAAACCGAAATAATTAGCTTCGTTATGGTAGGACGATATCGCATATTGAGTTTCAAGGAGATTGTGTGGCAAGATCAAGGATTGGAGGAGAAACCAGGGTGTGGTGAGGATGTGTGTCATTTCTTGAAATTTTTGAAGAACACGGCATGTATCCATAAGAACACGTCGTGTGGCACCGACTCAGCGGCGGTTAGGGTTCTGCGTTGCATGAAGTGATGACATGGCGAGTTCCCCAATGAAAACGATGTTTGGGTAATTTTGCGGACTCGGCATGTATCTTGGGTGATACACAGAAACAGGATGGAGTACACAGTCGTGTACTCCACCACACGGCTAGACCAAGCAAGCAAAACGGGTTACCCCATGTACCAGTTACGAGTGATGGAATGCACATGATAATGATGTGTACTGGAATATGACCGTGTACACGAAGCCGACCCCAGTTACCCAGAAATAGTGTGTGATCTATACAAAACTTTGGGTATTGACCTTTCTACAAAAAAAGCCTTGCAACATGGGTCATTATACACGGGAAGTACCCGGGGATAGAATATATGTTGGGTGACACTTATACACATCGGGTACTTTTCAGTACGTGGCTTGATATTCTTATCCACCGTATCTTGTACATTTTTCGATCTAGTTATTTCCCCTTTTTCTTGTCCCCATGAAGGACTGGTGTCATTCCCCTCTACAAGAGTATGATCCCTTTAGTAGGGCTTTCTGATATGCAGTTATGTATCCCTTTGAGAGGCCCATATAACAATCCTTTATCCATTCAGGAACCTACGTAGAGTCAGGTATCGATTTGACTACTTCCACAGGGCGTTTATCCTCTACCTAGTTGGTGAATCCGGATGAGTCGGGATATCCTACAAGGCCCTGGAAGTGATCCTCATCTGTTTATCATTATGTTTCCCTACGCAAGAGTGTGTTCTCTAGGAATGAGTGTATCTATCTCATGTGACATTTCCCTATTGAAAATACTTCTTGGACAGAGATCATCATTGTTATCAGATTGGTAGAGTGAGTTATCCTAGATGAGTGCTTCGTCGAATCTTCAAACATAATTCCTTGAGGGTGAATGTGGTAGTGTGACATGTCTCTAGACTACAGTTCTCGGTTTTGAGTGTATCTGGATTGTGTTCACCTATTATATGTTCATTATACATATACTATGTAAATATGACTATACCATTCCATTGTGTATTTCTTTGTGGTATTCGGGGTCCTCTACTGAGAATTTTTATACTCACTCCAGCATGGTCCTTGCTCGTACATGTACTGTGTATTGCAGACAAGCATCCTTTTGATAGAGCCTAGGGCGGACCATGACATGACCAATATTTCTGAGTTCCCTACAGGACAAAGTGTTCCTACTATTAAGAGCAGCAGTCCTTGTACCTCTTTGTGTTTATAGGTTGGACTTTTTAGTTTTCAGACACTTGTTTCTTTTGGTGGGCTTGTATTCTAGCCTTGTTTACATTCAGTGCATTACTTCCCATTGTACTCTGTTGGTTCGGTATAGTTGTATGCATGCATTTTCTTCTATCGTGGTTTTTTTACATTCCAGAATTTGTGATCTTAGAGATGTGTGCGTGTTGTGTGTGTGACTAGAAAATACCTCCCATGTATGTAAGAGGCCTACTCTGTGCTATTCACTAGCCCCTGGCCTATTGGAGGTGGTCTTGGGGAGTCGCAATGCGGGCCCCACTTGGATGTTTCAAGATAGGGTGGTATCATAGTTGGTCAGTTCTACCTTAGAACAAAGTTTTTGTGATATTACTTTGGGTATGCATTGTTAATTATATTGAGCTTGACTTTCTGGCTATAGACTCAATTGTTGGTGTGGATGCCCAACATATCCATAAACCAGGACTCTGATAACCATATTTTTTACTCTGTACATGAAAAAACTAGTTGTGGGGATATAAGATATTGGTAAAATAATTATAATTGAATGGGTTGTTCTTTCATGTCCTTTGTGTCAGCTATCTAGATATAATCATTGACCATGATACATCTTGTTCCATACAGGATGCTTTTGTCACACATACTCACTATGATTTAGCGGTGTGATCACAAGGATGACCCCCTTAGTGATGAGGGTTTGATACAGGGACTAGTTCCCTAGGATTTTCCTCTATGTGGTGCCCTTGTTATACCACCACTAGTGGAGTAGCCCATGGTACATGCATTGCCAACTTATGAGGGATGTAGGATGAGCGTGACCCATGAGTTCCAAACACAGAGACCCCTCAGGTTCTGAGGCCTGACCGACCCTGAGGCGGTAGATGATTGGCTTGAGGCAGTGACCAGAGTTTTTCGTCATATAAGGACACCGGTGGAGCATATGGTGATCCTAGGATCGAGCCTTATTAGGGGTTCTGTAGGACGATGGTGGAGTATGAACAAAAAAACTCACGACAAAGAGACACTATTGTAGATGGAGTATGAGTGACTCTTTAGAGAGGAGTTCCCACTGGTTATACTGAGAGTAGTGTGTATCCAGGAGTTCCTTTAGCTCTAGCTGGGTAGTTTGACTGTGGATTACTATTCATCAAGGTTCACCAACCTTGCCAGGTACTCAATAGTTATGGTCAGGGATCTGTACTACAGAGCTCGAACATTTGAGTGAGGTCAATGATGGTACATGTAAGATAGTGTCATGCCTCTATGAATTTAGAATTATAAAGGAGTTCTTGATGGAGTCTTGGTGATCTATAGCTTCATGGAAGAGTAGAGAAAGCCGATGGTAGTTATCAGTCGACACACAAGTGAGGAGAACTCGGTTGTAGGGATCCAACATCAATCATGGGGATCAGAACATGGGAGATTTCATAGAGTACCCATGAGCTGGGATCAATAGTCCAGGGCACTTAGGCTGGATCCATTCAGCCTTGGGAGAGGCAATGCAACTCGTGTGATGGTATGGTACATCACTCTAGAGATTTTCTGGCCCATCGAGGTGATAATAGGTAGGTGGTGGATGGACCACCGAGGCAGAGGAAGAGAGTGGAGCAAACATACACACATGGAGGTGGACATGGATGTGGAGCAAGGGGAGCTGCAGGTGTTGGCGAACGCTTCGATCTACATCAACCACCACCCTCAGTAGGTCCACACGAGGCTTAGGGATCTAGGGGACAAGGGCGAGGACTACTATATGAAGTCGAGGTATAAATCCCAGAGACACCATGGATGATACAAGGTATGATATGTGTATTCTCTACCTTAGTTGTTGTACTTATAGTCACAGGTTCCAGTCCTTCCTTCATCTGCACATATCTTTTTCAAAACCATGAGATTTCGGTAGAGTCAGTGACTTGATCCTTATTCTTGGAGGAAACTATGGGGGGAGACTCAATGATCACACACCTTTGATTATAGTTTTATATTACCCTTTGGAGGATATATTTTACGTTTGAACCTGTTGGTGTTAGGGTTGAAGCCTTACAATGTCATTCTCTTTATGGATTGGTTATCCTCGGTTCATGCCCAGATTGACTACATTAGGTGAAGAGTGTTGTGTGTCTGCAAAGATGGGATGAGGTTTTCCATTGCAAGATAAAAGGAGACCCCTGACTCACAGTACAGGATCATGCATCAGAGGGTGAATCCGATCACTAATTAGTGGGATTTCATTACCCTTAGAGAATTAGATGACGTGAGCTTCAAATTCCCAGAAGTAGTGGCGGACTACGAGGACATATTCCCCAATGATGTTCAAGGACTACCTCCCCATTGGGGAATCAACTTCTAAAAAGACTTACACCCCAGAACGACACTGATTTATTCACCAAAATATCATATGGCTCTCTTAGAGCTTCGTGAGATTAGGGTGATACATGAAGATTTTTAAAGAAAGGGCTTCGTAAGACCCAGTGTTTCACCCTGGGTGGCCCCCGTTTTGTATTCAAAGAAGGTAGATGGATGTTTGAGGATATGAATAGATTACTGGTGCCTGATTCAGATAATGGTGAAGAACACTTATCCACTACCACGAATTGATGACTACTTCGATATGATTTTAGGGGCATATTGTTTCTTGAAGGTTGAACTTCTATCATGTTACCAACAGATATGAGTATAGGATTATTATATACCGGAGACGACTTTTAAAACCCTCTATGGTCATGATGAGTACTTGGGGATGCCTTTATGCATGAAAAACACCCCTTCAGTGTTCATGGGGATAATAAACCAGATCTTCCAACCATACCTAGACTGTTTCATAGTGGTCTTCATCGACAACGTCCTTTTGTACTCAGCGTCAAAGGAGGAGCACAAGAGACACCTGTGGACTGTTCTAGACAATCTCTGGGAGCACAATCATTACGGGAAGCTTGTGAAGTCATAGTTTTGGATTTAGGAGCTCCACATTCAGGGACATGTCATCTCTGTAGATGGAGTAACTTTGGACCCATCCAAGGTGGAGGAAGTGTTAGCATGGGTGCCACCTCGGAGTGTGATGGAGGTGTGGAGCTTCTGTGGGTTGGTATGATATTAACAGATATTCATTCCTAATTTCTACTAAATATCAGCAATGATGAAGGCCTTGACCAAGAATGGGAAAATCATCATGTGGATGAATAAGTTCCAGTAGGATTTCCAGTAGTTGGGATAGAGTTTTAAAGGTGAACTAATTTTGAGATTTTCGAAGGAGGGTGTCAAGTACGTAGTTTTCTACGGTGCATCCGGGACTGGGATTGGTTGTGTCCTGATGTAGAGGCATGCAGTGATTGTATATGGTTCACACCAGCTTAGTCCACATGAGTAAAACTATACGACACATGATCTCAAGTTGGATGTGGTAGTATTCACATTGATGATGTGGTGACACACCTTATAGTTGAGCGGTTTATCATCTACTCTGACCACAAGTGCCTCAAGTACATCTTCATGCAGAAGGATCAGAATCTGAGATAGAGATGCTGGCAAGAGTTCTTCCTTGACTATGATTTCGAGATCATCAATACACATGGTATGGGGAACAAGGTGGAGGATTCTCTTTGCATATGGTTGAGCTCGCAGTTGTTGAGTAAGGAGACATAGAGGTTATACACATTGCAGTTATCCTTTGTGGATAGAGAGGATGAAACATACCTATAAGTGATGGTTGTAACCATTAATCTCTTAATGAAATATTTAGAGGCACAACTTGGGGGTGTTAACTATGAGGATTTACATGATATGTTATCCACAGAATATGCTCCTGATGAATATTTTCAAGGTGGGGAACACATACTTCTTTTCAGAGGATGCACTGTTGTAATAGTGGCATTGCGGGAAGAGGTCTAGAATGAGGTTCAAACACCACCCTTTGTGGTAAATATAGGAATGGTGAAGATGTAACTGGATCACTAACGATACTTCTAATAGTCATGCATGAAGAAGGAAGTATAAGAGTCTGTTTCTGGATTCATTTCTTCCAGCAAGTGAAGGATGAGCACCAGGTTCCAGCGGGATTAGCTCACCCCTAGAAATTCCAGAGTGGATGTGGGATGTAATATCGATGGACTTCATGATGGGCCTAACATGGAAATCCATGGGGCATAATTCTATATGGGTGATTGTTGATAGAATAACCAAGTCAGACCACTTATAAACTATCCGAGGGCAGAGTTCCATTGAAAGCATGGGACGCCACTATGTGAAATAGATAGTTAAGATTCATGGATTGCCGTCTACAATAGTATTGGATCTTGATTCCCATTTGACAACCTAGTTGGAGAAGGGATTGTAGGAGCGGTTTGGGACTCCGCAATGCTTGAGCATGACGTTCCATTCCCAAACCGATGTTTAGACGGAGAAGACCAATCATATTTTGGAGGATATGTTGAGGGCCTATATAATGGAGTTTGGTCGTAGTTGGGAGGACCACCTACCACTGGTAGAGTTTGTGTATAATAATAAATACTACTCCACCATTGGTATGGTCCCATTTGATCCTTTGTATTGGATACCATATCAGTCTATGCATTGTTGGACTGACCCTGGAGAGTCAGTACTCATGGGTCCTGAGTTGGTGCGAGATACCACCAAGAAGGTGCAGATCATCAGAGAGTGGATGAAGACTGCCCCGAGCTGGTATAAGTAATATGCTTACAGATGACAAAGGCCTCTGGAGTTTGAGGAGGGAAAACATATCTTTCATCGAGTCTAACTTTGATAAGGGTTAAAAAAAATTTGTTCTGGCGACAAGATATCTCCAAGGTTCATCAATCATTTCCAAATACTATGCAGTTTTGGAGAGGTGGTGTACTTCCTCGCTTTACCACCACATCTTCACCGGGTGCATGATGTCTTCCATGTGTTGTTATTGAGGAGGTACGTGCATGACCCTTCACATGTCATCAACTGGGGAGAGATGGACATCGAGGATGGGGAGACCTTTGATGAGTACCTAGTGGAGATCAAGGATCGTCATGAGAGGATCCTTCATGGGGAATAAATTCCCTTTGGTGCACATTTGGGGGAATCACGAGAATCTTCTTGAGAGAATGTGGGAGTGGGAGAGTCAGATCTATTCCTAGTACCAACATCTTTGTGAGGAGCCTTTGTTTTTTCTTTTCACAGACTCAAATACCCATGGTGGGGAGAATTTAATGAATCAGATATTCATTGTATTATCTTTAATTATTATAAGTAATTATTTCGATACCATATCTCTTGAAGGAATGTGATTCCGAGGCCCGGAGTGATCAGAAAAAATGTTTGAAATAAATTAAAATTTTAAACACCGTGTTTGAGTGGTTTTCCTAGAAAAGTGTAATATATTTTAAACGTGTTCCCGAATCCAAAATCTGAGTGCATCTTCGCATTCAGAGCAAGAAATTAATCTTAGGTGGGGCCAAACATCCACCAGCATAGGTCGGTCGCAAAAGATAGTTTTTGGTCATTTTAGAAGATACATTTTAGAAGAAATCAAATAAATTTTTAATTTATTTTATTTTAAAATGTTTTCATAATGCAATGAATCATATTTTATTTAAATGTGAAGAATTCCGGGGATATACTCATAACCCAAGAGTTCACCCATAGAATTATTTCGATCATTGGAGAGGAGCTAGACTTGGAGGATTTTTGACAAACACCGATGAATGACGATGCGTGGATCATTGAGTAGTGAAATCGAATCCTGAACGATGACCGATCTACCTATTCATCGATGATTGGGGTAGGGGTTTGTTATTTTCATTATTATTTTTTCCGTTCTTAGGTTAAATGAAATATAGAGATCAACCCATGAAAAGGTCGATCTACGGATCGTACGTTCTTGCGGGTGGGTTATAATTTTCTATTCATCAGGTTTTTTGATTCAGGGATTTAATCTATGCTAGATTTTTTTGGTTGTTTTCATTATACTCTTTTTGATCCTAATAATGGGAGATGATCAACGCTTTGATGAATGATAGCGGAGGTTCATTCCTCAGTTTTATTATGGATTTATTCCCTCTTTTTACTTGTGTTTTTTGCGTTCTTCGTGAGGTGAAGAACAAAAGATCGTTTCACATTCATTCTGCATTGCAACGATCTAAAATTGGAGATCTGACATCGTGACGACATAACGGTGGTGTGACCACGATGGTGTAAGACGAATCCACATGGTTCGAGAGTTATCATTATTCGAACGTTCTTTGCGCGAGGGGATTGGAACATATTTTTAGGGCCCATCGAAGGCCTAAAACTGACATAATTGGTATCGTAATGGTAGGAAAACATCAAACCTTGTGTTTGTAATTGATCGTGTATTCGGTCTAAGGATTTGAGAAGAAAATGTGGTGCGACGGACAAATGTGTCGTTTATGGAAAATCCCGAATAATACAGCATGTATACCTAGGAACAAGCCATGTGGGACCGACTTAGTTGCAGATAGTGTTTTGCGATATAGGAAGAAATGACATAGTGTGTTCCGCAAATAACATGGTGTGTGGGTCCTTACACAGACTCGTCCCGTATCTCGGGTGATACCCTAACACGGGATGGAGTACACAGTCATGTACTCCACCGCATGACCAGACTAGGCCTACTACACAGGTTACCTCATATACCGATTACACATGATGGTTCACATGGTATAAATCAATGTGCGGGCACATGGACCTGTACACGGAGCCAACCATAGTTCCCCAGACATGGCGTGTGATCTATTCTACACGCCATGTACTAACCTTTATACACCACAAGACATGTGACATGGGTTGTTGTACACAGTCAATACCTGGGGTTAGAAGACACATTGTGTGATTCCTCTACATGCCGTGTATTTTTCAGTTCAAGGATTGATCTTTATGTCCACCATATCATGGACATGTTTTGTCTGGGTTAGTGCCCCTTCTTCTCAATTCCATGAAGTTTAGGTATCATTTCCTTCTATAGGAGTATGATCCGTTTTATAGGACTTTCCTAGATAGATTAGGTCTCCCTCAGAGAGTCCTAGAGCGAGATCCTCTATACATTATTGTCCCTAGGTAGAGTGTGGTATTGATGTGACTACATCCACATGGCGCTGGTCATCTACATAGCAGGTGAATATGGATGACTTTCGGTATCCACCAAGGCTGTGTCAGTGATCCTCATTTTTGTATCATGATATTTACCCACTAAGTAGTGTGTTCTCCCATAATGAGTGTTTCTATCACTTGTGACTTTTCTGGACAAAAATTACTTCTCAGATGGACATCATTAGAGCTATCATACACGTGGAGTGATTTCTCCTCGATGAGTGCTTCGTGGAATCTTCAAACTCAACCCCTATTGGGGGAATGCACTTGTGTGACTTGTCTATAGACAACAGGTCTGGTTTTTGAGTATATCTAGATTGTGTGCACCTATTATTTACTCAATAGACATATACTAGGTAGAGCTAACTTTAAGGTTCCTTGGTGTATTTCATTGTGGTTTTTAGTTTCCTCAACTGAGTATTGTTACACTCACCCTAACACTGCATTCTCCCACACATGTCGTTTCTGGTGTAGACGAGTAGGATTTTGATAGAGTCTAGGGTGAACTAGGATATGACCAAGCTTTTTGAGTTCCCTACAGGACGATGTGTTCCAATAGCAACAAGAAGTAGTCCCAACACCTTTTTGGGTTTATATATTGGACTTTTTTGTTTTTAATCCCTTGTTTCATTTGGTGGCCTTGTATTCAAGCCCAGTTTACTTTCAGTACATTACTTTCTGTCATACTCTGTTGGTTGGGTTTAGTTGTATGCATGAATATTTTTCCATAGTGGTTATTTAAATCTTAGTATTTGTGTGATTGGATATGTGTGCATGTGTACAAGAACATAGGCAATGCATCCCATTTTAGTAATATGCCTACTCGATGTTAGGCACCCGCCCCTGGCCTATTCGAGGCAGGCCTGGGGATTCGTGGTGCAGTCACCATATGAATTGGTTATGACTACATAAAAACGATCAATGATAGGTATTATATGCTTAGAAATATGTGTATCAATCCAGTAATCTACCAAACCCTGTTAGACTCACTAGATACTCACATCAAACCCAAGCATAAGAGGATGACCGTCATGGGAAATATCCCTAATCAACATTCATGGCCTCTTCCATCGTTGGGTAATTCCACCATGTCCACACCACTATTGAATATGGAATCCAAAATTCTCATCTGAGACCGAGAAATCAGTTACCCCATAGGTAGATTTGGTTTACACTATTATCCATTGGCATCTTTGGTATCCATTACATGAAAATATATGGGGATGAGTTCCCATACATTGGTCCCCACGTGTAGTCCCCAACCAATGTGTAGGTCCTCCCCACTCTCTCACCCAACAGGGAGGTCATATTCATTCTCCCTACATCATCCAAATTAGTGGTCCACCCTGCTTTGTCAATATCAAATATAGAGGCCATAGCCATGTTTCTTGATATAGAGATGTTCCTTTTATCTCTGATCATCGATGAAATTTTTTTCCTTGCATCACCCCCATCACCTTCATAGTTCTTCCCAACTTGAGTTTCCAACAGAACAGAGCTCCTCCCAACTTTTTCGATGATCATGATACGGTAATACTCATGAACAAATCAATAGAAAACAAGAAGGTACTCCCCACTATCCTAATGACCAAATCAGAGGTCATCCATACTACATCAACTATCCTAGTGGATGTAATCCCCATACGGACAACAACAACTGATATAGAGTTCCTCCCAATATCCAAAAACAATCAAGGTGGAGGTCCTCCCCACACAATCAATCGATAGCACAAAGTTCATCCTCATTCCAAAAAATTCCATACCCCAAATAATCATCCATAGATATAAGTTAAAACCACTGTCTGTGAAGGAATACCTCTGGGATGAGCCATGTATTTATTAATATTGTTCGATTATGTGATTCTAAATCTACGCTAGACTCGATGATGAAGGCTTCACCCAGTATTCTATATCAGAGTCTGTATTCGGAACTCGATAGTTGAGATTCATTATCCCAAACAGTTAGTCTTACACAATCACTGAATCTCATTGCAATTAAATGTATTATGAGGAAGACTTGTATCCCTTAATGTTTCATGTGGTGTATTCATCTTTATCATCAACAACCTCATTATATACCTCTACATGTTATCACGTAGAATATTCCTAATAATTTATATATAGATATCACCCAATGGATCCAAATGTGACATATGATTCCCTGGTTCATGAGGCATTGGTTGGAACCATGTAATATAGGGATGTGAGAACGTGGTTGACATTACCTATAATAGATGACTCGACAGGTAGTGATCAGTCAGTGAATATAGAGATCGATCTACTAGATATTATATCATTACAATAGTTCACATCTATTCATGTGTCAGTTTCTCATCCAGTATTGATCAGAGCCTGGGGATGTTAATATTTAATCCACACATCCGAACAAGGATTCTTGTGGGACACTCTGGCCACTAAAATTCAAAATTAATATTCCATTCTAAATATAGTTCCATACCGGGACATTCTAGAGACTCTAAATTAGGATTAAGTCTTCTTAATTCACTAAAACATCAGGGGGATACATTTATGAATATATGACTGCCTATTCGTATAAATGAAGAGTCTAAAAAATTCATCCTTCAATTTCATATAGTGCAGATGGTAGCGATACTAGTGGTGTAGCATCATACATTATCCTGTTATAAATGGGGAATTTATCATAGGCGTGTTATGATATATATAGTGATCTAAGGATTCATTGAAGAACCATCTCCACACATAATGATACATGGCTGTGGAAAATTAAAAAGCCCTATACATCAGTCCAATCATGCGACCACCCAATTCACCTAGTAACACGAATATATTCTATTTTTCATCACAATTAATATGGCTAATCTCACACTACACAAAGAGGGTGACATCCGTGTAGTATCTCAAGAAGATAATAATTCAACTTGAGTATTGTAGTATCACATGGACAATAAATGTTTTTTTTTCACTCGCTAGAAAATAAAGACCCATTGAATAATGGAAACATCAGTAACATTTCCTGAAATTCAGAATACCAATAATTTTATAGAAAAAATTAAACAATTAGATCTTATTGATATCAATAAAATTCTAGAAGATGATTCTATATTCACCTCCCTTGGAAAAACAATTACAAATCTACATAATATTATAAATTATCTCATTTCAATGATGTGCCTATATTATTGTGATCCTTGGTAGGACCATGCTCCTCCTCCCCTATGCCACATGTGATGTTATAGGTCATACTCATATAGAAGATCCCTTTTGAGACTGTTGATGTAATTCACCCTAAAAGATTGTTAAATCATCCACAATATGTTCTCCAAACACACACGAACATCAAAGGAATCTTCTTATGGAATTGGATTTGTATATTTCCTTAGCCGTTATGTCTGCCACTCCACATGCTATTATTCTGATCGCTCCATGTTCCTCTAAACCTATCTATTGTTTTGATGATCCCAACAGTTCAATGGTGGTCTAGATTCCTCACCATGAAAAGAATCCTCACCAACACAATCTACAATTTACTCTCACTACATGGCTCGAATCCTTGTAAACAGGACATGTTGAAATATCACATGTTATCAAGACATATCTAGCATGGGTTGAAAATATGAAAGCAGCCAATGATTTTGTGAATATAGACTTTTCGCCAATCAATATGATGGGAGAACTACATAAATATCTGTCCTGGTTAATCTATAGGTACATACCTATGTTGGGAACCACATATCAGTAGGATGTTTCCATGTTCAAATGTTTTCCTAAGTCATTGGAAGGTCCTGCCTTCGTCTTATAAAGCCAGTTTTCCAATGGTTTCATCACCAGTGTGACAAAGAGTCATTCTTGGTGATGATCTAGGATTTATTAAGACATTTGAAGTTCCTTAATTCTACCATTTCAATTTCAATACATGCATGAAAACTATTACCAACATCTTCAAATGCAAGACCATTCTAGAGTATCACGTCACAGACATCATTACAAGGTGTAAAGGTCTTATATACTCACAATAAATGCCTATGAACTAATAATATATGTTTAAATGTAGAGTGATAAATGCAGAAATTGAATTTTGCCTCACCTTAATCACTCAAAATTTCCTTGGTGGATTCCATGATTTCTGTGACAACGCTCGATGCCTATAGGAATCCTTGCAATAATCTATGCTGGTGTGCCCTTTGTGTCATCCAGCTCCCTCTAGAAGTGCCTCCAATGATGAAACTAAAACCACATTAATGGTGGTGGATTTATATCCTCTTGAAATATTTATAGTATAGCCTCATCTAGAACCATACTATCAAGTACAATAGTTTCCACATGATCTACCTTGTTGAGGAAAGAATAGATAGGTACCCCCTTGACATACACCATTGCCCGTATACGAGAATGTGGTTATGACCCCGTGTCCACCTCCAGATTCAATATATGGATAAGCTCACTATATTCCCCTTATTTACAGGAAAATCAAAACATAAACATTTCAAGAGGCTATGGTTTTTTATTATTTCAATAATTCATGGGAACATGGGATAGTGTATCTTCAAAAATATAAAAATCTGCAAGAGGTTATTCCCACAGATTGTGCTACCACAAAAATCCAGGAAATCCCATCATGGAGTGATAACTATTCATGTATTGGATCCAATAATAGTTATAAAATGTTGTGATCAAGCTGGGTGATGTCCCAACAAAGGTTACACACATCTCTGCTATTCCCGATGGTTACAATGAGGGTTCGGGTGAATGGCAGCAAGTCTCTTGCTAGGAAAATCACATGTATGATAACTGGATGGATTACAAGGTATTATATCAAGACAAAAACATTATCCATACCCATTATGGATGTATTAAACCCCCATAAGTAATTTAACATTCTCAATATGCCACTTATGCATCCACCTCTCAGCCACCATCTTCTAGGAAGACTAACTGATAATGACGAAATGGAAATAAACATCCACCACAATTGTTGAATCTGTCTCATACTTAGGGTGACTTTATGAACTATGATATTGTAATCACACCCATATACCAGCCATCAATATATTACTACTCTTATGATTATAGGTAATGTGAGTCTATAAATACAATTTAATTGGTGGATCCTTATATTATCCTTGATGAATAGGTGTATCAAAAAATCCCACCCAATGACCCCTGATGACACAAATGAACATTACGATTAGGAAAAAAACCTTCTAGAATAATTTTTCCATTACATTATACTAAGATATAAATTCCACTGAGAAAAAACTATTGGATTCACATAGAACATAACTAGAACAATCCTCCTATATCGATCTTCCAGATTCACCACCACAGTTTAACATGCTTATTGATCAGGCCGAATTGCTACAGTCACATCAGGATTTGATTTGTTAAACAAGGCATCATTCATCTGACAGTTATCCAGTCGTGGTTCATGGAAGCTTATATGATAAGTAGAACATTTAAAGAACCATTTGGAATTTGGTTATTCCTCCATCAGTTCCATTTAAATTTCCCTCAATATAGAGACCACCTTCCTTTTGAAATTTGGGTCTGGAACAGAAATATAATGTGTTGAAGAACCTTTCAAGAAATATTTCCATGCTCCCAATCAATGATTCCCCCCATCTATCATAAGATATTTTTGAATCCTTGTAGAGGCTTTGCAAATTCCCCTCTAATTGAAAACAAATGTTTTGAAAGAAGATAATTTCTATGTTGTGGATTTTGAAAATTCATAATGCCAATCCATCATCTATTTCCCATGAGAAGAGGACTTATAACTTCTACATGGCCATATTCTTCCATTGTACATTACTGGCCAGTTTAATTAAATGCAATTCTATAAATATCAATTTGACATTGGTTATGGGATCAATCTCATCTCGACATCGATTCAACATAGAGATGGAGTTTCTGAAGTATATTTTTGACCCTATGACCTAAAGATTTATAGTTACGATAGGTTCGAATATAGAGGAAGTGGAATGATTTCGTTGAAGGAAAAATAAAAAAATTCTCTAGAAAACATTTATTTATGGTCATATTTCATGACACCACATACAATGCATTGATGTGTAGTCCCAAGTTCCATCATTATGAATCATTCCCTCTATCAATCACTAGTTCCTCAAGTACTCCCTCATCAGTCAAGTAGGTATACACCATGGTGTTTCTTATCCCATTCCATATTCTTAATCCCACCATACGGATGCATCCTATTACTAGAGTAAGGGAATTCACATGTGGGAAAATGATGTCAACCACAAATCCATCTTAGTTGACCCATTGAAAAATTTGGATAATTCATTCATCCTACCAATTCATCTAGTAGAAGCTAATATACTGAACATGGGAAACTAATTATTCATTTATTAGAGGAATGTTTTTAAATTTCATAGGTGCAATTAATTCAATAATAATACCTCATAATATAACATGGTTAAGGCTCATGTGATACCAGAACCCCATACTCCAATTAGATATCAACATATTTTCTCCATGGATATATCACTGTGTCATACAATCTAGTTTCTCTGAGTAGGATTGAATCATCACAAGTGTACCTATCAAAATTTCTGTAAAATAATTTATAGACCCTGTTGAAAAAGGCCTAATATAATCAGTTTGAGGACTTATGTCGCCATTAATTGAGTAGATCCGGAGTATCCAGATAAATATTATGCTACCACTAAGGCCATCAAATGTCTTCCTTTTGAATCAGTAATAACATATTAATAACCTCATCCAAATGATCCCTCTTCCTTAGATGATGTAGAAGATTTTGTAGAATTTCCCATTCATTTGATGAAGGCATATCCACCCTATTGAATGAGTTTTTTTAGGTGAATCATAGTACCAAGGGAGATATAAGGCCAATGCTGATTAATGTTTCTATAAATTTAGAGAAAAAACATTACTACATTGATTAATTGATGAAAAACCCAAATGTTTTTTCTAGAAGAATTATTAGATTATAGGACCATAACCCTTGGTAGTCTTCCACTATCATGGTCTCCCCACAATCCATTGTCTGTTCCTATATCCTCTTAGGAAGATAAATGCATATCGTTGTACCATTGTCTGGGATGAACATTTTAGGATTATCAAAACCATCTTCACCAGGAATGTTTTGTATCCAATGTGGCCAGCCAATATCTTCATAATCAAGAAGAAGAATTGATATATATGAGTCTTCTTTATCATTCAGGATCTCAACATCCACTTCAAAATAATGATATTCTCCTTCAAGTGAGTGTGTTTTTTATCAATGTTCCAACTAGGTTCCAGGATCTCAATTTCCAATATGGGTACTCCAGATATAACCAAATCAATATGGCCCTTGAATATAATGACTCTACCATTTCCAGAGCACCATAAGTCACTTCATTCTTTTAAGTAATGCAATTTGGTTGAAAGAATTCCTAAGTTACTTATCAGTGAGTTGGGAAACAAATATTTAGAACAATCCTCAAGATGGTAGAGGATTTATATGTCGATGATTTGGTGGTCAATGTCTACAAGATTTAAGACCATATCAGTGAGCATGAAAAAGTGTCCAATATAATTAATTCTCGGTAGTTGAACAAGAACACATTAAAATGCTATTTCAGGGTGACCTCTGGGTGTTTTCATGATTTTTTTAGATAAGAAGACATCTTAATCAAACGATAGATGATAAAATCCATCAGATAGATGCCTCCTCTGAGCATCCATTGAGAGCTTCTAGGCCAAGGTAGCTTATATTCTATATTAAAATTAATCGGAAATTAACCCAACATGTGTAAACCCTTTTTCAGTATCTTGATGAAAGGTTTCATATACCATTTGGATGCAGAGTGCTATATTTCCATTGAGGAGATTGAGAAATATTTGTTGCAGACTCTTATTATGATGACACCCATATCATAGAAGCCTCTAGTTCTCTATGTCACCATACTAAAATAATCCCTTGGTTCCCTATATAATTAGAAAAAAACACCAAGGGCTATAGAATAGTTTGTATTATCACAGTCACATTTTCCCTAAAAAAGACGTTAAATATTATCCCATCAAGAGGATATTCCTAATGATGGTTTTTACAATGATGAATTTATGACACTATTTATAGCGTCAAAAGGTAAAATGGGTTTCCCAAAGGATCTGCTAAAGTATATCCTCAATCAACTGATTTTGTTTTGTCTACAAGTGGCTTAGGAAATGATTCTTTAGTAGTTTGACGTCAGGTTAATCCCACAGAAATTCATCAGGGGTAAAATGCTAGAATACTTTGTAGCTACTAATCTGGCCCCTGAAGATATTCATCTGTATATTGATTTCCTAGAAGAGGCTATCTTCTAAGTAGAATTTGGGTTTGCTATACCAGAATATGCATATATATGGTCCCTCCTGGATCCCATTTGGTATAAGGCTCACTAACCAATGATCAACAGAGGGTTCTAGGAAACATATTCATCACCCTAACACTTGTTTTATTACCCTAATAATTCCTTCAATCAGAATGTTTAAAGAACAATAGGGTATGGTATAGGGATATTGTTTCTAATCTTGAGATATCCTATGAGATTGAGGTTCCCTGATTGAATGTATAAGGAAACTCTGAGTTATTAATCAAGAAAAATAATGATGATTACATCTTTAGGTATCCAAAGATCATGCCATTAATCAATAATAAACTCTACATTATGGCTTAGTTCCATTCTCAGTCAAAGGTGACCAATGTTCTTGGGTTGCAGATAGGTCGAGCCGACACACTATCTATTCCAGCCACATCTCATCATGATATTGGAATAGATGATTTTTTCAGTTGTTTGGTGCATTAATGATTCATCAGTCGTATAATTTAATACAATGACGATAATGAGTAGGTAAACTATATGACTGTTGTTGATTCAACTTCATAATATGTGGATCCCCACATAGCTAAAGGTGCCTTTAATTGGACCACCCCATTAATATTGTATCTCTAACTTGGAACTCTCTCACAAGACCATGTTAAACCTCAGAAAATTCTTTGACGTGAATATTAGTTCACACTCTAGAGTAGACCAGGCCTTGAGAGGACTCTCATCTAGTATGGTTTTGATATAATTATCTTCCATTTTGTCCATGCAGTTGATATCCCATATGTTATGTAGAAATTTCATATTGGGTCCTATAGTTCTCACCAGGTAGGGTTGAAGCTATACCACCATATCCAGAGCTTTCAATTTTTTTTATCCTTCCTAATTCCTATAAGGTTATATAGTTTTGGCTCTCTGAATGCCAATGATACCTAGTACAAGTCTCTAATATTTGGAACCCTAATGAGATGGGTGATAAATAATTTATTTGATCTATCCAAATGGTGGATACGTTTTTCTCCCAATGGATGGAGAGTACATCTATCATCCAACCAATTCTATGGTCTCAAATCATTGCTTATCATGAATAGGGTTTTTTTCTAGTATCATGAAATTAAACTGGGTGATAATCCTTATACTCAATGTAAGGTGTTAAATTGAATTTTCATTTTCATAGTTCCACAATGTTAAAGTAAAAAAATGATTTACTTTTTTAAGGATCTAAAATGGAGTGTACACACATCCCAGGAACACGAAATTAAACTGGGAGCCAAGGTCCAATCACTCTGACTATAAACTATGTGATTGTTTTTATCATGAATTTTTTTTTTTGATGTTGGGCTTTCTTGGTATCATTTATGTTGGATTTCTCATGAAATCCCACTATTTATATCCTCTTTAGAGACCTCATTCCATGGTCTAAGAACAATGAACCTAAACTAAGATACCATTTTTTATTATGATAAACTACGTGAAAATCATTGTCCTAGAAGTACGAAATTAATCTAAACAAAACCACAATATTATTACCAAAGAGGATCGTTCCCCAAAAATCCATCACCTACCACAACCCCTCTCTATATATGGATCATACCTACAACATGATATTTTATTAAAAAATTATGTATGGATTTATTGTCATCCTTATGAGTTATGAAATACATAGTGACACGAGGACATTCAATATCAAGACCAACCATGTATCTTCATTTCATTCACATCGGTTCATGTTCATCATTATCGAATGACAATAAACTATATGGGATTTGAAGAACTATATATGGATTAGTTCTTATCCTCATGGGAAATGTAGTGATGATATAACATTTCATCATTGGTCCATGCCGTATATCTTCATATCTCATGGCCTCTTAGCTCAACATTGTCAATTTTAGATGACATTAAACTATGTTTTGTATTTACATTTGGATGTGTGGTGTTGTGTTGGGCCTCCATGGCCTCATTCACCACTATTTTTTTATATTACAACCCTATGCATGCCCCTTTCAGATGTCCCCCATCATTCCGTAGTAAACATTGTATTTAGTGTGTTGACCTTTAAACAAGAGTTAAAAAGAACCAATGTGATAAATCCAAGTATATATCTTTATCGTGGAAGTTATACTATCACCGAAATAAAAAATATACAATGAAAAATTATCAAGACATTTATACAATAACTGATTATGTAATGTGGTTTCACATATTGGTTTTCATATAACCGACATGATAAGAAATTTTTATTTCATTATCACGTAAGTTATATTATAACTAATGTGATAATGCATAATTTTAACATTGATTTCAATATAAACGAAATAATTCAACAATAATAATATAATAATAATGTCAGTTATAATATAACCAATATGATTTAAAAATTATAATTTTAGAGATTAACATTTCGAATCATTTCGCTGTTATTCGATATCATAAAAGAATACTCATTTCTCCCCATTGGATTCCCAACCCTCATCATTTCATTGATCGAGTGGCCTCCATTCCCTTTTTTGATCTTCATAAATCATTTGTCTTATTGACCTCATTCTTATGAACTCGATCGTCTCATATCATAACTCTCATGTAGGACTCACACATCGATCCTCTCTAATAGATGAACTCACTATTGTTTTGTTCGATTTCATTTATTTATTTGATGTGAAGTGACTATGATATGATTAAAAATGATGTTTATAAATCATATTATGGAATTTAATAATAAATTAGCTATTTCTAAGGTGATGTTGTTAGAATTATTTATTAGTAATCCACCAAGGTTTTCTTTTGTTTTATTATCAATGTAAAACGATAAATGATTTATTTTATTATCTTTTCATTATTTTATTGGGATTTTTAAAGATGTCCTATATTAATAATAGGTGGTATGAACAATTATGGTGAATTTTTTTGTTACTCCTTTGATATTTATAAATGTGTTTTTGTAAAATAGTAATAATTAGATAAATAACTTGTGAATGTATGATTGGATGATATTTCATTGATACATTAAATTAATTAACTTTATCATTCTAATGGATTATTATTAAACTATGATTTAGTTTTAAATCATAGTTTTATATATATATCCTAGTTTGTTATTTAGTGTAATGTAAATTATTTTCAATCTAATATAAAATTATATTAATTTTCACCTTGAATGTGTATTTTTAAGAAAGATTACAGATCCATTTAATCAGTTTCCCCATATGACCATGACTTGGTTACATATGTACTCTTGTATTTATTTTCATTTATATATTATATATTTGAATAATAATTTCACTCAACATAGTATAATAGATATGTAAATATTGGTGATGTATTATATCATGAAATATGTATCCCATTAGAATTGATATATATTTAAATAAATAATATACCTATTTTTAATACCTTGTTTATTATTTCAATTATTAGAAAATTTGTCATAAAACAACTCAAGGGATATTTTGGGGATCATTCTTGGCATGATTAGAATGTTTGAGATAATGAATTGGTTGTCTGGAGATGGAATTGACAAAACTAGGGATTAGGAGTAGGTCTAAATTGAGAGAAAATGTTTGTGACTGTTAATATCTCATATATTTAACGCATTCTTAGGTTAATTAAAAATTTTTAATATTTACTATTATATATTAATGATAATGATTTATTAAATAAATACTGATAATGTAATCATTGAAATCCAAGAATCTCGGGATGAATCCATTTCTATAATTTTTCATTTAGATATGTATTTTCATACATATTGTTTTGGTATTATTGTGATTTTAATGTTATACTTGGTGTGTAAAATAAAACTTTTCTGACCTATATATACCTACATTAGATGAATCCTTTTGAATTTTATATAAATATATTAATGGTGTATATTAAGAATCCATATCGACCTGAATCTTCTATTATTGAGATGAATATCTATGAATAGGTTTTGGATTTTTGTACAAGCTATTTACTTATAGTGTAGCACATCCATTTACTTACATATTAAAATAAATGAGATAATTATAGGGTAAATAAGAAATGAGGCTTGACTGTCAAATCATTGACATGTGAACAGTCATATCAGGCATAATTATACATTTTAAATAATATAGATAATGCTCAGCCATATATTACATATCATATTAATGTTTTGTAATAATATTGTCCGAAGAAGAAAGACATATGGTTTTTGATTTAGCATAATAAATCTTTTTTCCCATGGTTAAAAGCGACAGTGATTGGTATATCAGATGCATCAAAAACATTGAGATGGTTAGTTGGAGGACCATGAATAAAATCACCAACAAGGTCGGAGTATGAAATTAATGGCTATACATTTCATTTGGAAGATTAGAAAATTAGAAGTGGTGTTAAGATTAGTTGTAGATCAGTGGCCACATTGGCAATGTATATTTCAATTTCCAAGAAAAAAACCAATCCTCACGTGTTTTTCATATTTTGGAGTCATTGAAGAAATATGGGAGGATTACTAAATTACATTTGATGTTAAAATGAATTATTGAAAATGTTTTATCGATATCAATAGTGTCAGAGAAGATGAAGTTTGAAGAATATAGATAATCTGAATATATTTGAATACACATCTGATAATTTTATCATGATAACGCATTAATAAATTCTATGTTTTTGACCAATCCGATATGGAGTGTTCTGTTGTATTTCAAGGAAAAATTGTTTTTTGGTGGTGATAATTTTGATGATGATGTTAATTTCTGTGAGATCCATACTTCCATGGAAGAAGTAATAGATAATTGTGACAATCACATTTTAGATATGGTTTGTTCCATACAGAATGAGCCTAAAGAAGGAATTTGGGGAAAATCAATTTTTATATTCATAATATTATAGTTAATAACATATGTTTATTTATGTTTTACATTTTTAAATTTCATAAATTGATATATCTTTTAATTTTATTCTCATTATTAAAACATGTATAATAACTAATAAGTGAAATTTTTTATATTAGTATATTTTCTTATTTACCACGTTTATCCTTACACAATGTATCTATTAGTTGATTTTGATGAAAATCAATTATTTTCAATTTCATATGTTTAAATAAAAATAAAAATTATAGTAAAATATTATATATAAACACATCATTTTTTGTATTTATTTTCATTCATTTATGTCATTTCATACCTCATTAAATATGTGTTATGTTTAGTGTTATGATTAGATTTATATTGTTTCATTTTTCATTTATATTAAAATTTAATTTTTGGATTACTATATTGTTGTACTAATTGTTTGTTTCTTTCATTTGTTGAATAAATTCAGAGAAATCATATGATCCATCACATACTGATGGAGGTGACCATACTCATACCTCTGGGGAGACCCGTACATGTGATCTTTTTGAAGAGACTCCTCATTATTATTTACTTGAGACATATACTTCTATAGGGAATGTAAGAGTTTGAGTGTTAGTAAAAGTGCAACCACATGTTTTCAGAATTTATCAGTTTCCCATACTTAGGAATATTGGATACACGTACTTTTTTGACCATGATATTTCAAGAGGTTGAAATTCTAAACAATTCAATAATGTTGTAGCATTATAGGGTAAACAAAAATATAGAATTTAGTTTGATGATTGGAGAAGTGTTGGAAAGTGACATTATCTAAATTGGGGGAGAGCATTTTTTAATATTCTATCATATTATTTTACGTATCGTGAAATTTTATGGTAATATTTGTTTTCCCACAATCGTATCATATAACATATGATAAACCTGATATTATAGGAGTTAGGAAAAATTGTGTATCATTGTATACAAGGACATAGTGGAATTTTAAATCAACGCTCACATCATATTTTATTTTTGTGCGTAGAAAACATCATACTACCTATGATATATATCCATTTATAGATGATGAAACATGGATGTAGTTTATCAAAAGTAGAAGAAGTGATTCCTTTTTGATAATTTCAAAGTTCTCCGTTAGATATTTTTTATATTCCTATATTTTTAATTACTTTTTAATGAATATTATTCTTAAATTATAGAAATCGTGGATACATCATCAGGATATCAAATATAGAAATTTATACCCCCATAAATTATCTTGGGGATGGTATACAATATTGGAAGAAGAAATAAGGGCTGCAAAAATTACTAAAACTCAAAGGTCAGACTTGAGGCTCTGTAGAGTTTGACTCTCATTCCCCCAGCTATACCTTAATAATAGAAGAGGGTTTAAATGTTAAAAAAAGGAAAATATCATATAGAATTGTCGAGAGATGTAAATGAGTGGATTGTAATATTATTATTTTATTAATTAATTTATGTTATTTTAATCCTTTATATAATATGAATCATTAGGATATTTTATAAAATTTGATAATTGATTTTCTTGAGGAGAAGAGATCAAATGGGGTATTTATAGCATAGTTTAGGAAGTATATTTTCTATATACCACTGTGAATGTTTGAACACCTAGGTCAAGTAAGAGGATACCTGACTGGTGTATTAGTGAAAAATGAATTTCCACATTCTACAGCTTCTAAAAAGAAGGATCTTTATAAACAAAATACAATCCATGGAATCTAAATTTCATGATATTTTTTTGAAAATGGAGGAGAATATCATAGTATTAGTAGAGTTGATATTTGTAGACATGAAAACATAATTTTAGACTATTTATCCCACTACACCTCCTCTAGAATCTCCCACTCCTCGTACTTATCTGAAAAATCAACCTCTTATTGTAGACCCCAAACATTCTAATCCAACCCTTACATCCCTCCTCCACAACTTTTGAGTAATTTTGAGTTATTTTTTGATTTTACCTATCATATTATTTCATATGGGATGACCTTTTATATGGTTGATTCCATACATTATCAGTACATTGGGATTGAGCATCACACGGTCACTGTACAAGTTAGTATAGATAGATTAACAATAATTCCATGTCCCATAGATGAGGTGAGAGCATTTAGATAATGTATTGGCCATTTTTTGGATTGTACATATATTATTATTTGACATGTTATAATAGTGTTATTTGAGAAAATTATATTTTATTTGAGTTTTTCGATATGATGCCATTTATCTGTTTAAATATTATACATTTAACTAATTTTTTATAGGAATGCATTATTGTAAATTAATATTGTATAGATGAAAACAACAATAATGTGAATCATTCGATATAGATTTTTGAAATATTGATAGATTGGAAACATATAATTTTGTTATTAAATGTATATGAGATTTAAATTGAAGCTAATGTTTTTGGGGAAGCAGTGACTATGGGGATTTTGAAAATCGATATCATGGAGCTTGTGTCTGGATACTAGTTTAGCATAATTAGGTTGAAAATATTTTTCAAGTAATTCAATTAACTAAATTATTACATTTGTTTTATTTGTTACAAATTAGTAAGGATAATGACTCAATATATGAGTAAGGATTCATGGAACCATATTTTATATCACCTATTTTAAAGACAATGATTTATGAAGAATGAAATATTTAAATTGTTGAATGATTTCATAAGAATGAAAACATTCAGTGCATGTTGTTTTTTAATCTCCAAGTGTAAGAAACATATATCTTACAGAGTGTTTTAAATATCTTATAAAAATAACCTTGAAAATTATATTTTATTTTCTATTAGTGGAAATTGGATGTTTGATATTTTTTGTCCAAGGGATGCAGTTCTTTATTGGCTATGTTGTATCCATTGAGAAGTGTGAGAAAATTTTGAGAATGAATTGGAATGATATGTTCTAATATTTTATTTCATTAATATATTATAATGAATTAAATTAATATATTCATATTATTTTCATTCCAAGTTATGGAATTTCTATTAGGATACCAAAAATATAAGAGTTTTATGATCAAATATTCAAAAGAAAATGTAATTATTTGTTTACAATTACTAAATATCAGATATATATTACTTAAACTTGTTATTTTGAATTGAAAATTTATTTTCAATTTAAATTTCATAAATAATAATTTATAAATGCATTTGGATACTATGATTTATAATTTATATATTAAATATTTACAACATCAATAATTACAATGTTCCATCATGTTATATTTTTATATAAACGTTTCCTTAATATTTCAATCATTTTATTTAAAATACATGTCAAATTATTGCATGTAATTTTTACCCTTTTGGTGAACCTCAAACTTATAGTGTACTGCTGCTATGACATAATCAATTTGAATGGGCGATTCATTTCAATGGATTGATTAAATATTATTTTCTTACCTTAATATAATGTAAACATGAAATTTGAAACATGTTTATTATTTGTTTTGAGGTTTTTGTTATATTGATTTTAATTTTATTATTTTTTCTACTATAGTGAAAATTTAAATAGAATAAAATTATAAAAAAAATTTGTATCACAATTGTTCTCTCCTAGAAAATGTGATAAAATATTTTTACTCTCAGTTTTCTAAACAAACAAATGTGATATATGATTTATCACATCAGTTATTTGAAAAAAAAATTATAAATGAATGATAATTTTTTACCACATATATTAAGAGATTAAAAAATAATAAATCTATATGAATTGCTTTATCAAACCAGTTCTCTCTTAATCAACTTTATAAAACTATTTCGCGTTAGTGTTTTTGATGAACTGACATTAAAAAATGTTTTCCACATTGATTCATTAATAACTAATGTAAAAATTCATAAATAAAATTATTTAAAACATAATTTTTAGTTACCTAATGTAAAAACATATTTACAATGTATCCATAAATAACATCGCATAATATCTGAACTGAAAAAGGAAACAAAACTGACGTGAAAAGATTTTTCTACACTAGTGTTGGTCCATGATCTATGAACATAAGCATGAAGCTCATGTCAAAGAACCATAACATTAAACTATGTGAAGGTCCACTTTGGAATATTTCATAGACGGTTACACCTCCTAGACCTCATCCACATTGGTTCAGTCATAACAGAGTGTTGAACATGCCCACTTGGGATACGATCTTCAAAGGTCCATACTCGATGTCCTTAAACCAAAAAGAAACATCCACATTTTATGATTTATAGTAATCCTCATGGGATATGTAGCGACTCCCAGACATTTTTTATTTGGGTCCAACTGTATGCTTCGTCAAATAAATATCCCCATGACCAAGAATACAGTCCATGTACAATGACTTTATATAATGTGAACCTCATCATGAAGTGTCTATGGGGTTCGTGGGCATCTTTATCTAATTTATGTGATGTGTATCCTTTGATTACTGTATATAATCCCTTATATTGAATGTTTCTCTTTCAGTACATGAAAAATGACATTAAAATATATCTCATTGTACATGTAATATGACCATCACCTATCTAACAGACCTTGGTAACACTCATTCCCTGATACATTTCCATTAACCTTTTTATCCTTTCTCAGTCTAGGTATCCATCCTCATTCAAATCCATATGTAATCCCTTAGTGGTGATGGTATCATGGAACCTATAGAACACATACTATTTTGGGCTGACACCCTAATGGACATCAGGTGAAAAATTTCATAATATATGTTTTTTAACATGTTCAAAAGATTATTTTTCTTTTTCAAACATAGATCCTAGTCAGTTAGGTATGGATTCAAGTTTTTGGAACATGGTTAACAGTCTATCCTTACTCATTGGTCACCCATGTTATTCAACCCATTAAGGACTCTAATTATATTATTTTCATTCCCTTATCACTACCACATGTTCGAAGATCCCCAAAATAGTTATTTTTTCCAACATGGAGCATAGATCACATGGGATTTTGCATTTTTAAATGTGTAAAATGACATTTTTCTCAATGTTTTAGAACTATGAACTTATATTGGGATCCTATATATGATAAATAATGAATTTAAATTTTTTTGAATCCCTAGGAGTTAATGGGGTGGAATTGGTCTCCTTGGTACTCAGTCATGCCCAGTTGTTAATCATCACATAGCGCACATCTATTTGTGATATAATCATCTTGTCCCAAATACTATAACCATAAACTCAGAGCCTTAATAATGATTTATGATTCATTGCGATCCCCAAGGACTTTATTTTCATTAACATCTATATATTTCATATCTTTTATGTGGTAAACAAGCCTATTTTGGCTCATTCACGTAGTGTTTATTTCTCTTTTTCAATATGATTTTATTGGGAATAGACATTTACAAGGTCAATTAGTAGGAATGTATAGTACGTGAAATTTCTGGATCACATGATGTTAAAATTTGAGACACATCCTGATCATATGATTTTAATTTACTGCATTCATCATCCTCACTATATAATGTTAAACTACATTCTCATCATCTTTACTTATAGTATGTATAACCGTAAGGCATCCTAGGATGTCACCTGAGAGGTCCTCCCTATAAAATGAGTTTGATATTTTTTCAGACCATGGTTTCTTTACCACTAGTCTCTTAGTGATGGTTAAATAATTCCACGGGTTATGGAATTCACCTAAATATTCCAACACTTCACTCACATGCTTCATATTCCCCTCATTTGGACCTTTATCCTCTTTTATGTATGACGTGACACCCTAATTGTTTAGTTATTCCATTTATGCACGCCTATCATACTAGTACAACATTCATCAAGAAATCAAGTGACATTTCAAGTTAGTTTCCATGTTTCTATCATGGTCAGTAGTCGAACCTCATTTTTCTATCCACATTTCAGGATAACGATAAGGATACTATGTTACGAACATGGTCAAAATATCATCATATACCACCATGCAATCCTCCCTGTGTTCTAAATGTTGTGCCTCAGGGTTCAAACTCTACATTTCCCTACTTTTAGATCGACTGTAATTATCATGGCATTAACCCGCTCATGTATTGGAGCCCATCGGAAAATATAAGTCGACTTCTCTCAGAGAACATTTCTCCACCCACAACCTCCATCAACCCAAATTCTCTCAATACCCAATCTAATACAGAAAAATATGAGTGATATATGATTATCTGACTCTCTCATATGAAGAGGTAAATTTAGTGGTCTTCCCTTGTTTCTGACACTAGGCATGGCCCACATGGTCTTATGTATTGTTCATTGTTTTTCATTCATAAGCATGATTAAGACGTGATATTATAATAAATAATAGATAGTTTCCATGAAGATAATGATTCAGATTAAAAAATAAACATAATAATGGACATCCAAATGATAAAGCCTCTCATATTTTTTTTATGAATTTACCCTATGAATCACCTCTATGTATTTTGTGCATTAGCTCCAATAACATTCGGCATGTCACTTCCAAAATATGTTGTCACTAGAGGATCTCCATTTATTTCGAATTTTTATTAAATGATAATCATGATCCCTAATATGTACTCGGTAACACTCAGCTCGATAATTAGACACATAATACATTGCCTCTATTATATGATCATCAACATCCTCATTATGTGTCCTCAATTTTATGATGAGCTCTGCTTGGTTGCAAGTGAAGGAGGAACAATCACCTGATTATTTTTCTAGGTTCGGAATCACCTAGTTGTATTTGTGGAGATTCTAGATGTTTTCATACTTCTATTGTTGTCTATCATCATCCAGGTGTTGGTTTATATATTAAGTCTTCTAACGGAGTTTGTCGCTGATCATCATATGATAACCTCAAGCATCCGCCCCTCTAGCACATAGACTGCACAACCAGTGGAGATGTTACCAAATTCAACTTATCCTTTGAAATTCAAGAGAATTTTTAGTAAAATTGTTGATGTACTTCCATTGTAGGAACTAGAAGATATAATTTTCTCTGACCACATCCAATTAAGACTCTCACACTACTTATGATTTTCAGTCTCGTACTCTGAAAATGATTCCAGGAGATCAGTAGAATGAAATTCCTATGGAATAATGTCAGATGATATTACATCCATGTCGCGATGTTTTTCATCATCTCATAGTCCCACTTCAAAACCAGTTTCTATGTTATACCCCTGTACAACCCTTTCTGTGGTGGAAAAAGAATCATGAACTGACTATTCACTGGGGGTCGTAGCCTAGTCATCTCGAAGAGAAAACTCCAAATGAACCGATGACCCTTTTGGAAAGGGGATCATGTATCCTCTATCTATCTCCCCTATTAGAGTACCTGCTACTATCATCACAATCTCTGAAGGATAAAATACCAGTTAACATGATCAAAAAGTGATATTTATAACTCTGTAATGTAAGATACATATGAAATTAAGATGGTGGAATTTCATTCTCCTAGGTTTTAATTATTGTGATACTAGGAATTTAACCCCTATGATTGAGGGCTCCATGAATTTTAGGGTGGAATATCTAGCCTCCTCATCTCTTATTGGACCCATAACTACTTTTTATCTAGACCTAAATCCCAAATCCTAGTCCTGTACTCCAATTGATGTTCCACCTTCCCCATTAGTATCATTCCCTTGTGTATGATCCTTATGAATGAAATATATCTTAGTAAAAGATTTTATATGTAGTGTGAATTAATGTGGAACATTATTGTTAGTATTTTAAGTTTTACCTCAATATGTTAGGATAATTGTCCCTTGGAGTCTGTGGTTTCACCGGCCTCCATTAGACTCCCCATATTGGTGTTTTCCTGCACATATTAATATAATTAATCATGAAAGGGAAAGCACACCAACTGCTCAACAGCAGACAGTAGTGGGTGGTTGGGGGGGGGATTGATCTGGTAGTACCTTCACTTGGTCCATAATTGTTTGAGAAATTCCTTGAGAGTAATGTCAGTCATCCATATCTACCACATTCCATTCCCAATCTTGTTGGGATATACGAAATCCAACCTTTGAATAACAGATTTTCATGAGTTCCATCCTGTACTTATTGAGGTGGTCCCACAAACCATAATTGTCAATGAACTACATGTTTACATTCCAAATCACCCAAAACAGAAGGTAAAATATGTCATCAGAAATGTCCATGTAGTGTAAAAAAATCCCAGACAATAGGTACACATACTATAGAACCCAATCTACGATTTCCATTCATTTAACTTGATTGGGAGCATTGGGTATGGTGCTGCTACACCTCCTTCATTTAGATTAGTTGATGTAAGTGCATCTATTGGATCCATTGCCATATCTCTACCACCATGAAATACCCCAAACCTTGTGATACAACATTATATCAATAGAGTTTGGAATTTTCCCAAATATAATAGTTCATTGGCGGAGATGGTCCACTACCACTCCATTTCTCTGGGGTAGGCATCCACCTAACACCTTGAATACATGTATATCATCTCATATATTTTAGTGGATGGTGGATACTCATTTCACATAATCACATCTTTATTTTTGAACATTATCCAGAATTTCCTCATCATTAATGGTTGGTCATCATGATGTACACCCAAGTATACTTTCTAAGTAATCCCTTACAGACAACTAAACTACCTTGCGAATTATTTTGGGTTTTATGGTTCGTAGATTGACTCATAGAATACTTGTGACACCAGAACACTTCCATGAAAGTCCAAGATATATGAATGATGCCCATTATTTCCCATACCATCATTGGTTTTTAACCCCATCAAAAAAGGGAATGAGTTGAAAGCTAATTTATCTTCGTGTCTAACTTTTCTCAATAATGCTTTGAATCCTATCTTGAATGGGAAAATATCCACTGATATTTAGAATCCTTTGCTATATGATCATCTTAAGATGGGATATGGGATTCATATATTCATTTCCTCTCATGTATTTGGACACCCACTTATACAAGAATAGGAGTGGTCCACACACAAGCAACATCATCATTCCCTCACTGATATGAAAACACAACATTATAGAGCTCTTCTAACACTAGAATCCTAATATTGATGTGATGCCTTATTTCTATAGTTTTATCCATGATAAATGTTCATATAAAAAACAATGTGTGTGTGTCTCTCATTGGTATCATCAATGTACTGATAAGTTCTACAATGAACTCAGCCAAACTGACTATCATTTGAGGCTCAATTTGATAATATATCCCAACAACTGCAATTGGATCTTCTCTATGATCCACCAGTAATAGCCATTGTTTCCCCTTTCGATTCCCCTTGGGAAGGTTTGGTTTTATATATGCACTTTCCTGGCCTCTTATTTCCCTTAGTTGGGATCCTCTGCCAGAATGTTTAGGAAATAACAGATCTACTACATAAAATGGAAATCACACATCCCCATACATTCCATTACAATGCCTAAAACCAGATCCAGTTTCACCTTCACAAGACATGGAAGCTGCTCCTAATCCTCTCATGCATTCTCTACGGGGAGGAATACATCAATCATTGGAGATTGAATCATGATTCAATAAATCTGTTAATGATCATAAACGATGATTCCAACAACCATATGATGAAGTTGAAAATTATTAGACCCCAATGGACATATCCCCACCAACTCTGGATAGATAACCCATGGAAGGGAAACATGGATCTGGGGAGTCCATGATGCTTTATACATAGCTATAGTCTTCATCTTTCCTCCAAACATAGTGCAAGATGTGCATACCCAGTATCATAAGGCCCACTAATCATTATTTTGTCCACTACAGAAAAAATCTTTTATCATTGGTTCATCCTTTCTCTAGGTTTCCTATCCCCCCATGATGATTGTATGATATTTAAGAGGAGATAACATAGCGTATAATATTCTTCCATATAATTTTTTGGTATGTTGATAATTATTGTCTCATGTGATGTACATATGGTCAACCAATGTGGCAGTCCGCAGCCCACCACCACGAGTACATCCTCCGCGTTCCTCAAAAACAATAATCTCGTTTGACTCTTCTTTGAGGTGGGATTAATACAGAATCCCTTAGAACAAATCCACATAAGAGTATCCTCATACATAAGGGATAGTTCATTGAGCTTCTGATAGAAATAAAGGAAATGATTAATGGTCAGAGAGGCTTCAAAATGAATATCAAAAAAATATCACAAACCATTCATTATGTGATGTTTCCAAAGATTTGATGTCCCCAATTTCTATTTATAGGCACTATTCTTCAAATTGAGTCACATGCAGGTGACCATCTTGAGTCGACATTGATAAATAGATTAAAAATGGAAGGAATTTTGTCATATTGTATTCCATTATTCCTAAGAACCAATCCCTTCATATCTGTTAGCTCCCCTTCTGTGGGGGGGGGGGCATTTGTAGTAACATCCCATGTTTTTTTAATGGAATCACTATATGTTTAAATGATCTACTAAATTCTCTTTTACCATTATTATATAGAAGTTAAACTTCATTTTTCATCATCTTGTGAATCAAATTTTGAAAAAAGGACATACACCACTGGGATCAGTAAGTTATTTGGAGTCTGATCGGATTAACATAATTTTTTGGTGAATAGTGAAATTTGAT
Source organism: Viscum album (assembly GCA_963277665.1). Lineage (NCBI taxonomy): Eukaryota > Viridiplantae > Streptophyta > Magnoliopsida > Santalales > Viscaceae > Viscum > Viscum album. Next base: position 72,682,041 of record OY728149.1, read on the forward strand.
AATTTACAAAATATTCTAAATATATGGATTTATACATAATTTTTGAGACATGGTTGATTTAATTGGAAATTATTTTTAAATCCCATGCACTTATTTTTCTTTTCAATCACAATAAACAAAAATAATTATTTTCTTGAGGAAAAAGTTTAAACTAATGATTCAAATAATGGTAAACACATTCTCTCCTCTACTACAAAAACCACCCTCACCCCCATACTCTTTCTACTCCTATCAAGCCTTGTGACTTTTCTAGATTCTACTCAAATATCATCCCAAGATCTAACTCACATCAAGAATCCCTTGGTCTCTTCAAAAGTCAAAAAAAACACTCCCCTAAAGATGACCCCAAGGAATATATATTCAATAGGTAAATTCCTCTCATTATTTCCATTATTTTCTTTTATTTTCCATTAATTATTTTTCCTTCATCACATAATTTCATCCAAATGTTATAATAACTCTTGTACCATACATGTACATGATTGTTTTTTATGATAATGGAATAATTAATCATCACATCCCCATTCCACATCCATTATACTAGAAATGAAAACACCATCAAAGATGTGTTAATTATTAACATTCAAGGATGGGATGGTTTCAATTTCTATTCTCATATTCATTTCCAGTAATGAAACCATTTTGATTGTTGAACCTGAATATACTATTTTTATAATAACTTATGTAATGGTGTGAAATATTTTTCTGCACATGATATTAATTTATAAATAAAAATGTGCACGACGTGGTTAAAAAACTGTCAATTAACCAAAATAGGTATCATTAATGTTTTATATACTGTTTCATCATCACTCAAAATATTCAAATGAATTTTATAACCAGGTAATATTTTGGATCATAATTAATATAATAAAACATCATTCATGGAAAACAATTTTCATCCGACAAGTTTATCCTTAAATGTATATTATTAAACCAATTATGAAAATGAAGGAGAAAAATTCTCTAAAACTGTGATACTTATCTTATAAATCCCTAAAGAAGGTCCTAAATGAACTTACTAAGGTTATACTAAATCAATTGCAAGAATAATAGATTCTTTTAAAAATAATTAAATAATAAAAAAATTTATCTTGGAAGTTAACATCAAATGAAGGACACCATACGACTTAAGGTATGGGATTCTTCGTGATCCTCCATTATTCTTTCAGGTAGCGATGTATTTATTTTTATCAAAATAATGTTAACATTACATATATGTACATCATAAATTTTTTTGGGTATATGCTCTAAAATCAAGTATGAAGATCCATGAAACATTATATTTTGGGGTCACACATGTCTATAAATGGTTACCTCATCTATAATTCCGTAAAATCAACCCCTTTTATGGGAAATATCTGAATTATTAACGATTTTCAAGAACAATAAATAAATTTCTTAGACATAAGTATTTTTATAATAAAACAAATTTTATTGTAAAAATATTCTCGGATCACATTTGATTTTATATAAAATATTATCACATTTTATATTATAAAATTCCTTCGAAATTTTAAATTAATTTTAATAAAACAAATTTTTTATAATGTTTCCTCAGTACCCTTTTTATGTGTTTCTACGTCAAGATGACATCACTTTTAATTATATATGAATATGAAACCCTATGATTATACATGAATGATCTGATTCCTTTCCATCATGGACATTTTTTTGATACTACCATTTTTTATTCATTATGACAAGATTTTGATACCCAGTTCTTACCATTGGTAACCCTTACGTTTATGTATGATTTATTATGTATAATTCTTTATGTAGAAATAATATTCTTGAAAAAAGTTATGATTGACACACCTAGATAGAACTCCAATTAATTTTGTAAATTTTAGTCTCATGAGATATTAAGTCCAATGATCTTGGTGATTAGGCTTGACTCTTGCTACCATGTGAAACGGTCATGGTTGTTGACCTTTACATGTGCCCCTCTTTCTGCAAAGAGCATTAAATCATGATAAAAGCCATGCTTTATTTAATTACCACTAGATTTTACCCTATGAATATGTATGAGAACAATGAAATTTATGATCCCTTTATAAATATTAAACAAAAATTGTTTTATTATTTCCCTTTTTTTATTTTTCGATATATAGCCTTCCAAGACACTAGAAATTACGATCATTCACATGTACTAAAATGCTTTATTACGATTAAAATAATTTAATGATATGTGTAAAATGTGACACCCCAATTACTTAAAATATTTCAATTTTAGAATAAATATATTTTTATGTTGGAATTCATTATACACAGTGTTAAACATATGCTACAAAGGCCATTTAATTATATTGTGTAACATGTGAGACTGAGTTTTCCACCTTTAAATGTTTAACCTTTTTGTAAACTAAATTTTGGAAATTTTATGAATTTTATTTTAAAAACTAAAAATAATATTTTAAATCATAATACCCAAATTATATTAGGGTGAATATTTGGGATTTTTCTGAAAAACATCAATTTTAGGGAATAGTGAAAATTACAACAATTTAGTTAAAAATAGTCATTTAATTTAAATTAATATTAATGATAATTTATTTTATAGTTTTGTAATGTAGTCAAGTTAGATCAATTATACATCATTTAATATAGTTATGTTAATTAGAATTTATTTTTATTTAAAATTGAATATAAAAACATAACAATATTATGAATTTTCATCTACTATAAAAAGACCATTATTTCTCCCCGTCTGCTAGATTAGCATCAATACAAACTTTTCTACTTCTATGATTTGAATTATAAAAATTTTAAATAAAATCAGATAATTAGTATTATATTTTATGTCTAATAAGTTCGACTAAATATTTTGACCAAAATGGATAGTGAATATGATAACTATAAATTACATAGATTGAGATATGATTAAGCTTAATAAAGGACTAAACCTAAATATTACGGTCCATAATGACTTGGAAACATGTCCAAAATCCATTTTTAGACAATAATTTTACAATTTCCCTTATTTATTTAAAATATATTTTTATTGGGATATTTTTAAATGAATGATCCCAATATAAAAGGCTATGCAACAAAAAGACAAAAAAGGAACATTCCTTACCTTTAACATTTATAAAACATAGAGATATAAAGAAAACATACATTAGGTAATGGATATAATATATATAAATACACATATATATGGGTTATTTTTATCATGATAAGCTATCAATAAATTTTAGATATGGTTTTGTATTTAAAATTCCTAAGAATATTAAATATAGTGATTACTTTATTAATAATTATCTAAAATAAATGATACTATAAATATTAAATGTAATGTTAATTGATTTAATTATTGAAATTATTTATTTTTTTATATGTATATAGCATGTTAGAGAGATATAAATCTAATATACCTTAATTATAATATACGATTTATATTTTAAAATTATAATTTAATAAATAATGTAATAATTGATATTATTGTTCTTTTATAAGAAATAAATATTATTAAATGATTTGAAATTATTTAAAATTATATATTCTTCCAGGGGTTTTGAATGAATTAATAGATATTAAATATCTTCTATTAATGGATTAAATAATCTTTTATAACTATCATATTGACTCAAATTATGTAAATATGTTGTCAACATGGTTCGGGTTCAAGAAGCGTTTTATCGAGTCACATGCGATTTTTTTAAATTAATTTCTAATAAACATGGGAATTTAATTTTATTCGATATAATATTAAAAATTCATTGAAAATCTATTACCTAATATGTCACACATTAATTTAGTATTAATGTTTAATGTAATTATATAAGATAACTAGATTCATTAATAAAAAACAAAATGATACAATTGGAGAATATTAGATGTTAAAGAACCAAATTATTAAAATTAACATATTTTGTGTGGATGAGGTTTTTCGCAACCATTATTCTCATTTAAAAATTTTGTTTTCCATTTTTTAGTCACTTTATGTTTGATATACATCCCGTTATTGAATACCATTTGGTATTTACAAAATTGCCAATCCCCCTTCCCTATAAAAGTCCACCCCCTCTCCCCATTCCTAACACCTATAAACCCACTTATACTAGGCCATGAAATACCCAAAAAGTCTCACATAATACATCCACTATACCTATAATCATACCATTGGGAAGAAATATTTCTATGAAGGGATTTTAGTATCAAGAAAAGGAAGTTACCCAGTTAATGTTTAAGACCTTATCTCACGATTTAGAATTTCATTACCATTCCTCAATCCCAATAATATTCTTATTCTATGATTAAATAAAAACACAAATTTAATCAATAGAATAAGAATTTTCCATGATAAGGGTTAATCCTATAGATGATAGTATCAAATAACTGGGAATATGTTTCACATCATGTTTCCACTGTTGCAGCAATAAGCGTGAGGAGGATGCGAATCACATAATCATGAAGGGAGACTGGGCTCAAGCAGCATGGAATTTATTCGGAGAGTTCAGATCATATTATTCCACAGCTTGCCGTAATAGTCCCTTCTTATAGATATGGTTTTAGGGGATGGATAGAATGAGAATACAAAGCAGGGCCCAAGCCATCCTTCTTGATGCCAGATACTATTTTCTCTGGAATGAAAGAAAACAGGCAAGGTAAGAGGGGTTCCCTTCATCAGGGTGTTCCATCAACGTATGAATCCAGACCTTATTGGCAAGACAGGTGCCATTTTTAAAAAACTGGAAGGAAGCACTTTCTCTTAGGCCTCTTCATCTTTCTACCACTGTAGTTCATCCCCCCTATATTAGATATCAAGGCTATCGGGTGGGATGGTTTCCCTCAGAGGTTGGCTTCAAGCTGAATACAAACGACTCCTGCAAAGACGACATTTCTAGGGGTGGAGGGGTCATGCATGACCAGAGAGAGAGTGTGGTTCTGGCCTTTAAGGCACACTAAGTGAATATTAATATCATTCAGGCTGAGGCCAAAACATTGATATCTATAATCAAGCTAATAGTCTAGAAGAACATCAGGTTATCTCACATAGTGATTGATTCTATTATCATTCACAGCTCCCTTCAGGGTAAAGATCAAACCCCGTGGTCTATATCGTACATTATAAGGAAATTCATAGCTCTATTTAGAAATTATATTATGGTTACTCGTACATGGAGTGAATGAAATAAAGTTGGAGATCATTTATCCTCTCAAGCGGACCAAATCCTTGAAGTCGCCAACTCACACAATATTTCATTCTTTAAACCCGAGGGCTTGTGATTTATAAGAATGGATTCCCAATGCCTACATTATTTTATTCCTCCTTAGACCCTTTCTTCCTTATTTCTTGTATCATCCTTTCTAGTCACTATATTTTCGTTTTACAAAAATGAAATTGTTGATGATGAACATACTCTTTTTGTGTACGGATAAATACAGCCTCACGAAAAGATGATTGTTCAATTTTTCCCTACCACCTATCTTGGGGGCCATTATGATGGAATATATATTTATTTAAGAAATTTATATATTTCATTTGTGATGTCTTATTATTAGGAAAATTTAATTTTGAACATACATTTATGATATCCATGTTTTCTGAATACGATCATTTTGATTGAGAATGTGTGGAATACCACCCCCTCAAAGAGATATGATTTGTTCCTAACAAACATTGAGAATATAATTTCTGTTTTTAATAAACCACTCTAAAATATATAACATAGTTAATATATTATATAATATATAATATATATGTATTTGTTAGATTTAATTCTTTTGATTCAACAAAAAGATGGAAGTAGCATTCATGTGTACGTACGACTTACCATCTCCATGAATAATGCACATCATTATTAATTTCCAAATGTTATGTAATATTCAAAAATTTACATTTACTGAATATATACGATAATTTAGTAATGGTTTACATTCTTTATATGATGTATCTATGATATATTTAATAACAACAACAAATTAGAAGTCAAAATGTGCCTGAGAAAACCTGGGAATTAACAACAAAAATAGTTAAATTAAGGAAATAGTGTTCACAAATGGGTAATAAAATATTTTAATATGTTAATATATGATATTATAAACATGATTGTGTTTCTGGTATTTATGAGTAACTTTTTTTACCCACTATACTGGAGGCTATATACAACAAAATAGAAAGGTTGAATAAGGTAATAGATAGTTGTCTCATTATAAATCCGCGAGGTATACATAAATTGTTGTACACAAAATATCTAATACATGGTTTAAATAATACCACATAAAAATATAATATCATGATACCTATTATACTCAGGGTATTAAATTTTTTAATTATTTATTAATATCGTTTGTTTTTTGAATTCATTCGTAACCACATTCTTAAGGGATTTTCATCTGACTTTTTATAAATGTGAGATTAATACAATATTCAATAATTATTTATTTTTTGTGTGATACTTACTACCCATATTGATATATTATATAATTAATAATATTATTTTAATGATAATATAAGTTTCAGTTAATTTCAAACCCTTTATATGGATTAGGATTACAATATTTCATTGTCGTATGGGACACTATGGAATGATTCATGGATTTTCTCCTCAAGAATATTATTAACCTCACTTCCTTTTGTGATTACTAAAATTATCTTAACAATCACTTTATTGTAATCATTTATCATTGGATATTTACATAAAAATCTATATAATCATTCATGGATATTAATATTTCCGAAACATTATACAATTTTTCAAACGGTATTGACTTTTAAAGTATTGAATTCTGGACGTGAAGCCTTAAAAATATTAGATTCTTGTCATGAAGTCTTGATAGTACTGGATCCACAGTATTAAAACATGAAATCATTTTATTCTTGGAATAAATACTTTATATATTTAGATTCAGGTCATAGAGCCTTGCAATTGTTAGATTATTGTCATGATTCATTGAAAGTATTAGATTCTTGGCCAAAAGCCTTGAAAGTATTAGATCAATGGCCTGTATCCTTATGGGTATTATATATATTTATATATCTATATATATCATCAATAATTTATTTCATTCATATTCATCTGTTATTAATCCATGATAATTTGAATCGATATATCTATGGATACATTTCATTTTCAGTTCATTGATTTAATTTCACATGTTTGAGATTTCTAACTTGTCGTATTGATTATGTCTTTTATAGTTTAATAAATGGGATGTTTACTCTTTTATTTACCTTAGAATATACTTTGAATCATTATTGAATCTATTTTACTTACCCTTACTGAGGATTTGTGGTCACATGTATTCTAGGATATGGAGAAGGTATATTTGATTAATCTTTCAAGGATTCAATTAATTTCAATTGTTGTATAGAATGTTTTATTTTTTTCCCAATGTATTATAGGTATCATGTATCTAATATAGATTTCCAATAAAGCTAAATGGAATGGTCCTTCAGGATTTTCTTTTTTGTAATAATGCAAATTTTATGTAATAATGTGCCGGCTCCAGGAAAAGTGTGATGTATTTTGGTATGAAGGGAATTTTTAGTCTGAGGTTCATTGGACCTTATCAAATCCTGGAGATAATAGGATCAGTTGAATATAGAGTGGATTTATGTCCAATTTTATCCCATGTACACAATGTTTTTCATGTTTCGATGTTGATAAAGTATATGCCAGATCTATCTCATGTTTTTGAGCCTAGAGGTAGTTCAGTTTTAAGTGAATCTCTTTTATGAAGAACATCTGGTAAAGATTCATGACCGTATAGAGAATGTGTTGCGGAATAAGGTAATTTTTCATGTAAATGTTTTGTGGAAAAACTATTTTGTTGAATAGGCAACGTGGGAATCAGAAAAAGCTACATGGGATAAATACCCCCACTAATTTGATAAGTGAACAAAAATTGTGCGGACACAATTTTAAAATGGTAGGAAGGATGTAACATCCCAATAAATAAACAATAAGACCTATTTCATATTTATTAATATTTGGGAATTCAATTTACTATAAAGGGGTTTTTATGTTCGAGAGTGTACCGGATACACAACAACAAGTTTCTTTGAAATCTAAATTTGGACACTAATAATATTATATTATTATTTTAAATTGTAGTTAAATCCTAGCCATTATATTGGAGGGAAAGAAAAAAACTAAATACAATATGATTATACATGTTTTTTAATTTTATTTACATTTATCCAATACAATTTAGAGGATTAAAATGTGAATGAATCTAATTTTAAGCATAATTTACATTAAAAGGATGATTTACCACATTTTAATACAGAATCATCTTCAAATCTATTTTTGGTCACTTAAATACATTATATATGACGAAATAAAATCATAATTTAGAATGGTGTCCTCAAAATTTACTTTGTGTAAATTTTTGGAATTGTTCAGATAAAGGTCATTTATTTCGGAATAGTGAAAAATATTTTATTTTAATTCAAAAATGCATTTTAATATAATTTATTTATATGGTTAGATTATATTTTTAATTGGTTATAAAGTCTCATTAGAATATATATTTACCATTTGATCCAATTTTGGTCATTGGAATTAATTTTACTTTGAAATTGGACATAAACAAGTGAAAATCTTTTGATAGTTATTGTTTCTTAAAAAGACGCTATTTGTTTTAAAAACGATAATTAATTTTAAATTAATTAATTCACATTAAATTATTTTAATTTTAAAAAATATAAATCCTTTTTGAATTTATAATTTCATATATAGTTTAGGCATAATTGTTTATAGTTTTATGAAAAACATCAATTTTTTAAGAATAGTGAAACAACTTAGTAGTAGTTAAAAAACTGACTTAGTCATTTAAATGAAATTTTACCACTTATGTGAATTAATTTTCCAAAATAAAACATACATGGTTGTTTTTTGTATGTAAACTGTGGTTCAATAAGATTAATATAATTTTTTTATGAATAGTAACATTTACTTTTATTTACTGCGGTTGAACGTAAATAGGGTAATTCAAGATAAAAAGAATATTATTATAATTAAAAATTTCCATAACACTTGTCCTATCATTATTTAATGAGTAATGGCCGGCCATGGGAATCATTGGGTCTATTTTAGGACCCCTGGAGCCACTTATGAATTATAATGACACATTATTTTAATTATCTTAAAATAAAGGCAAAAATGATAAAAAGAAATTCTCTTTGTAAATTAATTTTTACATGGGTTTATATAATTTATCATTTTGACTATAAATATTCATTGGAAATCTAAAAATATTTACTACATAATGGTATTTTTATATAATTTTTAGCAATCGAATAAATTAAATTATTTATTACACAATAATTATGTAATGTTTACCTCATTAATAAATGATTTAAATAAATAATATTATTAATATTAAAATAACATCCAAAACCAGTCCAATTTATATTGGATTAATTTAATTCAACCATGAGTCATCTTAACATCTACTGTAATGAGTTTTGGAGATTTAGAAACCGAATTTCATTATATAATAAAATAATATTATCACACTTACCTAAAGAGACCCTTATCCCCATTATAAAAAGCCCTTACTTCTATCCAGTTCCACACACCTCTCAAAATTTTGGCTAGTCCAAAATCTATCCAATTAAGCTCCCTACATCCCTCTCCTCCTAGAAATATTACCTTTGGAAAAAGGAAATTCATGAAGTCCTTTTGGTTCAAACCAAATAAAGTTACCCAAATTTATTGTAATTGTTTCTCTTAACTTATTTTCTTTTATTTTACTTCTCCAACCCCTAAAGTCTTTTTATTCCAATATTTTATAACAACAGTAGTATCCTCAAAATACCAGTATGTTGTTATTCGATGGATTAGAACTAAACTTACACACAACTCCATCTAATTGGTGAATGTTTCTGTGGATGGAAAACTAACGCCTCATGAAACGATGATTATTCGATTATGTCCTGCTACCTATCATGGTGGACATTAAGATGACACTGTATTTAAATATGATATATATTATGTTTATGCTTTCTTTATAATTTTTTATTTTTCTTTCATATAATTACTTTTTTGATTCCACTAGGGGTAACCATGGTAATTTCATTAGAGGAAGTGCGAACTACCGCCCCCTCAATGTGATATGACTTGTTATTTTCATATTTGGGACATATAATGGATGGTGTTAATGATATTATATATGAAATTATACTAGAATTATAATATAACTATGGATCATTATATTTTAATTCCATTAAAATATGAAATAGAAATGAAAGTAGCATCCATGCGTACATATGGCTTACCATCTCCATGAAAGGGAAATTTCATTTCATACCTTTAAATGATATGTACTGTTAAATATATATATATATTATAGATATATATTACATATATGATATCAAAATAATGAATAACATTCTTGATATAATGGATTAATGACCACATGGACAACATGTAAATATAAGGTAGTCATTTTTTACTCAAGTACCAAATATCGATGAAACAAACGTTATTAACTTTAATGGTTAAATAATCTTTATAATATGATAATAAGTGATATAAAAGGAATAATAAAATGTAAAAAGGTTCTTAATCAATTATAAATTAAATTTAGTTTATTATTCAGGAGATTAATGAACTGTCGAGTCAAGTCAGACACGAGTTAAGGGACTTCATCTCAATCTCCGTTATTTGGGGCATATTTTCTTCTAATACATGAAATTATTTTATATACTGAATAAACACATTTTACTTTTAATTTCATTCAATGGGAATCTTTTTCTACGTAGTGTTTTAATAAATGACAAAAAAATGATTCTTTTTAGCATAAGCAGTGACAATTAACTTTCCACCGTCGTGACTATTATTTGATCATTGGAATCCTTAACAAGCCATAATGTTTTTAAAAGGAAAATAAATACCATACACTATTTTATAAAATTTGGGTATTGAAAATGGTTTTGATAATAGTTTTGATGAGGTAATATATTGAAATGTTATATTGTTTTTTTCAATTTTGGAATTTTATATTTACTTTTTTCTTATGTTATGTTTTATGATCATGTTATGCTTGCTGGGAATTATTTACATATACCGGTGGTTCTATAATAAACCTATGGTGGGTGAGCCCGAGATGGCTCTCCAATGCATTGGGTAATGTGACTGAGGTAAAAGTGGATGTTTCTCTTAAGAGATTTACAGAATATACTATGATGGGTATTCCAAAGTAACTCCCCATGTAGCTATGATAGCTACAATGTAAGTATGTTATGGATTCAACAAGTTATGTTTATGATTTATGTTTTACATGTGTTATTCATAAATCTCATGATTTCATGAGGTACATAAAATAGTTTATGTTTTGTATGTATTTATGAACTATTAATTAATTTCATTATTTTATAACCCTTACTGAGCATTTTATGCTCATACCAAGTTTTGAAATTTTATCACATGATCTACATATGAATAGGGTCAAGGATGGGATCAAGGAAAATGCATGTTGTACATAACATGGAATTCGACATGACTCATTTTTTTCAAGAGTATTTATTTAATGAAATAAATGGGAACTAAGTAGAAGTTTCTACCTTTTAATATTTTGATATGTAATAGTTATGTAGTAATTCTCTAAAAAATCTAAATCTGAAAAGATCCTCAATGATAATTATTCTGTTATATAAATATTATGTAATGTTTATGGACGATCCCTTATAAGGACATTTGTTATTATTTAATTTAAGGAAGATTTAAAAGTGTTAAATTCATGTTTTCATAACTAAAACATTTTAATATATGGTTATACATAATATAAATTTTACTATAAATATTCATTATAATGATAAATAAATTTTCTACATTATCATATTTTATTTATAATTATTATACATTAAATAATTTAATTTATTATGACACAATATGGTTCAGTAATTAACTTATTAATGAAAGAATAAAATAATTGATATTATAAATATCCAAATAGATTTAATTTGAGACTTTTGGTGAATTCCACTACTTTCATCCGTTAATATGACATGCTATTCTTGATTAGATAAATTTTATTAAGTTATATGGTTTTTATGACTTTCACTAAAACAAAATACCAAATACTGTCAAAATTGACATAAATTAATTTTTAAAACAAATATTATATTATTGGTTGATATATTATTCTTAAAAATATGTGGTTTATCCAAATGGTGTATATAATATTATATATGTCATTAATGAACTACTTGTGGTTCTCTTGGATGTTTATATTATGTTTATTAACCATATAGTGTACGAATACAAGAAGACACGTTAAAAGATAAATTATTTATCTTAGAGTAAAATCTAAAAGATAAGTTTAAAATGGTAACCTAAACTTGTCTAAAACATATTGGTTGAGATGATTTGGACCCATACCCACGTTTCAGTCCAAATAACTCAATTTTTAGCAATTATAAATCAAATATGATTTTCATATAAAATAATATTTCAATCTTTTCCTGAGGTGCCCATCAACCATCTAATGAGAGGACACTCACCCTTCTCTCAAATTCAGACCTTCAAATCCATTTGGATCAGCCAAAATCTTCCCATATATCCTCCAAACTTTCCTCCCTTCATCCTAGATGCCTTCCTTTTAGTCAGAAAGCCAACCTATGGAGCCCTTTTGATCACATCAAAAGGAACAACCCAATGAAGTGGTAAATATTTCATCACATCTTTCAAGTTCTTTTCTTCTTCCACTTCAACTTTCTTTGTTGTTTCCATTCTATAATAATAACTACAAAATCTCATATATACTGTATTGTTATTATAAAAATGTCACAACCATATTCATTATTCTATCCACCCTATAATTGACAAAGTCACCATACTTGCATAAGTACATATTACGATCTCAACGTTGTTGTGTAGTTTGTTATTCAAACATTTCATTTTTTATGGGTATAATAATGAGTATAACTGATGTAAAATATAAATATAACATGTTAATGATTCTTTATATATGATATACCATCCAATTACATACGATTTCTAAATCAATATAATGATATTGTCGTTCCTATGTACGTACGGATTACCGTCTCCATGACATGATGAGATTTATTACCACGTTCACTATTCAACGATGATTATAAAAATATATATATATAATTAAAAAGTATGTAATATACGAAATAATAATTCTACTTTAGATATATATATATATATATATATATATTTAATTACATATATCTCATCACTTTGATCCATTCAATACGACATGAAAACAGAAACAATGTTTATGCGTACGTAAGGCCTACCGTCTCCATAAACAGTGTTTTCCATTTCATATATATGTCTATTATACATATTTATATTATAAATAAATATTATATATAAATAATCTTTTATATTTTGGAATTATTTAAATCCTGATATTTGTGATAAAATTAAGAGTAACAAGTTAAAACACGTACGATAAATAAATCGATTATTACTCGAAATGTTAATTTAACATGGAAATTATTATTACATGCATAGTATAATGTCATAAATGAATAATGTATGAAATCATAAATATAAATATGGTTATTTAATAATTTAATAACATACTACATTGTTTATACATATGTTTAAATGTACTCTTGACTAATGGAAGTACAATGTATGTGGTTTTCATCTCACTCTTTATTTCCATGAGATTCATGATATATTGCCACTATTACTTTTGTGTGGTGTATGTACTACCCATAATTGTATTCTTTTTGAAATACACATTAATTTATGTGTATTTACATATTCATTGTATGATAATTCATTCAAGGGGTGTATGATTCATACGTTACCAAATTGGTAAGGGTTAATTTCACAAACTCTTTATTATCCGATGTTGTTTTATACGTGATTATCTACTAGGACATCTTTTTCATCCTCATCTGTGATTCAAAAAAATTTATTTCAAAAATTTTTTTTTTTTGAAAATGGGTTAAAGTAATTTATACCATTATTTTACCTTATATGTTTTTGAATGTAATCATTCTGTCATTTTCCAAACAAGGTACATTTAAAAAATTTTCGACAAAATTAAAGTAATAATGTTTTTTAAATTATAAGAGGGTGCAGTCATTTTCCGCTGTTATAACATCGTCTATGAATTCCTTATAATCATATAAGAATATTTTTTAAAAAATAAATTTTTTATTTTATAATTATATAACTTTTAAATAATTTCAAAATAGAAATAGATATTTCTCTTAAAATGGTTTTGATTTCATCTATGTCAACATCATTTCATAAATTTTATACTTATTTGAAGTTGATTTATTATGATACAAAACTTATCCATTTAATTGAATGTTTTGTGATATGTTTGACTATGGATGTGTAATTTTTACTCTATTAATGGTTTATAGACAATGTATTTAAATTTTGTATGCTACCTTTAATACGAATGTTTATGTTATGTTTAATATTTATTATAGGAGGAATGCATTGGACTAGTATGTTCTGGGTTGGGGACTATTAAAAGTAAGCCATTCGGGTTGGGGTATTGTTACAGGAGACCCTCATTGTTAGAATCCAGTTACAGAGGCTTTCAATGGTGGTGTACGGTTATAGAGGCTCTCAGAGTTGGGGTCTGGTTACAGTCAGCCCCTAGGTCTCAGCACGAGGCTCTGACACAGAAATTAAAATTTGGAATTATGTATTCCATCATTATGAAGTGGATATTGATATTTCATGTGTTTTTTCAACTAGTAAAATATCATTGTCAATATGTAAATGGCATTATTTTCGTTTAACTTTTCTATATTATGCTGATGTTTAAGTTTAAATGGATTTTGTTTTAGTCTTATATCTTTCCATAAATGTTTATTCTTATTTATGAATGTTTTCTCTATATCGTTATCCTTACTAAGCATTTGAGCTCACCCCTTTCTATGTTTTACTTTTCCTAGGATTCCAAGAATTGTATTGTGATTGATATGTAGGGTTATGCTATGGGAATAATGGCATTAATAGAGGATTATTTATGTTGTGTTGTATGTTATAAAGTGTAATGTAACATTTATATTTTTAATCTATTTTCTAGGACTGGTAAACCGATCGGTCCTTCGGGACAAGATTCCATGTATTCATGGTAATTTTATAAAATAATGCACAGACTCTGGGTAACTTAGGTCAGGGAAATATAGTTGGTATCAGAGATATTTTATCAATAAAATTTGAAACTATATTTAGATAAACTCTGATTAGAGCAAATTTCCCTAAGATAGAAATTGAGGGTTAGTATAGAGGAACATCCATGAATTTTGGTAATGTTTAGATATTGTGCGTTTTCCATTAAAATACATCCTTATCTGGATACGACCAGGTAGAGGCGGCTCTGGCACAGATGTACCTAGGGGTAAAACCTGAAAACACTAAATTTTGATAGAATCAAACGGGAACTGGTGCATGACAATGGTCCATGCAAGACTCTTGATTACGGCACTCCTAGGGGATATTATTAAGATAATTATCATTTAAATTAAGCACATTATGAAGGATTTAGGAGTAAATATTTCCTCAAAGAGAACATTGATATTTTTATGGATTGTATTCATAAACTGTTTGATTTGTGTTAGGTATTTTACAGGTTTGGAATTATTAATTGTCATTCATAAACTCGCCAATTGTATGTCACTGTTTATAAATGGCACCTAGTAGATGGAATGATAACTCCAACAATTAGTATGATCCAAAGAGTAATAATGATCACATGATTCATGGTACTAAGATGAAATTTATAAAGGAAATAGACTCCCATGTATTATCAACATATTAAGAAATAATATCACGTGTTAATTAGATAAGTAATGAATTCTATGGGTCCTATGTCTTTGAAGAGAATTATGATATGAAAAGGGTGGTAGAGAGAATGATGGATAAAGAGAAGCTGGGAAAGAAGGCATTTCCTATATGTGATAAATGTGGAAATAATCACCTTGGTAAATTCATGAAGGTAATGTGATTTTGATATAAGTGTGGAGAAAAAGGACACAAAGTTCGTTATTTCAAGAGTTATAAAAAGGATTCAAATGAAAAATGCTTCATCTACAAGGATTTGGGACATTACACGAATCAGTGGCCGAGTCATCAGAGTATACCTCAAATGATTCTATTGGATAATAATCATGTTATGATACTACCTTAGATGAAGGGGAATGACTAGTTTTCTTATGTTGTTATTATAGAATTATTTCATTTGATTTTTTTATGAACAATATTATGATTATATAAATTATGGAGATAAATAAGGATATTACTACAGTATTATTTTATTGAGGATTTGAGATTATATGGTTCTATGAAAAGTGACTTAATAGTAAGATACACTTTTTGGAAAATACATGGTTGAAGGAAAAGTAATCATTAATATGGTCTTGATAATGTGATAGTGATTTTGGAAAATGAGATGACTTATCTGGATATATTATATTGGATATTCTTGACTTTTTTGGAACTGATTAATAGTCTTTTTATTTCATCATTGTAGGATATTCAAAAAATTGTGATATAAGGGATATATCTAGTATTATATAAATAATAATGGAGAATTAATTTAAATAATAAGGTTTTATGGTAATTCAGTGTTTTACTAGGTTTTAAAAGAATACATGATGAAGGTTTTCACATGTTATTACATGGAAAAAAGGATCTTCATTATGTTTAACATCCTTATAAATTTTGTACTATGAGTTTTCATAAAATTATTTCAGATACGTCAAACAGTTGGAATGGATTATTATTGTAATAAGACACAATTGTTAAGTTTATTTATGGATTGTCATAAAAATGACAACCCAGAGGTCGGGCGACAACCAGTCGCGTCAGGCAAGGACGTGAGACTTGAACCTGCAATAGAAGGGCGACAAGGGTGCATCACCTACCACTGGCCTATGTGATGTTCTGGATTGTATAATTTAGTTTATTTTTTAAAATTTCTAATATGTGAATTATAAATTCATTATTTTTGGAACCCTATACGATTAGGATAAAAAGAATTTTTTTTGAAATATTTTGGAGTGAAAGATGAGTTTTTTGTAGGCTTAGTTGAAGGATGAAACTATACTTGTCAGGTATATATATATATATGATTTTTTACACTTATTCTATGAATAAATTAAGTCATAAACTTTAGGGAAGTGATCTTAAAACCATAAATTTTTTATCCTAATACATTATGTTTTGTTAAACCAATTGTATTTTAAATCATCATAGATTGATGAATTTGATTCCATCAATTTTACAGCTATTTGGGATTGATAAACTCAATCACTCCCTATAAATATTTACGTTTTTCCTCTAATTTTGTGTCTCCAATTTCCACTAATGTTATCCTAATTGAGATCATAATATGGTGGTGACTTTTTCATTTCATTATATCTCTTATTAAGACTAAATTTTATTAACCCAATTTCCGATGTGGGTTTTACGAAAAGGTAATTTTCTATTTGTATCCATTTATTTTCGAAGAAAAATATCAAATTGATAGGAATCAATTTATTTAAGGATGGAATAATGTAACACCCCATAATTTCATAGTACATTATTTCTTCAATGTAATTCAATAACATGCACTACACGCAACACCGACTTCAAGCTGACCACGACTTACCAAACTAGTCGTTCAAATGTCGTCATGGATAGTATTAAATGAATTTTGAAATTTATACAATCCTTATAATTTTAAAATCCATATTATGAGATTCTTAGATATAATTTAAGAACAAATTCATATTTGCGGATTAAAGAATTATTTTTCGAAAAATACAATTTTTCCACCATTTAATGGAGAACATTTTTTAAAACTAATATTTCAAACTTTTATATTCAATTTAGAATTATATAATTTTTCTTTAAAATTGGTACATAATAATTTAGTTTCAATAAATTTTGAGTGTTATTATGATAACTTTCATATTTGGGTGATTAGTGAAAAATAATATATTTTAAGTGAAAACAACTTTTTTAGTAAAAATAATTTATAGTGATAAATTATATATTTTAATGATTTTAATGTATAGTTAGATTATATTATTACCATTTAATCCAATGCTAGTAATTTCAATTAATTTCATTCTGAAATTGGACATAAACAATTGCCAATCTTTGGATAATTTTTTTTCATAAAAATATGTTTTTGGTTTTGAGAATGAGAATTAATTTTAAATTAATTAATGCAACTTATATGTTTTCAAATTGGTAAAATAGAATTCATTTTTGAATTATGAATATCAAAATTAGCTTAGGGTGAATTTATGGTGTTTCTCGGAAAACATTCAATTTTTGGTGAATAGTGAAAACATTGCGTTATTGTTTAAAACCCACTTGTTATTTAAATAATTAATTATTGTATATAAATTTATTTTAAGTCAAAATAGATACATAATAAAAATATTAGTTCAATGTAATTCATTGTATTCTTTTTTATAACAAAATTATATGTAAAAAAATTATTGAACTTTTTTCCGTCTTTTACTCACCTTCTAGGAGCATTTGAAAATTTGTATAAAAAATAATTTTACTACTTCTATGAGTTGAATTTCAAAATTTAGAGAGACATTGATACCATTGGTATGTAAAATTTAGTTCAATAAGATGAAAATAATTCATGATGAACAGTATCTTTTGACTTGTATTTACCATAGAAAAACATAAATAGGGTAATTAAGGTTAAAAATAATATTATAATTATTTTAACACATGTCCTAATTATATTGAAAAAAATTTAATTCTACCAAAAACAACCTTAGGAATAAAATATGACCATTTAGGTCCACTTGTATAGGATTAAAATGTTTATTATTATTTAATTTTAATAATAGTTAAAACTGTAAAATTCAAGTTTTCAGTACTAAAACATTTTAATATAGGGTTATACATAAGGTAAAATCATCTATAAATATTCATTAGAAAGAAAAAAAATGATTTCCTAAATAATAGTATTTTGTTTATAATTTTTTTTCGTTAAATAATTTAATTTTTTATGACACAATGATGATGCTGTAATTACCTTATTAATTAAGGATTAAAATAATTGAAATTTTAAATATTCAAATTAATTTAATTTGAGACTTTTGATGAATTCGACTAATTATGTAGGTTACTATGACATTTTAGAGTTGATTAGATAAATTGTGTTCGAAGTGATATGGTTTTAAGGACTTTCACTAAAACAAAATACCAAATAGTGTCAAAATAGACATTAATTAATTTTTGAAAGAAAAACTATATTAATGGTTGATATAATATTCCTAAAAACCTAATGTTCAGCCAAAGGGATTATATAATAGTATATATGTCATTAATTAACCACTTTATTTTCTCTTCTATTTTTATACTATGTTAATTATCCATATAGTGTAAGAATACTAGAAGACACAGTAACAGTTAAATTATTTAATATAAACTTAAATCTAAAATATAAGGTTAAATTGGTAACCTAAAATTGTCTAAATCCTATTGGATGAAAGGATTTTTACCCATACCTACTTCTGTTTCGAAATAAATAAATATTATCCCAGTATAAAACAAATATTATTTTATCATAAAATAATATTTCAATGATTTCTTAAGGTGCCCCTCACCCTCTTATAAAAGGGAACTCCCCCTTCTCTCAAATTCACACCATCAAATAAATTTTTCTCAGCCAAACCCTTCCCAAATATCTTCCCAACATTATTCCTTAATCATTGAATCCTTCCTTTTGTCAGAAATACAACCTATGGTTCCCTTTTGATCAGGTCAAAAGGAAGAAGCCAAAGAAGAGGTAAATATTTCATCACCTCTTTCAAGTTCTTATCTTCTTCCACATCCTATTTCTCAGTTGTTTCCATTCTAAAATAATAACTCAACCATCTAATATATACTATTATTTCATTATAAAAATGGTACAACCATATTCATTATTCTATCTATCCTATAAATAACAAAGTCTCCATACGTGCGTATGTACAGATTACCGTCTCCACCTCATGGTGTAGTTTGTTATTTAAACATTTCATTATTTGGATGGGTATAATATTCAGTATAATTTATGTAAATAACAAATATAACATGTAAAGGATTTAGTATATATGATATACCATCCAATTAAATATGATTTCACTATCAATATAATGATATTGTTGCTCGTGCGTACATGTGGATTACTGTCTCCACGACGCGATGAAATTTATTTCCACGTTCACCATTCAACGAAAAATATAAATATATATATATAATTAATACTTATGTAATATATTAACTAATAATTCTATGAGATATTATATATTTTTATATCTATGTACTTACAAATATCTTATTCACTTCGCTCTGTTCAAAACGATATGAAAACGGAAACAACGTTTATGCATACGTACGACCTACTGTCTCCATAAACGGTGTTTTCCATTTCATATATATGTTAATTATAAATATTTATATTATAATTATATATGATATATAAATTATTTTTTATATTATGGATTTATTTAAATCATGATCTATGTGATACAATCAAGTGTAACAAGTTAAAACACGTATGATAAAAAAAGCGATTATTACCCGACATGTTAATTTAACCTGGAAATTATTATTAAATTTGAAGTATAAAGTCATAAATGAATCGTGTATGATATCGTATGTATTAATAAGGTTATAGATTAATTTAATAACATACTAAGGTCTTTATACTAAAGGTTAAATGTACCCTCGACTAAAGGAAGTACAATGTAAGTGGTTTTCATCTCACTCCTTATTCCAGTGAGATTCATGCTATATTGCCACTATTTCATTTATTGTGGTTTACTTACTACCCACAATTGTATTAATTGTCTAATAAAAATTAATTTATGTGTATTTACATCTTAATTTTATGATACCTATTTCATGGGGTGTATGTTTTGTAAGTTACCAAATTGGTAAGGGTTAATTTCACAATCTCATTATTATCCGAGGTTGTTTTAAACGTGAGTATCTACTAGGACATCATTATAATCCGGATCCGTGTTTCTTAAAAATGTATTTCAAAATAATTTCATTATTTAATAGAAAATGGATTAAATTCATTTATACCCTTATTTGACATTTTATGTTTTTGAAAGGAATCATTCCATCATTTTCCAACTAAGGTACTTTATGACCATTTCGACAAAATTAAAGTAATAATGTTTTTTAACTTATACGGAGGGTGCAACAATTTTCAATCGTTATAGAATCATCGAATCTTCCCTTACAAGATAATACAGAATATTTTCAAAATAAATGTTCCCTTTTATAATTTTATAACTTTTAAATAATTTCAATATATATATATATATATTTCTCTAAAAATATTTTCTGATTTCATCTATGTCAACCTCCTTTGATGGATTTTAAGCTTTTTGGAAGTTAATTTATTATGATAAAAAAATTATTCCTTGTATTAATTTTTTTTGATATGTTTGACATTGGATGTGTTATTTTTACACCATTAATGGTTTATGGATAATGTATTGGCATTTCTTATTCTAGTTATAATATGAATGTTTATATTATATTTAATAGTTTTCATATGGTGAATGCATTGGACTAGAATGATTTAGGTGAGGGATCGACACATGTAAGCCCTCCGAGTTGGGGTCTATTTATATCAGATCCCCTAGGTTGGAGTCTGATTATAGAGGTTTTTTGGGATGGAGTTCAGTTGTAGAGGCTCTCCGGGTTGAGGTCAAGTTACTGTCATCCCATAGGTCTTAGCACGAGGCCCTAACATCGAAATTAAAGTCCAGCATTATGCCTTCCATCTTTGTGAAAGTGGTTATTGATATTTCATGTGATTATTATACTAGTATAATTTCATTAGGAATATCTAAATTGAACTATTTTGTTGAATATTTTCAATATTATGCTGATGTTTATGTTTAAAAGGATTTTGTTTTATTCTTATACATTCCCTTAAATTATTGTGCTTATTTATGAATGTTTCAGCTATTTTTTATCCTTACTGAGCATATGATCTCACCCCATTCTTTGTTTTACATTTCCCAGGATTCCAAGAAGTGTATTGTGATTAATATGTTGGGTTAAGATAATAGACTAATGGAGTTCATAGAAAATTATTTATGTTGTGTTGTATGTTATAAAGTGTAATGTAAAATTTATGTATGTAATCTATTATCGAATACTTCTAAACCAATCTGTCCTTCTGGGCATGATTCCTTATAATCATGCCAATGTATTCAAATAATGCACCAACTCATTGTAACTAGGGTCGGGAAGTTATAGTTGGTATCACAGGATGTTTAGCAATAACCATGGAAACTAGATTTATATAAACTCTGATGAGAGAACATTAACCTAAGAAATAAATTGATTATTAGTATATAAGAACTTCCTAAAATGCTGGTAATGTAGATATTGTGTGTGTTTTACAAGCAAATACATCCCTGTCTAGATACGAGCAGGTAGTGGTGGATCTGACACAAATGTATCTAGGGGTAAAACCCGAAAACACCACTTTGAGCTACACTCGAATGGGAACTGATTCAAGACAATAGGCCTTGAATCACTCCTGATTAAGACACTCCTAGAGGATATTCTTATGATAATTATCAATTTACTTAAATCCATTATGAAGGATTTAGGAGTAAATACTACCTCAATGAAAAAATCATTATTATTATGGATTGTATTCACAAACTATTTGATTTACATTTGGTATTTTACATTTTTGGAATTATTAATTGTGAGCCATAAACTGACCTAGTGTATTTCATTATTTATAAATTTTACCCATTAGAAAGAATAATATCTCCAACAATAAGTACGATCCAAAGAGTAATAAGGATCACATCATTCAAAAAATTAAGCCAATATTTAGAAGGTAAATAGTCTCCCATGTATTCTCAACATATAAAAAATAATGTCATGTCTTAATAAGATAAGTAATGAATTCTCTATGTTCTATGGCTTTGAAGGAATGTAATGGAAGAAAATGATGGTTGAGAGAAAGATTGATAAAGAGAATAGGGTAAAGAAGTATTTTCTTATAAGTGATAAATGTGGAAAGAATAACCTTGGTAAATTCTTGTAGAGAATGAGATTTTGTTATATGTGTGGAGAAAAAGGACACCATGTATGTGATTTCAAGGATAAGTAGAATGATTTAAATGTAAAATGCATCATCTACAAGGATTTGGGAGACTACGCGAATCAATGTCCCAATCATCAGATTATACCTCAAATGATGCTATTGTATAATAACCATGTTATGATACTACCTCAAATGAAGAAAATTTACTAGTGTTCTTATGTTGTTATTATTGAATTATTTCATTTGATTGTTGTATCAACAATTATGTGATTAGATATACCATAGAGATAAGTAAGGATTATATTATAGTACTATTTTATTGAGGATTTGATATTATTTGGTTCTAGGAAAAGAGACTTCATTGTAAGCTACAATTATTGTAAAATACATGGTTGAAGGAAAGGTAATCGTTAATATGGTCCTGATAATGAGATAGTGATTTTAGAATAAGAGATGGTTGATTTGGATAAATTATATTGGATATTTTTTACTTCCTTTAAAATGATTAATAGTTCTTTTATTTCATCATTATTGGAATATTAAAAAAATGTATATAAGGAATATATCCAGTATTATATAAAGAAGAAAGTATAATGAATGTAATTAATATGGTTTTATGGTAATTTAGGGTGTTACCATGTTTTAAAAGAATACATGATGATGGTGATCATAAGTTATTATGTGAAAAAAAAGATCTTCATTGTGTTTAACATCCTTATAAATTTTGGTATGTGAGTTCGTATAGAAGTATTTTGGATAAGACTAAATGTTGGAATGGATTAAGTATGTAATTAGATACAATTGTTAAAGTTATTTTTCATTTGTCATAAAAAGGAGAACCCAGAGGTCGGGCGACACCTAGTCACGTCCGGCAAGGCCACGAGACTTAAAACTGGACCCGAAGGTTGACAACGGTACATCACCTTCCACAGGCCTAGGTGATTTTCTGGATTGAATAATTTATTTTCATTTTTAAAAGGTATGATAGGTGAATTATAAATTCATTATTTCTGGAAACCTATCCTATTAGGATAAATAGAATATTTTTTTTTAATATTTGGAGTAAAAGATGAGTTTGTGGTAAGAATTAATTGATGGATGAAACTATACATGTAAAATATATATATATATATATATATAATATTTTTTCCCTCTTATTATATGAATAAATTAATTAATAAACATTAGAGAAGGAATCTTGAAACAAAAAATGTGTTATCCTAATACCAAATGTTTTGTTGAACCAATGGTATTTTAAAGCATTATTGATTGATGGATTTAAGTCCATTAATTTTACTGTTGTTTGTGATTGATGAACTCAATCACTCCCTATAAATATTTACGTTTTTACTAAAATTCTGTGTCTCCAATTGCAAACAATGTTCTCTTAATTGAGAAATAATTTGGTGGTTTCTTTTTCATTTCCATTTCCCTTTTATTAAAATTAAATTTCATTAACCCAATTTTCAATGTGGGTTTTCCACAATGGTATTTTTCTATTTTTACCAATTTAGTTTTGGAAAAAAATTTCAAATTGAGAGGACAAAATTTATTGAATAATGGATAAATTTAAGACACCAAGTTTTCATAGTACGTTATTTCTTCAAAGTAATTCACTAACTTTCACTACACACAACGACAACTTCGAGCACACCACGACTTACCAAACTAGCTGTTAAAAAGATGTTATGGATAGTATTAAATGAATTTTGACCTTTATATAGTCCTTATAATTTTAGAATCCATATTATTAGTTTCCTATACATAATGTATGAACAAATTCATTTTTTTTAGATAAAAGAAGTATTTTTTTAAAAATGAAATTTTATCACATTTTAATGGTGAACATTTTTAAAAACCGGTATTTGAAACAATTTTATTCAATTAGACACAATATATTTATTCTTTATAATCGAGCCTTAATAATTTAGTTTCAATAAATTTTTTTTTTATCCATATAACTTTCATTTTTTGGTGAATAGTGAAAGATAATATATTTTAACTGAAAAAAACTTCTTTAATAAAAATAATTTATAGTTTTAAATTAAAAATTGTAATGTATAATTAGATTTTATTTTTACCATTTAATTCAATGATAGTTATTATATGTAATTTCACATAGAATTTGGACATAAAAAATTGTCAATCATTGGATACTTATTATTTCTTAAAAATAAACCTTTTGGTTCTGACAACAGAAATTTATGTTATTAAATTGGTAAAATTTAATTTATTTTTGATTTTGGAATATCAAAACTAGCTTAGGGTGAGTTTTTCTTTCCGAAAGCATTCAATTTTTCATGAATATTGAAAACATTGTGTTATTGTTTAAAACCCTTTTTTATTTAAATTATTAATTATTATTTTTAAATTTATATAAATTTAAAATATATACATAATAAAAATATTATTTCAATGTAATTCATTAGATTATTTGTTATAAAAAAATTAGATGTGTAAAATTTTATTGAACTTTTTACAGTCTTTTACACAGCTTCAAGGAGAATTTGAAAATTTCTATATAACTTGATTTTTACACTTCTGTGAGTTGAATTATAAAACTATGATACGAATAGTAAACCTCAATAAGTAAAATGGGGTTCAATAAGATGAAAATAATTTTTGGTGAATAGTAACTGTTCACTTTTATTTACCACAGTTAAAAGTAAATAGGGTAATTAAGGGTAAAAATAATATTATAATTAGATTCACACATGTCCTATTTCTATTGTATAAATGAAATTCGACAAAAAAAACTTATTAATAAAATATAACCCATTAGGTCAACCTGGATTAGATTAGGAAATTTATTATTCTAAATTTAAAGAAGAGTTAAAAATGTTAAATTCAAGTATTCATAACTAAAACATTTCAATATAGGGTTATAAATAAGATAAATTCGACTATAAATATTCATTAGAAAAATAAAACCATTTCTTACAAAATGGTTGTTTATTTATAATTTTTAGACATTAAATAATTTTATTTATTTATGACACACTGATGATGCAGTAATTGCCATATTACTGAATGATTAAAATAATTGATCTTATTTATATCCAAATAAATTTAATTTGTAACTTTTAATGAATTTAAATAATTTTTTTGGTTAATATGATATGTTAGGTTTGATTAGACAAATTATTTTCGATGTGATAAAGTTATTATGACATTCACGAAAACAAAATACTAAATAGTGTCAAAATTTACATAAATTAAATTTTTAAACAAATATTATATTATTGGTTGATATAATATTCTTAAAAATATAAGGTTCTATCAAGGGATTCAACAACATTATTTATGTAATTCATGAACCACATGATGTTCTCTTGTATTTTTATATTAATTTTATTATCTATATAGTGTAATAATACAAGAAGACATGGTAAAAGTTAAATTATTTAATGTAGTGTTATATCTAAAAGATAAAGTTAAAATGGTATCCTAAACATGTCTAAAACCTATCGGATGAGAGGATTTAGACCATACTAACATTTTTAGGGAAATAAATTATTTTTTATCCATTATAATCTGAATATGATTTTATTATTAACTAATATTTTAATCATTTCTTAAGATGCCCCTCACCCCTATTATAAAAGTGAACTCCCCCTTCTCTCAAATTCACACCTTCAAACTGATTTTTATAGGCCAAAACCTTCCCAAATATCCTCCAACATATCTCCCTTCATCCTAGATTCCTTAATTTTGTCATAAAGCCATCATAAAGATCCCTTTTGATCAAGTTGAATGAAAGAACCCAATGAAGAGATAAATATTTCATCACCTCATTCTTGTTCTTTTCTTCTTCCACTTCCACTTTCTCTTTTGATTACATCCTAAAATAATAACTCCAGTGTATCCTATATACTGTGATGTTATTATAAAAATGGTATGAAAATATTAATAATTCTATCCATCCTATAAATGACAAAGTCACAAAATGTTCTTACGTACTGATTACTGTCTCCTCGTCGTGGTGTAGTTTGTTATTCAAACATTTCATTATTTGGATGGGTATAATAATGAGTATAACTGATATAACAATAATTAATATAACATGTTAATTATTCTGTATATATGATATAAAATCCAATTATATATTATTTTTCTATCAATATTATGATATTGCCGCTCCTGCGTACGTACGGATTACCGTCTCCACGATGCAATGAGATTCATTTCCACGTACACCATTCAACGATGATTATAAAAATATATATAATTAATAAGTATGTAATATAAGACATAATAATTATATTAGATATATATATATAAATATTTATATATTTATATACATATATATATGTTATTCACTTAGTTTCATTCAATAGGATGTGAAAATGGAAACAAGCATTTTGTGTATGTACGGTCTATCGTCTCCATAAACTGTGTTTTCCATTTCATATATATGTCTATTATACATATTTATTTTCTAAATATATATGACATATAAATCATGATTTATATTCTAGAATTATTTAAATCATTATCCATGTGATACAATCAAGAGCAACAAGTTAAAACATGTACGATACAAAAAGAGATTATTACCCGAAATGTTAATTTACCATGAAAATTATTATTAAATGGGTATTACGAAGTCATAGATGAATCATGTATGATATCATAAATATTAATATGGTTATTTAATAATTTAATAACATACTAAAGTATTTATACAATAGGTTAAATTTACCCTTGACTAAAGGAAGTACAAGGTAAGGGGTTTTCATCTCACTCCTTATTCCTGTGAGATTCATGCTATATTGCCACTATTTCCTTTTTTGTGGTGTATGAACATCAAAAAATTGAATTATTTGTGTAATACACATTTACTTATTCGTATTTATATATGAATTTTATTATACTTCTTTTTTGGGTGTATTTTTTGTTTGTTACCAAATTGGTAAGGGTTAATTTCACAATCTCGTTATTATCTAAGGTTGTTTGATACATGAGTATCTACTGGGACCTCTTTATCATCCACATCCTTTATTCATATAAATGTATTTAAATATTTTTTTACTATTTAATGGACCATTAGTTAAATTCAATTATAACCTAATTTGACCTTATATGATTTTGAAAAGAATCTTTCTGTCTTTTTCAAAACAAGATACTTTATGACCATTTCAAAAAAATTATATTAATAATTTTTTTAACTTATAAAGAGTGTGAATCTATTTTCTGACGTTATAACATCATCAAATCATCCCTTACAAGATTATAAGAATAATTTTAAAATAATTTTTTTCTTTTATAATTATATTACTTTTAAATAATTTCAAAATTGAAAGAGATATTTCTCAATAAAAGGTTTTGATTTCATCTATGTCAACATCATTTGGTGGATTTTATTCTTATTTGAAGTTGATTTATTATGATACAAAACATACAAATTTTATTGAAGGTTTAGGGATATGTTTGACTTTGGATGTGTTATTTTAACACCATTAATGTTTTAGGGAGAAAGCATTGACATTTTTTATTCTAGTTTTAATAAGAATGTCTGTGTTATGTTTAAACCTTTTCATATGGGGAATTCATTGGACTAGTATGTTCTGGGTTGGGGACCTGTAAATGTAAGACCTCCGGGTTGGGGTCCGATTACAGGAGACCCTCTAGGTTGGAGTCTTGTTATAGAGGCTCTCCAGGATGTAGTCTGGTTACAGAGGCACTCCTGGTTGGGTTCCGGTTACAGTTAGCCCCTAGGTCTTAACACGATGACCTGTCACAGAAATTAATGTTCAGAATTATGCATTTGGTCATTATAAAAGTGGACATAGATATTTCATGTGATTATTCGAGTAATATAATTTCCATTTTAATAAGTAAATTGAATTATTTTGTTGTATCATTGCCATATTATGCTGATGATTAAGTTTAAAAGGCTTTTGTTTTAGTCTTATACATTTCCATAAATGATTAATATTATTTATGAAACTTTCTTCTTTAATTTTATCCTTACTGGGCATATGAGATCACCCATTTCTATGTTTTACTTTTCTTAGGATTCCAAAAAGTTTATTTTGATTGATATGTAGAGTTATGTTAAGGGAATAATGGCATTCATAAAGGATTATTTATGTTGAGTTGTATGTTATAATGTCTACTGTAACATTTATTTATGTAATCTATTTTCCAAGACTCCTGGACTAATCAGTCCTCCAGGACAATATTATTTGTAATCATGCTAATTTATTAAATTAATTCACCAAATCTGGGTAATTTGGGTGGGGAATTACATTTATGACATCATAATGACCCAATAGTGATGTAATAATATACTATAAACATAATGTTAATCAAATATATGTTTTTAAATTAAAATAATGTTATTTTTGGTTTGTTTTATTTATTTTACAAAGCCTTAGAAGACCATCCAAAACTTATAATCTTTTTTGTGTTTTAAATTGATTTCCTTGATATTGTGACTGACCTCCACATTAGTAACCCTATTATTTTGTTATGTCCGACCATTGTCGTTATAAAATATTATTCCACTCATTTTTGGAAATCTCTTTGGGAAAGAACCATGGGCTGGTTTGTGGTCTTGATTAGTTTATTGTTTGGTGTCCCAATCCAAAATAATAAAGAATTCCGCCTCCTTTCCTATATAAACCCATCAAACCTCCCACATCCACTTCACACAATGCCTTTGGAGTTCGACCAACACCTTTCCCCCTCTCTCAATAATCCTCCCAAGGTGCCCCAATATCTCAAGAAGCCTCTCTCAAGCCCCTCCCAATCCTTTGGCATCACACATCCAACGAAGGTATTTCTTTCTTTCTCGTTTTTGACCAATTTTATTTAAGTTGTGATGCCCCTTTATTTTAAATTAAAAATGTGGGGGTATGATTTCACACCTTCCCCATACTGATTTATTTTGGTTTTAATTATTAGATACTCTTTTCTCTCACATTAATGCCTCCCATGTACACCTATTACCATGCCAAAATTCGATAAGTAATTTATCTAATCGCATTTACATTAAATCAATTATTTAATATTATGAATCTAAATTCCATTAAATTTTTTGGTACATATATCTATATGAACCCCATACATTCCATTTCATGTACATATGATGAAACATCCATTTATCTTTCATAATCTATTTTTATGAATTCTTATTTCACACCGTTATGCTACCGAAATTGCATCATAATTTTCCAAGCCAATGTCACTATGAAATGAATACCGTGCCCATTTCTATATCAATGGTATTCACCTTTGTTCACATTTAATTAATTATTATAGGGTTTTATATATTCATTCCACATTCATTTTTCTTGGAAAAATGATGATGTTTAATGAATCCATGTTTTATGATCCATGTTGTACACGTATACGTGAAATGAAATGTTTAAGTTAGGTGTTCCTTGATAGCACTCCAATGCATTGGGTAAAGATTTGTTTCATGATATATCATGTTAAATGAGGATTTACTCATGATAATTAATGTTCAATGCATTTTTCCTCATTCTAACACAAGTTCAATGAGGGTTTAGTAATGCTCTATGTGCAATGAGCCTTGGCTCATGCTAATTTTATGTTAATTGTTGATGCCACATTTCCATGTTATGATAATCATGCAATATCATGCCTTTATATTCATGTTATTTTATAATCCATTCGTATGACTATTAACTAACATGTATTGTATTATTCATGTTATACCTTGTTTACTCTCTTACCGGGCTTTATAGATCACCCTTTTCACATGTATGTCCTCATCTTATCACATATAAGGCTAAGTATGAGGAAATATCGTAGTTATGTAAAGATGTTTTAAATAATGATGTTGTGTGTTTTATGTTAATAGTTATTATGTAATGTTTACAAGCCCCAAATAACCAATGCATCTCTATCTTCTAGGCTGTATCGAGTTAATTTTCTGAAATAAACTATTTTAAGTGTGTAATAAAGAGCACGGAAGTCATTGATGGTATCAGATGATAGGTTTAGTTTTTTTGGGATTAGGATTATAAATCACTAGTGAAAGCCTTAGGGAAAATCTAAGTACAATTAAAAAATATCTATGTCTTTGTGAGTTCTGAGTATATGGATTATCACGAAAATAAATCCCCGTCTGGATGTGAGCAGATAGTGGTTGCTCTGGCACATACGTATTTTGAAGTGAAATCGCAGACAAGGAGTTTTAGGCGTGAGACAGGGTATCCTGGTACACAACAATAGGCCTTTTTTCACACTTGGTTATGACACTCATGGAGGATATTCTTTGGTAAATTTACAATATTATTATGAACAAATATTATGGGAAATAAAAAAATTCCCCTAAGAATATAAGCTATAAATTAGAACATGGATAACATAGATTGAAGTCTATTGATTCATAAGATAAGGAAATAAAATTAATTTATAATACATCCATTATATTCTTCAGATTATCCTTAATGTGTTACCCCAAACATTATTTTTTATTCTATACAATGACCGGTAATAAAAGGATTCTGGCTAATAAGTGATATGATGATCAATGTGATACCTATTCTAATGAGAAGCCCAATACCATGGGAGAAGAAATTGAAAACATTGTCAATATTCTAGCTCAGATAACTCATGATATGATTATAAAAATGGGTCAAGCGGAATGTTCAACCCCCCCTCCTCCCCAAGAAATAACATGTCACTATCGAGAGATATATGAGACAACAACCTCCTACTTTTAATGGATCATCCGATCCCTCAATCAACGAAAAATGGATCAACTCCATTGAAAAGATCATTCCAATACATTAATGTTCTAAAAAAGGAAGTTTAATCTGTTTTCTTTTCTTATGGAGGCTGAATCCGATTGATGGTGGATATTGGTCAAGAAAACAAAGCCTAAGTAGGATATATATGTGTTGGAATGGAAGGATTTTTAAAAGATGTTTTTTGATAAATATTTTCCGCACACCCACCGATTAAAGTGGGAAAGGGACTTCCTTGACCTCTAGAAAAAATATGCCGAATCCATTAGAGCTTATGAGGAAAACTTCATAAGGCTTTCATGATACACCTCTGACTTTATCGTTACCCTCGAATGCGAGGGCAACTGTTTCTTTGATGGCTGAAACCTAGCCTATGGAATTCCCTAGCTATCCGTGACTTCGATGGCTATGAGGAAATTGTCTGATGTTCCCTCAAGGTCAAAATAGAGATCAGTGAATCTCATGTATATCATGGGGAAAAGAAGCATAAGGTGGAATTAAATTCTAGAAATATGAATGTAAATCCAATGGTGCTATGAAAATCCATCACCCCACATGACAAAAGTGTGGAAGGAATCACTTGGAAATTCATTGAAGGGGATGTGGAAATTATTTAGGTGTGGAAGAGGAGGGCACGTTACTATTAATTTACAATAAGAAAAACCCAAAGATACAATAGAGGAGAGGAATGCTCACTTCGAACCTCAACGTGTTGTTCATTGCTTCAACTACAATGTACCATGGTACATTAAAAATCAGTTCCCTAAGCCAAGTGTTTTCAGAGGCAACCAACATCCTATGAGGCAGTAAGGGAGAGACTTCACTACAGTCGAAGTGAACCCCAAAAACGATGTGGTGAAATGTACACTAGTTATTTATTCAAAAATAGAGAATGTACTTTTTGATTTTGGATCTATGCAATCTTTTGTATCCCGAATGATTAGTTGAAAAATCCAAACACCACCACAAATCATGGAAGTAAATGTGTCGGTGAGTATAAAAAATGTATAAATCACTACATCACATTAATATAACTCTTCCCCTATAATAATTTGTGTTCTAAACATCCCAAAGAACCACTTCATACTCCATCTGGTGGAATATGATGCAATTTTTTTCATGGATTTACATTACCTATATAGTGCCAACATAAATTTCCATGAGAGGGCACTCTCCATATAGATAATTGACCCCCGATTATATATATGTACAGGTAGGAAGATGAATTTTAGTTTGCACCATAATCCCTTGTGTGGATATTACTCCCCTATGAACCAGCGTTTCTGGATCAGATACTTGAGTATAAGGAAGCAACTATCCATGAAGACTTTCCTATTGTGAGGGAATTTGCTGATATGTTTCCCAATAAATTTCATTGTCAACAAAATAGAAGAGATGTTGAATTATAAATTGACTTTATACATGGTGTGTTTCCAATATTCAAGACTCTATATTGAAGGGTTTTTGTGTTGCTTGAGGATCTGAAGAAATAACTACATGAAAATCATGATAAAGGGTTTATACACCCATGTGCTTCAACATAGGGTTCTCCAGTCCTCTTAGTTACGAAGTAGGATGGGTCAATACACCTTTTCATTGATTATCGTGAGCCCAACAAAATCATTATAATGAACAAGTATACTCTCCCTCATGTTGATGACATGTTCGATCAGCTACGTGGATCACAATACATCTCCAAAGTGGATCTGCGGTTGGGATATTACTATGTATGGGTGAACAAGGGGGATATCCCTAATAATAATTTT